>CM064862.1:12500-643437 GCA_032719365.1 Prinsepia uniflora | reverse complement strand
CCCATTCACTATTTTTTATGCAAAAAAAAAAAAAAAACACTCGAATTTCATTGAAATTTCGTAACATGGTACGAAGTGAGTCCAGGGTCTGAAGATCTTTATAAAAATCCCCCTCAACTTCAAAGTATTTTAAGGAGGGAAGAGAATGGAAATAAAATAAGCATTTCGATGCTTTTGAAGAAATTTCAAAAAAAGACTAAAAATTGTGAGATATAAGCTCACATTTTTTTTTGTAAAAAATGCAATTGTTCGGATTTCGTAAAATATATTAACTGCACATTAACCAAAGTATTAAATCCATTTGGGACATGTCCTGCCATTTGAGATGCCCATTAACTATTTTTTTATGCATTTTTAAGCAATAAAACTCAAATTTCATATAAATTTCGTAACATAGTCCGAACTGAGTCTAAGGTCTGACGGTCATTTGAATACACAACCACACCCCCCATTTCAAAGTATCCTACAATGTGAAGAAAATGAAAATAAAATGGGTATTTTTATGTTTTTGAACGAATTTTAAAAATCGACTAAAATCGTGAGTTATGTGCTCACATTTTTTTGTAAGAAATCTAACTGTCGGGATTTCGTGAAATATTTTAACGGTACATTCGCCAAAATATGAAATGCCATTTGGGAAATATCCTACCACTCGGGATATCCATTAACTATTTTTTATGCATTTTTTAAGCAAAAAAACACTAATTTCATTGAAATTTCATTAGAGGGTTCGAAGAGAGTCTAGGATCTAAAGGCCCTTAGAAAACAGCTCACTCAACTTCAGAGTATCTTACAAAGTGAAGAGAATGAAAATAAAATAAGTATTTTGATGCTTTTGAATAAATTTCAAAAAATGACTAAAAATCATGAGTTCTAACTCACATTTTTTGTAAAAAAAAAATTGTAAAAAAATTGCAACCGTTTGCACAGTAGCCAAAGTGTTAAATGTCATTTGGGACATGTCCTGTCATTCAAGATAATGAAAATAAAAAGTACCTTACATAGTGTATAGAATGGAAATAAAATAATGAATTTGATGCTTTTGATATAATTTCAAAAATCGACTAAAGATCACGAGTCACACTTTTTGTAAACAAATGAAACTGTCAGGATTTTGTGAAATATTTTAACTGTACATTATCTAAAGTATTAAATACCATTTGAGACATGTCCTCCATTCATAATAGCCATTAACTATTTAAAAGCATTTTTTAAGCAAAAAAAATCGAATTTCATTGAAATTTCGTAACGGGGTGTGAAGTGAGTCTAGGGTCTGAATGTCTTTAAAAAACATCTCTCTCAACTTCAAAGTATCTTACTAAGTGTGAATGGAAATAAAATAAGTACTTCGACGTTTTTAAAGAAATTTCAAAAATCAACTATAAATTGTGAGTAGCTCACATTTTTTTGTAAAAAATGCAATTGTCGGGATTTCGTAAAATATTTTAACTGCACATGAGCCAAAGTATTAAATGCTATTTGGGATATTTTATGTCATTCAGGATGCCTTTTAACTATTTTTTTAATGCATTTTTAAGCTAAAAAACTCGAATTTCATTGAAATCTCGTAATAGGGCCCGAAGTGAGTCTAGGGTCTGAAAGTGTTTAGAAAACCTACCCATAAACTTCAAAGTATCTTTTAGAGTAAAGAGAATAAAAATAAAATAAGTATTTCGATACTTTTGAAAAAATTTCGAAATTCGATTAAAAATCGTGAGTACATTTTTTGTAAAAAATGCAATTATCGGGATTTCTTGAAATATTTTAACTGCACATTAGCCAAAATATTAAATGACATTTGGGACATGCCCTGCCTTTCAGGATGCCCATTAACTATTTTTTATGCATTTTTTGAGCAAAAAAACTCGAATTTCATTGGAATTCCGTAATAATATCCGAAGTGAGTTTAATGTCTAAAGGTCTTTAGAAAAAATATACCCCTCGACTTCAAAGAATCTTAAAGAGTGAAGAGAATAAAAATAAAATAAATATTTCGATATTTTTAAGAAATTTCAAAAATCGACTAAAAAATTCCCAATTTTCAAAAACAATATAACTAATGTGATTTTTCAAAATAATTTATGTGCACGTAAACCAAACTGCATATTTGAGACAATTCTTTCTATTTAATGGGCCCAATATTCATGTGTTCTAATTTATTAAAATATAAAAACTGGACTCAACGAAATATTACTACGGGGAGATCTAGAAGTAACTTTAGGCCCCTACTCAAAAGCCAATTAAAAATCGTGAAAAGCTCACAATTTTTCTATGTTTTTCAATAATACTTTGCCTTCACTGGACTCAATTATTAGCTTATTTCTGACTACTAGCTACTAAGTTCAAGTAAATGATCTCCAGCGCCCCTCTCTGCGACATGGAGATGAAGTCTTGGAGCAAGATTGAAAATGGTGGTCCGCCTGTGAAATAATGGCGAAGGCTTGCAGAGAGTGGATTCATAAGGATCCTGCAATTCGATCACGGTTATATAACATTAGCATATACATGGTGATCCCAATTTTTTAGGCACTACACAAAACCAATTATATTCATCCAGTTTTATAACTCAAAAACAATTTATTACCAGTTTAAGAGGGATTGTAATCGAAGTAAATTCATGAGTTAATGCACTACACAGTGCATTTCATTTCTTATGACTTACTGAATCCAATTTTTTGTATTGAGAAAAATTTTACTTTTCTTAAATAATGAAATGAAAGTTGATAAGTTTGTAAAAATGTAAGTTTTCTCAAACATTTGTGAGGTATTGAAGTAGAAGAGTGAAGCTGAAAAAAAGTTAAAGAGTTTGTAAAACTTGTGAGGTATCGAAGACAAAGTAGAAGAGTGAACCAAAGTTGAATTTGAAGACTGACCTAAAAAAATGTCAAAAACAAATTTAAGACGAAATAGACGTAAAAGAGTGAATTGAAACCGAAGTGGAAGGGTGAATCGAAGTCGAAGTAGAAGAAAAAAATTTAAAACGAAATAGACGTAAAAGAGTGAATTGAAGTCGAAGTAAAAAAGTGAATCAAAGTCGAAATAGAAGAGTGAAGCTAAATGCTAAAGCCAAAAAAATATCAAAAACAAATGTTGAGAGTGGGATTTGAACCCACGCCCTTTCGGACCAGAACCTTAATCTGGCGCCTTAGACCAACTCGGCCATCTCAACTTTGTTGACAAATGCCAAAACATCATTACACAAAAGGTGTGACTTGAGCAAAGGGATTTTCTCAAATTTGTTGAACATATAGAATTTGCTCGAAATCCCCCGATTTGCTTCTTCTGCCAATCTCAATGCCGATTCTTTGTGCAGAGTCTATTTAAGGACTATACCCATTTAATTTCCTTTATTTTCTTTAACCTATGCCCTCCATTCCATTGTATCCCAAAAAAAAATTATTCGATGCATCCATAGGCAGAAATTTGCCACATGAATTATTAAGAATTGGAAAACAGCTATAAGGCACACATGCATGCATGTCAAAACTCAAAAGACAGTCCACTTGTTGACTTTAGTTGACCCTTTTTTTGTGTTTGTGGGTCTTTACCTCTCCTAGGGCCTAGGGTACATATGCTATTCTCTTTCTCACCTTTTTTTTTTCAACCTCTAGAGAGAAAGTTGAAGCATACCATCCCCTACTTGAGTTGAGCCGTGAGGCTTTTTCTTTCTCAATTTTGCATTGTTTTTCTTGTTTACAAATTAAATTTGGACCGCAGTCACCATATCATAATCATAAACAAAGTAAACAATCGAAGCACTAATGAAGTATCTTTGGTGCTCATCGTACATCACCTAACCCTCTAATATACGTATACTATTTGTTCGACTATAGTTTATTATAATATTCAAATATAATTCAATTCATTTTGTATTAAAATTCGATCTTCTAATTTAAATTATTAATATTTTTGTACTCGATCTTTCTTTTTTGTTCAATTATAATTCATTATAATTAATGTTCAAAACGATGCTAGGAGCTCATAAGACGGTCGACAGGGGCCTGGCGTCTAGGCGGTTAGACGAGCCCTAGGTGGTTTTTTTTAAACAACAAAATTCAACAAATTAATAATATATTGAATACTATCAAATAATTTCAGAACAAAAATTATTTGCCTAGATAAATAAATTGAGGTTGGGAATCATAAATATTGAAAATGTAAGTTTTTTATTAATTTTATTATACAACATTCTATGTTTTTTAATTTATTATCTTTGTTTTAATCAATACTTATATTATTAACTAAGTATTTAATAAATAAAATAACTTATATAACTATATATATATATATATATATAAACTTACATAACTAGAAGCCTAACCATTATGGAGGGCGGTTGTTCACCTTCGAGTGCCTAAGCGGACCAGACGGCCATTGTTTTGAACATTAAATTTATAATATTCGAATCAAATTCTATTCCCTCTGTGTTCAAATTTGATCTTCTAATTTAAATTATTAATAATTTTGTACTCGATCTTTTTTCCACTAACTTAAGAGTAAATTAAACTATGGGAAAAACAATATCAATAAAAGGGTTTCTAATAAAGGGGATATACATATTCTCCTATTAGAACTTGCTTATCACCACAAGTTGTGTAATGTGTCTAAATTCTTGTGGTGATCGACCAACTTAAGAAATAATAAATAAATAAAACAATGATAATTAAGGAAGTGGGTAGAGCCCACAAGCAGTACTACGGCATGAAATTGCTTGGTTGGGACCTTCCATGTGACTCAATAAGCTTTGTCTGGTCCTCAGCCTTATTGATATATATATATATATATATATATACACTGCTTGCTTGCTTAATTTTTCTCAGAACACAAAACAGAACTGAAGTCAGGAACAATGAAGCAGCAGATCAACCATAGAAGAAGCCTTCTCCTGTTCTCCGTTTTTGTGTTTCTTATTTTTTCCAACTCCAAACCATCCTCATCATCAGTTCATGCTCGTCTTCTGCAACAAACCCGCCAAACTTTATCACATATCGCCACAGCAGCAGACGATGATCTTGCAAACGTGAGCCTTTTAATCATATGCGTGTTGCTGAATTATCACTTCTATTATTTGTTTCATCTTCCTCTTTATTACTGTTTAATGATAATTTGTAATTATAATGAACTTCTTCTGTGCTGGTAATTTGCAGCTGATGGGATCAGAAGAATGCGATGATAAGAAAGATGAAGAGTGTCTCAAGAGAAGAATGATTGCTGATGCTCACTTGGATTATATTTACACCCAAAATCACAATCCCTAGCTAGATCATCGAAGAATTTCCGAAAAAAAATTGGCTAGCAGACGGTATTCAGATCAAGATCATATCTACACATGATATATGAATGTGAACAACTTTTGATACCCCTATTATTGAATTGTACTGAATAATTGAATAAAAATAAATAAATGGAAGCTACTTTGTTGTTCAATTATTTTGATAACGACAAAGCAAAGTAGCTATAGCTATCACATGAAATGTAACTTGTATGCAAGTAGTGTTTTTTGTCATGTGAAGCTCAGCCGGAGCAGCGCCTGCATTCTTCATATATAGAAATATCATCAATGATTGATGCGCCTAATACAAAGAAGGATCCATTATTGATTTCTCTATCATTATTGCACACCTACGGGTTCCTCTTTTCAGTCCATTATTTACAACCAAACTATGAAACGCTATTGGATCAAATAATAGAGACATTGTTGAGAAAAAGATGGTTTTTCTCTAAAGATAAAAATCTCTAAATAAGGAGGATGAACCCTTTGTCGAAGTGCTCTCTAAACCAAACTACGAAACGCTATTGGATCAAATGATAAAGGCATTGTTGAAAAAACAAGACTTTTCTCGGAAAATAAAATTCTCGAAATAAGGAAAGGTAATTAAACTGGTAAATAAACTAAATTCCAAGAAATTCATATTCTAAGCCACTTCAGCTGGTTGATCGGTATTATTAGTTTCTAATTACCTTCCACCAAAAGTAAGGTAATGGAAGGGGTCTTGAGCCTCAAGGCAACTTACAACACTAGAAGTTAGAACTACTTTTACAAAAGCAGTAACGCAGTACATTCGAATCTGACTACCCTGAAAAAAAAAAGGAAAAAAAAAAAGTAGCAGATATATATAAGGGAATCCGATATTCCCTTTACTTTGATATCTATATTAAAAAAAATTAACTTTTTGGGGCAACGTTTCCATGGGGATTCCCTTCGCATTTAGAACACCACCCTTTCAAGGTACAGTTGGTGCATAAAATCTCAGCTTTGCACAAGAATTTGTACCATAGGGAAGAAAAAAATGGCAGAACGAATTATGATGAGGCCTTCAGAAAACGCATAAAGTGCACAAGAGCAAGGCAACGAGGAAAAATATGAAGATGCCAATGCCAACTAAAAGAATTCAGGGAATTAATATAACATCATCCATTATTTGTCCAAATAGATCTATAAAGTACACAATCTTAATTTCACAATGCTACAACTACAGCCAGGAAGAGAAAAATAATGGAAAGATACAAAAATATAAAACAAAAAGGAAAAGAACAGAGCATCGAAAGTGTTATCATGGTACAGAAGAATCCTACAAGGGCCACAACCACTTGCCAATTGTGAAGCTAAGGATATGGTTCGGAGAATAACAGGTATTTTTCCTTTTTTTTACTTATAGATCAGACAAGACGATGATATCAAGCACAGACCGCTTCAGAAAAGTCAAAAACAGAACAAATATAGCAAAGCATCAACCACATAAGAGAAATCATTGCGATGTAAACTACTTGGCAAATAGGTGTATTTTCTTTTTCCTCTCAAACTAGGAAGTAAACAAAAAGAGCTAGTAGAGAGCTCTCACCACCATTTTGTGGCACAACAAATCTAGGTATTGAAGGATTCACATAAAAAATACATCAATATAAACCTGGATTCCCCTCATAAGTCAGTAATGCACGGTGATGGTTTGGGCTTTTCTGTATGGAGCACTACACATCCTTTTCCTGCCAAAAAGTAAGAGGTAACATTATTATCTAACATTGAAAATCAAAGTACCAAGTCTGACGATAGCATGTCAAAACATTCAACAATATGAAGGCTAAATCTTGCATAGCACTTACAACATCCACTTTGCCAATATACTTGATTAGCGAGAGCTTACCAACTTAATATGCCTGGCCAGTCCCAAATCAGAGAGTGAACTTTCTGCTACACAATTTGCATGCACAATGGGACCCTTCACAATACTATCTTCAGCAGTTTCCAACTCATCAATCCCTAATGGAGTACTCATGTACGAAGCTTCTTTGAACATCCATTCATCCCTATCTTCGCAGTAAAAATCCTCAAAAATCTCACCGCATATAACACATATGCATTGCGTTTCATCTGCAGGGACCATGGGCTCATCACTGTCCATTGTCGTGCTGGGCTTGTCCATTAAATTACTGACCTCGGATCCTAAAGGAGCTCCAGCATTTCCAGCAACCCAGTTGGGTAAATCTACATACCACCTCCTTGATGCCCCAACATCACCATCGGCTTCAGAATTTTTCAAATCATGCCACTCCAAGTGTCTCTCAAGCCGTTCTTTAAGTTTGAGCCTAAGGCCACATATGCCACATGTATGTGGAAGGTCATCAAAAAGATCACTGATCACAGAAGGATGGAATTCTCGGATTTTATCTGGCTTAAAGTCAAAGCCTATAAGGTTCCTTGTTTTTATCTTGGTAGACTGAGGTAAGGCAGCAGAGTCTTTAGCAATGGGTTCTGAGAGAGACACATCATCAGTTAGAGATTGAACAGGAAGGCTTGGGGGAACAGGTATTAGAGACACTGGCACTGAACTGGTGGCAGGTGCACTCAGGCTCTGGTTTTGCAGTTCAGTCTTCATTTGGGAAGGCACAAGAGTGGGCGACTCTGATTTTGATGCAGAGATCAAACCCTTTTCAACTAAAGAGCTTAAAAGGTTTGAAATTGGATCCAATGCATTATTCACCACAGCTGAAGCATTTGCAGATGCACTACCCTCAATAGACGAAGAAGATGGGCCAGGTGGAAGTAGCGGATGTCCTACCTTCTCCTGTAAAATATTTGAGGATGCAGGAGACTTCTCACAGGAAAAACTTAATGAAGGTACTGATGCAACCTTGGACCCTGGGCGTGCAGCCAGGGTGTTGGAAGTTCCACTCGGCAAGGGGGTCTCAACACCTGACTGGGAAGGAATATGTCCCACATCCCGAAGATTCAAATTGGGTAGGTTACTAGTAATTGATTTGCCAGAGAGAATTCCGGCCTTCAAAACAGCAGCCAACAAACTACTTGTGCTTGACTGTCCTGGCGTTCCTGTAGTAAGCAGATTTGAATGATCTGATCTAGAACCTCCCACCGTTGAGGGAGTTAGAACAGTAGAGACCTGTGGCACAGGTGGCTTTCTACCCAATGATGCAGACTTTACACTGTCTGGTTGTTGTCGGAATGGATAACTGCTCCTCGATTGGTTGGCAGACACTGACATAGATGTCTTCAAATCTTGAGGCGTTGATTTTGCTATGCTACCCATTCGTGAATTTGAAGTTGGGACAGGGAAAGAGTCCTCAGTATAGTGGCTATGCAATCCTAAGTCTGACTTCCCTGAAAACTGGGATACTTTTAAGTCAAGAGGAAGGGACAAAGCTGGAGGATCAGCAAGATGGTGGACTGCTGATGTAGGTGAGGAAGAATGCTGGTGCATCAGTAACTGTCCGGATGGGGATGCAGTTTTCACACACTGAAGCTGCTTTTGTTTCGCTGCAGCTACAGTAGAGCCGGATCCTGCACTATACCCAAAACTAGAGGCTCCAATACGAGAAGAAGCTAGCTGTGCTCGACTTCCAATCCTGGCCAAAGAAGCATCTCCACTTGTCGATAGCCCACTTAAACTTGAAGCATAGCGCTCCGAATGAACTGAACTAATGACAGGGGATCCAGAAGGGGACAGCCCGTCCACACGAGCAGAATCCCGCAATCGCCAAGCTGATGACATACGGTGCCCAAGAGCAGATGAGTCTTTCTGTTCACTAGGATCAGCAGGAATTTCCATATCACCTGTGGATGCAAAATCATTCACACTTTTTGGATCACGAAAGTTGCGTCCAAACCCCTGCGCATATGGAAAATGTCAAACAATAAACATATATAGATAATAATGAATCCTTAATAATGTAAGCGAAGGTACAAGTTTGTGCATCCTAGCAGGGAAAACTAAGTGTGAATGGTAAAAAAAAATTGCACCGGTCCTAAAAGGATCAGCTCAATAGTATAAGTATCATGTGAACTAATTCATTTTTTACGTGCCCATTAACCAGAGAGAAACAATCATAACTATAACACCATCAGAGAAACAGTTCTTCCAATTCGGGTATCTGTGTCCACTTTAATTTGTGGCTTAGAACTATATAGTTGAACAAGTATGGTACGGGAACCTAATGTTTCCATTTTACAACAAGCATAAATCTTTGGAGCTTACCAATTTCTCTGAATCATCAGAAATCCAGCGATCTTTTCCTAAGTTGCTGGAAATATCAGGGGACCCATCTGTCAATTGCGAGTTCATATCGTCCCACATGAACTCCTCTTCCTCAGAATTCTTCCAGCTAGTAGACAATCCACCACTGCTTCTACTTGCAACACCCAGTGCTGGCTTTAGGCGAGGATCAGCATTTACAGATTTAGGTCCTGAGTAATTAATAAGTCCATGCTTGATATTAATACCATTTCTTTGGCTGGACATTGTTTCTGCAACATTGCTGCCACCGCCATGCCAAGGTTTATCTTGTCCTTGCTCAGTAATTTTTCCACCAATTCTTCCAATTCCCAAGCTCGAACTCCTTGGAAGATCAGAACCATATTCATATTCTCCATATTCAGCACCAATGTTCTTCTCGTGAAGACGCTCATTTAGTGCATCTGTATTAGTACGCTGCACCTTCTACAAATTTTAACCATAAGCAGCAGAAGAGAAGGTTAAAGAATACACACAAAATAGCATCAACTTCACATACAAGCATTTTCACAGTAGCATCAACCCACGGTCTCCCACCACTAACACTTGATACTCTGCCTGGCCTCTCTACATCCTCAACTGGGTTTAGCTTCGCACCAAACACCAGCAGAAAAGAAAAAGATTACATTGCATATACCCAGCCATTCTAATTTCAATTTCTAAAAGAAAATTAAAGAAGAAAGAAATGCAGAAGCATGAAAATTTAATTCAATAGATATCCTGAGAGAGAATACAAAATAAGTAAACCACTCATCCCTTCTTGATTAAAATGAAGGTAAATCAAGGTTGTATGGAGTAAACAACTCCAACACCCTTACAAACAGCTAGTGGCACATGCAAAATCTATTCTCAGATGTAAAGTCTGGTATAAGATCAAAATATTGCTGGAAAGTATAAGATCGTTCTACAACATAAGAGCAAATCACTTATTCACAAACTCTCCGAATACAAAAAACCATACAGAAATTTTACAACCACATACGACTATTCTGAATTTGGTAGGAAAAGCTCATCAAAGGACACATTTCTGACAATAATATTTTTTTGTGCATAATTTTTAACAAACAAACACTTGACGGTAGAAACTAAACCAAGGATATGAAGATAAGCATCTATGGCAGTTCATTTAATTCAACGGATATCCTGAGAGAGATTACAAAATAAGTAAACCACTCATCTCTTCTTGATGAAAATGAAGGCAAATCAGGGTTGTATGGAGTAAACAACTCCAACACCCTTACAAACAGCTAGTGGCGCATGCAAAATCTATTCTCAGATATAAATTCTGGTATAGGATCAAGATATTTCTGGAAAGTATAAGATCACTCTACAACATAAGAGCAAATCATTTATTCACAAACCCTCTGAATACAAAAAACCATACAGAAATTACAACCACATACAATTATCCTGAATTTGGTTGGAAAAGGTCATCAAAGGACAAATTTCTGACAACAATATTTTTTGGTGCAAAAGTTTTAACAAATAACCACTTGATGGTAGAAGCTAAACCAAGGATATGAAGACAAGCAACTATGGCAGGTCAAATTCATCCATAAATTCTAGGAGGTCAGAACAACTTAAGAGATGTAATTCCATATCCATAATTGATTTTAGAACTCCACTTACCCTTGTTGGCTGCTGGAGACGCTGCCTTTCCAAATATTTGGGATTCACATGAATGCTCTGTGGCGGTCGTTGTGGCTGCGAATCTGGTCTTGATGTAGAAGGTGCAGAGGACGAACCATTTGCTGTAGAAGCAAATCCAAGTTCTTTCTCAATGATCAGTAGTGTCTGAGCAGGGAAGACACCTTTCCAAGTTCCAAAAAGATGCCGCATGCTTTGATGTATGTTAGGTTCAACCTGCCTATAAGCCTTGCAGAAAACCTAGAAATGGGAAAAAAAATGCAAACATTTGCGATTGCAAAGTAACTAAAAGAATCAAGCCTAGCAGGTTGTGAAGCATGAAGATAGTGATGACTCATTCTGCAGACAACCGTCTTTTCATTTGAGAGAAATCAGGTAATTAGTTAGCAGTGATACCAGGGGATACATAATTATCCTGATCTACATCAGTTTTCTTTTTCTTAAAAACAACTATCCTGGTTGCCAAAAAGTAATGCTCCGAATTTACATAATTGTTTTTGCATGTTCATTAAGACATTATTTATTAAAGGTCAAAAGTACATATGCACCAGGAAAAAGCACGCTGAGAAATGAAAGGCATCGCACAGAACAGAAATCTAACCTCAGGGAGTCTGGCAGCAAAATATTTTATGTAATCCCTTCCAATATTCTTTACAATACTGTCCAAAAGATAAAGTGATGGTAACTTCTGCTCACTAGGAACCTGCAAAATGCTTTCTCCATTAGATATAATGCTCAAGTGATAGCTAATACTATTAAAACAAATAAGTAACTGGTAAACCAAAGGCAAAAAACCAAAATACTTCCAAGCAGGTGAGGGGGAAGGGGGAAGGGGGAAGGAGGAGGAGAAGTTGTGTCAGTACAGGCTCTTCAAATCAATATTTAAAGATATCAGAAACAACAAAACTACAAGTACTATCACTTCTAATTATCCCATTGTGCAGCAAACTCTCCAAAGCTAATACAACAGGCTCAAATGATTTATTTTTATTTTTTTTGGTCATTAACTTATTTTGTTTTGGGATTAATAAAAACAAAAAACTAATGTAAATCCCATCCGCATCCAGCCACTTGGGAGCTGAACCTGTAGGTGCATGCCACATTGAAGTTAATTTACCCTAATAGTTCTTCAAATCTTTTTTTCAACAAATGTTTCATCTTACATGACTTGTTTTCTCATGTGTCCTTTGCATAAAATAACTTGACTCCCTTATTCTACAGGGCTCTAGAAGAATCACTAAGAGTGCAATTCAAAACTAAGCACTTATGACAAACGAAATAGGTAACCCTATTTGACTTCTACGTGTTTAACTAAACAAGAAGACATGACTTCATGGTATAATGTAACCGAACATCATACGCGGAAAAAATAAGATCCTGCACCTGTAGAGATCACCAACTTGGCTCCCTCATTCTAGTTTCTGTCCCACATTTTGATTCCTTATGTTACAAGTTTTTTGACAATTAACTAATTGATAATACGGCTTGTACCAGGCTGTCCTACATAGTGCAAAATCTAAAGAAACATCTTCAGACACCAAATATTCAGAAGGTAACTTACGCTAGAATGGGAACGGGGTTCTAGAAGAATCATTTAGAGTGCAATTCAAAACTAAGCACTTACGACAGACGAAATAGCTAACCCTATTTGACTTCTGCGTGTTTAACCAAACAAGAAGAAATGACTTCAAGGTATAATGTAACCGAACATCATACATTGTAGCGGCAACCATAAGATAGTGCACCTGTAGAGATCACCCGAAAAAGTCAACTTGTTGAACAGCATGACCATCATAAGGTTCTAATACACAACTGTGAACATGTAATGTGGATTTTCTAAACATAGAAGCATCTACTAGGCTATGGAAGTGGTTTTCCACCCATTCCATATGCTGCACTATTGTTGTAAAAGAAAAAAAAAAGAAAATTGGAGCAGAAAAGAAAAAGCAGCAAGAGAACCAAAATACAGTATGCAAAGAATCGCATAGTCATAGACAGAAGGATGTGATTTGTTTATTTTTTTCAGAACCTGAACAATTCATTCCACGAAACGCATAAATGCCGACACTCCTCTCATGTAGCTATGTAAAAAAACACAACTTCGTTCGCGTACATATACAACTTCATTCGTGTGTAATGAGAAGTAAACAACTTTGGCACAAGCAACCAGAAAACTATGAAATGGATCCTGTTGCACAGGGCATGTCAGGAAATGATATTGATTGCAACATACAAGCCTGACTGAATTTAGTTACAGCCAAACTCTACTATATCATATGGAACAATAAAAATGAAAGTTGGAGTTGCACCGTGCTAATTACTCCGATGAGTGCAAACATTCCGGCTCATAGTCCACAAGTGTTGTTATTTGCATGAACAAAAAAGAAAAAGAAAAAAAAAACCAAAACAAAATCAGAACGAAACCAAAACTTTCTAAGCAGATAAATATTTGATATACAAGACACACACAAGGATCAAACAAAACCAAATTTTTTTTCCTCACTAAATCGTTGGCATAACAAAAGGCATGCATAAGAGGAGCACTAGCACATTTTAATTCTCCTTTCCCACCTCCATTCCTTTCTTTTTTCTTTTTACAAATCGAATTCAAAGTGGCGCCGTAACTAACATATAAAACACAAATACAGCCACATACAGTAAAGCTGGGTTTCACCTCAATAATGTTGTTGCATACTGTTGCCGTCACCGCCTTTGCCGCGTGGAGGTTCTCCCCAGCAATTATCGTCAAATTCGTGATTATGGGCTTTGAATTGAAGGTGAGCTCCGCCAACGCCGTCTTGTACTGGCTCACAAGCTCCTGATGCTGCAGTGGCTGCGGTACATAGCCACCCCCGTCGCGGTTCGAGTCATTGATCTCCGACTCTCTATCACTCATTCTGAACCTTGACAACACTGGGTTAGTCCCACCGGGTCTCTGCGCGAAAGCTCGGCCATTCGGGTTTGGGTTCAGACCTCTTTCTTCGGCCAATCGGGGTTTCTTCATGCCTGGTTCATTGGATCTGCTAAACGGCCTACGCGAGCTCTCCATTTCCATTACAGTCACAGAAATCAAAACCCTAACCCTAAAACTAATCTACGATTACAAATCAGTCATCTACGAAAATTGAATCAAACAAATTTATAACAGAAACTAACATCAACGTGACAATTGAGAAAACCAAAAAACCCCAACTACATAAAGAATCACTATAAACCCTGATTCTTATTACATGTATACAAAACTAACATCACAACGTAAATGGAAACCCGACGATTTGCCGCAAAGTATGAAACTTTAGTGCTAAAATAAGCCTCTGGATTTGGGAATTAGGGTTAGATTAACAAGAAGGCGATGGAAGGTCGTTTTTAAGACAAGAAAAAATAGAAAAAAATAAAAAATAAATAAAGGAAAAGCTTCTTTTTTTTTTTTTTTTTGACAAAGCAACAGCTTTCATCAATAGAAGGAAAGGAGGCTTTTTATTTTCCTATTTATTTTTAACCGTTTTTAGTTGGGGTGACATGAATTCATTAAAACTGCTAAACGATCTGTTTTAAACCGTTATTTATCCAACAGTTTAGGTTTGACCGGATAAAAATCAAACGGTTTGAGAATCCAAATCGTTTCCTTAGTAACAGTTTGGATTTTCATTTTCATTTTGGAAATTCGTTAAATCCAAACTGAACCGTTAATGAATATATTAATTTTTATTAATGTTTAAATCTATTATTAATACAAAATAATAAAAATAAAAAGATACCTAAATATACCCATGAGCAACAAAAAAAACAACAAGAAAATAAGTAAAAAATATGGGGTACTAATAATTTTTATTACCTATTTTAATTTGTTATTGCTCCTAAGACAACATTGTTGTCTAGTATGCATTTTATTCATTTACAGCCTAGGATTGAAGAGCTTTGGGCTTAGATTGAGTGACACTCGGCCCAGAAAGCTGACAAGCCCATATTTAGCAGCTAACGTTTAAAGCCTATAGATCGCACGGTACAACTACAGAAGCCAATGAAATGAAGTGGGCTTAGATTGGGTTACACTGAGCCCAGAAAAGCCCTAATGCCATCCCCCCATACGTCACCACCATCTTTGCATAAAACCTAACTTCACCTCCGAAGTCCGCCATAGTAGTTAACCGTCTTTTGCAGCCAACCATGTTGACAGTGAAAACACCCCAGAGCGGAAAGGCCAGAAGAGAGCTAGAGAAACGTGCCCCCAAGATTGTAAGTTCACTCATGTCCGTTTCTTGCGAAACTTCAAATTTTTAATCTCCAAAAGCAAAAGTTAACTTCTTTTTTAAACTGTGGTGTGGCTCATTTTGAAGATTGAGACCGGGAAGAAGACACTGATACTGCACGGGAGAAAGACGAGCAATGTGGTGAATTCGGTGTTGTCTGACCTCTACCATTTAAAGAAGGAGAGTGCTGTGAAATTCAGCCGGAGGAATGAGGATATTAGCCCTTTTGAAAGTGGCGGTGATGCTTCCCTTGAGTTCTTTTCTCTTAAAACCGATTGCAGCATTTTCATTGTAAGTACAATACCAACTTAGCGTTCTGCTACTCCTACCATATTGTTTGAGCATATATATAGCTTTGTTAGTGCTTTCTATCTAAGTTATCAAAAGGCAATTGGATTTGAATAGTATTGTAGCATTTGCTTAGTTTACATGCTTACTTATTGCCGTGGGTTGATTTCTCCCACTTACCATGACCACGCTTTTGTCTTTTACGTGTATTGTATTGATTTTACGGTTCCCTATGGCTAAGGGTATGTTTGGATGATGAACTTCAAAGTTCCATGGAATTTAGGTTATATTATTAAGGTATGCACTAAAAAGCAAAAAACAAAAAGGGCATTATAAGTAGGTAGTTGAGCACGTAGTAAGAAAGCATATGCATCACCTGAACATAAGTAACACCTCCATAGGTGGAACTTACAAATCCCATCTATATGCCTTGCAGCTAATCATTTACAAAATCTTTGGTACTTTGAAGTTCCTCATTTTAACTAATTTGCCCAAATTCCATGGAATTTTTTAAGTTCCTGATCCAAACTTACCCCAATGGTAGTTGTATTTACTTTACCTTTCATGGTCAGCTTGATTGGTATTACTTGTTGCTCGGAATTTGTAGATTTTTCTACTTTTGTGATGACTCTATTCATGTTTTGGATTTATATCTCCAATATGGATCTGTTTTTTGTTCTTGCTGTGAAAATTGCATTGGAATTGATAGGTGTACAAACTTTTTTTATTCATGTTTGAAAAATCCCCACTTTAAAAGTCCCATCAACTCATTTATTGTGGGTTTTCTACTTTTATGATGATTCTGTTCCTGCTCGGGATTTATATCTCTAGTATGGACCAGTTATTTATTCTTTCTGGGAAAATTGCATTGGAATTGGTAGGTGAACAGACTTTTTTTTTTCATGCTTCGAAAATTGCACGCTTTAAAAGTCCATCAACTCATGTATTGTAAATTGTAATAGAAGTAAATAAGGGGCAGAACAAAATACAGGAACAAGCCTCTCAACCGAAAAATGTGAATTTGAATTCGTTCTTTATGAGACAAAGAATTAGAGGAATTTGATTTGTATCTTTTCTTTTGCTTTAGTTTATTGGGTCTGGTAGGCGGCTTGTTTCGCTGCTCTATAATTTCATTATAAGAGATTGTCACTTGCTCAGAAATACATGTGAGTGAACTTGGATACACCTGGGAATGATGTGAGGGTCTATTCTGCTTGCCCTTTTTATTTCACAAGAATTTGAGGAACTGTCATATAGAAAGCATTGTTCTTTTGTGATTTGTCTTTCTTTATGAAAATTTGGAACCCTTTCTTCCTACCATCCAATATTTTGGATTGCCAAAGGTTCTATTTTCTGAGTCATTAGTCCAATTTCAACTTTTTGATTCTGAGTTGATTTTATCGGCTCTGATTTGTTACAATCGCTTGCTTCCAGTACCAGAATTATGTGGTGTCACTTTTACTCGTTTTCAAAAGTAATGCTTGGTTATTAATTTTGCCCCAATTTTTGAAATGCTGAACCTTTCCCATGCATAAAACTGGCACCTTATTTATTTATATTAGATATGTATTCTATTACTGTTACTGTATTAATGTAAGTTTATAAGCTTTTCCTTGCTTTCACCTTGCAGTTTGGTTCTCACTCAAAGAAACGACCTGACAATCTTGTAATAGGGAGAACTTATGATCACCATATATATGATCTTGTAGAGGTTGGGGTTGAAAATTATAAACCCATGGGATCATTTTCATATGAAAAGAAACTAGCACCAAAGGTGGGTTCAAAACCTTTCATTTGCTTTATTGGAGTAGGATTTGAGAACGCAGGAGAGCTGATACATTTGAAGGAAGTTTTGCTTGATCTGTTGCGAGGAGAGGTTAATATCTACATCTTTTTGCACATCACTCGGTTTTTAATTTAAGCAAGATATTAATAGATACATTTAAATGAAATTTGCAGGTTGTAGAGAAAATAAATCTTGCTGGTTTAGATCGTGTATATATATGTACAGCTATATCTGCAAACAGAGTGGTCCTTACTCTATGTGCACTGCGACTGAAAAAGTCTGGTACAGTTGTTCCAAGGACGGAACTAGTTGAAGTTGGCCCCTCAATGGATTTAGTTGTCCGTCGCCACCGTCTTCCTAATGAAAGCCTGAGGAAAGAAGCAATGAGAGAATCCAAAAGTCAGCCTAGAAAGGTTGAATTTCTGAATCTCCTTGTGGTCTCTCCTTTTTCTTTGGAATATGACATGTTTGTAACGCAATTCCTATTATTACTTTCAGGACAAAAATATTAAGCAGGACATACTACGGGGCAAGGTTGGGAAGCTCAACATCCCAGATCAAAAGGTACGCACCACAATCATTTATTTTGTTTACCAGCCATTACCTAGTTTACAGAACCATTTCTCCTCTTCATGTTATCCTCTACTCTGATGGACAAACATGAGCGGTGGAGGGATCTACATGTTTTATCACTACATAGCTGCATCGACATTAAATTTATGTCTCTATGCACCATTTCTGACTAGTTTCAAATGTGAATTATTGCATGGCATTTGTGTTGTTTAGAATTTTACTTATGTTATTTTTCTTTTTGAATCTGTTGATTTAGCTTGGGGAGACTGTATACTTTCACACGAAGGTTGGAGACTCATTTGTGCCTGTCAAAACAAAAGGACTTAAAAGGGAGCGCCGTGAAGCTAGGATGAAACACGAGAGTAACGAGCGTGCGCCAAAGGTTCCAGACATGCTTGTGCCTAAGAAAGCAAAAAAAGCTAAAAGGGAGCGACCTGTTGCTAGTATGACCGAGGAGAATGCTGAGTAGTTCTTTTGCAGTTTTGCTGCTATCGACTTGTGGTTTTGGGCCCATGCTTACAAGTATTCAAGCCGAAAGGCAGTACGGATCATAGGAGCTTGGGATTTTTGTTCTTCCCATATTTCATAGATTTAACCTACCATATATTTAGTTGCATGGGTTATATGTGTTGTATTGTGTTGTTAGAGAAGCTTTCCTTTGCTATTGACTGGCCTGTGATGGCTCATTGTTATGTATTCTTAGATTTGCCTGCGCCAAAATGGAACGGAATTATGGTTGGCAGTAATAGCACATAACTTTGCAATTCAATTTTATGGTAATCTTGATGCTAATGATCACTGATCAACTCATTACTGAACATAATCAAACAAATACTGATGCTATGATAATGGCCTATCGTGTTGGCTTTCAGTCGTTGATGTAATTGAGTGCGCAAAGCATTTATAGTTAGACACCTTTAGTACATGCAAGTGGCACCTAATGCTAGCACATCTCGTAGACAAGCACTGCTTTTGGCACGCACCTTTGTGAATATCTTCTTCTCCTCCCGCAAATGGCATTCGGTGTCCGTACTCTGGTACGCTGATGCAATTGTTGAAGGAATGGCAGAAGGTGAGTTCAGAGAGCCTTTCCAGGGCAACTCAGCTTATCAATCTTCACTGGCAGGGAAGATAAACATTCCTCTCTATTTCCGTTCACTTCCCAAATGAAGTCGGTTTGAAAAATAGATTAAAATCGGGACAACGAAAAGAACATGAATAAATTCAACAGACTGCACATTGTAATTTACAGTTACCTATCAAACAAGTTGATCTTGCAGGAATTGCAAAGGCTGAGAGGACAATCTGAGTAATGCCTGACCACGAAATTCTAACAGAAGCCCACTACCTTTGGCAAGGATTAAGACCTGCAGCATCATAGCTCAAAACCATGTTACCCACAGAACTTCAAAACTAATGCAGCTTAGATATGGAAGAAAATGAAACCTACAAATAAACAAAAACTGGTTAGTACACAGATAAATATCAGAATGGAAAACATAGAAAAAAGGAAGAAAAGCTGAGAGCCTGATTGTAAAGAAAGAATTGAGACTGATAACAACTGAATATATTCTTATTAATATATTGTCTCCAAATAAAAGTTCCCTGCAACTAAAAGATCACTAAGATCCGCAAGGCAGCAAATCGGAAAACCAAATGCAGCCCTACGGATCACTACTTGCGGATGTATTATCCTTTGGCTGGCCAGCTTGGCCTTCAGGCTCATCAAATGCAGATTCATCGATTGGCCAATTTTTGATACCTGACCCTCCTGCTGCTGCTTGAAGGGGACCTATATCCCACATATCAGGCAATCCACCTACCACTCCCATTTCTGGAAAATCATAGTTGACAGGACTTCCCCATAACTCATTGGTTGAACCTGACATATTGGCACTGGCATCAAAACCCACGCTCCACATGTCTTCTTGTTTAATCATGTTCTCCATCCCGGGAGAGAAGAGTTCCGGAAAAGTCTTTCCCTTCACCAGATCCTCCTGGGATGAGACATAATGCTGCTCGGGTTTGACATCTTGTTGCGGGCTCAGAACACTCTTCCCTTTGAAGAAAGGATCTACAGTGTCCATGCTTGATGCCCCTATACTCTCTTGCTTTGGTGTTTTGATAAATCCTTGTGCTCTTGCCAGTTCATCTGATACAATTAGCTCATTTGATGCAACGTCCGCCAATTGAAATGGCATGGTTTCTGCAACCAGACCCAATTTTCCTGCCATAGCCTGTGAAAGATAATCTGAAGATTGTTCAAGAGGAGCTGGATCCAAATCTTGGGCTGTAGAGGGCTGGTACTTAACAAACTTTCTCCTCGCCCTTGAAGAGCCTATATCTTTATGTCCTGTCTTCTGTAGGTGGGATGCGAATGCTGGGTTCTGAAGTAACTTTGCCAAGAAAGAAACCATTTGCGTCTGTCTCTGTTCTGCACTCTCGAGCTTCTCATTCACTGCTTTCATATGGGAAACTGTACCGCGCTGCTGCTGCTGCATATCAACAACCTCCTGCATTAACATACTCCTCTCTTTCCTCAATGTCTCAATTTCAGCTTCCACTCCGGGCCTCCCCCTCTCAGCAGAAGTCCCAACAAAGCTCCCAACCTGCAGGGGTTGTGGTGCCTTGCGCCTCTGGATCAGCTTCAACAGATTTCTTCTTCCCCTCTGGAAAGCTTCATTTGCAAACTCCCATTTATCCGTATCAACCTTGCGAAATCCCTGAACACAGTATCCACATTAATACCAGGATATATCTATTTACTCAAATAGTAAACATATGATCACACAAGACAATCCGAATCCACTATTTTTCATGCATCTAAGGCAGCTGAACCTCGCTATACAATCTGCAAACATCAAAACAAAAATAGAATTCTTGAAGCATTAAGAAGGGGTGGCTGGGGAAGGGGACACTTGACAAACTAGCTCAATAACAGATTTTGAAGGGAGAATTCTACCTGCGGAAGATGAATCCCCACTCCAGTATGCGTCGAGTCCTAATTAGGAATATAACAAGAACCTCTAGCAATACCATTTACATTAGATTCACTAACTAAGTTTTATGATATATACAAGGCTTCCATGACTGTTACACTATCCTGGGAAATTTAAGCATCAAAACAGAACAAACAGAATTCACAATAGCTAATCATAATCAGCACATAATCATCATCGAGATCAACAAAAACATCAACACATGTCCGTCACTTCTGTCTAAACAATTAATGAAAAGAGCAAGCAAATCGGCATCCGTTTGTGAACAAATGAATCTATATTTTACATTATGTTTGGGTCAATTACAAATGAATCTCTTCAATACAAAAAATGGGATTAACATAAGTTTCATAAAAACAGGAAAAAAAAAAGACAAGAAAAACAGAAAGACATAGAACAACAAAACAAAAAGATTTATACACAGATCATAAGAGCAGCCAATACAGGTTGTGCTACTTCAAATACCCACATAAGTATTAAGTTGCCGGACAAAACTTGAGAAATTGTTGTGCTTGAAGTTCCTGGGCAAGATGAGCCTGGAGAACTCCAAAGGATCCCACACCACGAAGCTGTTGCCACCAGAGCCCCACGATATGATCGAATCAAGAGACGGGTCGTCGACCAAATCGAAGGTCTTGGACAGAAACGGCGGGACCGGAGTGCCCTGAAGGCATTCCAGAGGCTGCGGCACAGCCACGTTCTCCATGTTCTCACTGCCGGAGGCTCCAGTCGGAGCTTTTTCATCCAAGTCGAAAGTAGCAGAGGACCAAGAAGACGGCGACTGGTTTACAGAAGAGAAGGCTTCAAAGTCCATCAGAGGAGAGGTAAATGAAGGAATTGTCTGGGAACCCAATAACGGTTCTGCCATTTCGGGACGGATTGGTGAGATCCTAATTGTATCCGGGTCTAATTCAGCTGAAGTGGGTGGAGATTTTGGGTTGGTATCGACTTTCGGGCTCATCAAACATTAAGCAATACACCAAATTTTGAGTGAGAGAGAGAGAGAGAGGTGGTGGGTGAAAATGGGGGATTGTGTGTACCTGGCCGGTATATAAAGGGCTCCAAGGGTGTTGCCGACGGAGCGTTCGATAAAAATCCCGAAAGATCGTTCAAAGGCGGTGGAAGTTTCAGCACTGTAGGCGCCTTCATGGTCAGCCCAGTTCGGAGCCATTCAGTTGTGGTCCGACCAATTTGAGTGTGTTTCAGCACCGACATTGAGAGAAATTTTTTTCCCTTTTTTGATAAATGAACATTGAGAGAAATTGGAGCTTCCTGCGACTTGCGCTTTTAAAATTCAGTTATGGTGGTTTCTGTTTTGGCGGGGCCCACTGGGCTCAGATATTTTCCTCACTGAGATATCTTAATCTTGCGTTTGGCATTGTAGACATTTTGAAAATGATTCGGTAGGTCGCTGTGTAATACTTGGAGATTAAGCTAACAGGGAGGACCAATCACGAGACGGTATTCAATCGTGTTAGATTTGGGGCTACACGTCAAACGTGCTTGTGTGTCGACATTCCATTGGTAGAAGAACTAAGATAAGGAGACTCATTATGATCGTTACTATTTTGGTCAAAAAAAATTAGTGGAACCAGTGAAAATAATAATATATTAGGTTCGTTCCCAACCAAATTTTCTTTTAAATAATTAAAAGATTCTAGATTAGTGTAGAAGTAACTAAAATTTAATTTGGAAAAAAAAAAATCAACAGTACATTAGAGTGGAAATTGAAAAGTAAATTATGCTTCCATGGAAAAAGATTTAATTGCTTATTGCTTATGTGAAAGAAGATTTTAATTGCTTCTCTAGAAGAAGGGTTCGATTGCTTCTATGGGATAAGACTTAATTGCTTCTATGGAGAAAGACTTAATTGTTTTTGCAAATAAGAAAATAAATTCAGAATAGCAAATAAGAAAATTTGTCCAATCACCTAATAATAATAAGTTACAATGTTAGGATGTTGTAACCATGGATAAAATATTCACAATATTCATAAAAAAATTGTCAATATATCAATATTTTATGGTCTCGATATTAAAATAGAAGGGGAAAATATCCATGATATTTTCGTGAATATATATATATATATATTTAAAGATTTCGGTATAAAAATATGAAGGAAATAAGAATCTCCCTTCAATTTGCAAGATATAAGTTTTAATCTTATATAAATATTATGGAGTACTTAAATTTTCTCTAAAATTTCATTTAAAATTTTCAAAATTTGAAATTTTTAATATTTTTTTGTTGAGTATAAACTATATGAATAATCAATATCAAAATCTATTTTCATATAAATATTTTCGTGAAAACGATATTTTTATCTTTGGTTATAACTACGGCACGGTTTGATGTGAAAGGGGCAAGGCGGAATCGAATGGGGTGCGTGGGTGAGGCAGCCTACATAAAATGTCCTCGAACTCTGCAGCACACTACTAACATGTTTGTCAACTTTAGGCACTAATCACACGTATGCCAACTAAGGAAGAAGTTAACTAGTGATGAAATGGTGACTTCATAACGTCCAAAATTTTAAAAACCCTAAAAAAGTGACCCTTTTTTTATATATAAATCAAATGTATTAATAAAGGGAAAAAACTCCAGCAAACAATCGGGAGAATCTGAACAAGACCCTAAGGCCACACAACAAGAAGGGAAAACGAACTATACAAAATGAATATGTCTAGTTGGCAATCTCAAAATTAGAAGCATTACTTTTAAACCTTAAAAGTACAAAATTTTCATCGAACTAAATCATAAATGATTTTGAAAATAGTCTCAAGTAAAAGACGTTCTCTACCAAACACACGACGATTACACTACCTAAATACAATAAACCGTGACAATAAGTGACAATTTTTTGACCAACATTCTGAGAAAATCTCCTCTCCATAATGAGGAAATATTGTCAACGAACGAAGGCCAAGCAAGTTTGAGCCAAGGAACCCCACAACTACCCAAAACACAACTCCAAATACCATCAGAGAAAGGGCAATCAAAGAAACGATGTTGGTGGAACTCAGGAGCTAACCCACAGAGCACACAATCCAAATTAGGCCGGTTGGAGAAGCGCCGAATACGGTCACAAATAGATAATTTGTTCTAAGTTGCAAGCCAAAGAATAAATCCCGACCGAGGTATCGTGGTTTTATTCCAAATGAGATAATCCCATTGAGAAGCAATGTCATGAGTAAGAACCTGGTTCCACATAGAAGAGGAAGAGAAATTATAAGCCGCACATGATCAGACCTGGAAGGGTCAGGACCAATGGAGACAATTTAATACTTGGCATTTCTTGGGTCAACACATTGAATACATACATTTCAATTAAATGCCTGCATTCTGTAACATAAAAAATCGATTTGTAAATTTGTTTGGGTTTTTTGAGGCACAATGATCGCTACTATAAATTACAAATAAATGTGCAAGCTACATGAGTAGGCCGATTAATGCAAGTATTAGCTCACCACCTGCAAACATGAGGCTGTTACCTTTCAGGAAACTTGCTCTCCGTAAATTCTAAGTATTAGCTTTTTCTACTTTGGTTTTCTTCAATTGCAGTGGGGAAAAAAAAGAAGCCTGCTAACTTAATGACTACCTTTCACACTTTATACAAATTCATTTGCATGAAAGCCGAGCTCGAGTTGTGTACCATGCCGCGAAAGCTGCTACCTAATTATAGTAGCAATGTTTTACGTACAAAATTATGAATAGAAAACGATACAATTTTCCGAAAATGGAGAAGTGTCAGAATGATCCTTGGTAGACCTTTTTTTTTTTTTTTTGATCAATGATCCTTGGTAGACTTCTGTGAGAAGAGATGGCAAGGCAGACACCATCAGCACTCGTAGCTCCTCCATTTGCATAAAGAATCAAAATACTGAATTGGCAATAAGATTAGAAATGTACAACGACTCTGCAGCCAGTCCAACAGAACAAAATATCAGAAATATACTCATACAGGACTTGACCGCGAAATTTAAAAAAAATACAAAAATCGAAAGTAATGGCATACCCGAAACTATTAGCATACTTCTATGCCTGCCAGACATCAATTCTTAAAAAGAATGCTGTATTATATGCATGAACAAGATTGTTCGCCCATTTAGGGGAGTAATGGCATGTTTGCACGACCAGGTTGAGTCGTCGGTGCTTTGATCAATGGTGTCAAAGATTCCATGATACTAGCAAATGAAGGTCGTTTCCAGGGCTCGCTGCAGCGTGGCTTTGTTATTAGAGAAGAAGTGCTAAAAGGGCTATATACAGAACTCTCAGTTTAATATAAGAAATTAGAATCTCGAACTCACTTGGCCCAGCAAGCCTCAATTATAGAGGCCACTCGAGGATTCAAATCACGCGGAATCTCAAGCCTTTTGTTTTTAAACCCAACAGCTGCCACAACCTACACAACATAGAATAATAAGGCTACATCATTGTAAATAAGCTCATGTAGAAGTGTAGAACGCTTTCAAAGCCATCAGGTCTAAAGGATAGTCCTCAATTCCCCTTTCTAATTTATGGAAGCATAATCACCAAAGCAAATTACATGCAAGGGTGTACAATCTTTCCATCATCTAGCTTGTTAACTTGAGAAACAAACCTGTGCTGGATTCAAATTACCCCACGGCTGTTGCAGAGTTGCGAGTTCCCACAATATTACACCGAAACTGTAAATATCCGACTTTTCATTTGATGGTTCATCACGCAGGACTTCTGGTGCCATCCACTCAGGCTAAATAAACAAAGACGAGAAATTTCAGTTTTCTTTCATTGAGAAGGAACATGTAAAGCAGCCTTAAAATTTCATATTGTCTAGTTCAATGGAACTTACTGTCCCAGCAGCTGACTTTGATGAAAGGAAAGTGTTTGCCTTTAGACGGGAAAGACCAAAATCGCAAACCTAAACCAAAAAAAGGAAAGACAAATGGTTTAAACAATTGAATAACATTGCAGAAAGTAAACACATGCCAGTGAGCTTATGGTCCTGCCCATTTTCCAATACATATGAGAAATCATGAAGCGGAGAGATTATTTCACCAAACTCATGAACCATTTAAAAGAAATTGATAATCTATTCCAAGCACCCAAGCTATAAGCAAACTAAAATTTGGGTAGATTAAAAGCCTCACCTTCACTGTATATTTTTTGTCAACCAACAGATTTGGAGATTTTAAATCTCGATGAACGATGGGAGGATTACGTCTATGAAGATAATTCATTCCCTTTGCCTGAGTGAAACAAAGGAAATCATGTACCCAAAAACAGTTTATAGAAACTTAAATATATAACAAAATAATAAGTACAGAGAGTCTTCAAATGCATACCACATCATAAGCCATATTCAACCGGCGCCTCTCATCCAATGCCTCTTTTGCTCCAGGTTTATGCAAAAGCCTATACAAGCTACCCCTGCAGTGTAGTGCCCACAATTTAGATTTTAGATCATTAAACAGCTTGAAAAGATCTTATGATGGTATAAATGTATAATTGATATACAAGTTCCTATTTTCAGCCAGGCAGTGATGGAGGGGTGGGTGTAAGAGGAGGAGATCACTAGACCTTGATAAATATTCGGTGACTATGGACAAGTTTGGGTGTTTTGTGACAGCACCCATAAAGAGAACAATATTTGGATGCCGCAAGAGCTTCATTATAGTAACCTAGCAAAAAAATAATCGAAGGCAATCTCAAAATCAAAACAAAGAAATTCACACCGCAATCAGCTATGCTTTTAAGATCTCAACCCGTCCAACATTTGGCCAATGTGTACCTCCCTCAAAAATTCTTTGAAGCGTTCGGCATGAAAGTCTTGCTCCATAAGAATCTTCACAGCAACATCCTTAAATATACAACATTTATCAGTATAACAAATAAAGGAGTATAAGATGTTAAGAGGTCAGAGTATAAACAGTTTAGGTGCCTACAGAACCATGCCAATCAGCCCGATGAACAGTTCCGAACGAACCTGTAAATGCAAAATGTCACTTTTTACAGCCTCAGACAAACTCACTTTAAACAAGTGCATTGAACATTGAAGGGCATATGAGCTCTTCAGTCCAAGATATTAAATAGCTTTCATGTTTGTACTCTACATGAAGGTAACATCTTCTCAACAAAAAAAAATTAATATTAATAATAATAAGTTAACAAGTGAGATATACCTGCACCAATTCGCTCTTTTATTACAAGATCGCTCCATGGGATGTCCAAATCCTCTATATCAAATGTGAGCTCTCTACTTGGTTTACTAGGAAGAAGTTGAACACCCTCAACAAACCTTGAGTCAGTGAGTGTATCCACTCTAGGAATATCTCTATGCCCTACAGGTGGCATGCGCTTAAGAGGCATCGAATCTTTTACCATGGCTGGTGTGTGCACCATCTGAGAGGTATTAAACAATTGGGCATTTCTATCTTCAACACTAGGCTGAGAAACTTTTGCATGCAGTGAAGTGTCGTCAGCAAGACTTGAAATAGCGTTTTCATCTGTAATCTTGTTATCAAGTTGTTTAGGATACATAGAGAATTCGTTATTGTCCTCATCAACAGCACTTACTGGATGACAGAAAACAACAATTTGTGAACTGGAGTAGTCATGATAGATGAATACCAGTTTACAAAACCACAACATGAACTCGAGTTATATGGAAAAGCTTAACAGATAATGAAACTTCAAAATGTGTAATGGATTAATACCCAACTAAAAGTTTAATGTAAACATTACCACATAGTTATTTCTATAAGCATATATTCCACTGATTAACAGACTGTCTTAATTGATGAATGCCAACTCAAAGAATCACAATGTAAACATAGCAGGCAGCATAGCCGTTACTTAAACTGTACGCAAAGGCATAACTAAAAATGTAACAATTTGCAAACGGATCATTCACATTCTTTTTTCCATTCAGAGCTGCGTATCATCTGCAGTAATCTGATCTGAACATGTATCTACTCCAACCCCAAAGAATCAATGAAGTATTAAATAGGTCAAACTAAATGATAAATCAGCACGGCCTATCAAGTTCTTCCCAAAAAACTCAAATTTGGAATAAACCTCAAACAAAACTCAATGGGGTTTTTTCTTACAAAAGTCTGTTCTACAAAGGACAGATTGCCATGAAACAAAGCAACAATATATCATTCATACAAAAACATTTGTCTATATACACGCCCGGTAAAGAGTATATATATTCATGGATTTAAAATCAAATAATTACCTGCGGAAGCTTCGTCAAACACAAGATTAAGTGATTGATAATCTGAGAAATACTGTTTGGCCAGTGACCTGAGATCAATCGTATGTTCAACAGGTTTTAATCTCGGAAAGCGCAGCGGAGAAGAAATTGAGATGGATGATGGACCATTGAGCAAGGAATCAGGCTCGCATAAGTAACCTGGATTCGCAATCAAATCGACTAAATACTCCCTGAAGTCAACCAAAAACCCATATCAGATGCCTACACCAATTTGAAAACAATGAAAAGAAATTTGGGAGAATCCATTCTCTATATAAAGTAATATGGTTCTCCGACTCTAATTTGCCCATGTGATTGTTCTCCTATATAATTGGTTTGGGCACACAAATTCTGTATACTATAGATTGGATTAGATCATTAGACAATCACCAAAACCAAGAAATTCAAACAGATAAAAAAATCATAAATAACTTATTGCCATACAGTTTGGCAGTTATGCACCAAAGATCTCCGCATCAGATTTATTTACTATTTACTATTTTAAAATGTTAATAGATACAATAGTTAATAAATATCATACCTATCATGCCCAAACCGGACAAGACAAGAGGAAGCATCATCCCTTGTACAATACTTACAGCCTTTGGCAATTCGACATGGTAAATCAATTGTGTCAGCCAGCACCTTCAAAGATCACACACAAGCTTGTTTGAATCATATGAAAGTACCAAGAAATAAGAGGGAAAAAATTACCACTTTCTGAGAAAAACAAAATGTATAATAACAAAACAGATCTATCGAAATAAACCTCTTCCAAGGAAAATGATATCATATTGAATCGGAACCTTACTTTGAATAATAAAGCACGATGTCTACAGAGGCCAACTGAAAGGCTGCCTATTGGAACAACTACCGATCCTAAGCAATCTTTCAGATCATCACTGCTCTCCCTCCATATGGAGACAAATTCATCTTCTCCTACAGCAGCTGAACCCCTTGTGATAGCAATAAAAATTCAGTTACATATGAACGCCATACATGGCTGGTCTAGAAAATGTAGATAGAAGGTACAGAGCTCACCCCATGCGGTTGCATACAAGCTTTGCCAGCTGATCTACAATCTCTTTTGTAGTTATGCAAGTATAAGAAATGCTGAGGACTCTATTTTGGAGTTCCTTTAAGCTGAGATCACTACGTTGATCTATTAAAACCACTTCAATGCAAGAACCAATTCCAGGATCAACAGACCTTAATGATTCAATTGATGGTATACGCCCATTCTCTAGCAGATCAGTGCACACAGTCCATACATATGGATCTATCCCATGAATTAGGTAAAACCCATCAGGTACTTTGTCAAAGTATGACAGGCATCCGTTCACCTGATGCACATTAAAAACACGATCAATCCATTTATCACCATAAAACACAAACCATTTGTAAGAACAATGTTGTTTCCAAAGCATTTCTTAACATCATTAGCTTTCCGAAAAACTAAATAGAAAGGAAGAATATCTTTTCAGATATCTGGCATGTTATGTTGTTTGGCTTTGAATGACGATCGCACACCACAATTTCACTTAATTAACCCTGCCTCGTCCACAGTCTGACAACAGAATATACTATACTGCCTCGCAAGAGAAAACTACTTACATCCCTATATATAAATATATATGCTCATATATTCCAGGGATAAAAACACCTACCTTCCCAGTTACTGTAAGGTCAGACCGAACATGCATCACTCTTCGAAATTTCAATACCGACCATCTACTTTTTCTTAACAATTTTGTGACTTTAGTAGAGTAGTTTCACTTTATGGATGTTACCTGAATCCACCCATAAAACTGAGCTGCAATCTAAGTGAAGATCACAAAAGCTTACGTGAAAGAAATCTAGCTCCATATGGACATTTTTTCTTGTTTGAAAAAGATTAGGTGATCAATAGGATTAAGACACTATAAACATGGCTCTTCAACGGTCTTAATTCATTAAGGGCCAGAATGATACCTGGAGATAAAATAGTACATAATTCAAACCTGGTGTTTGGTACATAATTCACACGAAACAACATTTTCCATCCATGCAACAGAAATTTAAATCAAACTATTAATGTAAAGAGCATATCAATAATTAGATAAAGCAGCTTACGAAATCAAATTCCCGTGAACCAACAAATCAAGTATTCACGGAAATTATGAAATGCCTGCGACCACTCCCCTGATAACTAAGAAGTCTACGACATTTTCAGGCACTTAGCTAAACAGTACGCAAATCACGAAAAGGCAGCAAATCATACACCAAATGAAAACTAGCATATCAAAATTTTCCATTAACGAGAAAAAGGAGAATGAACCCACCCAAAACCGATGCGAAACAGCATCAATGGAGCCCGACGACCTCGTCGCCGATTCATCCGGCACTGGATCCAAAAAATTAGGATCATCGGCGCAAGTGGCCTCTGACGAGAGCCGAAGAGCCAAAGCCAGCTGTAGCTGATAACTCTCCTCAGTCTGCTGAGCCCAGCTCTTCCCCGAGGATGAACCGCCACCGCCACCCCCGCCGGTGGTCGCCACAGCTCCATCCATACCGTTCATTCGAAATTCACCACCTCCACCAGCCTTTAACGCCTCGTCGGGCGCGTACCCGAACCCGTCGATCTCATTCGCCACGGTGGTCGATAGAGTCGGAGCGTAGTACTCGCCGGAAAGCGAGCTCTCCCCAAAGCTACTCCCACTAGACTGCCTCTGTAACCCGGCCGAGGAGTACAGGTTCCCCACCCGATTCGATTGCTGATTCGCTCTGTAATCAACTCCGGTTTCCCAATCAAAACCTCTATCTCCTTTTCCCTTGTTGTTCTTGCTTTCTGCCTCGTAAAACGCCGTGGTTTGTTCGTCGGGTACTTGGCTTAGAAGAGTGTAGTTCGATCTCCTACCGGGCATTTCCATCGATATTTCAGTGAAATCAGTTGGTCACAAAACCCAGGGAATTCTTAAACCCGCCATCGTTGAAAAATAAAGGTGCAGAGCTCAGGACTTGAGAATAGCAGGTCTGAGTTTCTCTCTCTAGAATTTCCACTGTCGGAGAGAGAAAAAGCGAAAGCGGTGGTGAGTTTCATTCGGTGGCGTGATCGTAACTAGCGTTTGGCGCGCGTGAGCGCGTGTTAGTGAGCTTTATCCTTATTTTCCCTCATAGATCCTACCACATTATTTTCACTATTTAATGATGATTGTCAGAATTCAAAATCAGAAAAAAAAAATAAAAATTTGCCGTGTTTGAGGACATAATAGATTGAATTTGAGGAATATCTTGAAGTTCAAAGAATTTTGAAGTTTACGGTTATAAATTAAAACATGCTAGATATAAAAAAAATATATTATATTTTCTTGTTTTAATAGGTTTCCTTTTATTTCCCATTGATAATAATCCATAGTAAAAATATATTTATTTTTTAAAACTGTCCAATAACGGTTATTTATAGTGAAAGGAAAAATCAACTACACAATATAACCTGTTGGCAAATATATATTAATATATATATATATTAATTATATCCTCAAAAATCAAAATAAATTTAATTGATAAATTATTAGATACAGTAACATTACATTATAGATATAAAAAACGTAACGTTAAGATCTTAAAAAGATCTTTCTAATCCATTTTCTTCGTTCATATGTATCGTGAAGTAAATTTTATTACATATGTTATTATGTATTCACTGTAGTCCTTATTTATTTTCTTTTCTTTTAAAAAAAGATATAAAAATGGTACATTTTTATTATTATATATTATTTACATTTTTTTTTCCAAATGATATTTATGTCCTTTACAAAACTATATATAAATGTTTGTTTATGTTAAGGTTGCCTTCCAACCCCGCCTGCAACAAGCTAGACCGTCTGTAATATTTCCTCCGTTTTTATTACATATGTGAAAGTAAACTTGAACGGAGTTCGACCAAGAAAATTCCTGGTGAACGGAGTGCGCGGCTAAACCAGCTACTGGTCGGCTAGAAGCCTAGAAATAATCATTTAAGAACAACTTCGATATTGCTTTACGGAGCCTGCGTGACGGGACCGGCGGACCCCATTGTTTGGCTCAGACAATGGTATTTCTTGTCTGTGGTATGTGGCGAGAGTGATTTAGTGCTTGTTTTGTTTAATTGGGGTAATTAAATATTGGGTCCGGATAGTAGGTAACTAGGTAGTGGTATTTCTTTATTTTTTTTTTATTTTAAGGTACATGCATGATTTTTACTTTTGGTGCACAACAGAACGGGAAGGGTTCAATGCATCTTTTGTTTATTAGGGAAAAAGATTGCATCTTTGTTTCTTTTTATTTTATAGATTTTGTTTCGTTTTCAATGAGCTAAACTAGTGACGATAGGGAGCATAAACTTGTCCAAAACTATAGAAATTCATTGCACTAAATTTAAAAAATATTAATCGAGGTATCGCGCTAAACTTTGATGCCAAGCTGATGTGGTGTTCAGACCCAACCCCCCCAACAAAAACTGATGTGGTGATATTTTTATTGGAGTATGTTTGAGAATTGAGATTGCTTCGATCCACATGCAATAAAAAAAATACGTTAACTTTGTATTATTACAATTTTTTATCCTTATTATGTGGATGCAGCTATTTAATGGATTCGTCATTTGATAAGGGCAGCTCAAATGGCACCAAATTAGTCTGGGTTAGGCATGATATGTAGTGGTGGGCACGGTGTGATTCGATATGAATATTGATAATATACAAATTCAAATTATTAAAATCTTAACGGTTTGATACAGTTTGAATTTTCTAAAATTAGAAATAAAACTGTGTCAATCCAAATCATTACTAACCGTTTGGTTTAGATCGAAACTTTTTAGAGAAAAAAAAGTAAGGATATAAAAAACAACATAATAATCAATACTCAAAATTTTGTATATTAAATTTATGGAGAATTGGATTGCAAATATTACCACTATATTAAGATTTATAAAACAAACATTACTACTTAATAATCGTTTAATATTATTTGGTTATGCATGGATATATCTGGATATCTTTTTATTTTTACTATTTTTACGTTATATTAATAATATATTTAAAAATTAATATATTCATTAACGATCCGGTTTGGATTTAACGGATTTCCAAAATAAAAATCCAAATCCAAACGGTTGCTAATGGAGCGATTTGGATTTTCAAATTGTTTGACTTTTATTCAGTGATAAATAACGGTTTGAAGCGGATCGGTTAACGATTTTAATAGATTTATGTCTCCCCTTAATGATGTGGCCTCAAACTTTTGGAATTGAGTTTCTAATCCAAAAAACTTTGGGCTGGGCAAGGCTTGCCCCCCTTGAGTAAGGATGGCATTCCACCATGTCGGGTTGGGATGGTGGCCCACCAAGCAAAGTTTCTTCAACGTTTACTTGTCCTTGCCCCAATCAAATGGTGACACGTGAGGCCATACTTAAAATAAACAAGCCGTTAAAAAAAAAAACTCTAAGCTAGTTGTTAGGATTTTTTTTTAATTTTTTAAAACTCTTTATAAATACATATTCTTTAATAATGATTCATCACATATTTTATCATCTCATATTCAAACCCGGATTCTTTCTACTTATATTTTTTTACATTTTCCTCAAATTTGTTATTATCAAATATAGCGTCAACCCACAAATGGTCAAATGATGAAGATGTATTGTTGTGCAAAACTTGGGCAACCGTCGCTTCAGATGCAGCTACAGGATAAGCAAATAGAGCATTTTAGATATGTGTCCGAAATCACCATGCCGATTAATTGGGAGGGTCATGTGTAAGATATTCGAACAATTCAAGGCTTTCAAATACGTGGAAAATATTGCGAATCTTACTCAAAGAGTGGCAACTGGTTTCAATACAAGTTGCGCATTATCACTGTAATAGTGAAAACCTCATGGATGCATGCGAATTTTATTGAAAACTTAGGTTTATTAGTTTATAAATGTATTATCATTATGCACGATTTTTTTTAATTGATTCTTCAATATATGCTTAGATTATACAAATATAGGTCTATCATAAAGCGCAAATGCAATCGTAATTTATGTTTCAACATTATTGGGAGATATGCAAATATTGTGAGTATTCCAAATATCTTGCGAGTATAGAGTTCTGAAAGTGACTATCATCCTTAAAATGGACAAGCTTCGTTCACCCTTTCTCACAAATTGGTTGTACTTCTTATTAGATTAATGGTTGTGTAAGATTTATAAATTATTATATTTAATAAAATAATTCACAAAATATTGAATTCTTGCCATTTGCTCCTTCCATTAGGACAAAAAAAAAAGGGCAATATACATGTACCGTGTCACATAGTTGCTAAACCTTAACTCTAGCCCTTTGTCCTTACCTTTATCACTAAATATGCTCTAATACAAAACTTAGTATTTTGTGGAAATATTATATTAGCATCTAAATATATATCATCAGATGATGAGTTCATCAAGTGGATGCACCCACCAATTCACTAGCATTGTACACCTATTATAAGTTGGTGACTTGGTGAACCCATAAAGGGTCAAATGAGTAACTTGGACTCTTTGATACTTGGAAATTCCTTTATGCTTTTATATGATTATAATAAGTTTAATCACTCGTATACATTTTTTTAAAGTCATTTTTATTATTATTTTATAATAAATAGTTATGTACTAAAATAATATTAGTAAATATATCTTTAAAATTGTTTTATTTTATTTTTGTCAAAAGTTTATTGTTTTATTAAAAAAAATCTTATTTTTACCAAATACTTTTATATTATTTCACTTTCAAATAAAATAATATTTTAAAATAAAAAATTACACCAAACAGAACTTTAGAATATGTGGCTCATGTAAAATTAATTTTATGAGATCATCAATTAGTGAACAATTGCTCTTGAAAAATACGTGGCTTGGAAATTAGCATTCCTTTGTACCGAGACCAACTTGTATTTCTATTTGAATGTTTTCATGTAACCACAATATTTCAAATTAATTTGTTTTTAAACGTCTGGTAAAATAGAAACTGCCGTTACCAATTTAATTTGAACTGAAAATCTTCTAACAAATGACAAAAAAAAAAAAAAAATCCCTTAACTATCCACAATGTTATAAAAACATGTATAATTTGTAGATTTCTTCATAAATAAGTCCCTAAGATGACACACTGCGTTTTAGCTATTTTTGACTTTTATTATCCGTACTTAATGTCTAAGTATCGACCAACATATCTCAATTACGATGCCCACTTAGCCGAATTGAAATGTCATGTAAGAATTCAATTTCAGTGAAAAAAAAAAATTCAAGTGACTAAACTTAAAAATTTAATTGTTTTTGTTTTTAGTCTTGTTATAAATCAAATTGTTAATGCACCAAATATTAACACTAACGATTAAGAGTTTTTCTCTCTTTAATTTGATTCTTGAAATGCTCCACATTAGGTTAAGATATTAACGGTTGTCACATTAAGTTCCCTCCAGTACTAATCGTCTAATTCAATTTAGATTTATATGAATCACTAAGTATTATAACATTGAAGGTATAATTTTATTTGAATCTTTTTCCTAAAATGAAAAACGATCATGTTATCGTGCTCGCGTCTCTAAGCTTGAGAAAACCCGCGGAATCCGCCAACGGCCCACAACTCGGCACATGTGGCATTTTAAATACCAAGAAGGGAAAATATATGGAGATTAGGAGGGAAACCAAAAAGAGAAATGGCGGTAAGGCGGCAAAGACAAAACGCCCTCCCTAGCTTTCACTTCCTTCAGTCTCTTTCCATCCTAGCTATTTTGCCATTCGCGATCCAGCTCTCGCAACTCTCGCAGCTCTCAATCAGGGAGGGATACAAGATTCAAAGGTACGCCTCAAATCTATTTTGTCATTATTCGACTTCATTTGCTGCATTGCATCTTGGCGTTTTGAATTTTTCTTGTTGAGATATGGTTGAATCAGTTTATCGCTATTGATCTATAGCTGACGATTCTGAGCTTGAACGATGAAATCATGCATTGCAAACTTCTTCAATTTGAATATTTAGGAATTTTTCTCTCACAGAAACTATACATATGCATTTTATACGTGTCTGCGTGTGACTAGGTATAATGGCGTTAGAGTTGCTCCGAGAATTTTTTTGAAATTGTTTTAGTGAGTGGCGATAAATGAAGAAGGACATGTTTGCGAGGGATTTTCAATGGAAGGAGAATCGTGGGGATGAATTTATTAGAAGAAGAAATCAGTCTGAGTAGAGAAGGGGGATGTGAGTAGAAAAATTTGAGGAGTTAGTGGTTTCTCATATAGATGATAAACCTTTTGGAGGGGTTTTCAGTTGACTATCCAACTGTATCATTCTCCTTCCGTTTTTCTGTGGTTTGGAAGGCTAAAGATCTCCCTACTCGTGTTCTTGGACGGATTATTTTGCACAGGCCGACTAATATATGCGTTTTCGAGAAGGAAGGGATCTGAAAGTTCAGATCATTATTTCCTTTATTTTCTCCTCGCACTTAATTTATGGTGGAGGTTGGTGTAGTAGGCTTATTTGAGCAGTGAGATGAAGGGTGAAGTTTTAATATTATGGAGCTGCGGAGTATTAGTTTTGTTTGGGCAGTGTGATGAGAAAAAGAAGGATTATTGCTATGAGTTGGATTTGATTTTAGCTGTGGAGTACTGGTTTTTAGGTTTGTTATTACCTGGATTTGATTTAAATAGGCATTTGAAGATTATCATAATAATTGAACGCTAGTGCCCTAGATCCTGTGCTTTTCTTTCATTCCTTTTGTATATAATTGGCTATTAAAGTCACAAACTTCAAGAAATTTTGCTGAAGAAACTAGCTATTCTATTTAAGCAGTATAACATCTTTTGGTTATGCTGGCCGTTTTTACACAAATGGCTAAATGCCCTCTCAGTCATGTGGGCAAACAACTAAACTAGAACCTCACTCTTTGTTCTATGAGCCAATTTACAAATGTTGAATGCTTTTCCACTCAATGTGGGGTTTGTCTTGCTCTTTAGACATGCTTTGACAATCCTGGGTGGCTACTCATCTCTCTTATTATTTGTTCTAGACAATTTGCTGGCTGGGAAATGCAGTCGGGCCATTAAAGGACGCGGTCCCCGCGTTTTTTGATCAAATCCCCTCACACATACATATCCTGCAAACCAAACTTTTTAGTAAACAGATATTTCTATGAACTTGCAAGGAAGCAATTTGTGGCACAATAACTAAGTCCAACAAAAAAAGTGAAATAGAGCAGATTTGCTTGTAGTGCAGCCATAAGTGTGTGAAGGGATAGAGCCCTAACTAGGAAAATTTCAGATTTTTCACTTTAGAGAAGTACACTACTAAATCTTGAGAAGTGATTAGGTTCCATCAGCTATCAAATAATCCTTGTCACATTTGTCGGAGCACATTCATAATTTTGGACCTAAAGACCTGTAGAATGCAAATCAAAGAGCTTTATCTATCCTACATAGTTGTCAAGAGGTATTAAAGGATATCCTTAGCTTAGCTCATAGGATATAGATGTCAGAACAACATTCCATGGGAGGGTCTTAGGAAGATAGTTTTTTTGAATATCTATATACATATAGTCATTATTATTATTATTACTATTGTGGTTTGGATTCTAATGGTAGGGGGCAATAACAGACCACTCACCACTTTGACCTCACATACAGCCAACTGAAGGATTAGTGGGTCGCATTAAAGCTCTTTTCAGAAGAAAAAAAAAAATCAAATTACAGCTACTGCGATGACATAAAAAAAAGGGGTGGTGACATTTCTCATACCTCTCCAAAAGCATTGCTGAATTTCTTGCGTTGTCAACCCTGGCAAGAAGAAGCACATTCTGAGTCTTATTGTTTGAGTCATTGGTAAATATATAGAAGTCTTAAATTATACAATCTATACCTTTAAATATTGTTGGTATCGAGGTTCCAAAGTACACAGTTCTCCTATTTAGCTTCCACAACCAAGCTCTTGGGACATCAATTGGGTTGAGGCTCGAATCATGGTCAGCGAATACCTGCCTCAGATAGTATTTGTGATCAATATCACCTCAAAGTGAAACAAACGCAATAAGGATGCGAAGAGAAATAACTTGAGCTGAATGAAACTGCATCTCACCTCGTTAACTTGGAAGTACGTGCCATTAAGTGGAAAGCTCCCTCTCATTGCTGTCCGGCATGGTATCTGTTCAGGGTCAGAACAGGAAAACAGTTGTCATTCTTATCATCACATCTAGTGTTGTTACAATTGCTCAGTTATGTTGTATATGTTGTGTAACATAGAAAGTTATGCATGGTAGTTTTGTTTAGCATATTCTTACCAAGAGAGTCCCTCGGACTGTTTGTGAATTTGCTTCCCGTGCACTGTTGCATGAGAAACATTCCTTATCATCACACAACCTTCCAAGTTCTTGAGAGCTACACCTGTTCTCTGGTGGTTGTATGGAATTTGGCGTTTCACCTGGTACAAACATCAAGGCACTTAGTGGAATTTTCTGGTAAACTTCAACAAAAGAGGATATATTTAGCTTTTGGCAGCACACCTCCTGAGGAGCATAGAGATGGCTATTCTAGGTTTTAATGTTAATCCTGTACCAGCTTTCTTTGTTGTCTAAATAATAATAGTAGTCATTGTGAGTTAGGGACTGTTTAGTTTCGGGTTTTGCAAAACTCTGACATCCACTTTGGAAGATTCTTCTAGGCTAAACTTTCAAAAAAGAGTTGAGATTGCCACACTTAAGAATTATAAAGTTAGTGGGTTTCTCTTAATTGTTATCTGCATACCTGGGGTCCAAATAGCCAACATGTAACTGCAGGGATCATCAGGTTCTCGCTTATCCAACTGCAACTGTTTTAAACAAAAGCACATTTATTGAAGATTAAATTGGGAGATACTTGGCGGAAAAAAGATAGCTACATATCCTGTATCAACAAGCGGAGAGGATAGTTAAATCATGTCATTAGATATTTACGTAGACATAACTAACCATTTCCAGGAGAGGGTGTGTGTCGGGAACTTCATAGCTGCATTGTGAAGAACAAGAATCAGTAACATTTATATTGATGTTTGGCTGTCTATTATATGACAATAGGCATAAGATCATCATGCTGTAGAAAACTTTGGTGCTTTTGTATTAGACTAAATCTCATTTGACTTTATTTGGTGGATTCAAAGCTTTCTGGATGCAAAATCAATATAGTTCAGGACAGAGGCAGTGTTCTATGATTCCTACCAGGTACGTACCTGACAACAATCTCTTTCATCTTTTATTCATTACTTAAACATTGCTCCATCTAATCTTAACAATACCAAAATCTTGCATGCAAATCTTGAATTATTGGAGAGATGAAATCTGCTACTTACACTTGGTGCTCAGTTCGAAGTCGGCTCACATTCTTAAGCTTGGGGGTTGGAATAGATGCAGCATACGATGTGAGAGAAACTAAAGCTTTCGACATTTCGCCTTCTTGGAGTTCCATGTTTTCTTGCATATAGTTTTGTAAATTCTGAGTAAACTCTTCCATGTTAAGTTTAATTGTAGGGATTTCTTCAGGATCATCACAGAAGTCCTCAATGTCCTCCACTGTCTCTGTGCAGTCTGGCTCTGGTGTTGCTGGTACTTCAATAATAGGCTCAGATTTACCAAATTCAGATTTTTCTTCTGATTGCTGGTTTCCTTCCATTTGCTGACACCCTTCCAACAGTTTTGTTGGGTGAGGTGGAGGTAAGGGCATTCTATTGTTCATCCCAACTGGGTTTGTATAGGTATTTTTAATTTCAGTTGCGCTCACTATGCTTCTCTCCTCTGGCCCTGGAAGGGCAAGCCTTGCACTGCATCCAGCATGTTTTGTTAGCAACTTATTAAATAATCTTGTAGTGAAGTGGGTTTATGAGGATAGTTATTTGGCAGGTTTGCAGTAAGATATCTGCAATTCTTTATTCACAATTTTTACTAGACTGCAAGAGTTGGTGGATAGCGAACACACAATAATGGGTATTTTGATTGCATTAGAATCTGATTCATGAGCCCTTCCATCTTTTTTTAACCTGTATAAGCTTAATTTTTTTAAACAATGTTCATGATTGTTACAATACCTTCAAATCATAATGACTTTATATTCATATTTTTTATTGAACCTAAGACTAGCTTTTAGATGCAAAATATTAGACCAATTGATTAGCAAACCTCGCAAATGCACTTGCAAAATGTCTACATTCTCCTCTCATTGGACATGCATTGCAATTTGGTTTGCTTTTTGTGCAGAACACCTGCATCGAAAGAGCATCATTTCAGTCATTCTTAGCCTGTAAAGTGAAGATAAATCACTTTGGGTAAATAACAAGATGATATACCTTTCCAAATGTTATCATCTGGTAATGTAGCTCATACCTGTCAGAAAATATTATTATCCAATTAGTGTTCAATTACTGTAAGAGAATTTTCTTTTTTGCATCTGCAAAAGCATGTTCATAAATATGATATAGTGTGCTACTGTGAAGAGTTTGTCTGATTACAATGTTCTTTGGTCAAGCTTGCACAGTCGGGGCCACAAATATTTTTGAATGGATTCCAGCACTGGGTACCTATGGGAGACAGAAGCATCATGTTTAGTTCAAATTGGATATGCTTTCCACAGTTAATAGGAACATCATAGAACTCACAATTCGAGAAGATGCAACTGCAGTGACTCAGGCAGGGGTTGGAGGGGTACCCATCCAAGTCGTACAGCTATACGTCCAACATTTGTGTCCACCTTCAAAGATAAAAATTACATATGTTGAGCGCTGTTGCATATATTCTGTTCAGTCATGCTTCTAACGCATACTCACCGGAAAAGCAAGATGGTGCAGTGTCAAAAGCCGTACACACTCCACGCTTTTTAGCCCCAATCCACGAAAGCTCAGCAGATACTCTCTACAGAAAACCACAGAAGCATAATGCTACTCAGAATATTGTATATGTATACCCATAGCCAAATCATTTTGACCATGACATGCACAGGCAAGTGATTAGCTGGTAAAGTTTAGTTTTTATCTTTAAATGGGTTGGAATAATATTGCAGGCTTACTTTGCTTGGTCAGGTGGAACATCCCTCAACCATTCAAGATTAACACTGCCATGTTCTCGGACCAGCCGATTAAGGAAATCCTGCACAAATTTCTCAGTCAACACCAACTGATTTAAAAGGTTTTGTGTGTGGTGGGTGTGCTGACAAATTTGAGAATTAGATTAAATATTGTAAGTACCTTGATTCTTTCTGCAAGCATATTATTCATCCCTCGCTCTTTGATAGTTTGGGCAATCTCTTTAACATCTGCACATCTTACGGCTTCCCAATCTAAGGAATCCATTGTGTTTGCTGTTTTTCCCCTTTTCTTTCCATTCGGTTCTGCTTGTTTCCTTAATTTGTCCCAATCGGGTGGATCTTTTTTCTCTTTTCCAGCTCTTCTGCTCTTTGTTTTTGAGGTAGAAGCATCCGTTTTACTCAACTCCTTGCTTATTGAACGACCCTGCACATGTGAATCTGGTCTCTCTGCCTTCTGGATGACCTCTATGGTTTCCTCAGAAATGTTCAAGCAACTTTGCTGCACCATGTTATTGACCACCTGAATGTTATTGCATGATTTTCCAGAACAGCTTGGTGCTTCTTGAACATTCATTATCAGCTCATTTTGTATTGTATCTGGACTGGCAGAATCTGTTGTTAGTACACTCCTTTCACTCAGACTGTCTTCACATTTGTTTTTAGAAATATTAGAAGATTGGGTTACTTCTCTGAACAAATCAAAGCACTCAACTTGGAGTACCCCTGGGTTGGGGGTTAGATGTGAACAACAGTTATCAGAAGGCTCTCGGGATGCTCTTTGCCTGTTTATATCATGTCTTTGGTCATTATGCTGCACACACGCAGGTTGGTAACTTTCACAGTTTGATGTGCCATGAGATGACATATGGCTGCTCCTCCTGTCAAGTTGATGCAGCATAGTTGATTCAGCCTTCTGTAAAAGCTCCAGAAACGAAGTGGAGTGATCCAAACTGCTGTTTTCACATCTAGGAGGATCCTCTGTTTCTGAGTTGCTTCCGCATGAAGCAGTCTTTTCCACAGTCTGAGAAGTTGAAGAATCGACCAAATTTTGAGATGATACTACATCATATGCTGTTTTCATATCCTCTATGGAACAATGTGATACCGTTCTTGTGCCCTTGGTGGTTGACCTGCTCATTAGACCAGGTTCAGATGAACGTGATAGCTTGCGCTCTGATTCATTTGTTGAGATAACTCCCTCAGTAGTAGTGCTTTCAGAGTTCTCATTTCCGTTGACAACTTTTTCTTCACTATGATCAGTTTCATGGAATGTTATGGAACTCCAGTCACAAGCTGTCTGATTTGAAATCTCACCAATGCACACTTCTGGTTCATCTACTACTAAGCTTGCAACCTCTTCAGAGCATGCATCTTCATTCCGCCTTGAATGCAGGGGAAAATGGGCAGCAAGTGACATGAATGCAGAGCTGCAAGAGGTACATAAACAAATATTATTACTTGAAATTTTTTGTATGTCAAATTCTCTAGATATTTGTAGAAACAGTATTTCACCTAGACAAATGATCTGAGACGTTTTGAGTAAGGAAAACTCCGACCACTGAGTCTACAACTGATCCCTTCCATGGAGAGAAGCGCCTATCGCCTGTGGAAATAATATTATTCGGTTAATATATTAAGTTGTGACTTCTTATATCTAAAATTAACAAAAACCATTTATATGCATATCCATAAGAGCTCCCAAGATGCTTGAGACTAGCATAATTGTTAGCACACATGAATGTGTTCATCAAGTAGCTTGCACTAGATAGGAATAAATTGCATGGGATTTGAAAACACAGCACAGTCGTAACTGAATATATGTTTTTCCTTGCCATTAGTTCAGTCCGTTAAGTACCTCTGGTATTTCTTTTGTGTATAGCTTTTACATTTTCATACAACTTTCAACAGTTTTCAAATTTCTGTAGGATTCAGTTATGCTAGATGTGGACTTGAAATTAAACTTCTACATTTCAGTATACATGCATTTCTTATGTATTTCTATTAAGCTAAGCTTCAGAAAGAAGACCGTAATCTTCTGAAAAAGATACTAGATAGACACACTAACTTTGACTGTAATAGGAATTTTAACTCTGAGAGTTCTAGTAAGTTCGAACTCATGTAAGGATGGCACTGACTTTGGTGGTGCTCAAGTAGGCACATAAGGTGAAGGTGAGTGTAGTTAGGGTTGGGCACAAGGTTCCTCATTGTGAGTGTAGTATCACACACCCTCCTCTAACTAGCTAATCATCATATATTATCAAAGATACTTTGAAAATTTGTTTAATATGAATTCCTTTAAAGACGAAAGTTTCTGTACCTTGCACGAGATGCATTCGTGCAATGAAAGAGTCTGCCCGTCCTTGGAACACTCTACGCTCTTCTTCCCACCACTTTGCTTTCTCTTCATCCGTTCCGTCAATACCTTCACTATTTATATTATCCATCAAAAGCTTCCATACTCTATCAGTCTCTTGATCAAGGTCAACTTTTGGTCGTGTTCGACGTTTCTTGATTGGATCAAAAGGACCATCAAATGGTACGGCAGTGCCGTCTCTTCTATAAAGAACCAGTGCATTGTGCTCTTGATTTTGTGTCTTGTAAGTGGAGATGGCATTACACCCTTGATAGGCAAACCTGCTACTTTCTCTATTTATGTCCAAACACTTAAAGTGCTCAGTAATAGCAGAAAGAAATTGATCGAAAGTTATTTGTGGAGGAGCACCTGCAATTAATGGGCAGGAAAAATTACAACCAAAACTTTATGGCAGAGTGGGGAACAACTTGCATACAGAAAACAAATATTTTACTAGCATACCTGATGTGAAATATTGTTGGTTCTTATATATAACCAGACTTCGTTGCGAAGTGGAAAGTGGATTTCTCTTTGTCCTTTTCTTTTTTGCCATTGTTGCACCCACATCTGTGACTAGAGCATCAATGCATGTTTGAGTTCTAACATAGTGCTCAACTCTTTGCCCATTATCATCACCTGGTGGTTGTTTGGCGAGATAGGCCCTATGCAGAATGTGCTCTGGTGTCCTAGTTAGTGAAGCAAAGTCACGAACCCTTGTAGGACCTTTAGATCTTCTCTTCGTTGACCTCTCTGTCTGACACAAAGGCAGGAAACTCTCCACATCTGGCAGTTTATCATGAGGAGCTTTTCCTGCTTCTCCAAGTACAGGTGGAACACTACTAGTATTAAACTGAGGGCAAGAATTCAAGTAGCTAGCTGTTGATGATCTCCAAGCATTTTCTGCCATAGTCACGCGATATGAAGTGCTTGGTATGGTAGAATTATGTGCCTTATCAGTTCTCTTCTTCTTGAATATGTATGGAAAATGCATCCAAGACAATAGATTGTAGTATGCCTGATAGTTATTATAGTGGGCCCCAATTAAATTTCTAGCCATGGGATCTGCTTGCTCAACAGCGTTATAATATTTTCTCTTGGGGCTCTTTGCATGTTCTTCATGTGAGCTTTGCGGGGATGATTGAGTGTCACAATCCAACATGATTAGTTCAGGGTTTACCTGTTCAAGATGAGCACCGGCTTGTCCTCTTCCTTTTATACTATCCTCCTTCACTGAAGCTATATACCGTATGGAACTACTTCTGGTCGGATATGGTGTACTTGGGGCTTGCTGTTCAGGCAGTGACAAGTACTCTTTCAGCATTTGATTTGAAGAACTGACTAGCTCATGGGCTACGGCTGCTTCAGTGTTATCTGCTATCATCTCAACTCCATTCTTGGGAGGCACAGTTGAATTAGACTGAATTCCGTTGGTGTAAAAATTCTGCTTCTCTGATTGTGAACCCATATTTAAAGACCTGCACGAGGAACTTCCCTCTCTTTGTTCTTCTATGCCGAAGTTTAAGGCCCGTGTGCATGATCTCTTTGTAGATTTCAGTTTATTTGAATCAGTCTGCTCTCCATTTTCCTGTGGGGGCGGAGGTGTTACATTTTTGTTGGGTGCATTCTTCCGCACATACTTTCTTTTGATTGTTGGATTTTCCCTAGAACCAGGAGGCTTTGGGTTTGTTTTTGGCTGGCCTTCTCTAATCACCTTGGGCCTGTGCTTTCTCCTCCTTTGCTTCAGTTGAGGCGTCTTGTTCAAGTCAATAGTATTGTTCAAGGCCTTGTCAGGATTGTAGTTCTCCTGGAGCTGTGTGGAAAGAGTAGCAGGTGGTGATTCCAGAGCAGATTCTGCTAATCCTTTTTTTTGTTCCATGTTAATTGTCGCAGAATTAGCAACCCATTGCTCCTCTCTGTCTACTAACTTGGATTTCTCTGGTGTTATAGGTGAAAATTGGCCATATGAATTTGCAAGTGAAAATTCTAGATCAGGACGGTCTCCAGGGAGTGGACACTCATCTGCATATCAACAATGTTCATCTCCAGATCAGTGAGGTAATAAAACCAAACTACAAAATAACTTTGTTATTGATTTACGTAGTTGCAATTAAAGTTGACATAAGTTGAAGTCTAGTCGAAGGCATTGATAGTAATAATTGAGAACTTGCTCCTTACGACTAAAATGTTTCCAAGAATCTAAAATTGATACAGAATATCAGATAGAATTCCAATAAGCAGTGTGAAAATAATTGAATGAGATGTCTTAATATGCGAAATATTTTCTACATGCACGAATAAGGTAATTGAACAAGCATGTTGTCTATATGATGACTGTGAACTTCTAGCCATTATTTAAGTTGATTATCAATATTTTCATGTCGAATGCTGATTTCTTTTTCCGACAACTATTATCATCTTCTTGCTATTGATAGTCACTTATGTAGCTCTTGATTTCAGTGATTTCTTTCACTTTCTCTGTCCCCTTCATTTTTGTTTGACATGCTTTGCTTGAGGTGTAAGGTTTCAAAACTGAGTGTTCTTAAAAAATTAGTATCAACAATAAAGCTATTTGTACAGCATTCATTGACCTTTTGTCTCTATATGAATGTGTTACCCTCTCTCATCACGTGAGGAGATGGGATGAGAGAGATAAACCTCCTATAGAACTTCTCTCGTAACGGGATGAGAGTGATAGACGTAACCTAGAACCTTCGGAAGGGACCCACCCATATCCGGTGCATGCGGTCAACTATTTGACCGCAGACCATCCCTAATAATTAGAGGGTGGAACCCATCAGTGGACACACGTGAGGACCACATGCAACCAATAACGATAAGTAAATATGGTACAAATAACTTACTACAAACTCAATTGGTTGCACTTACGCTGAGTTTCTCCGAGCACAGCACTACCATTCCCATTCTCATGCAGCAGGGGATTCCCGGCGGCGACATTTGCGAGTGCCAGAAGCTCCGTACAAGGAATTCCTTTCCATGGTGCCATGTGGTCATAGTGAGACTCTGCCGAAGTTCCACCTCCATCTCCACCTCTACGGTAAACAAATCCACTCTCTTCCTCCCGATCCGGCGAGCTGAAGCTGATAGCTACTCGGTTCTGTTCAGTTCCTTCTACACCGAAATCCAATGTCTCTGAGGCGGCTAAAATCTCCGGCGGTGGAGGCTGTGGTTTGGGCAGAATACGCCTGTAAGGGGTGTTCGGCATCCAATTGCAGGAGAAGCCTCGATCTTGTAAGCTATCTTCCCCCTGATTACCCATATCAATCCCTCTGCCTTCGGAGGGACCCACCTTTTAAGATTTTGGATTTTGATGCCGGAGATCAATCAAGCTCTTATCCCCATTTTACAAAATCACCTGACACATAGGAAAAGATAAACCATTTTGAGAAATTTTCAGCTGAGAAATAAAAACCAAAATCAGCCTCACCCAGCTCACCAAACACATCTACCTTGAAAATAACAAGATCTTTCAAATTCAACCCAGAAGCTCCGTTATGGAAATCACTTGTAAACAAAATTAAAAATTAAAAAAGAAGCTGAATTGTAGAATAAGATGGCAAAAGAGAAAAACATAGAGATGCTCTTCTCACTGATCTCCGCACAAAATGCCACTTTATTCTCTGCTGCTGTTGGAAGAATTTTGATCATGAAACAAAAATTGGAAAAATTTCAGAGGCTTTATGAGCCGAGTCAGTGGCTAGATCTCATTTCTGCCTCTGGGAGGACCAAAATGGGGAAAAAGTCTACCTCGGCTAAATGTGAGACTGAAAAAAGGAGAAGAAAAAAACACTAGAACACAAGGCCCCAGGGAGAGAGACGGAGAGCTTAATTTTGATAACTGATAAAAATCCTTTTCCCGGTAAACGAATTAATCTCAATATAATAACAACTTCACGAAATTATATATTACATTTTTCATTTTTGTGCATTTCGTTTAGGTTGTTAGAGAAACGATTTGGTAGATTTTTTTTTATCGAGAATAAATTTTTTTCTTCAACTATTTTCGCTTAATTCCGAAGTTGATGTATAGCGCGGAAATAACTGGTAGGTCATGAAAATGTAATTCGTATGTACCATAGGGAGTGTAATTGGTGGATACGTACAGGGGTAGCGTTGTAAAAGCGTTTTGACCAAGGACCACGGCGTATGAAGCGTCGAAGGAGGACTGGAACACGTGACAAAACTAAAACTCGGAGAGTCTGAGGTGGCCCGAAGCTTTGACACTTAGCACGTCGAAGCCCGGCAAAAGTCAATAAAAGGATTAGGCTTTGCAACGGCACGACGTCGTTTGCGGTAGGAGCTGGGCGATGAATACGATGTGTGGGGTTATATTTCGTTTTATAATTGACCCTATCCGTACGTCAAATTCCAGGTAACGGAGCCATCGGTTACGGCGTTAGTGGTCCCCCCCTTACCTGAACAAAAGGTACACAATTTTCTGAGCTGGAGGTTGGGGTGTTGATTAAATTTGGCGCGCATGTGGCATGAATTTATGATGATGGTCATCCGATCGGGGTGGGGTTATTATAAAATTTTATTTTTTATTTATTTCATAAAACAATATATAGTAATAATATGCTCAAGATTAGTGATAATTTCTGATTATGAATAGTGATATGAAAATTATTTGATCCATGACCTATCTCACTATATTCCCCCTCCTTAGTTGAAAAACTCATGTTTCCCAAATTTTATCCGTCAAAAATAACGGTAACGTTTCGATACGATTTATAATTATTTATCTAATTAGTAGAATTATATAAATTTTTTTGTGGGTCCTACATGATCAAGGATGTAAGACTTTTGTCTGACAAGTGTCATCCCAACTTATTGTTTTCATTGCAAATGATGGAGAATGTTATTGCATATTGTATGGAATAAATTAATTTAATATGCGCATTTCATTCAAAAATTTAATATTTTATGAAATAACGATTGTAGCCGACTATTAAAGTTGGTGCTGCACTTTTCCCTCCCAATATGTAAGAAATTCTCTTTCTTTCAACTATATTAACTGTCAACTTATTATTGGGATTTTAAAAAAAACTACATCTATCCAATTTAGCTTTCACATTAAACTTGCACATACACACATAACATGCATGCATGTGTGTATATATATGTTAATGAAGTCTAATTTAGTTAATTTTAGTATTGATTTGTAGATAATTAGTTTCAAGTTCGAATTTCAATGATTTATTGTATGGATAATTTTCAAAAATTTCCCCTTTCCTATAATAAAAAAAATACATATATATTTATATAATATAATAATATATTTGTTCAAACAGTAGTTTTTGGTGTTAATTGTTTGATTAAATTTAAAATTTTGGATTTAAATCTAGTAAAAAATGGGTATTTATTTGATCGAAAACAGAAATTTTGCTTCATTTTGGTTGGATGAGAAAGAAATAGGTTTAGGTAGCTAAGATCCAAAATCCCCAAATTAATAAAAACCGAAAATAAGGATGATGAGGTGTGATTGTGTGAATGCGATGAAGAGGCAAGCAAAGGCAAAGGGAAAGACATCTAATTCATATTTGGATGGTTTTGCAGCTGCAGCAACACATGTGTGGATCTCATGCAAAAAACGGTGGTACGTAACCGTTGTTCTCAAATCTCTACGACTCTACCTAGTCTTTTACTAATACAAATATATAATGTGTCGGTCACCGCTCGTGACTCGAACCCATCGGGAATCTTATCCCCCTCTTTTCCCTTCTCTCTGACTCTTCTGCTTGCAAACCTTTGATAGGCTCACCTGCGGCTTCACATTTTTTCACGCTGCAGCTCTCATTTCGTGACACGTGTAAGTAGCTGCCAGGTCAACTTTCTTTTTTCTTTTTTTTCCATTTTTCTTTTTATTTTTTGTTTCTTAAGAGTAAATGATCGTTGATGTCCTTCGAATATTAGAATCGTTGTCTTCAATTTTTTTTTATTTAAATGACATCTTTACCCTTAGTTGTGACAAAAGGTGTTAAAAAATTTGACTTGAATTTTACTGTCCTTAACTTGAATATTAGAATCGTTGTCTTTAAATTTTTTTTATTTAAATTACATCTTTACCCTTATAACAAGTGTTCAAAAATTTGACAAAAGTATCATCTTTATTTGGTAAAACTTAGGCATAATAGACTCTAGTATTGAAGTTTAGGAAATTCAGTTGCTTAGCTTTTTTCATGTTGAGCTAGGATCAAAGCAGAATTTGTGGTTATAAAAGTGAAGGTAGCCAATTAATTTTATGATCTAGTATTATTGTTAAGAACCGTAACTTGTGAATAAATGATATTAAATTTGAATTCGATGACATATTATATGATATAAATATCCGTTTTTTATAAATTTCACAACATTAGGATATAATAGTCTATCTTTTTCTATTTGTAAGTCCCTAGAAATACAATGGTGGGTCCCTTCGAAATTGGTAATCTTTGTTTGACTTGAAAGCAGCCTTGTTCAGCAAGTATTCTTGGCACATAGTCCAATTTTTTTATTCCTATTATATAAGGTAGGTATCTTTTTATTGTAATAAATATTAACGAGATTCTTTTATAAATTATTATTATTAATAAATATATATAAAAATTCTCTTTTATTAGCGATTTTCCAAGTGTATTGGGGCCTATTGAGAAGTGTCATGCATGCCGGCCGAGCAATAAACAGAAATGTCATGCATTGGTTGCTGCTTTTGTGCTGGCTTTGTAGAAACAAACAAAATGAAGAAGTCCCCAATGAAATTAACCAGACACTTGGGGGGCTAAAAATAAAATAAAATCTTCCACTTTGTAGAAAGATTGGTGGTTGTGACATGATGGTTATAATGATTAGTAGAAGATTCTTTATTGTCAATCAAATCTATTATTAACGATATTATAATTTAGTGATATTTTAACTGCACTAAGTAAGAAATTCAAATTTGATTATTGTACTGAATAAGGTTGATATAGCATGTGTAACCTGTATTTCATTTTTCCAATACAAAAAAAAAATCTTTAATGCATATAATTACTTAGGATAGTAATACAACATTTTTTAGATATTATAAAAAGAACATATTTTATCAGATTCTGATGGTATCTTCTCATATTATTTTTTTTATTTATCAAATTATCTTTGTACATACATCATAATCAGAATTGTTCATTCTCTAAATCATCATATCAAGATTCTTGTAAAAACTCAACAAGATTGAAGATCGTTTAATCATTCATATGTATTAAATAATAACGAGATTAGAGATCATTTAGTCATTCATATGTATCAAACAATAACAGTTTTGGTAAAATTATAATTCTTATGATTAACTGTTCATTCATTTGATATATATATAAATGACTAAATGACTTTTAATTTTATTAATTTTTTACGAAGATGGTCTTAACATGATAATTTAGGGATATTTAGGGACTGAACAATTTTGATTATGATATATATGTAAAGATAATTCAATAAATTGAAATGTTAGTACTAGAAGATACCACTAAAGTAGGATGCATGTATTGTTGATAATAAAATTATTATTTAAATTGCTTAATGTGTTGGTAACTAACATCATTGTTACTCACCTTTGATTTCAACTCATGTTCATTTCAAAATACACCAATTTGGTATCCTAGATAATTTAGAAAGAGAATCGCTCCTTAATTTTTATGATATAGATATTAGTCTTATATAAATATTATTCGGTGCTTATATTTTTTCTAAAATTTTATTCAATTTTTTAGTATGAGCAATGTCGATATTAAAATTTTCATAAATTTAATAGTTGATATTTCGGTAAAAAAATAATATTTTTAATTTCAATTATATTATTAGAAGGCGGTTCGAAATTTTTTGATGTCTTGAGGTCGCACGTAGTAAGGCCCTTCCCCTTTTGGTGTCTCTTATCGCAAGGGTGTTTGAGTTTGTTCTTTAATCCAAACATGTTTATTTTCTAGCACAATGCTAGGGAGTCATAATTGCTTATTGTCTTGTACGTTTAGTATGAACCTTCCTTTTCCTTTTTGTAAAATACAAATAAAATTCTACTTCTTTCATAATTTAAGGTATGTAACAATTTTTTTTCCTTTTAAATATGACATAGACCAAAGTATTAGACGCCACGAAAATAGGAACCGTTACGCAAGGCAAACTTTGACAAGTACCTTTACCGACCCCAACTTGCCTCATCACATGGTATGGGTAGGAAACTAATACAAGTTAGTGGAATTTGATGCTCAATGATATGCAAATGAAAATGAATTTTTAGTAGTTTGGATGAATTTGTACTTGAGAAATTTATCTGTTGTGATCTTTTTTTTTTTCCTTTCATCTGATTAGTTAAAACTTAAAGGCACTAAGGAATTCTCATGAGTATGAACTTGTCGAGATGCTAATCGGGGGTGGCACATGAACTCGCACAATTATGAGATCTCGTCTCAGTGTATTTTGGCACAATTTATTTAAGTTAATTTGTACAATTATGACACGTTTAATAAACGGGTGAATTTCAAGTTAACTTATTAATCTATAATTTCAATTTTTTCCTTTTATATTTTTTTTCCATCGGTTGGAATAGATCATCTTTTCATCAAAGGAAAAAAAAAAAAAAGTTGTAAGCATCCCTTAATTTTTTGAAAATTTTATCTGAATTAATTCAATGTAGTATATTTAAAAGGAATTTCCTTTTTAAATGAACCTAATTTAGTTGGTTAGAGTGTTAATTTGTAGACAATTAATTTCAAATTCAAACTCTAATAACATATTATATATAAAAAATTCAAAATCTCCATTTTTGTATTAAAAAAAAAGAAAATTTCCCCCTTAAAAATAGCATAATAGAAAACAGTAAAACTTTTATTTTAAGCTTAGATAGAACTTTAAAATACAATTATTAGACCAATTCGGTGAGGGGGCAGTAAACTGGCCGTGTAAGTTAGGTTTTTACTGGTACCTACCTATGACGTACGTGTCACGCATGCCGGCTGAAGAAAAATAAGCGTCATGCATTGGTTGCTTTTTGTGGAAGAGAAACAAACAAAACAAAGCAAAAGCTGCAACACGGTCCAAAGATTCTCCACCTTTTTTTTTTGTTGGAAAAGATTCTCTGCCTTTTACTAGGGTATTAATAGCCTTAAATTCTAGGGCTTGCATGGATTTATTTATATATTTTTATACAATTCTACTTTTATTTAGACTCCGGTCCTTAATTTGATGCGACGGTCCAAATGATAATTAGAACATTCGTGAGGTTGAAATTCTCACGAACGTTCTAATAATTTTGCCGTCAAACTTTAAGGCATATTATGCATTAAGAATGTTAGAGAATTGTCTTGGGCCGTTAAAATTTAAAATATTTTTGAATAATATATAATACACTATTGACTTAGAAAAGTCTGAGCTGTTGGTCACTTGGTCTTGGCACATTTTTGAATAGTATAAAGGCACTATTGGTTCAGAAAAGTCTGTTTTTGGTCTTGGCACATATTCTTTTTCAAGCTTTATATTGCGTGCTAATTTTTTTATATATTATAAAGTATTTACATAATATTTTGGTAGTACATTCATATATTATTTTTTTCAATTTATCAAATTATTATTATATAATTATAATTAAATTGTTTATTTTTAAAATTATTATGTCAAAATCAATTTTGTCAAAAATCAATAAGATTAAAAATCGTTTAGCCATTTATATATATCAAATAAATTAACAATTTTTGTAATAATTAAAATTTTTAGGTCGAATCGTCTATTTAGTTGATATATAAATAACTAAACGATCTCTAATTTTATTAATTTTGTACGCATATAATCTTGAAATGATAATTTAGAGAATGAACAGTTCTGATTATAATATATATACAAAAAAATTTAATAAATTGAAAGTATGATACAAAAATGTACAATCAGGACGTGGCGCAAGTATTATCATCATTTTTTAAAAAAAAAAAATCATTCCAAATTTTAGAACTTGGAAGTTAGATTGAATACCCTCGAACTTTTACTAACTCTCCAAAAGTTCTAATTACAGACTTCTAAATTTTTAAAGACATTTAAACTCTATGAAAATTTCAATTGAATATACTATTCTTAAAAAAGGTAAGACGGATGATACGTTGTAGATTTTGTAGAGGAAGTAGCATAAATTGAATATACCATTCTTAAAAAAGGTAAGACGGATGGTATATTGTAGATTTTGTAGAGGAAGTAGCATAAAAGGGGAAAATTATCGCTAGTAATGCTTGGGTACGCAGACATAATTTTTCTTATTAGATGATATAATACATAAAAATTTAGAGATAATTGATTAGTTAACAATTTACACCCGGGAAAGTATTTTTAAGCAGAACACTAACAATATCATAATTAAATTCATTTCCTCATTTTATTATTATTTACTCTAGTTACTATAACATCACTGAGGTTTTGAAGAAGAAAAAAAAAATCCTATTATTTGGATATTATTTCTTTACATAAATTCAATTAAAACCTACCTACTTAGTAAATTTTTCATTTGCATTAATAAAATATTACAAGCAAAATTATCCTTTGAAAAAAAGCAAATATAATGTTGACTTTTGATACATCGGACTTTAAACTTTTATGTGTTCTAAAAAAATGAGGCAATATGCTACTGGGGCAAAGTATAACATCTTTATCAGCAGTCTTGCGGCGCATTGATTTGTAAAAGAAAAATTATATAATAATATGATATAGATATAAAATAAATAATGCATTAATTTTATGAAGAAAAATTATAGAGTAGTACGATATAAATATAAAATATATAGCGAATCAGATGTGTGGTTGATTACCTTTTTTTTTTTTATTAAAGAGCAACTTTGTGAGCCAATTGTAGTCGCCCATTTTTCTCTTCACTTTCTCACTTTTTTCGTTTTTTTTTTGGTCTCTCTCTCTACTTGCCCACCGTTTGTTTTCGGTTGGTGGGCAATCACCCCTTGTTCCTGTGTCTCCAAACAAAACTTTTTCTGCGTGGATTTCAGGCAATTTCTTTTCATATTCTATATATTCATGTGATTAATATGTCAGAAAATATTAAAGGTGATAATTTTTTACACGATTTGATATACAATTTAAAATACGCATGATATTTATCTAGGTCAATCCATACGACTAAAATTCTGGGTCATTTTCAGATCAACCTATTATGACATGTTTAATAAACGGGTGGGTTTCGAGTCAACCTGTTAACTCGTATAATGACATATTAACCCGTTTAATAAATGGGTAGATTTCGGGTTAACAGGTTCATTCGTATATTGGCTTATATATTGACCCATTTAATAAACGTGGCATTACTAACTCATATATCTACCCATTTACCTACCTAAATACTTATTAAATCTTATAATTTAAATAGGTTAAACATGTTAAACAGATTAAACAGGTCATAGGTTAATTGAGTTTTGAGTACGATCTGTTTATTAAATGGGTTACACGGGTTACGTGGGTCATTAACAGGTTGGGTTCGGGTTGGACATTCTTGACACTATTATTAAACAAGTCGGATTCGAGTTGGATATAAATGGGTAAAATAGAGTTCATGACACGACACGACACGACTCATTGCCACCCCTATAAAACATCACTGTTTAAAATGGCTCTAGACACTCTTAGGGCGGTTGATAGGGACTTAACATCTAAGTGCCTAGTCATTATTTATAAAGATATACACGTAAATTCACTTAATCGTCTAACCATTATACGAAACGATTTTTCACCTTCGAGCACTTAGGCGCCGCATAGACGGATTAGACGACCGTTATTTTGAACATTGGAAAAAATATACGAAGACGACTTGCATGAAACAAAATGACACAAAATGTTCTCATGCGTCTCCCTCCGGTCGTATGTTATAATCAAAGAACGAGAGAGATATAAATACACGTAAAAATATATTATTATATTCGTAACGGGAAGGTTTATTCTCGTTGATGAAGTTTGCACGTAATTTGGTTTGATTATTTTGTTAATAAGCTTCAAATCTTGCTCATGTGCATAATTTTGGAGAGCAAAGATAAAGAAAGAATGTGATTTTGGAATTTCTTGTTTCTCTCTTGTGCTTTTCCCTTATGGGAAAAAGAGAAGGGTAACCTTTACGCAAAGCCAAAAGCTTGACAAGTACCCTTACCTAACCTCACCTCCAAATGCCTCATCACATTGCTTTTATTAGCTACCACCTCTCTTTATTTCTCTCTTTGATCTGTCTCGCTCACAAAAAACACAGTTTTGTGGAACATATCATTATAATCGAGCACGAATTCAGGATTGAAAATAAACGCTAGCTAAATTAAATATTAAAGATAGATGTGAGTTGATTTAAAATTGATTTTCTTAGTAAAATAGTATTTAATATTAAAAAATTTAATTTTTCCCTTTTTTTTTCTTCACATTTGAGGTGGGTTATAGTTCACTTCAAATGGAGCTGGATCAGTGGCTGATTACTATATAACCAAGCAAGCAATTAAGAAAAAGCTCTACATGCATGTCTCTGAGAAATCTATGTATAATTGCGGTTTAAGGGTATTTGTCTCTATTGTAATCGGAGCAGGATCTAGTACTTAAGTTTATATGAAGAAAAAAAAAATGGATGTGAGATTAGTGCAAAAATAAGAGTACATGCCCGTAAATGAGCATTGAATGTATATTTTACTTCTGCTACAGTAAAATAAATTACCCTCGTTAAAACTTAATTACCTATATGGCTATATACGTATATTTGATGAGGTAAAAGACGTGGTGGTACTATATGTATGTTTATATGCCCTACAAGATGCCATAACGTCCGTCTTTCTAAAAGTAAGTGAATGCTGTATTTCTGTGATCGGTGCAAAGCCTTTATTGAATGAATGCGCAGATGATTTTATTTTTTTTATCTGTAATGCGCAGATGATGATGATGCATATTCTAATTTTCTAAACCTCTATATATAAAAATATATATATGTATATATATACAGGAACAGTTAGGACATGCAAAATTTTCACCAATCCTAAAGGCAAAAGTTATATTCTACACTGCTGGCCCATTCGAGAAGGCCTAAAAGAAATTCTTACGTACGACGGTCATCGCATAAAAATGTGCTTATTGAATCTCACTTGCATTACGGCCCTTCCGTTTTAGCCTTTTAAATTATAGCCTATTTAGTGAGATCCAATAAGTTAGACGTTCTGGGCTCTATCCATTGATTGGCTCACAAAAGTTCTAGTTTTCCTCATTTGTTATCAATTGATTTTGAGTTAGAATAATTTACTATGTGTCACTAATAGTATCTGTCCACTTATATGATTTAAGGTCCTGCCACATATAAAAGGGGCTTGTTGTGACTTGTGAGTATAATGTTTCCCACACCACTCAACCTATCAATTGATTTTGAGTTGAACGCATGAACTTCTGTAGAAAAACTTATTTAATTTATTCATCAAATTACGAAATCTATGTCCAATCGCCACAAAATAAAGAAGCTCTCAAGTTTGTCTCCTTAATCATTATTCATCTACATACTCAATTCCAACTCATGACTCATTATTCATTTAAATACTCAATTCTGATAGCCAATAATAAGAATCTCTCTGGTTGCACTACGTTCTTCTTCAAACCTCTTGAATCTCACCCCTTACAATTCTCCATCCTAAATTTTCTTGTTTAAGGGGAAAAGGTGGAGAAGAGACGATAAGAAAGGTATGGCCTCCACCTCTTGAGTTGGTTTACAATTTCCAAGCTTCCCCAAAATGGGATTGGAAATGGAGACAATCAAAAGAAAGCAATGGCGTAGACAACTGTAAACAATTCTCATTATTTGAGTAGTTGTAGGTCCCAACACATATAAGGCAATTGCCGCCACCGACTGTTCACAAATCACAATCCACAACCATTCATTCTTGATGGATTCCATCTTCATTTCCCCCTCTTACTATTTCCTTCCTATATTCAATTGGGGCCACTATTCCAAACAAGGAAAATGCCATAAGGGTTGTTGCCTTGTTGCAATCTCTCTCTCTCTCTCTCTCTCTCTCTCTCTCTCTCAATGTGTGTAAATGTACATTTATAACCTTTTTAATTACCGCATCTACTATTTGTTTCTACTATTCCAATAAAGGAAAATGCCATCAAGGGTTGTTGCCTAGTGCCTACTTGCCTCAATGCCTTGTTGCAATCTCTCCCCGTCTCTCTCTCTCTCAATGTGTAAATTTACATTTATAACCCTTTTAATTACCGCATCTACTATTTGTTTAGCAATGTTCTTATCTACTATACAGTATAAAATTTCAACTTAATTTTCAAGAAAACAAAATGGATACCCGATAATCTATCTACTCAAATATTGTTGTATACAAAAAAAAAAACCCAACATTCCTATTGCCTAGTTTTATTAGGCAGAAGGGCTGAGAGAAAGAGAGATACAGAATTTCAACTTAATTTTAAAAAAAATAAATCAATACCTAATAACTTATCTATTCAAATATCGTTGTATAAAAAAACCTCAATATTGCATAGTTTTATTAGGCAGAACCCAGAAGGGGCTGAGAGAAAGAGATACAAAATTTCAACTTAATTTTCAAAAAAAAAAAAAGAAATCGACACCCGATAATTTATCTATTCAAATATCGTTGTATCCAAAAACAAACCCCAATATTCATATTGCATAGTTTTATCAGGCAGAAGTCAAAAGGGGCTGAGAGAAAGAGATACAAAATTTCAAATTATTTTCAAAAAAACCAACTTAATTAAAAAAAAAAATCGATGCCCAATAATTTATCTATTCAAATATAGTTGTATCCAAAAAAAAAACCCCCAACATTCTTATTGCATAGTTTTATTAGGCAGAAGCCTGAAGGGGCTGAGAAAAAGAGATACAAAATTTCAACTTAATTTTCAAAAAAAAAAAACAAATGTCAGCTTAATTTAAAAAAAAAAAAAAACATAATCGATACACAATAGTTTATTTATTCAAATTTCATTGTATCACCAAAAAAAAACCCCAAGATTCGTATTTCATAGTTTTTATTAGGCGGAAGGGGCTGTGAGAAAGAGTAAGAGATAAAATAAAGGGATTAAACAAAGTGATAAAGGAGACAAAAGGATGACAAAAAGGGCCACCAGCAGGCACCACTCCACCATCACCACCTCTTCTTCCTTCTTTCTTTCTTACTTATTCTCTGCCTGTGTGCAGTGCATTTGACTGGACGTGCAAAACAAAGTAAAGCTTGCTCAACTACCAAGCAAACCCTAACACAATTATTTTATCAAAAATAATAATTGTGAGCTTCAGACTTTCAGTTGGGTTGCCTGCTTTAATTATGCATCGATTGACTAGTAGAAAATCAAGAAGATTGATTATTCAAATAATCATAATCAAGAATATAATATAATCTTGATTATTCAAAAAATAATAATCAAGAAGATAAGATTATATTATCCATGTGACTATAGTGGCTAGACCATATATTCTTCCTTCCTAAATCCTACCACATATTACATTATACATATTTTGAATATATTTAAAAATTCAAAATGAGTAAATTAAACGCAACTACTTAACGTTCGGAGTTCACTAACACATTACTCCCATCTCATGTAATGATCCATTTGACAAGACCTCCAAACTCATTTTCAAAAGAAAAAGAGTTGCAACGATCTCTAAATTTTTACACTAATTTTAACTATCGTCTATGAACTTTATTATTAGTAGTGGACGTCTCTAAATTATGTTTAAATATGCAAAAAAAAAAAAATTTCTTTTATATTTCTCAATGATTTCTGTTAAGAATAAGGGTAAAACTATCTTATTGGGTTTATGTGTGCCTTTTACTTATTAATTTATTATGTGCTTTTCTAACAAAACTGGTTGAGAAATTTGATAAAAAGACAATTCTTATATTAGATATAATTTATAAATGTGTGCTATTAATAATAAAATTTATAAACAATATAGCTGATGAATTTCAAAAAATTGACAATCATTTTGTCCAAAAGAAAAAGAAAAAAAAAAAAAACTCATCTACCATCACCATGGGCCTAGCGGCCCAAGCTAAATTTTGTTTCTGTGTTTGCAAGATATAAACGAGGAGGAACAAAGGCTATATATTCCAAGCTCGTGATGGCCATGTGTAGGAATTTCAATTTTGTCCAAAAAAGATTCAGTATTTTTTGTTTCTGAAAGAACTCAAAAAGTCATGAATGAAGAGCATGTTTATAGTACTAAGTACAAACAAAAAGCATGGAACAAGTGCGCAAGGCCTGGTAGCTTAATAAACATAAGGCAATATTCTCCATGGAACAAGTCTGCGGTATTCTGCCCAAATGTCTTTGTACTTCTCGGCACACCGAGCTTCGTCTCTTCGTTCCCTCCATATCAGCAGAAAAAGAAGATAAATTGGATAGAAGTATGGAACTGGGGAACTGCAAAACCAGCGATTTTTAAAATGGAAAGACTTAATCCTAAGAAATTTATATGAACACATTTGTGAATGAAGAGGGAAAGTACCTTATCCCACAAGGCAAACTAAATGACAGTGCAAGTAACAAGTCCCCAAGGTAATTACAGTGCCTTGCAATTCCCCTTCACCAAAATAATTAGAATGTGAGAACTGAGAAACATAGTTGTAATCAAGCATGATGAACTTATATTTACGTAAGTTCCATGTAAGATCCATGGTCAATGCAAGCGGGCAAAAATCAGGGATTATGACAAATGATGATGAGAAGAAGAAAAGAACAGGAGCCTAACTTAGATGATCAAAGTAAAGCTTACCAATAACCAGAAGCAAGTAACTTTCCCCCGACGATGGTTGGAGGCTTACCCCATATAAGTGCTTTGGGGTTCTTCTTAAAGTCGTGCTTTTGCTTGTTGGCTCCTCTGAATACTACGTACCTGGAAATTATGAATTATAAAAGTTCAACATTGGTGAAGGAATCAAGAGCAATTAGGTAACAAGCTTTGGGTGCCAGATATACGGTGATGGAAAAAGTTACCCGATTACAAAAATCAAGCAATTTGCTACGATAGCGGCTGTTGTTAACTCCACCTTGTTACTCAGAAGCCACCAGCCCTATAACAAAGGAAATGACAATGCAGATAGTTATAACAATAAAGAAAACCATGTTGCTTCTATATCATTCTTCTTTTTCGAAAAATTTATAACAAAAATGTTTTATCTTTCGTTCAGGTTACATGCCTGGATGCTGAAAGTAAAAGGAATCCACACTAGATCACCGAATACAAGCATGAAGCCCAATCTTTCTGCAATTATGTCCCATCTATGAAAAGTAAACCATGTAAATATGATTGGATAAGCAAAGAAAACATATACCATGATTCAACTAGACATAATAGTAATGCACTTACGTGGAGGTCATGTACTCCTCATGAACAAAGTAATCCAGGATGTATAACTAGAAAAAGAAAAAAAAAGGCTAAATCTTCAGAAATTGCTTCCATGTGTATATAATGTAAGTACGATCGATCATACACGTCCAGTAAATTACCCTCGATCACCATAAAAAATTTGTGTAGACATGAGCACATATCATATTAAGATCTATAGTCACATGCATAATACTAATACATAATAATCCCAAAAAAAAAAGTGAGGTCCCAGATTACCGCACAGAACAACTGGAAGAGGATCATTGATCGGCTAAAGGTGCCATCTTGAATACTTCTAGCGAGAATTGAAAGGTTGATAAATAACCAACCCATAATTCCAGCTCTAACGAAGAAAAATCTACAAAAGAGAATATCATATTTATAAGCTTCATATATACCATGAATACCAGACAATATATATTTTTATGTTCTTTATTTCAGTAGGCACAAAATGTAACAGAAATCGGTAATCAATATTGAAGACTGAATAACATACTTGAGGTCAATGCCCATAAAATGAGGATTAAGCTGTATTCCAAACCACCTAATCAACAAAGTAAGGGTGTCCATATCAATATAACTGCAAGAGCATTCGACCAGAACCACGGTGGGAACAACCGAATAAGTTAGACAAGTTCTTTAAACTACCAGTCATCTATAAGGTTTCCTGTCACATGAGGCTTTAGAGAAGAACCACGGTTGCTCGATTTGCAGCCAACAATGTAAAGTACCAATGAGACCTAACATAATATGCAATTAAGTTCACAGAAGGATTTGATAAAATTGGCAGATTAATAATAATGGTCCAATGCTTATCCACTGAAAGAAAAAGACATGGTCTTGTAGGTTTAAACAAAATTCAACGCAAACGAGCGAATTTCTTCTTTAAGTCACACAATTGTCAGTCTGGGTTAAAATAAGGAGAGATTCTTCTTAAACAATGATACCAACATATGATTTATGCCCGCTCTTTAGCAACTGCAATATCACTGTCTATTTCAAATGCTAACAACTGGAACATGGAATCCTAACATAAATAGCTTCTTAACTGACCAGGACGCTAAACAGAAACGTTGTTGATAGCAGCCCAAGTCCTCTGTCTGATATTGCCTGCAAACATATTTATGATATTAATACACTGAAGTCCAATTTATTTCCAAAATGAAAATTAACACAAATGTAATAGGAGTGACCACATACAGTAAGGGATACCAAATCCATCTTAGCACCACACCCAAGAAGCCCAACCAGCAGCAGCAGTGATAGCATGCCTTACAAATAAAAAAACAAAAACTGATTGAAGTAAAATACATCACTCTCTCAATATCACAGCTTACTCAAGCATTTAAACAAACAGATAGTGAGCATAAGCAAAAACGCATTAAAAGGAGATAAAACATTTCTCTTTGTACCATTGCAGCGATAGTGGAGACGAGAGCCATCGGGTAAAATGGTTCCCGGAACAACTTTTCCCGGATGTATAGATCCAACAACGGCTAAATAAGTGAAGAACAATGCTAGTATAGCAACCTGGATGAAAATTAGGAATCAAATCATTTGATTAATTAATTAGTTAGCATAATTGGGAATGAAAAAAAGATTGTTATGGATTTAGAGAGGCATACTCACAGAGTTCCATGAGGGAACTAGGAGGTGAAGAAGATAAACCAGATCCATTATTGAAAGAGAATGAGAGCTACTGAAGCAGCACTGCAATGCTCTGCCTCACTTTTCACTTCTCACTTCTCACTTCTCACCAATTTTAAATGTTTGGTTCGCACTAGGACTTTTTTTATTTATTTATTTTTATGAGGATCTTTGTTTTTGTTCCAGATCATAGCAAACTCTGACCTGACCGTGCAAACATCCAATGGTTTGTTAATATTGCCACGTATTTAATTAGCTTAGTCATGTCATTTATGTGTCATTTTTGTATGTTATAGTCTAATAATTGTATCAAATAGATTAAAATGATATCTATCGAATAGATTAATTATTTAGTCAGATATTTGATATTTTATCAGATTAAAATACGAATCATATATAATAGTGGCTAGATTATATTATATTAGTTAATAAAAAATATATATTTATAGTAAATATTACTTATGTATATTATTATTATTTATTTGAATTAATTATTGATATTATTATTATAATTACTACTATTTATTTAATTATTGTGATTTTTTTATTATTATTTTTTGTTATTATAAACTTTTTATTAATCATCCGATTATTTAATACGAACAATTTTGATGTATAATTTTAGCAGGTGGGACTGTATCAATATACTCAACTATATTAATTTATTTGGTAACTAATTAATATCAATTGTACAAAACACCGATTTTGTACTATATTATCTTATCATGTTCCTTACCAAATGTAGTTTTAGTTCTATGTTTTAGTTATATTTGTCTTCACACATTATGTAGGAAGTCATGAGTTCGAATTTTGAAAATAACGAGATCCATAACCAATGTGTATAATGTAATCTCCTATCCTAATGCATTGTATGAAAAAAAAAATAGCAATACATAAAAATCAACCTAATTGCCCTATATTTTAATAACAATATTAGGAAAATTACATTTATAAACATACACACTAGGGATGGCATTATGGCAATAGGGAGGGTCAAATTCGGATATTCGTACATCCATACTCATACCTGCTACAGCTTTTAACACCCATATCCAAATATTCCAATCGGGTATTGCTCATATCCGCAGTTATCGGATAGTACCCTCATGGTTCATGTCATCCTCAAACCCCGTTTCATAATTAATTTTGTTTCTTACCGTTAGTTTAAATTTACATTTAAATTCTAAAACAATCAGGAATGTGTCCCAATGTCATTTTTCATCGGATACACACAATATAATAACGTGATTTCATAGTATACAAAATTATTCAATTCACTGTATTACGAAGAAAAAGTAAATTAGATATAATTTATTCATACTAAATAAAAAATATAATACGGGTCAGATTCAAATTGGGAGACACTAATACCATGCCCAAACTATACTCACGCATGTATATTTGTAAATACTCATATTCGACCTATATTCGCAGGTACCCGCACCCATAATTTTTCAAATGATGAGTTGAAACAAGTGAAATTATAATTTGCATAATTTTTAACATTGATATCTACATATTAGAATTTAGAGGAGGAAAGGGAGAAAAATTTTAAAATTGAACTTCAAAGTGCTTAAAAAAGGACAAAAATGCCCTTTCCAAATTTTCCCTTCAAGGTCGGTGGAAGCCATTATAAAAGGAGGAGTTGCTGCATGCAAGGTCATTCATTCACTCATTCAAGAATTTCCAAGTCCTTCGTTGCTCTAATTTCTCTCCATTATAAGACTTTTTTGAGAATGATTGTAAAAAAAAAAAAAAAACACTACCATGTTCCAAAGCCTTCCATCTGCAAAACTTGTTTCTTTTCTCCAAGTTAGAGAAACACTCTAACTTTCCACTTGTAATCTTTCTTTCTTAGTTTGTATAGGAACTCATGAGTTGAGCACTTTGTATAATATAATAGTAAAGCTTGTTTGTACAAAAATCCTTCAGTTTTTGTGAGTGGTATCAGAGCTAGAACGAACTAGCTTGAAGGTTGTATCAATCAAGGCTTGAAGCAACAAGCATTTATGTACTCAGATGGGTAGGTATGGAGGCCTTTCCCAACCTCTTTAGTTAGACAATCAGTTATATACAATTCAACGAACATTCAACAAGATAACCCCAAAAGGAGGCAGCCCCGTTCAACCATCACAAGGATTATAATCCAACTGCCCGTGATATGGTAAGAACGAATGGAAAGGCAAAAAAATGATTCTATGCGTAGACACGAGAGACGATATTCATTAGTTGTGCCTACTGCCTCCCAGGATCTTCGCACCGCTGCCGCCGTTTCTAGGACCAACTGACGCCTCACCTGCACAGGTACCTACGTAGTGTAGTATTGGTCGCACATTCAACATAGCGTTCAGACTCATATGCCTTCCAGAACCTTATCACTATATAGAAAGAACATCCCATACATACTTGCTTGCCCTAATCGAATGTTATCCCTTATTCCATCCCCTGAGAGAGCGTCTCTTTTTTCATCTAATATCGTATTTTCCAACTCCATTTATTTTCGTCTCAGTCATCTAATGGGGAATGATTAAAGATGACAAAGTATCATGATGATATTTCACAGGAAACATGAAGCATGATTTAAGGTCCTTAAAACAAGGGATGAGTGAGTCATAATAGAAAATTAACATTTCCACAGTAAACGAAAACACAGTTGTACGCGGTAATCCAACCCACCGACAAAAGAAGACACAGATTCAGATTTTTCTAAAGCCTGAACACATAGATTGGGATTTGAGACTGAGTCATCAGAGAATTGTCATTGTCACCTTAATTATTGACTTGAAATTGCTAATTTTAGAAGGCCTGGAATTGGATCTCCTTTATTTCCCACTCCTATATACGAGCACAAATCAGAGTCCACACACTGCGCTGCCCGCTCAATGCTCGCTTCTTCGCTCGTTTTTCTCTCTCCCTCTGAGCCATTGGATTGAAAAATATCTGTTCTCAGTCTGTTCTTGTATAAATTTTCCCAGAAAATTTCAACAATCAACAAAAAAAGCACTACATTCGTGGCCCGAGATCTGCCTCATTTTCACTGCTCAGGTACTGTTTTATCTCCTTTTAGTTATGAAATGTCTGTATGGTTATGGGTTTTGTTTGCTCATGGATTTTTGTTTTGTTTGTGTTATGCATTTTCTCTAAAATCAAAATGCGGTTTTCTCAATTTCTTCCCGGATTATCTTCATTGGATGTATGCATTTGGTTTGTCTTTTCTGATAATCGAGAGCCCTGAATTTTGCTTGCTTTTGTTTGATTGATGGAGAGTAAATGCTGGAATCAAGGGGCATATACATTGAGTGTTCGTGTTGTTTCTCATTGATTTTGCCTTTGAACACCTGTTGGCAGCTTATGGAAGTTGGATTAAGTAGTTATACTCATATTTCTGTAATCTAGTAATTCCAATGAACAGATGAGGGCAAGTAATTCCGCAAGTAGTTCAGCAACACGTCAGAAATCCGGTATTCAAGGGCTTAAAGAAGGTGCAAAAGAAATGGGAGTTAGCACCATTCATATGGTGTATGGGACACCTTATTCATGATCTAGGGGTCAAATGCAGCTTTTTGCAAAAAGATGAGGGGGAAACTCTGTAAGATGTTGGAGAAACTTATTTTTGAACGTCCCGATGCCCTATGTGATTTAGTGTATCTCACGATATCAAAACCGGTAGACTGAAGCTCATCAGATCAGTGTTGTTTAGTATTCAGATCTACTGGAGTAGCATTTTCTTTTTTCCGAAGGAAGTGTGCAAGGTTATTGACCAGATCCTCAGAACTTTCCTCTGGCATGGTGTAGTTGGGATCTCTAAGGCTGTTATTACGTAAGCCCTCCTTCACTTCAAGTGGCTAAAGCCTGTAACTCCAGTTTCTTTGGAAACTGTAAGATCTTTGGCGTAAGAAGGAGTTGACCCGTATCATCTTGACGTGGTTCTTCTTTCTCTATTTTTTTTAGTTATGTGGGCTAGTGAGCCAGTTTAGGTTCAAGCCCTACTAAGCCTACCACTCCCTTCTCTGCGCTCGATAGAAGACGGTCGAAATCTTCGCCACCTTGTAAGAAAGAAATTCTTCATTGAGAGCTTGTCCTGGGAAATGACCAAAATGCGGGAATAACACCCCCCCCCCCCCCCCCCCCCCCCCCCCCCCCCTACTTGCTATGGAAAATGTCATATATTTATTTCATTTAAATTTTTTTATCACGTTATATATTATTATTTTGAATCTTTGAGAAATGACCGGAAATCTTTTAAATGGTGAAAGTGAAAACTTTGGAAAACCAATTTATTTATAATTCCTCAATTAAGAGTATAATTATAGTCTTCTGCTCAAAAAAAAAAAAAAAGAGTATAATTATAGTCATCTCGAAGCTGCCAAAACACTCATCTGCGATATTTGCTCTTTCTATTTCACTCTTACTCTTGCTTGCACTCTGCTCACTTCTCTATTATTGTCCGCACCTATTATCGTGCCTAAAGTTGCAGGCTTCAATTACCAATCATACTCAAGTAAGCAAAATTAAAAATGGCTCAACGTTTTTATTTGATTAATGTAGGTTCGGAAACTGAAAGTAATAACTCTCCAGAAAAAAATCGGAGTATTGGATTGGTTCAGTCGGAAAAATCTGAAACATTTCTTGCTGTTTGTTTGTATACTAATCTATGGATTGATTGACTTTCATTTGAGATCTGCTGACTTATATTAATTTGTTCTGCTAGCCCTTCCATGCCTTGCTTATCGTACCAAACGTCTGCGTTGTCATCGTCGCCAACAGTACAGCCTCGCACGTGTCACGTTCGTACGCGGACAAATACAATCGCAGCGGGAGGAGTGGCCCCCACGAGTAGACGGTTGGGGAGGTTGAACGCAGTGGCCGAGACGACGATGGAGGTAGTGGAGTTGAAGAAAGGCATAGCCGAGCTGTACGACGAGTCGTCTGGCATTTGGGAGGACATCTGGGGCGACCATATGCACCACGGCTTCTACGACCCAAACACCAACGTTTCGGTCTCCGACCATCGCGCTGCCCAGATTTGCATGATCGACGCGGTCCTCCGATTTGCCGGCATTTCTGGTTTCTCTTTTACTTTTATTTTAATTTTCATGCTTTAATTCATTAGTTATGAATAACAGTTTTGAATTTATAATTTTGTATTGTGATTTTATATTTGTAAATTTGTGATGGGGCTAGGGTTTTGTGGTTGCAGAGGAAAACCCAATCAGTTGCCTAGGAATGTCGTTGATGTTGGGTGTGGGATTGGAGGCAGCTCCAGATACCTGGCAGGTAAATATGGGGCCAATTGCAGAGGCATCACTCTCAGCCCTGTTCAAGCTCAAAGGGCAAATGCTCTTGCTGCTTCGCAAGGCTTGGCCGCCAAGGTACTCTCAACTTTCTTTTGATACGGCGATACCTGTGTAAGTTGAATCGGATATTTGAACCTTCACACTAAATTGTAGTAGCAGTGGTAAGTATCCACTATTTTCACTTATCATAGGTCACATCTCGGATTTATGTGACACCGGAGTTGGATTAACTCTGCCATTTGGTGTCCTCACATAAAGATGTGGTTGATGAGTAAGTTTAGTACATGTAGCATTTACTCTCATGAATTGTGCATAATTTTTGGACTATATGTAACGATTTGAAAAGTTAGCAGGCTTCATTTCAAGTTGCAGATGCTCTGGACCAACCATTTCCTGACGGGAATTTGATCTGGTGTGGTCCATGGAGAGTGGGGAACACATGCCTGATAAAGCAAAGGTATTTTTCCTCTAGAACTCTTCTCATTATATTGGACTGATACTACTGTGCATGTATTAACTGCTTCTTACCCAAAAATTGTGTAACTCTCTTCTCAAACTTTGCAGTTTGTGAATGAATTGGTTCGAGTTGCTGCCCCGGGAGCAACAGTAATTTTAGTTACATGGTGCCATAGGGATCTTGATGCATCTGAAAAGGCCTTGAAGCCAGATGAGAAAAGGCTTCTTGACAAGATATGCAATGCTTTCTATCTTCCTTCCTGGTGCTCCACTGCTGATTATATCCAATTGCTTGAGTCCCTTTCACTCCAGGTACAGATTTCTCAAAGAGAATGTACAGTCTCTTGAGTTTTGGGCCCAATTTTTATTGAACGGCTTGGTTCTTAACATCTGAACCTTATCCCTTTGCAGGACATCAAGGCGGAGGATTGGTCTCCGTATGTTGCCCCATTCTGGCCAGCCGTTATACGCTCGGCATTGACATGGAAAGGTTTCACATCGCTGTTACGCACTGGTAAATTCATCATTTCTTCCTACTATATCAATGTCTCTGTTCAATTTGATCACTATAACTTTCAATGCCAGACACCTCTAATGGGAAAAGATCACATTTCCTACTTTATTTGTGAATTTGTGTAGCAGCTGTGTTGTTAAATTATGTGTATGTGTGGTTACATCTGTAGCTATAATTATCTCAGCTTTCACTTGGTCCATGCATTTAATTAAATCTGTCTTGATTTAAATTGAATCAGGATCAAAAACAATAAAAGGAGCGTTGGCAATGCCATTGATGATCCAAGGATTCAAGAAGGATCTGATCAAGTATTCTGTGATTACATGTCGAAAGCCCGAATAAACCGACACTGTAGCACGAGGGGAAATTTTCATTTGGTTCTCCTTCAAGTTTTGGGGATGACCATCCCTTCTTTTCCCAGTAATTTGAATTTGTGATGGACGAGCCATATGTTTCGATTATGAAACGTTTTCTTATGGTCATCAGTCTTTATATTCTGCGCTTCTGAACAAGGGCTTTTAGGCTTTGACAGTTTGACGCCTTTTTATATAATCTTGTTTCTCATTAAGGTATGAAGTGTGATTAATAAAATCCTAATTATAGGTTATGAGTTTTGATCTCATGGATGATGCTTGTTGATTAATAAAATTAGAAAAATGCCAATAGTACTTATTGACACTATATTGATTCAGATCTACTGGGATATATACTTAAAGCCCAAACATAAAAAAAAAAAAGTCCAAGACTCAATATAACCACACAACCACTGTTTAAAATGACGGCTGTTTAGTCCGCCTAAGCAGCGTCTAGACGCTCAAGAGTGAAGCATCACCCTGCATATTGAATAGGAGCTTGAGTGGATTAACTTGTAAATTCTTTTAATTTGTAAATTCAATTTAGAGTTCTTATGTATATATTTAATTATATAAGTTATTTTATTTATTAAATAATTAGTTAATAATATAATTATTAATTAAAACAAATATAATAAAAATAAAGAATATAGAATGTTATTACATTTTCAATATTTATGATTCACAACTAAATTTATTTATCGAGGTAATTAATTTTTATTCTATAATTATTTGATAGTATTCACTACATTATTAATTTATTAAATTTTGTCTAAAAAAAACCCCTAGATCCCCGCCTAGGCCCCGTCTAGACTCCACCTAACCGCCTAGGCGCTAGGCACCTATCGACCACCCTAGGAGCGCCTATCGCTGTTTTGAACATTGCACACAACTGAAAATGCTTCATGGGCCAAGCCCACACAACCCTAACAATGAGTCAAACATGGGATGACACGTGAACACATCTTCACTACTACTCATCTACATGCCCCATGTTAGCACCAAAACAAAAGTGCATTTATCCCACATCAAAATTGTTCATAAAGACTATCCAACTAACCATACAAAAGAAGTGCACATTCTCCGATAAAGGTAACTACTACTCACTATTCACTATTACTCAGTCAAAATTATTATTTATTGACAGAACCTATCCCTAATCCCCTTAAATTAACGTGTGATAATCTGCTCCCGTCTGACACCACGTGTCAGACCAGAGATAATACCGTGACCCAAACAGGGTTTCCAGAGTATACAGCTTCATATGATGTTTTTTGAATCATAACTCGCATTCACGATCAACATGAAGGGTATAAAAACCCATTAAAACTGTGAGTGGACGACAATAAACAGTTGGAAAACAAATTTCTGAAATCAACATTTATACCCTTCAATTAAAAGCATGCATGCAGTAGAAAACAAGCAATCTCAAATGTTTTCTTAAAATCAAATCATATTGTTTTTCAAACCAATAGCTAGTGAAAACATTTGTACATAAAGTAATAATCGAAAGCCTGATCAATCATCGTTTCTGACAGGACCCATCCCAATCCCCCCGGGATTAGTGCGGGATGACCCTGCTCCCGTCTGACACGAAGTGTCAGACAAGGGATATTTCCGACCTTTACCCTCCCGGGCTATCAGAGTACGTCAGGATCCGGATGAGGCATGTGATATCTCGGTTTCTGCTATAGTTCACATCCGATGTCAACCTGAAGGACAGTCAAAACATTAAAAGCTGTGAGTGGACAAAACAAAAGTTTATAAAAACATTTTAACGAGAAGACATTTGTACCCTTCACTAAAAAGCATGCATGCATTCGAAAACCGTTTAACCAAAGAAACCATATACGGGAACTAAGCCCAAAACCAAGGTTGAAAGAACCATAAAGACTCAACCGTACGGGTCACTGCCCAAAAACCTGTGTAAACACACATCATATATCATATCATATAGCATACATCATATATACATATAATTCACACAACCAATCCTGTCACGGTTTCCAAAGCTACGCGCGTGCTACCCAGGTCTCAATCCGAGTCTTCTCAAAGTCAAGATCAATGTCCGCAGACCACTGACCCTACCCGAGGTAATAGTAATCATAGCCTTCCTGAGAGTAAGGAACCCAACTGGGGGGTGATTCCACTCAGTCGGTGCTCCGTGACTACTCCGGGGTCCACCCAGGCCAACGACCCTCCCCGGAGGAGATAATAGAAGTAAAGGAAGGTATATGAATACATATATATATATATACATAACATAAACATTCATGCCCGGTTCCCTTGAACCTTCATGATCCATAACATCCATAACAAGGGTTCATGCTGGTTCCCATAAACCGTCATGAACCACAATGACCTTTTCCAGAGTTCGTGCCGGTTTCTATAAACCGTCATGAACTTGGAAATCCATCTAGGGTCCCTGACCCGAAATCATAAACCGTAAAGTAACTGGGTTTCGTGCCCGAACATATGACTCAACTGGGGCACCGTGCCCGATATCTAAGGGTCAGTCACGACTCCGATCATAGTGATGCGTGCAACCATCCATCCAGGACCGCTCTCAATCCTGGTATGTCGCCGTGAACGAATCAACCGACGCGACCACCACAAGATCATGGTGCATTCATCACCGATCGATATCCTGAACCGTCAGCACTCCGAAGTCGAGCCTCACCAGGCTGCCCGACCACGAATCGTGCATCGTGACCTCTCCAGAAGGAACACATCCCAATCCGGAGGCGAGCGTCGTATCGTTGATCGCCGTGCACATAGCACCCGCCGCGACCACGATTTAGACCCGAAGGTCGTAAATAGTGTCATATGCCCGAAACAAAACCAAATGGGTCTCATACCCGAGTTTATCCTTTTAGAAATCCAAAACCAGTTCATTTAGACAAATAGAGAAATACAGACCCGTATAAGCACCGTATAAGGCCGAAACCTCGAAATACGTGCTTATACGTAACCACATACAAATGCACCCATGGCATCATCAAACATGTAATAAAACATATAATAAACATTTATGCATGCACCAATTTAGAAAATAAGGTTCACTCACAAACCGTCCAAGCTGCCGCCTCGATTTGCGTGCCATACGGCTCCCCGAGCCGATCACCATCACCAGGACTCCCAAACCTGTCCAAATTTTAATAGAAGGTTACTAACTACTTAATTAACCTCCTACCAAAGCCCCGTAATTTTCTCGATTTTCTAACTATTTTTAATCCCGAACCTAAACCTTCTGATGCCCCGAAACATATCGAGACGGTGTCCGATCGACACGAAACCAGTCCCAAAGTGTTCGTTACATCGAATAGAAGATTTCACATGTTGGAACCTTCCCAAGATTCCCTGCCACGCGCCCTCACGCGCCCTGGGAGTGCACTGCGCGTGGGCCTCATGCGCCACCGCACAGTGCCTTCTTCAACCTGCCGCGAACCGGCCGGTCTGGTTTTTCCTGCAAATCCGGTCTGCCTGGACCGGCGTGACCGGTCCAAGGCCCTCCCATCTTCATTTCTCGTCCGTTTGGTCCCATTTTAATCCCTAAATTCCTATTTTAATGTTTTCTATCAACCCCAATTAACAAAACTATCTAAAACCAACTAAAACCCATGAACCCATTTTGAACCATACGGTTCAAACTTCCCCGATCAACCTCCACGGCGTCCCAGCCGTCAACCACCACCAAAACCCTCTTAAAACCTTCCTAGCATCCTAATAATCATTCCCTAATCATTCAAAACCAACCATAATGCTCAAATCGAAAAATAAGGAAAAATGGCCTTACCGAGCTCTCGGTTTTCTCTTGGCCTCCACCGCCGTTCACGGTGGCCCAGCCGGTCCTTCGGCCACCATCTTCATCTCCTCACGATCCTCTCTCAATTCTCTTCACACTCCAGCCACAGATGATGAGGTTTGGGGAAGATGGAAGATCGGTTTGTACGGTTAAGGGGGGGTTTCGGGTTTGATCCAAATGAAAAAGCAAGGGTGAAATGCATGTATGTAAGGTGTTGTCCAGTGGATGAGTGACACTTGTTACTCATCCATTGGGCCTCCATTAAATATCTGGGCCCTACTAGAGTCCAAACGTTAATTCGTTTCGTAATTCGTGCAATAGTGTACTTGAACTTCCGTGAACCGTAACTTCGCCGTCGAACGTCCGAATTCGACGTGCCGCCTGTCTATGGATTCGTATCGTCATTATCTACGTAACGGTCTTCAGTCCTCGACCATCGGACCTCTTGGTCAAAAAGTCAACATTTGACCCCTTTTAACCAAAATTACCAAAATGCCCCTAAACTTCCGAACGCCATAACTTCCTCCTCGAACGTCGGAATTGAACGTGCCACCTGTCTATGAACTCGTGACGTTACGAACTACGTCACGATCATCGGTCAAAGTCCATTTGACCTCCCGAATTAAAAGTCAACATTTTGCCCACGCCTAGGGGCAAAACGGTCATTTTGCATCGTTCGTCCGATTTAGCCTAACTAATCACCGATTAACCTCACTAATCATGATTAGTCACTAATCTAATCTAGGAATTCGGGACGGGTCGTTACAGTTTCCCACAACTGTCACATCTCATACCAACATATCGTCATCAATCACGTCATCCGTACAACGCGTGCATCGTGACCTCTCCGGGAGGGGGGGGGACACATCACATCCCAGAGTCGAGCAACATATCATATGGACCGCTCCGAGGAAATATATTCACAACCAGAGTCCCTCTCCGGGGAAACACATTCCTACCAGAGTCACATCAATATCAAGATGATGGTCTTAGTGAAAACAGTTATCAAATCAAATCAACTGTCTTATGTAGGGTCAACCTAAAACCAAATCTCGTAGGGTCTCAGCTGTAACACCCCGGAAATTCGAGGATTTCAATATTGTAATTTATTGTGTGATTTGACGCTTTTACTCTTGTTATGGGTATGGTCAATTGTTGACTTTTCTTTTGGCAACAAAATTTCAGTTGACTCAAGGACCGTCAGGTAGGCCTCGACGTCCTGAGTCCGTAGACAGGCGGCACGCCGAAATCGGACTTCGTACGAGGAAGTTATGGTCAGAAACGTGAAATCGGGAGGTTCGTGTCTCGGTTTTCGTGTCGAATATTTTATTCTAAAAATTCTGATTGGAGGACACCTGGTGAGTGACAAGTGTCACTCACCCATTGGCTAGATTGGATCAGATCCACTATGGGATTAAATAGCATTAAAATCCACTTTTGATCTCAGCCATTGATTTGAAGTACCCAGATCAAATCTGAACCATTGATCTCATCCTTGAGATCAAATCTGGACCGTCCATTTCCTTTCCCTCCATTCTTTATATTTCCTACCCGAAATGCACATTCTGCCCATTTGAACAAACACCCCAGCTCATCACCCACTCTCTGTGTCTGTGTGTTGCTGGACTCACGGGGAAGGAGGGAGGCACGGCGGTGGACGGCAGCAGACGGCGGCGAGGTGAGCCGGTTTCTAAACCCGAAACGGTTTCAAAAACCCAGGATTTGGTAACTTGATTTCCAACGTTTAGTTTTGTGTTAATTTGATCCTATTCGATTCTATGGACTGATAGGGAACTTTAGGACGTGACTTCGTGGTCGGAGGTGACCTGAACGGTGGCTAACAGCGACGGGAACCCGGGTCTGTTCATTGAGGTGAGTCTTCGATTCAGCCTTGTTTATTGATTTTAATTAGCTAGAACTGTTTCTGGGATTAAGACGAGTAGTTAGGAACAAACCTGAACGAAAATGATTGAGAAATGGTGAAATGGTGACCGGGTCATGATCGCGGGTCTGATCGACCCGAGTTGCAGAGATACGGGTCAACCCGTCTGAGGACAGAGGTGATGATGTGGCACCCTGTCAGACTGTCAGGTGACGTGGACCAACCGTGAGCCGACACGTGTCACATGTCAGTGCACAGTCAGCACTGACATGTCAGTGACGTCGCCCAATCAGGGACTGCCACGTGTCACTGACATGTCAGTGACGTGGACCAGTGCCGTGCTGACATGTGGCACATGTCAGATCTGACACGTGGCCTGACAGATCAGTGAGGTGGACCAATCGGATGTTGACACGTGGCACCTGTCAGAGTCTGACATGTCAGACTTGACAGCTGTCAGATGACGTCATACTGACGTCAGCAGTGACGTCAGCGATGACGTCAGCAGGGATTGTTCCTGCGTTGACCGACGCGTTGACTGGCGCGTGTGGGCGCGTGTGAACAGTAATTTTGGTGGGACCACCACCATTCTTTAGGTTTCGACGATCCGGATCCAATGGCGGTGGTTTCGGGTCGATCGGAGATCATTAAGTTGGTCAAATTAAGGTTTATTGCATTGGAAAGCGCGTTCGGGTGGCTTTCCCGGGCCGGTTTCGGCCTAGGCTTTCATGGTTGAATGTTGGGGGTTTAAATTGACCTTTACGAATACTTTGGACTTGACAGGGATTGTACATTTGTACCAGGACGAGGGTATACGTTCGGTCTCTAGTAGAATTGTACTGTGAGTGGGCCCGTTTTCATTAAACACTTGCATGCTTAAATGTTTTCCGATTTACGTATATGTTCACATGCTGGAATCTATAAATGGTTTTGAAGATATTGAGATTTCGGTTATGGCACGTTTCACGGTATTTGGGCATAAGACCCGTTTGATGAAACGTAACGATCGGTTCAGATTTTACCTATGTATACATATATCTTTGCATGTGGATATCAATAAAATGTATTTGGTACTGCACTGTATAGATCCTTCCATATTATATTGTCTCCTCCGGATGAGGTACCCCGGAGAGGTCACAGACGGCTAGAACGTCCAGCGTCTATGACGCTAAGCATCGGGGATGCTGTAACCGAACAGGGTCCGGGGATTGAACTCGGAATTGAGACCCGAGTGGCACGCGTAGCCTTGTGATTGTGACCTTATTGGACGTCAGGAACGTCAGACATCGGGGATGTCGGGGTTGGAGTGTATAGTGCAGTAGCTAAAATTATGGTTATGGTTTTATTACATGCCTTATGATTCATATTATATTATTTATGATTTTAAAGGATGCTGCATGCATGTTTGAAAAACGGAGGGGTAAATTATATGTTTTACTTTTCAAATGATTTTATAAACTTGAGTTCGGTCCACTCACCCTTAATGTTTTTGGTAACCCCTCCAGGTCGTGATACTGAGGTAGAGGAGGAACCTGAGGCTGAGGCATAGATCTACTTCTGCGTACCTGAACCCCTGCTGGGTGGTTTACCCGCAGGTCTATGTTAGAGTCGTGCTCGCAACTTGTAATTTTGAATTTCATCCCTTGTCTGACATTCGTTTAATTCGGATTTGATGTATGACTTTACTTTGGTTATTTATGCATTTGATGTTTTGAGGTTAAAATTGGTATGAATTATTGGGTGTCAGACGGGAGCAGGGCACGTCCCCTTGTGGTCCCTGTGGGATCGGGGCGGGTCCTGTCATCAGCCCAAAACCAAATCTCATAATTCGTTTCACCAACATTTATTTCAAACATATCAATAGGGCCTTTGCCCAAAACATAGCTTTTAAATACACATGGACTCACACTCTGAGTCAAATATCTTTCTAATATGGTCTCAAATTCGAAATATCATATCATAAATCCAAATTCCTGAAATATCATATCATAAATCCGAAATAGGGTCACAAGCTCGAAAATAATATTTCATAAATCCGGAAGAGTGTAATACGCCTGAAATATCATTTCATAAATCCGGAACAAGGTCACAAGCCCAAAATATCATTTCACACAAATCCGTAAAATCATTCCAAAATCGACAATCAAATCATCATTCAAATCACTATTCAAATCATATGCAATCATTGCATTTGAAACCATGATCATAAAACATCTAAAACATTTATGCATACATCATATTTATAAAATAATGTGCACTCACACACGGTCTATGCTGCGCGCATAAAATTCACGCCGTAATCCAATCTGAAGCCTTTGAAACATCTGGACCTATCAAATGATCTCCAATCGACCTAAAACCACCGACATTGGATTCAAAACGTCGAAACATTTTCGAACAAGACCGGGTTTACCTCAAAATTTGTGTCCACACGCGCCACACACACTGGTCAAAATTCGATCAACAAAAGTCAACGCTGGTTAACTGTTGACGTGGCACCCCTGCCACGTGTCACTGACACCCTCTAACACATGCCGTGTTGACATGGAATTGTCGTGTGTCACTGTGATGACGACATCCGATGACATGGCATACTGATGTCATCATGTGACGTCATTCGATGACGCCATCAACTTGCCAGAGAAGCTGACCAACACTGCCGTGCCCCGTCGTCTGGTTCGCCGACCGGCCGCCGAAATCCACCATCAATGGCCGAATTTTCAAAGTTTCATAACTCCCTAAAAACTCAACCAAATCCTACGTTCTTTATATCAACATCTATCTACTCGAGAAAAATAAATCCAAATATGAACCCAAAATTAAGAGAAAGTACCTGGTTTTCACGATACGAGCTTCCAAAGTTTCGGCCAAACTTTGAGTCCTTCTCCTGGCCACTCTCGGCGTCCAAAACCTTCAATTTTTTGCTCTACAGACTCCCCTCACCTCAAAGAATAAGAATAAGGGCTTAGAACGGTGTAAAAACATCCAAAATTGAAAACTCAAAAATCCACCCTAAACGGTTCACGGGTTTACCTGGGTTTTCCGGCCACCGTTGCAGCTCCGCCGTGTCTAGCATCTCTCCCAACCTCTATCACTCTCTGTTCCCTCAGCTAGCACCAGATGAAGAGGATGATAATTGTTGGGACGGGTTTCAGGTCGAAGAATGAAAATGGGAAGAAAGGGAGATGATGCATGAATGTAAAAGTGAGGGTCATTGGGTGAGTAACACTTGTCACTCATCCTATGGTCCTTACAAAGCTATTTTGGGTCCCATTTAAAACAACCAAAGGTTAAATGCTTCGTAAATCGTGCAATCGTAATAGTTCGAAAAACTTTCCTTTACTTGTAACTTTCCCATCTGATGTTCGATCTCGATGTGTCGCTTGTCTACGTAGTCGTAACATCTCGATCTACGTAATAGACCCCAGTCCACGTGCATTTGACCTCACAGGTCAAAAGTTAATATTTTTCCCTTTTAGGGCTAAAATTGTCAGTTCACATCTACTAATCCCAATTAGTCTCGATAATTCTCAATCAATTCTCGATAGTCCCGTAAATTCAGGACGGGTCGTTACATTTATTGTGATTCTCTCAACAATTTTACTAACATAATCGTATGAGAGCTTTAGACCGGCACCACCGGTGTAAGACCCGTGTACTGTAGGGAACGGTGAACAATCCCACATTCCTACGAGGGAGAATGATCTGGGTGAGGATGGTGGTGTGCCTTATAGGTGTAGGCACACACATATCTAGCACTAGGCCTTTTGGGAGCTCAAGTGGCTTTGGGGGGGTGAAACCCCAAAGTTAAGCAAGTTGAGGCTGGTGCAATTGCATGATGGGTGACCTCCTGGGAAGTTGCATCGTGAGCTCCCGAAAACAAAACCGTGAAGGCGAGGCCCAAAGCGGACAATATCGTGCTAGATGAGTCGGGTCCTGACCGAGGAGGGTCGGGTCCTGACAACCGGTGCCTATCCCTTACGGAAAACCCCATGCTCTTCTTAGTCTACTAGTTCAAGAAAAGGGCAAGTATGACATGTTGATTAGACAAAACTTAATTCCAAATTGGAATATTTTGTACTTCAACAATACTAATAATTTGTTTAGTATGTTTATTAATTAATATAGTAGGATCGATATCTAGAGTGTAATTTTCATTAGAAATAAAGTTGATACTTAAAGGTTAATAATCAAATTTTAAAATATCGATTATATAAAATGATTTAGAAAAAAAAAAAACTCAATAGAAAATAAAATAATGTAAAGAAAGTATCTCCTTTGGGTGAAATAATGGAAAAGAATTGTTTATTGGAGGACCCATTCACGACAGTGGGCGGCACGAAATGGGACAGCAGACATCACCTCAACACCGTGGGCTTCTTTCTTCTAGTAAATTGTTTCTTTTTACCGACTATCAAATCATATGCTCTATTAGCATTGTTGGTAACACTTCTTACCTAAATAATAATATATTTGTTTTAGTAATATTATGATTCAGTGTTATTTCGTTTTAGATCGTTGGGAATATCTAACGAGTTGGCTCTTTGTGTGTATTAGCCGAAATCCATCGCCTCTTAATGTTCACTTTTCTACATTTTGTACTGTTTAAAATGACATCCGTCTAATTTATCTAAGCATTTAAAAGTGAGAAACCACCCTGCATAATGACTAAAAATTTAAGTAAATTTGCGTGTACATCATGTATATATTTAGTTATATAAGTTCTTATATATATATTTAGTTATATAAATTATTTTATTTATTAAATACTTAATATAAGTATTAATTAAAATAAAGATAATAAATTAAAAACATGGAATGTTGAATAATAAAATTAATAAAAAAAATTTACATTTTCAACATTTATGATTCACAACTCAATTTATTTATCTAGATAATTAATTTTTATTCTAAAATTATTTGATAGTATTCATTATATTATTAATTCGATGATATATCTCTATTTTATAATGGAGATCTCTAGATATCTAATAAACTAATCTAACTTATTATATGAATTAATCGAAATTTCTCCCCTAAATAATATGCATTATTATTATTATGTTAATAAAAACAACTATTTTGATCCTCATAAAAATAATCCTCCTTTATATATCCTAAAGAAAACAATTTGGCCAATTTACAGCTATAAAGAGGAAATTTGTCGTAGAAGCCATGTGACCATTGATGGTGTAGCAAATGTAGACAGAAATAGGCCAAAAAATTAAAGAAAGTTAACATTTCCACAGTAAACGAAAACACAGTTGTACGCGGCAATCCAACCCACCGACAAAAGAAGACACAGATTCAGATTTTTCTAAAGCCTGAACACATAGATTGGGATTTGAGACTGAGGCCGCATAATCATCAGAGAATTGTCATTGTGACCTTAATTATTGACTTGAAATTGCTAATTTTGGAAGGCCTGGAATTGGATCTCATTTATTTCCCACTCTCCTATATATGAGCACAAATCAGAGTCCACACATTGCGCTGCCCGCTCAATTCTCGCTTCTTCGCTCGTTTTTCTCTCTCCCTCTGAGCCATTGAATTGAAATTGAATTGAAAAATATCTGATCTCAGTCTGTTCTCGTATAAATTTTCCCAGAAAATTTCAACAATCAAGAAAAAAAAAAGCACCACATTCGTGGCCCGAGATCTGCCTCATTTTCACTGCTCAGGTACTGTTTTATCTCCTTTTAGTTATGAAATGTCTGTATGGTTATGGGTTTTGTTTGCTCATGGATTTTTGTTTTGTTTGTGTTATGCATTTTCTCTAAAATCAAAATGCGGTTTTCTCAATTTCTTCCTGGATTATCTTCATTGGATGTATGCATTTGGTTTGTCTTTTCTGATAATCGAGAGCCCTGAATTTTGCTTTCTTTTGTTTGATTGATGGAGAGTAAATGCTGGAATCAAGGGGCATATACAATTCATACAGTGAGAAGCGTTAATGGAGGTTTTCAGGAGTTGGAGTGGTCAATTGACCACCCTTGCCCCTTAATACATCCGCCCCTTAGTGTAAGATCAATAGGTTTTCTTCATTTTCTGGGTAATCAAACAAGGGGCATATACATTGAGTGTTCGTGTTGTTTCTCATGCTTTAAATCTCGAACAAGCTAATAAGAAAAATCTGGAGCTGGTGCTAATTTGAGTTCTCTTTACGTTGCACATTGTTTAGTTGACTGTAAAAAAAGGGGAATTGGTGATGCTGATCTCGATTCGGCTTCAATTTTTCCCTATTCTTTATTCCAGTTCACCTATGATTTTTATCTCAAAGATAAATGCATATCCTTCTATTTACCTCTCCACCTTTGTTGGCCAAACCTACTTATTCCTCATAGATCTCATTGATTTTGCCTTTGAACACCTGTTGGCAGCTTATGGAAGTTGGATTAAGTAGTTATACTCATATTTCTGTAATCTAGTAATTCCAATGAACGGATGACGGCAAGTATTCAAAATTTACTCATTTTCCATGAAAAAATTAAATCCTTTTTGCAGAGAATAAAAAATTATTGTCTTTGTTTTTATTTATAAACACTAGTCTGAATAATGTATTCCATGTTATTTCTATTCTGCGCAGAGTGAGGTACAACCATCGTCAACTAAGATGAGTTTGACTGATGGGAGGGTTCATCCAGTAAGTTCTAATGGAGACATTGAGGAAAAGCCCTTCAAGATCTTTGTGGGTTATGATCCACGTGAAGATCTTGCATATGAAGTCTGTCGGCACTCAATTTTGAAACGGACTTCAATCCCTGTTGAGATCATACCAATCAAACAATCAGAGCTGAGAACGACTGGCCTCTATTGGCGCGAAAGAGGGCAGTTTGAGAGCACCGAGTTCTCATTTTCTCGGTTCCTGACTCCACGTTTAGCCAACTATGAAGGTTGGGCAATGTTTGTGGATTGTGATTTTCTTTACCTTACTGATATTAAGGAACTGAGAGACTTGATTGATGACAAGTATGCTATCATGTGTGTTCAACATGATTATACTCCAAAGGAGACTACAAAAATGGATGGAGCTGTGCAGACTGTATATCCAAGGAAGAATTGGTCTTCCATGGTGCTGTATAATTGTGGGCATCCAAAGAACAAGGTCTTGACACCTGAGGTTGTGAATAAGGAAACTGGTGCTTTTCTTCATAGATTTCAGTGGCTTGAGGATGGTGAAATTGGGTCGATCCCATTCGTTTGGAATTTTCTTGAAGGACACAACAAGGTTGTCGAAAATGACCCCCAGACACACCCCAAGGCAGTACACTATACTCGTGGAGGACCATGGTTTGATGCTTGGAAGAATTGTGAGTTTGCAGACCTGTGGCTGAATGAGAAGGAAGATTACATGCAGGAATCAAAGAAGAAAATTCAAAACTAGAAATGAGCAGTAGCTTATTAAGTATGAGATTCATTGTTGGAAGTTTATTTTACCCTGCTCTCTATTCTTTTATGTCAAATTGTGTTAGGATGCATTTATTTACTTTCACCTTAGGATGATATTTGGGCACTATCTTGTATTTACTTATTTATTTACATTATTATTGATTGGAACCCTAGATTTATTTTTTACATTGTTATTGATTGGAACCGTAGGGACATGTATATGCAAATTTTTTTATGTAATTGATGTTCTATGAATGTTCTATGAAAAATTAAGTATTTGTTCTTCGCGGATTGAATATCATCAATCTATGATTATACATATCGAATATCAACTAAAATGTTGATTTGATATTTATAAAAGTCGAACGGAAGGGCTCCTAACAAGAACGAGAAAGAATATCAGTAGAAATTGGGCGTCTTTGGGCCTTCTGGTTGTATTTTCTTTTGGGACCTATAGGCTTATTTTGTCAAAGAAATTGAGTGTTGAAATACACATTTTGGGTCTTTTATTTTTGGTATTTAAGTTTTTCATCTCTGTATATGGCAAAAATCCCTGACCTTCCCTTTTAACCAAAAAATTAAGAATATAGGAAGACCCTTACTGGCACTATAAAAATCCCTCCGGAGCTCTATAGTCTATACAAAACGAAATTGTCACCAAAAAAGAAACCGGAGCTCAGAAAATCTATAACGCCTTCTAGAAACCCCATCGCTGTCCGGCTCCATAATCTCAGTCCGTCAACAATGAATCAAAGAAAATCATTAAATTTTTGGGGTAACTCTCTCTCTTTTTCTCTCCCATGATCGTTGCTTTGTTAGGGTTATCTTTTGTCATATACATTATGGGTTATTATTTCTAAGTTCTACTGCACTTTGCCGTTTGGTTACGGAGAAAATTAGGGAAATGGCAGGACATATAGTCTGGTTAAATTTTTCATGCCGTGGCTTAAGATATCGCAGAGTGTGACAAACTGAGCCAAAATGTAACTGTAACTCGGTCTAGAATCTGGGTTTCTATTTGTTGTTTTTGTGTTCTTTTTTGGTTTTATAGATGAAAAAACGGGTATAACATGCTTATCTGAGGTGCTAATTAAGAATTATAGATTTGTTCCGACCCCGTTTGTTTACGGAGAAAATGAATGGAAAGAAAAATACAGTATGAGCTCCTTGGTGTTGCTTTCTTTACAACGATGCCTAGCTTGTTATTCATTTACTGAAATGTTTTACTTGGACTTTGCTTGGTATTTATTGCGTTTCTGGTGAATTACATTTATATTTTTAATTCAAGTGGCTTCTAACTTCGTTATAGTTATGTTTGCTCAGTGTAGCTTCAGAGCTTGTAATGCAAACTAAGTTTAAGATGCGTTGGTAATAAGATTATAATCTGCTAAGTTTTGAACCAACACAACAGCTGTGAAAACTTTTGTTATCTGTTTCGAGTTATCCACAGTATGTGATATATGTTCTATAATTCATTTATGTGATTCAGGAATCTCGTGGCGTGTTTCTTTCCCTTCCTATATTTTAAGAGTTCAAGTGATTTTAATCATTACTGAATGAGGCTTTCAAGAGCACAAGCATTTGGATAATTTGCCTCTGATTAATGAATTGCTTAAACTATATGCACTAAGAATAAGATTTTTTGGAAGCTAGTACTCTTTTTGTCTTCTTGATTTTTGGCACTAAACTTGTGCCACTTTGCGTTCGGATATTTTTAAACTTTAAATTATTGATTTACTTTCTAATTTTGACTCAATGTCCAGGTTCTGAGGTAAAAAGTGGACAGTCTCTTGTTGTTGAACCTCATAATAACATCATGCATCTTTCACAGGTAGTCAGCTGGCTGTATTATTTTGTGGCATTTGATTGTTTTTCTCTCCCTTTTGTCTTTTTTATTTTATTTCAAATTTAAATTTTTTTGTAATTGCAACGTTGTGTAATAGTTACTGTTTATAATGCAGGCTTGTCTGGATGCGGTCAAGAAAGTGAATGGAAGTGATACTATCTCACTCTTTGTGAAATCTGGTGAACAGAAGCTGGTTATTGGATTACTTTCTGCTGAGAAATTTCCTCAGTTAATGTTGGATGTTATCTTTAGTGAGAAATTTGAGCTGTCCCATAACCTGGAAGATGGAAGCGTCCACTTCACTGGCTATTGTGTGCCTAAAAGGGGATATCCTCTTTGTTTTTTTGTTAATGTCTTTTTCATGTTTTAATGCGGTTTCTCACATCTTACTCATTCATTTGCTTTCTCTAATCATCGAATAATTTGTTATTTCCTTGACCGGATTCTGTTTTGTCTTCACGAGTGATGGTTCTGGTGAGTCACCATGCGAGGATTTGTTTTTCCTATTTCTGAAGTAAGCACATCCAAATCTTAATTTTTTTTATCTGCTTTTTGCTTCCAGATTCTGAAGAGGATGCAACATATACTCTGGTTGATAGTGGTAAAGATATGCTAATTTATTAGTGATTACTGGGATACAGTTTTTGAAACCTTTTATTTTCTTTTGTGATTTGATTTATAATTGATTACCAGGCAAACCAAAGGTGAATACTGAGAAAGCTAAGAAAACTACTAAATCTGAGCCAAAGGAAGTTAGAATTGATGATGGATTCATTAGTGATAGTGATGAATCTGATGATGAAGATTTTGTTAGTGATCAGGTATTTTTATCTTTCAAATTTGTTCTGTATTTTTTTGGGTGACTTAAATATTTTTCTTCATTTGGATGTCTAAAGGTACTGTACCCCTTGGTTGACTGATACAAGGCACATTTATAACAAGCATGCTATGTCTTATCTAGAAATTATCCTCTGTTGTTAAGATATATTTTATCATGGTGTTCTGTAACAAATCTAAAGATGAAAACTTTATTCAGGTATTAATTGATTTAAGTGTAATTTCTGGACTATGAAATCAGTATTGGGCCTTGCAGAGAAATTTCCTAGATGTAAACTATATATACTAGGAGCTTGGGCTTTTAAAACATTAAATTGGCTTTTTGTGCCATAAGATTCGGTCTATGCCCTGGAATTATCCACTCCTTGCATTTGGAACTGATTATTGGATAGAATTAGTTTTGTATTAATATAAGTTTCTGTCCATTTTATAATGATTTGACTTTACCATGCAATATCTGGAGCGAACAGCGAGTAGTGAATATATCTATTTGTTATATAGGCTATGGGCATGAGGGCAGAAGATAGCAGTGAGGATGCGGATGAAAGTGATGATGATGATAGTGAACAAGAAACTGATGACAGTGAAGAAGAGGATGAAGAGACTCCGAAGAAGGTAAGAACATTTCCCATTAGCATTTGTACTCTTTACTTGTTGTAGAGTTTCTGATGCCTCCTATCCCTGTTATATTAATTACCACTAAGTGAACGCATTCATCGTAATTATTTTGAAGGCTGATGTGAGCATGAAGCGACCTGCTGAGTCTACTAAAACACCTGCTAATGAGAAGAAGACAAAGTTTGTTACTCCTGAAAAGGCTGGTGAGTTCTTTGTCTTCCAATGTTATTATTTATCTGATTACATATTTGAAAATTTGTTGTTTTCTGTAGAATACACATACTGATAATACAGTATCTTATGGGGGCCTATTGGATCATTAAATTGACTATGTTATATGTTCCCTTTAGATTGAATATGGGACACGGTGTTTTAAGATGTTTCATCGCATGATTCGATGACCTAAATGGAGAAATTTGTCTGACTGCTGATTGTCGGCGCAGGTGCAGATAGCAAGAAAGGCAGCGTCCACATAGCGACTCCTCATCCTGCAAAGCAGGCTGGGAAAAAACCAGCTAGTTCTGACCTGTCGAAGCAGCAGGCTCCAAAATCTGCCGGTGAATTCCATTGCCAACCCTGCAACAGGTATGTCTATTTGGTAAAAGAAACTTCCAAGTTACTAATTTCGGTCGCCATCGAAACATAAACGTAATTTATGTACTTCCATTACCATCCCATTGCAGGTCATTTAACTCGGATGGTGCATTGCAAAGCCATACAAAGGCAAAGCACGGGGCTCCAAAGTGAAGGGAGAAGTTTAGTATAGTGAATGTGAAGGGAGTTGGCTTATGATTGTGACTAATTATCGGTTTGATGTTATTGGCTTGGATGAGAATCGAATCGATTGCAGTTGGTGTAGGCGGCTTTTTTCTACGGCTTGTTTCAGATTCTGTGTTTTTTTTTATATATGAAAACTTGAATAGGTAAGTAGTAGCCGTGACTGTTTTTATATTCTGTCTCTGGTTTTCACGTTTCCGATATGACGAATCAAGGCAGTTGCAGTCTATTGAAAATTTGAAAGTTAGGAACCAATAATTATTGGGTTTTGCCCACCAATGTTCATTAGGTTGCTATAAATTTTGACTTCTTGTAGTTTTCAACTTTCACGTTTTCATTTTAGCATGATAAGATTCAAGTGAACATAAGATATGAAATTTTCTTTTTCCTTTTTGCCAAAAAGGACTAGCTTGATATGAGTAATCTAAAAAAATTACAGAATATATCAAATTCATCTAAAAATACAAAATTAAAATCATTTAAAAAAAATAAAAAATGAGGCTCAACCATGGAAAGTAAACAAAATTAAAATCATTTAAAAAAAAATAAAAAATGAGGCTCAACCATGGAAAGTAAACAAATTTAATTAAATTTACAAAAATCAAAATCATTTTAGAAAACGAAAATTATCAAGATACAAAGATCAAAATCATTTTAAAAAATGAAATTGAAGCTCTACCGTGGAAAGTAAACAAATACAACTAAAAATACAAAAATCAAAATAATAACTAATAACTAAAAATACAAAAAAAAAAAAATCGAAATAATAACTAACAAGTAAAAATACAAAAATCAAAATAGTAACTTAAAAATGAAATTGCAGGCTGTGGGGTTCGAACCCACGCGCACTTCAGTGCAGTAGATCTTAAGTCTACCCCCTTAACCTCTCGGGCAAACCTGCTTGTTGTTTTGTACCTCGCTATTCTCTTATATAACTATTAACATACGTAGGACGGTAGGAGTTAATTGACAGCACGCCGCTGCTGCTGCGCGTTTGTTAAAACTTAAAACCCTAAGATCAGACAGAAGAAAAGGAATCAACATCACAATTTCGGAGGTCTCACAGCTATGGCGGAGCACTTAGCATCCATCTTCGGCACAGAGAAGGACCGTGTTAACTGTCCCTTCTACTTCAAGATCGGAGCTTGCAGGCATGGCGACCGATGTTCTCGCCTCCACACCAAGCCCAGCATCAGCCCGACCCTTCTGCTCTCCAACATGTACCAGAGGCCCGATATGCTAACCAACCCTGGAGTCGACCCCCAGGGCCAGGCCTTAGACCCTCGAAAGATCCAAGACAACTTCGAGGTCATCTATTTTACTCCAATTTCAATTGTCGTAAACTCTTTCTCTTTCATTTATTTTTCTGAATCAGAATTACCCGTTGTTCTTTTCTTTATTATTTTCTATGACTTTCGAGTGCAGGATTTCTATGAGGATCTGTTTGAGGAGCTGAGCAAGTATGGACAGATCGAGAGCTTGAATATCTGTGATAATTTGGCTGACCATATGGTAGTTTCCTTATGTTTTGTTATAAATTTTTTTCCTAGGGTTCCTTTTCATGGTTTTTCATTTTCTATTTTGTGTTTGGCTAATTGGTTGTATGTCTGCGTGTAGGTTGGTAATGTGTACGTTCAGTTCAGGGAGGAAGAACATGCTCAAGCTGCTCTTCAGAATCTAAGTGGGAGGTTCTATGCAGGTTATTTTTACCCTTAACCCTTCGTTTGTAATATTTGATAGATTATAACCTACATGGTAGATTAATGGTGATAATGGTAGGGTGACTTATTGCCACTGTCAGAAGAATTTGGTTTTTGTCTGTTTATTAATATTTATCCTTGGTTCTTTGATCGTAGTTGATTAATATATGCACAACGTCACAGTTCATAGTATATGCAGTTCTGCACAATGTTTCTGAACTTTCTAGCATAGATCTGAGTTAATAGCAAGGACTGGGTTGATTTTGATTGCTTGGAATGTCCCATTTCTTGAAATTCCTACTATCTCTGCTAGCCTCGAGACTGTAGAATATGATAGTTTTCTTTTATGTTATTAGAAGACCCAACATATGAATTAAATTTCAATCATTTCAATGAGTTACTTCAATTTCATTGACCAATATCTCACCATTTCTTATTTTAATGGATAATCATTTCATGGCTTGGAGTTAATGTAAATAATCATATTTAAGTAGAGAACCTGTTATATGGATTAATTTTTCAAGTAATTGTGCATTATGGTGATATATTCTTGTATAACCTATAGATAAGAGACTGGTCAATAAATACATCTGACTTCATGGATAAATAAGATTTAATAATAAATTTTGGTATCAGATTTTGGTATTTGAGTTCTAAAGTTTCAAACCAGGGTCAATTTAGCCCAACTGGATTGGCACTGCCGAATTTAAATCTCTGAGCTATAACCATTGTAGTTTAGTTCGTATTTTACTCATCTTTGACTATGATCTGATTAACTACATTTTGGCCAGGTAACTCATAGTTATAGTAGGATATGTATACATTGGCTGTTCTCTTATTTCTCTTTTAATGGTCAAATCTAGGAATTAATACTTATCTAACATGTGCATGAGACAGATTTCTTCCTTTTTGTACATTTGTGTCTAGTTCTACTTTTTTTCTTTTTTTGGGTTCATGCATTACTTTATCTCATATTTTCATCTAGGCTTCAGGGTATGTTTCCAACATTGCATTGGACAAAAATTTTAAGGCTTAATTATTCCCATTGACCCTGAACTATACCATAACTTCAAGTTTCGTCTTTGAATTTCAAAATTAGTTGATATTGTCCTTCAGTTGCGTTATATGTTGCATTAGAGGTCCTTTTGTTTAACTCTGTCAAAAATTCCGTTTAATTTGATAATGTGTCAAATATGTTTTCTATTCCTTAGGGGCAAGGATGTTATTCTCCACATATTCAACTTCGCTGAAACCTTTTTCCCCAACAGAACCAAGTGTAGCCATCTCATCTCCCTCTCCCTGTTGCTCATTATCTTTGTCTCTCAACTCTCCCTCTCTCTCCCTTTGCGTCAAAACTCATGAGTTCCGGCTACATTTCCGGCCTCCAGATTTATCATGGTTTTGCTTAATTTGTTTTTGGGAGTACTTTGTTTGTTGTCAGGCATCTAGCCTCTAAATACCTAAAAAATAGATCAATCTCAAAAATATATATATCCCTAGCCACACATTCAATATCTACAAGGTCCTTTAACTGATATTTAGTTTATTACTATTTTTTTAATTTTATTATTTTATAAAGATTTATGTTGAATTTTTAAATTTACCCTTGAATTTTTACAGGAAATTGGACCGAGTTAACGAAAAGGAGTATTAGTACAAATATATCTTAATTGGAGAATCATAGCAACTAACATTTAAGTTCAGGGACGAAACATAAACTTACGGTGTAGTTCAAGGACGATAGTTTTAAGCCTTAGTACATAACATAAATTACTGAAAAGAGGAGGAAAGGATAAACATGTGTTAATGGTAAGACAGATGGTGTGGTGATGATTAACTTACCAAACATAAAACTAGATCTGCATAAAATAGTTGCATGGCTGTCTTATAATTTTAGGACCAATAAATGCTGACGCGCAGACTTGATTTTTCAGTGACATAATACTGTCAATTATTACAACCATTTACAAGTCAAGTCGATGGAGCTTTATCCCTTACAATTACATTGCAGTGATTTGCTGTTCTATTTGTTGGAGTTACTAGGAAACCTGAATTCCAATCTTTCCATTAGTTGTTGTGGCTTGCAGGGTGGTGGCCACTGCTATTCTTCTGTCATCTTTCTTGTTAGTTCATCATCTTATTGATAGTATTAGTGGTAGTGGTGGTAGTAGTAGTGTTAGTATGATGTTATCAATAACATTTTGGAAATGCGATGAATGTAAAACATACTAGGGCGTCCCATCATCGTCGACTTCTCACCGGTGACGGATTTTCGTGAAGCTACATGTAGACAGTATGAAGAAAATGTATGCAATCGAGGTGGATACTGCAACTTCATGCATTTGAAGAAGATTAGCAGGTGTGGTGATTCTTTTCTTCTGTTTACAAGCAGTATGATTTTCATAATTACTTGGTACTTCATTCACCTCTTTGTGTCAATTCTAGGGAGTTGAGGAGGCGATTATTTGGTAGAAACAGGCGAAGGCATAGTCGTAGTCGAAGCAGAAGCCGTAGTCCTCAAAGGCATCATCGTGGTGGTTATCAGGAGCGCCCGCATGGAGGCCGTGGTTTTGGTAGAAGGGGGGGAGGAGGAGGAGGAGATGATGAGAGAGATCATCGCTTCCATGATAAAAGCAGGAGGCCAAGAAGCCGTAGTCCTGGACGTAGAGGGAGAAGTAGAAGCCCTGTGGGCGCTGGGGGAAAAAGGAATAGGAGTCCTCCAGCAAGAGAAAGTAGTGCTGAAAGAAGGGCTAAGATCGAGCAGTGGAACAAGGAACGGGAACAGGTGGACTCTGGGAATAAGTATGATGATAATAATAATAATAATAATAACAACAACAATAATGATGATGAATGGAATGGCTATGCGGAAAACAACGATCAGTACTATGAAGACCCGCAGCAGCAGCACCAGCATCCGCACCAGCATCCGCACCAGCATCATCATCAGCAGAATTAGCGTGATAGACACACGGTCAAGCTTCGTGCTGCTACAAAGATGAGGCCTTAGTTAATTCAGGCCATTTACTGTGTGGTACTTGTATACATACAAGTTCGCTGATGTCCAGTATTTTGATGTGATCGGGTTTGGCGGCCTCAAGGTAATTTATGGATCTCCTGGTTCAGGGAGGTAAGTGATTTGTTATTGTAGGATAGATCCAAGTGTACGGGAGGTAAGTGACAGTAATGTTTTCACTCGAATTATTAAGTATTGTCAGCGATGTCTTGTTAAAATGTTTAAACCTATGATGTCAGAATTGCTAGCGTGATTTTTATTGCTGCTTCTGCTAATTTTAGTTGTCATGCCTTCTATTTTGTCAGTTCCCCTTTCGGAATTTTCTTAGGAAGTACTTAGTATGGTTATGGTTAGCTAATAGGTAAGTAACTCTTTGGGTCTTGTGAAACTTGTGGCGTGCTAAAGCATTGGGTGGTATTTTTTATTTACTTTTAACTGAAAATGTAATTTTTGCTATAAAAAGAGTAAGAATTGTCGTGTATGAAAATGTCATAATGAGGTTAAAATAAAGTTAGAATGAGCTTTTCGGATGATTTTAAAGAAATTTAAAATTTTATTTAAAATAGTAGCTCACAATTTTTGTCAAAAAGAAGATTACTTAAGTGTGTTAAATATTTTGTGTAAGAATTATTATAATTTTTTGAGATTAATTTTTTTTTTTTGGATTTTTAAACTACAGAAAAATTTATCGGTAATGGCCAGAAGTGACTTTAGGGCACGCAGGTTATAACCCTATCTGACATATCCTAACATTTATCAGCCAAATAATACATTTTCTTTATAATTGCAACTCAAAAACATAAAATTATAAGAATGACGTCTTCCAACTATTAGCATTTGGTAAGGCAGGTTGAAGAAATTTGTTTGAATTTTTTCCCCTTTTAGATTGTTTGGATAAAAGGTTTTTAGTTAAATGAGAATTTACAATTTTCCAATTTATAAATTTGAGTATTTGGATATCATAATGTAGAATTTTAAAAAATCATGAAAATTACAATTTCACTTATTTTAACTCATTATTTGAAAAAGTGTCCCTTGAGACAAAATTTCAATCATTTGAGATCCTCAAATCCCCCTGAATTTTCTTCTTAAAATTTACCAAATTTTGACTCAGTTTCCGAAATAAAGAAAAACTGATTTTTTGCGCACCAAATGTTTCCCTCAAACCAAATGACCTATTTATTTTTTAGAGTCAAACACACCCTTAGTCTAGTTTGTATAATAGAAATGTTTATGGAAACTCTGATCATATAAGATTAGAGTTCCAAAGTTCATTATTTTTTTTTTCTTAATTTTTAGTTTGGGTTTTTTATTTATAAAATTTATATGAATTCTAACGTTTGATGCTACGGATTGTAAAAATAATGTTGACAAATTTTCTATTTTGAGTTTGGTTATTCAATTGAAAGATTCAAGTAAATTCTAATAATATATAATTGGGGTTTCGAAGTTAATTTTTTTTTTCTTCAAAATTTTGAGTTTGGATTTTAGGATTATAAAGTTTATGTGAACTCTTAACGTTTGATATTGCAGGTTGAAAAGATAATGTTGACAATTTTCTATTGTGAGTTTGGTTATTCAATTGAAAGATTCAAGTAAACTCTAACAATATACAATTGGGGTTTCGAAATTAAATTTTTTTTTTCTTCAAAATTTCGAGTTTGGATTTTGGAATTATAAAGTTTATATGAACTCTAACGTTTGATATTGCGGATTGGAAAAATAATGTTGACAATTTTCTATTTTGAGTTTGGTTATTCAATTGAAAGATTTAAATAAACTCTAACAATATACGATTGGGGTTTCGAAGCTATTTATTTTTTTTTTTCAAAATTTCGAGCTTGGATTTTGGAATTATAAATTTTATATGAACTCTAACGTTTGATATTGCAGATAGGAAAACTAATGTTCACAATTTTCTATTTTGAGTTTGATTATTCAATTGAAAGATTCAAGTAAACTCTAATAATATACAATTAGGGTTTCAAAGTTTTTTTTTTTGTTTTCTTCAAAATTTCAAGTTTGGATTTTGAAATTATAAATTTTATATGAACTCTAAAGTTTGATATTGTGGATTGGAAAAATAATGTTGACAATTTTCTATTTGAGTTTGGTTATTCAATTGAAATATTCAAGTAAACTCTAACAATATACGATTGAGGTTTCGAAACTATTATTTTTTTCTTCAAAATTTCAATTTTTGATTTTTGAATTATAAAGTTTTTAGAAACTCTAATGTTTGATATTACGGATTGAAAATAATTTTGACAATTTTCTATTTTGAGTTTGGTTATTTAATTGAAAGATTCAAATAAACTCTAACAATATACGATTAGTGTTTCGAAGTTAAATTATTTTTTTCTTTTCAAAATTTTGAGTTTGGATTTTGGAAATATAAAGTTTATATGGACTTTAACATTTGATATTGCAGATTGGAAAAATAATTTTGACAATTTTCGATTTTGACTTTGGTTATTCAATTGAAAGATTCAAGTAAACTCTAACAATATACGATTGGGGTTTCAAAGTTAAATTTTATTTTATTTTCAAAATTTTGAGTTTGGATTTTGGAATTATAAAATGAATTAATTATAAATTAGTCTAATTTTTAAGCCTAACTTATAAATTATTCCACTTAACATATAAAATAATCCACTTACTTTTTAAAAAAAATTTTACTGTGTTTCTTTTATGATTTTGTTTTTTTAAGTTTTTAAATACCGTTTATACTCTTTTTCAGATATGGATGAGAAACTTTCAAATTTGAAATATTATTATTTTATATTTTAAAAAAATATTTATTTAAGTTAAGATAATTCTAACTGAATTTCAGAAGATTTATTTTATCGGATAATACCTTATACTTTTGAATAGTGAGAGAGTTACATATACATTATTTATCTTATTATTTTTCGAATGTAGATTAATAAAAACCTGTTTATTTTATTTTCTTTTAAGAGTGGTAAATTGAAAAAAAAACCTATTATGATACAATTAAAATTTCCATATATATATATATATATGTATCTTATTTATACGGGAGAGTTAAGTAGGAAATATTATTTAATTTACCTGTTAAGTATATAATCAAATATTGGTAGGTACATAAATAATTTTATTACTTGTATGATGAAAGTGTAATGTGTGACATTGAATACACATGTAACTGGAAGTATAGTTAACTATATAGATGACGAACTAAATGAATTGCAATATCATCCATATAGATTGTGAATAAATTGAATCTAATAAATCCACTCTTACAAAAAAAAAAATATATAACAAAAATACGAAACAACATTATGCAAGATCCCAAAATGTTTTTAAAATATAATAAATTATGGCACACCTGTAATTGTTTAAAAAATAATGGAATAAAAAGAATGATGTAATTTGACAAACAATAAAAAAAAGTTATTTATTTTTTACTGTGTATATTTATCATAGTGGATTAACTTATAAGTTCAATAAAAAAAATAGGACATATTTATAATTATCCCTTATAAAATTTATATGAACTCTAATATTTGATATTACGGATTGGAAAGATTCAAAGTAAACTCTAACGATATAAGATTGGGGTTTCAAAGTTAGAATTTTTTTTCTTCAAAATTTCGAGTTTGGATTTTGAAATTATAAAGTTTATATGAACTCTAACGTTTGATATTACAGATTGGAAAAATAATGTTGACAATTTTCTATTTTGAGTTTGGTTATTCAATTGAAAGATTCAAGTAAACTCTAACAATATACGATTAAGGTTTCGAATTAATTTTTTTTTTTCCTTTAAAATTTCGAGTTTGGATTTTGGAATTATAAAGTTTATATGAACTCTAACATTTGATATTTCAGATTGGAAAAATTTTGTTGGCAATTTTCTATTTTGAGTTTGGTTATTCAATTGAAAGATTCAAACAACAATATTCAATTGGGGTTTCGAAGTTAAATTGTTTTATTTTTTCAAAATTTCGAGTTTGGATTTTTGAAATTATAAAGTTTATATGAATTCTAACATTTGATATATCATATTGAAAAAATAATGTAGACATTTTTCTATTTTGAGTTTGGGTTTTTAATTGAAAGGGAAGTAAACTCTAACAATATACGATTTGTGTTTCGAAATTAATATTATTATTATTTTTCAAAATTTCGAGTTTGGATTTTGAAATCATAAATTTTATATGAACTCTAATATTTGATATTGCGGATTGGAAAAATAATGTTGATGTTTTTATATTTTGAGTTTTTTTTTTTGTAATTGGAAGATTCAAGTAAACTTTAACAATATACGATTGAGGTTTCGAATTTAAATGTTTTTTTTTCAAAATTTTGAGTTTAGATTTTGGAATTATAAAGTTTATATGAATTTTAGTGTTTGATACTATGGGTTGGAGAAATTCTTTCGACTTTTTTCACTTTTAGTCTAGTTTTTTCAATATAAATATTTATGTAAACTCCAACAATATGAGATTAGGATTTAAAAGTTTATTATTTTTTTTTCAAAATTTATAGTTTGCATTTTTTAAAAACATTTCTCCAAACCCTAATATCAAACATTAGAGATCATATAAACCTTATAATATCATAACTTGAACTCAATTTTTTTTAAAAAAAAATATTTAATTTTGAAACCCCAATCGTATATTGTTAGAGTTCACATGAACTTTGCCATTAAAAACCCATTACTCAAAATAGAAAAATATCAAAAGTATGTTTCCAATCTGCAATATTAGATGTTAGATTTCATACAAACTTTATAATTTCAATATTCAAACCCGAAATTTTTACAAAAAAATAAATTAACTTCGAAACCCCAATCGTATATTGTTAGAGTTAACATACATCTTTCTATTGAAAAAAGCACTCAAAATATAAAAAAATTGAAAACTATTTCTCCAATCAATAACATAGACATTAGAGTTTATGTAAACCTCATAATTTCAATATACAAGATCAAAAGAATTTGGAAATAAAAAATTAACTTAGAAACTCCGATTGCATATTGTTAGAGTGCACATTAACCTTTCTATTGAAAAAACTAACTCAAATTGAAAAAATAGAAAAATTGATTTTCCAATCCGCAATACCAAACGCTAAAAGTTCATATAAACTTTATAATTCAAAAATCAAACTCAAAATTTTGAAGAAATTTTTTTTTGACTTCGAACTCTAATCGTATATTATCAAAATTCATATAAATCTTTGTATTAAAAAAAAACCTCAAAATAGAAAATTTTGAAAATTCGTTATTCATTCTCCAGTCCACAATATAAAAAAACCCCGGTTGTTCATTCACGTTATAATTCTAATATAAAAAAACCCCGGTTGTACATTGTTACTCGCACATGAAGTTTTTCTATTGAAAAAACGAACTCAAAATAGAAAATTATTTTTCAATCTGAAATACCAAATATCAAAGATTCATATAAACTTTATAATTCTTAAATCAAACTCGAAATTTGAAGATTTTGAGTTCATTAGAACCTTTCTATTGGAAAACTCATACTCAAAAGTAGAAAATTTTCGAAATTATTTTACGTACATTATTAGGGAATCACAAAATGTGAAGGTTGAAATTTCACAAAATATTGTTAATGCACGTTAACAAAAAATTTACAAACCATTTTTTACATACTCTGCCATTATTAAAATAATTAAAATAATATTCTTTTAATAGAAATTATAATCTAAAAACCATAAAAGAAAATGAAATTTGTATCGAGATGGGAAGAGACCTTAATGTATATAATATAACCCCTTTTCTTCAATGTCATTGTATTAAAAATAAAAATCCTATAGTGAGATAAGAGTAGATGTGGAATAAACATTTTGATGTATTTGTAAAAATTTAAAAAATCACCTAGCTCACACGAGAATGTCGAGATTCAAAACGTTCCTTCTCCCAAAAACACTCCAATTCAAGAGAGAAAAATGAAATTAGAAACATTCTAAAAGAAGCACCATCGAGAGGAGCAATACTAGCAGATAAACAAAAAGTCACTGCCCAAAATTAGTAGTAGCAAACATTGAAAAAGAACCTCAAAAAAGGATTACATAATCGAACACGCGAACCCGAAAAATTCAGTAGACAGCACCATCTTCATGCTCTCAGAACAAAACTTTTGCAAAAATTATTGGAAAGAGGGTTTCAAGATCCACAATTAACCCATTCTACTACATATAAAACTTATTCCCTACAACATGAAACCCCGCACGAGAAAACAAAGCTTTGGATGCTCCTCATATTCTAATAGGGCTCAACGGGTACGCGGAACTTGGCTCCAGCATAGACTGCCTCGGCACCAAGCTCCTCCTCAATTCGCAAGAGCTGCATATACGACACATACAAAATGTTCAATAACCGCAAATCAAATATCAGAATACAAACGCAAAAGAAACTGCAGCTATATCAGACCTGGTTGTACTTGGCAAGACGCTCCGACCTGCAGGGAGCTCCTGTCTTGATTTGTCCCTGAAAAAGAGAGAGAAAAATTTCATGAGAAATTTGGATGGCTTGGGAGGAAATGGGGGACCTCTAACTACTGTTATTAGACAGCAATATTACCGTAGCCAAACCCACAGAGAGATCAGCAATGAAGGTGTCCTCTGTTTCTCCACTGCGATCAAGAAATATAAACTACATTAGCCCATAGAAATCAGTAGAATGGTACAGTTATTGGATTTCCATTTATGCCATTGCAATTCATGGTTTAACGGATCAAATTCCTAACCTGCGGTGGCTGGCCATTACACCCCACCCTGCTTTCTTGGACATTCTTACGGCCTCAATACTCTCAGTTACAGATCCAATTTGATTAACCTGTAATCCAAAACAAGTATAAAAAGCATTATTCATATTGGTATGGGAAAAAGGTGTCATATATTACAAGATGGTAAAAAATTCAAGCATATGATGAATCGTAGAGTGAGAATCAAGTTTTACCTTGAGAAGAAGAGCATTGCAAGATTTTTCTTTGATTGCCTTCTCGACCCTCTGTAAATAGTACAGGAATACATAGATTTCAATAAAGGGAATACCCCAAAAAAATACAGAAAGAAAAACATGTTTCAAGAGACCAATAGAATAAATCAAAATTCATGCAGACCTTGGGGTTAGTGACCAAGAGATCATCTCCCACAATTTGAACTTTCTCTCCGATTTCAGCGGTCATCTTGGAGTAGTGTTCCCAGTCATCTTGGTCAAATGGGTCCTCAATTGACACAATAGGGTACTCACTCACAAATGACTTATATAGGTCCTTGAGAGCAGTTCCTGAGATCTTTTGGGAGCCATCATTTTTCTGTACAAACAAAATATGGAACAGTTTAAACATAAGAATTAGCATCTGTCCATGTTAGATAAACAAAAATAGGTACAGAAAGGAGGACAAGCCAATAAAGGGGGGAAATTGAACCCTCCAGTAAACTAAGGTTCCGTTTGTTTTAGGAGGGATTAAGATTTGGGTTTCATAATAAGGATAAATGTGTTGGTTAAGCGTATTACAAAAGATGTATGCAAGGATATGAATAAGAATAAATGTGAAGAAAGCAAATGGATTTCAAATGATCATGTGCATATAGTCATTTCGAATCCCTTTCATTAGTACTACATCTAGCTATTTCAAATCCATTCATTATAATGTTAACTAGCTTTTTTAGAAAATTTATCCATGTTATCAAATCCAAATCTAAATTCCTCCTAAAACAAACGGAGCCTCAATCAAGTGAACACGAGGGCAGCTGCACCAAATTAGAGGAGATATTAACAGAGAGCTTACCTCTTCCTTGAAGTTCAGGTCATAGGTCTTGTCTGATCCATAAAACTCAGATGCAGCAACATCCATTCCAATGACAACCTGAAGAGAAAAGAAAAAAGTATTTTTCTTTCATAACTCTTGCTTTGCATCAAATTTTATTGGTACCATAACTTTGGAATTAAATTATACTTTGCCTGTGTATCCAGCCTTCTCAATTGCTGTCTTGAGCAATTCAAGACCTTCCTTGTTTTCCTGAATTCACACAAAAAAGAAGATGATTTCAATACATAGATGAGGAAAAAAGAAAAAGAAATAACAAGAAATTTCAGCTCAAGTCAACCTGAATGTTAGGAGCAAATCCACCTTCGTCACCAACATTGGTTGCATCCTGACCATACTTCTTTTTAATCACAGACTGCAGAGAACAAAGGACGGAGGTGGTCAGTGAACAATAAAAGAGCATGAATGAAACAGAGAAGTGTGCCATCATATTAAGAACATAAATCCTGAAAATGTCAGGGGCTGGCAACAACATGCTATAGCAGACAACTGGAAAAGGACAATAAAAATTTCAACATCACACGGATCCTATGAGACACTTAAGAATGTAATATGTATATATATATATATATTACATTACATTCCTACTAAGTGTACCCAGTACAAATTTCTCCCTTCAAGGAAAGAGGGAGTTGACCTTTAGATTGTGATACACTTCCACACCCATCTTCATGGCTTCTTTGAATGAGGAAGCTCCAACAGGAAGAATCATGAACTCCTGCAGACAGAAGTGAACCAGATACCACAATCAAAATAAATAAAAATAGAAATAATCAAATCAAATTTACAAAAATTTCAAATAGAGTTTTAAAAAGCATGCCTGCATTGCAAGTTTGTTTCCTGCATGTGATCCTCCATTGATGACATTGAAAGCAGGAACAGGCAACACTAGGTTCTTGTTGCCAGCAAGGTTGGCAATATGCTGTAATTGATGATGCATAAACACTAAAGTTAGATTCATCTAATACAAATAAAACATGAAAAACTGAATAATAAAAAACGAAAGTGCAATAGATTATATATGATACACGATTTATTACCTTGTAGAGAGGAATCTTCTTGACGGCAGCACCAGCTTTGGCAACTGCAAGAGAAACGGCCAAGATGGCATTGGCACCAAGCTGAAAAACCAGAGTTATACCAGTTAATTTGATCAAGCTTTTGTTTGCACCAACAAATTGGAAATATGGACATAAACCAAAAACAAATATCCGTCATACCTTTTGTTTGCACCAACCCCACTCATTAACAGTCCCATCAAGCTCTTGAACCATAAAGTTGTCAATAGCGGTCTGCTCGGTTGGGTTCTGCAATAATATATCACAAGAAGCATGAGTTTACGTGCAAATAACAACATGAGAATCTTAGGAAAATAAAAAAAATTACAGTACCAACAATTAAATTGACATAAATGAATCTCATTATTCAATAGCATACGAGCAAATTCAACCAACCTTGCCAATCAAAGCAGGGCCGATGATTGAGTTGACATTGTTCACAGCCTACATTGGAATCCCAAATTAATCAATACATTATAGAAAAGAATGTTCAATCCAATCCGGATGGTATCAATACAAACAAACATGTAACGATGAAACCAAAACTCACCTTTGATACACCCTTTCCAAGGTAGTCTGAACCCCCATCACGCAACTCAAGGGCCTCATAGACTCCTACAGGTGAGGAAAAAATGATAAATAAGCATGATTGACAATATTCATAGTTACCAATCAACTGCTGAATCCTGATTTTACATTTGAAACTACTCTAACACAGATCCTAATTCGATAAATGGACCAAAGCATCTAAGAGAAAAAGAAAAAAAAAATAGATCAGAGAAATATACCAGTGGATGCACCACTTGGAACAGCAGCTCTAGCTAAATAACCGTCTGACAGTATAATGTCAACCTACAATAAAAGATCCCATTTCGTCAATCTTGTGCATAATGATCATTTGATCTAATACAGAAATACATGCAACAGATAAACAAAACCAAAGCAAAAAAATTATATTGGATATATCATCAGAATAAAGAACACTATTGGTAGCCTCAAACACACACCTACAAAATCGCCATGACTGAATAAGGATTACACGCCTCGTTTCAATTATAGAAATCGAATCAGAAAAGGATCCAAAAAGAAACAGATAAGAGGATTGCGCCTTAGTGATTAAACAATTAAATCAGCGATCTAGGAACTAACGAAGAGAGAAAGAGAGATTGTAGAGATGCGAACCTCAACGGTGGGATTGCCACGGCTGTCGAAGATCTGCCTAGCCTTGACGCTTTGGATCGTAGCCATGGATCCTGAGAGAGAAAATGAGGGAAGACTCTGGTCGAGAAATTGGAAGAGTTAGTAAGATCTTTACTAGGGAGAGTGAGGAGTCGATGCACCACTTATTTGTAGAGGAGCTTAGGTTAATTACAGCCGTTGGATCCAATCATTTAGGTTTAGCTGAGTCACTAAGCGAATATTTTTTTTTCTTTCCTTTATAAGTTTGGAAAATAAATGTTACCATTTTATTACTATTATGGACGGGAGTGGGTAGGTTTCCTTTATAAGTTTGGAAAATAAATGTTACCATTTTATTACTATTATGGACGGGAGTGGGTAGGTCACGGCTAAGGATGAAAATATTGGTGGATATCAATGAAATGTCGTTGATATTTTGTTAAAATTGGCTTGCGGCACATAAAAGGTGGGGGAAAGATATCTCACGAATTTTCGATCTTTTTTCTTGTTTTAAGCAGATAGATCTCATTATTTACTTAAAATGATCGAGATCGGCTAAATTAGGTGAAAATCGGACGTAAAAAAAGTTTAAACCGGTCGGGTCATGTCGCCGGGTAAAAAAAAAACCCGAATTGCAGACCTGCGCGAGGTAGAAGATGACTGTTTTTAAGTTAGTATGTGTACTTTATATATTATTTGGTTCCTTATATTTTTAATTGGGCTTGTTAGTTGCGTTGGTTGTGACTTGTTTTCAATTTAAAAGCACCTGGGGTAGCTAGGTGCTCACGCTGCTTGCTAATGTTTTTTTTTCTTTTCATTTTTTCCTTATTTTCAATTATATTTATCCTTATTTTCAATTTTAAATATATCAATTCTTTCCAATTTTTGAACAAAGATTCATTCTATTTGTTTTTATCATTTTTTCCAATTTTAAATATATTTGCTCATAGTATAATTTTTCTTCCATTCAAATTTGTTTATGCTTATTGTTATGTTTTTAATTATATTAACATTCAATTATACTAATTCACTTCAATTTATATTTATGTTTAAATTTTTATATTTATAGTCATCGACAGAACCCTATTATATCATATTATTCATCATATATTTATTATATTAAAGTTATTTTGTAGTTTTTATTAGTCATATACAATAGGGGTGGCAATGGGTCGTGTCGTATTGGGTTCGTGTCGTGTCATGAATTATGTTTTACCCATTTATGCCCAACCCGAATCCGACCCGTTTAATAATCGTGTCAAGAATATTCAACTTGAACCCGACCTGTTAATGACCTGTGTAACCCGTTTAACCCATTTAATAAACAGGTCATACTCAAAACCCAATAACCTATGACCCGTTTAACATATTAAACCTATTTAAATTATAAGATTTAATAGATATTTAGGTAGGTAAGTGGGTAGAGATATGTGTTAGTAATGACACGTTTATTAAATGGGTCAATATATAAACCAATATACGGGTTAACCTGTTAAGCCGAAATCTACTCATTTATTAAACGGGTTAACATGTCATTATACAGGTTAACAGGTTGACCTAAAATCCACCAATTTAATAAACGGGTCATAACGGGTTGACCCGAAATTTTAATCATGCGGGTTGACCCGGAAAAATTTATTGCGGGTTTTGAGTCATGTATCGATTCATGTCAAAAATTCTCATCCTTAATATATAACCATTATTGAGTACTTAAGTTTTCCCCAAAATTTCATTTCAAATTTTCAACTTTTGGACCAAATTTCCGCCATTATTGTTAACCGTAAACGATATCGATATCTGGGGCGAGATATTCGTAAATTTGACTAGCAATATATCCGTTGATATCAATAATTTCAATTCTTGTTTATTACTATTATGGACGGGAGTGGGTAGGTCACAACCAGTGTTTGAAATATTGACCGATAGGGTCGATATATCGCTTTTTGGTCGGAGTGACACGTAAGGGGGGGTGGTTAGTAAAATCTTCCCAAAAAAAAAATGAGATCTGTGCCGTGGATGAAAATGAACAGAAAAGGGAATGATTCAATCCTACAAATTACAATTATTCAAACATACAAAGGCTACAATCAATTATTCAAGTTCGTTCACGGGTGAAAAAAAATTTGTGGCAAACCACCCTCGACCAACCTTGAAGCACAACTGCAGTCCTCCCTCCTATAATCTTCCGTCGACGGCCAAACCGCACTAAGCACAGCACCCCTCGACCCTCAACCACGGCTCCTCCTCGACCCTCGACCGACAGCACGACGCCTCAACCCTTTGCTTCTCTCAGCCTCCTCTGTGACCCTCGACGACAACGGCTCCACCCCGCCCGCTAGTCGTCTCTACTCTCCCAGGCTCCACCCTGCCTCTCACCGTCGCACCCACCAGACACTGCTCTAAAGAAAATTCCAGAAGACTTTCTGTAGGCTTCCACACCTAAAAAGAAAGAAGAGTGATCGATCGATCTCTCTGAAACCCAAACCGGTTTTTAAGTAACAAGTGAAAGCGCTGTGTTTTCACTTTCATCTTTACCTTCTTCTTTTTTTTGGTCAAATCCCATTTTTTCCCTTTTTAATTTCCTATTTATCCTGTTTGTTTACAATTTCAAATAATAAGTAAAATATATTTTAGTAATTTATGTTTTACAATTTCAAATAATAAGTAAGATATATTTTAGATTTATGTTTTATTTTAGATTATATATTTTAATTTAGAAACATATGTTTAATTTAGAATACATGTTTAATGTGAAAAATGACTTAACTCACATATTTAGAATATATGTTAATATTTTTTAATTTAGGAATATAAGTTTTAATTGAAAAAAATTAAATAACGTGATTATAATTTAGAAGTCTTATAATTATTTTTTAATTATTATTATTTGTCATTATCAAATTCTAATTATTTTTCATGTAACTTAGATTTCGTAATATGGTCAGTGGAAGTGCAAGTGAAATTATTCTTAGTGCAACATTATCAATAAAATTATGTTTTATTTTAAGTTTATTTTTAAGGTTCTATACTGTTAGTTATCGTCAGACTTATATTCTAACATATGATTTATCCTATATTTATTATATTCAAGTCATTTTATAATTTTTTATTAGTTCTATATAGCCACCATTGGGTATTTGAGTTTTTCTCAAAATTTCAAATTTTTAGACCGAATTTCCGTCATTTTTGTTGACCGTAAACGATATCGATATCGATACCGATATTTGGGGAGAGATATCCGTAAATTTGAGTAGCAATATATCCGTCGATATCGATATTTTCATCCTTAGTCACAACTCACACCAGGCTTTCTGGTCGTGCATGACGTGTGGGTACTTTAGACATTTTGAGTTGGGTTTGAGTTTAACTGTGGTAAGTTTCATGCGAACCTGAGCGACCAACCCCAGTTAACCAACCATAAGTGGTAAACATTGTACAGGTGGCTTGTCAAAGTCTCAGATTTCAGGAGTTATACAATGCCCAACGTTTTTTCTTTTTCTTTTGCGTGGGTAAAATTCCCATAGATTATCATTAATTTCTGTTTGTAAATAAGGAATTTAATTGTTGTGCAAGAATTTGATTGTTCAGCAAGCAACTGAGTATAGAACTATAGAAGAATGCAGATTCGTTCATTATTTTGTTGTTCTAATTATTGTTTAATGAGCTAATATTGTGAGTAAATACACCTTCCATTTTTTTTTTCCCTTTTATAACACGCACAATAGAAGAAAGTAAAGAAAATTCTAGAAGGTGAAATTTTTTTCTTTCTAGAAGATCCTCCTAATCTTATTAAATTTCTAGGGAGTAATTGAATTTTTTAACCACGTACATAGAGTTGCAGTTTGGTGACAACTTGGGGTATATTTTGATTTTGTTTTGAACTACGTACACAATCAATAAAGATCCACAATCACAAGCAAATTGTTCTCTTCAAATTACTCGCACTGCATGTAATTTTAATTTTCAGTATGAACAATGCATATGGTTAATTATAAATATTAGATGCAAGTTAAATTACTAAAAATATATTTTTTTTATCATTAACACGCCGTATCTTAAGATTAACACTTAAAAGATTAATTTACATCCATAGTGACGACAACATAGGCAGCTTTCGGACCACATAATTTAAAATTTTAAAAAAATAATAACAATAAATTATAATGAAGTTGCGAAATATTAATATATAATATTCAATTCCAAAGAGGTTTTATTATATAAAAACAATCCTAGGGTTTTGGTTTTACAAATAGCCGTTAATTATTTTTTTTTTGGCCAAATAAATAGCCATTAATTGAAACCATTAAAATTATGGATAAATGGGTTCGTGCCATCCAACAAAGTCAATTTTTAATTTTTGGACTTATAAAATTTAATTAAAAAAAAATTGTTGTCTTCATCATCTTCATTTGTAAATATTTATTTGTACTCCTTTTATAAATAAATATATTTTTTTAAAAATAAATGATGCGTAAATTAACACGTAATTTAAATTCTTTTTTATATAATTCTTAAATAGGTTTTATAATAATAATAACTTATTTCCCCCTCAAATTGTCAATGTTGGACTCTTGTTTATTTGTCATTCAAAATAGGTGTCTCATGCGCATGGGATTACATGCTTGATATTCATTGGGTTTGAAATTATGAACTTTGGACAATGGAAAAAAAAAAAAAATGATGTAGTCCACAAAATAGGATGAATATTTGTATACGGATGGTTATGGATGTATTAATATATTCAATGATTTGTTTCTTTACTAAGGCAAAATTGGTAATGAGAATCTTGGCTCGCATGGATAAATATTTTAATATTTTTAAATATCGAAGATTACGAATAGTCATGTAATTAAATAATTAATGAAAAAGAAAAAAAGTAAAATGAATATGTATTACTCAATAAACAAGTGCATGTATAATTAATTTGACAATATTTTTTATAATTAGTTATCTTCAATTCAATATTTATGAATTAAATCAACAACTTAAACATAAAATCCCCCAAAAAAAAAAACTTCATATTTTAAATTAGCATATTCGAATATACCGCGAAAAGAGCAGTGGTTGAAACCCGAAATGTATTGCTAACAAACCACATATGGGTTTGACAAAGACGAGCTACTTTTGCAGCGTATCACAAGGTTCAAGCCTTGAAGGGCAACATGTGCTCTCTCTCACCTGAAACATGCATGCTTTGCAGTTTGCACCATGGAAAGGGATAATTCAGTTATTTTGTCTTCTTTAATTGTGACTTACACTCACCCTAGTTCTTTGTTACCATTCAAGATATTGAGTAACTTAAAAAGAAAAATTAGTAGATAAACAAAAGTGATCGAATAAGTGAAAAAGGAAAAAATTAGAATGTAAAAATCACTTATCGAGTTTTAATTGGTATTCTCAAACTAAGGCAATCTCATGTCAAAATCATCATTTAATTAGGACACTTCGAGAAATTTAAAATGAATTTTTCAAAAAGAGACAAACTTTGAACCATTGAACGTAAATGTATGGATAAGAGAGAACATTGTTCTGTTATGTACGAAGGATTATGTAAAACTCGAACAATTGAGTTCGTCCACACTAATTTTTTTCTGAATTGAACAAGATAAACTTTTGATTTAGTTTTATTTTCCAAAATCCGCAGTGCATCGAGTTTCTTTCTTCATCCATTGAAGTTTGTTTGGATTGAACTTTTAATTGAAATAATATAAAGTGAAAATACATATCCATAAAAGTCAAACTTAAAATTTAATAATCGTTTAAAATAAAATTGATGCTATTTATTGTTTATGCAAGAAATTGACCAATTTAGACTCGTCTTGCTGGATACATTTGAATGCTCCTCTCATGGGTAGGAAGACTTGCGTAGAAATAAGTAAGGGTAAAGGGACACCGGTGTGGTGACGGCCTAACAGTCTTCGACACTTAGGTAAGATTAAATATGAAGGGTACTGTAATAATTTAGACAGCGTAAAAACAAGATCGGCATAACCTTTTAGAAGGGATTACCCTTGTATTTATACTATCATTGAATGTTGTTTTTGAAGTTTGTCAATGTGGGATAAATTTCATTGTTTTTATTTTTAGGAGCTGACACATGGTTTGGTGTGGTTCTGAGCGAAGTTCCTGACATGTCAATGGCCTGGCCGACTAGATGTGGTCGACTTGTGATGTTTTGGTCTCTTGCCGAGTGATCAGTGACCGATTGTGTTGCCTAGCCGATCAGTGGGGCAGGGCGATCAGATGTCGATCAGTGAGATAGGTCAATCAGATGTGATTGGTCTGGTGTTATTTTGGCCTCATTGCTGGGTGACCTGGCCGATCAGATGTGGTCGGCAAAACTTGGTTGGTTGGGGGCATATACTTGTACAATTTGCTAATTAGAGGGCTTGAGAAGTTCTAGGGTGGTACTGCTCGGCCTTAATTCAGACTAATCAGATTAGTTACGAACATTTATTCCATATTGAGTTTGAAGTTAGCATTTGTCCAACAACCAAAAAAAAAAAAACGTTAGCATTTGTTGACGTACACAGATGCCCAAAATTGAAAGACCAAAATGAATTCTGATAATTTTGATGGGGTCCGTCCAGCTTTGGAGGGCATGTCAAACGCAGAGGCCGACAACACAAGGGTCCCAATCTCCGAGACCCTCAATTCCAATGGATCCCATCCAACCTCACATTCACAACAAAATCTCTTCTCAGCCTCTCATTGTTCCCTCCGCCCAAAACCCTTAAAACCCAAAAACACCCCAAAATATCAAATTGTAACCATAACCAACCTACACTCCCACACACACTCTCTCTCTCTCAAAGCCCTCAACAAAACTCGAAAAAATGGCAGCCTCTCTTACCATCTCAAGGCTCATCGCAGCCCCCAAATCCCTATCACTCTCAACCACCGCCGCCATCACACCCAAAGCCACTTTCTTCTCTCCCAAATCCTTGTCTTCAAAGGTTTCCTACTCCCCTTTCCCTCTCAAACATCACCCCCACCCCAAACCCCTCCTCCGCTTCTCCACCTCCGCCAAATCCACAATCTCTGCCACCATCGCCGTCGGTGACAAGCTCCCAGAAGCCACCCTCTCTTACCTCGACGCCGCCGGCGAAGTCCAGACCGTTACAATCTCCGAGCTCACAAAGTCCAAGAAGGCCATCTTCTTCGCCGTCCCCGGCGCCTTCACCCCGACCTGTTCCCAGAAGCACGTCCCCGGATTCGTGGAGAAGTCGGCCGAGCTCAAGGCCAAGGGCGTGGAGACAATCGCCTGCATTGCGGTCAACGATGTGTTTGTTATCAAGGCGTGGAAGGAGAGCCTGAAGATTGGGGACGAGGTGCTGTTGTTGTCCGATGGGAATGGAAATTTCACAAAGGCAATTGGGGCTGAGATCGATTTGAGCGATAAGCCGGTGGGATTGGGCGTGAGGTCCAGAAGGTACTCGCTTTTGGCTGAAGATGGAGTTGTGAAGGTGTTGAATTTGGAGGAAGGCGGTGCCTTTACTAACAGTGGAGCTGAGGACATTCTCAAAGTGCTGTGATTCTGTGGAATCTGGTTATGGTGGTAGTGAACTTGTAAGGTTTTGTTTTTGGCTGGCCTTTTATTTCGTTTATGAGTAGAATTACTGTGTTTGGGTTTGTTTAATAATGTGGATGGGATGCAGATGCAGTGCTGCCCCAGTAGGGTTTTACTCACTTGGGATTTGATTTCAATTTTCATGATGAATTTTTATGTTTTAGATGAGATGAAAACAGAGCAACAGTGATCAAATACATGGGGAGATTCTATGTTCTATGTCTACTAACAATCTGACATGGTTGATTGTGTTAAGAGTCTTGAATGGTCATTCTACACCATAAGTAACCAAATAATGAGATCAAAGTTGAAGAAAACTGAGCAGAAACTAGGTTTCCTCAATGCTTTTCATCTCTAAGAACGACAAAGATGTCATGCATGAGAAGCACTGATAAAGTAATACAAAAACTACAGCAACCCATTGAAAAGCGTTGGAAACAAATTTATGTGATGACTTATAAGGCAACTTTATTAAGGTCAAATGGTGAAATTGTTTAACAACAGACAACATCAAACAGAAGGTTTTTGTATTCCCAGCTAAGCCAAGATGAAGAATCAAAATCCTAAATTGGTTAGAAGTGTTTTGCAAACGATAGACAATATACAAATGCCAACAGGAATGGTATGGAGTACATATAATCTCTAGAGCTAAATAAGTGCTGAATAATACAGTCAAACAGAAAAAATACCTTCGGGTTTTTCCAAGCCTACTCACAGCGATAATTCTCTATGAACAATGAAAAGCTCCTTGTTTGCTCCCACCTGCCAACGTTTTCCGGATTACTTCTTGACTTGTAGGACAGGTTTAATTTACTCCTTTTGGAGTGAACTGAGATCTTCCTCACGGATTTGAACGGAGAGATGTCTACTATGGCTCGCTGGCTACTGGTTTTTGCAATGTTTCTATGTCTATTTATGTTGCCAATTCTTGTGCTGGGAACTCGAACACAACAAACATCTGTTGCCTACACCTTGGCAACAGAAACAGCATCCTCACAAAAGCTTGACTCATCTATTCCTTTCACACTCATTTCCGAGCAGACGATCTCAGCGTCTGGCGACCGCCCCTCCTTTTGAAGCCCATCTGAGCTCATTGAGAACAGAGACATCCGGACGATAACCATTCTTAAACATTTCCCAATACCAAAAACTTGCCCCGAATTCCTTCAGCTCGCATTGTCCCTTCACAAGTAAGTTTACGTATCAGCTTTAGGAGCCAATCCTTGAGCCTTCATATCATTGACTAGGTCTTTAACCGCTGAAAATTTTCCTTGTTTCAGGTGCCCCAGAATCAAGCTATTATACGTTAGTCTTATCTGCTTGGATCTTCTTGTTTACCATCTCAGAATGCAAAGAAACTGCCTTTTCGGTATCTCCATGCTTTGCGTAACCGTAAATGAGTGTATCATACACAACCCGATCAGGAACCGAACCCATTTGTACCATTTCACCAAGCTTCTCCGGGAAGCCATATCTTCCCTACTACATCGACTCATTAGAGGATATGTGTATAAAGTAGGTATGATGCCCAGATTCTTCATGGCTTCATATAATTCCAGACATTTCTGGGTGTTTCCTATATCAGAATAACCTGAAATTAGAGAATTGTATGTGACCATATCCAGGCTATAACTGCTACCTGTAAGCTGTGACAGATAGTCTCCAGCTTCATTCACCCTTCCTTTGTTGCAGAGTCCATGAATGAGTGCATTGTCGTTAAAAGTATTGGACTGATCCCGGGTTCTTCCATCTGATTAAAAAAACTGAAGGCATCTTTCAAATTTCCTACTTTACAGCTACTGCCAATGAGCATATTGTACATATTTGCATTCGGGAAAACCCCTCTGCTTACCATGTCACTCATTACAAATTCAGCTTCAAGAACCCTACCATCATTGCACAAACCGTTTATAAGAGAACCGTAGCTCATAACATTTGGCTTAATCCCCTTAGTTTCCATCTCTTCAATAATATGGAAACACTTATCGGATAAGAACATCTGCCCATACCCATTTATTAGGATGTTATATGTCTCCAAATTTGGGGAAACTCCTTTCTTTCCCTTCTTCTTCACCCAATCCTCAGCCTTATTCATATCCCTGGTCTCACATTATTTGCCAATCAAAGGATTGAAGGTAATGGAATTTGGCCTCAACCCCCGAATTTCCATTTCTTCAACGGCCAATATGGCTATGTCTATGTCAGATTTTCGAAAATAACCACTCACGGTAGTATTAAATACTACAACATCCGGAACAAAACTAGTTCCCATTTCCATTAGTTTCTTCAAAATCTCCTCTGCCTTCTCAACATCTTCGTTCTTGCATATGCCACTCAACAAAATGTTACAAAATAGGCATTAATCCTCACATCTTTCCTGGTTGCATCTTCAAAGAAGGCCAGTGACCCCTCACCATCGCCACCTGAAATGCCCAGCTAAAAGTATACTATAATTAAAACCATGAAGCACAAAGCCATCAGCTTCCATCTCTTCCAAAATCCTTTTTGCCTCGTCCATTCTCTTCGCCCAACAAAGACCACTAAGCATCGTGTTGTAAGCGACCAAACTGGCCTTCACATTCTCATCCTTCATCCTCTCTCTCAACTCAAATGCCTTCTCCAACTCACCCACCTTACCATAGCCATAAATCATTGTATTGTGCGTAACCAAATTTGGTGCCACGTTTCCCTCAAGCTTTTCATCAAACACCTTCTGTGCGTCCCTCATTTTCTTATACTTACACAACCAACCGAGCATAACATTATAGACAAACGCATGTGGGTTCATCCTCTTCATCTTCATACAATTCACCAGCCGGCCAGCCTTTTCCAGGTCCCCCAACTTCAGGGAAGCTTGCACCATCTTCCCATACCAGAACCTAGGGTCGAATCCCTTGACCCGACTAAAAAATATCGGAGATAATTCGAGGGTCTTACCAAACTGATTTGAAGTCACCAAAGACTCAAGCATTGCACTGAGAGAAGCTAAGCAAGGACGCGGCTCACTTTTCCTCATCAACCCGTATAATTCTACTCTTCGTTCGGCATTTTACACTAGGAACAAGCCGCCAAAAGCATGTCGAAGTATGCAGGTTTCATGGCGGGTGCCGAGAGAGAAAAGAGGGAGTAAAGATCAGTGGCCGAAGAGAAGGGCGAGCTGTGGAGAATGAGAAAATTGAGGAGCCTCCTTGCGGATTCAAAGCGATCCTGTTGGAGGAAGACTCGAAGTTTTCGGACTTGTTCATGGCGTTGCTGGTCTTGGAGGATGGTGGGGCTTTGGTTCTCTGCCGGGTCTTTAATTTGTGTTTGATGGGTTTGTTCGGCAGCATGGTCTGTACAAAAAGAGTAGGAGAGAGGGACTGAGATGGGATTTTGTGGTTTGTTGCGGGTAGTGAATAGGGAGTTGGGAAGAAGAGAGACGCGCCTTGCAATTTTCAACTTTCGTATTCAACACCAGAGTGTTATTCTCTCCCATAGGCTTGGTGTAGGGCAGTAATCCCGTGTCTTTTGACTTGGGAGGTGCGATGGCCGAAGGCCGATGACCGTTACGTAGATCGGGATGATACGAATCCGTAGACAGGTGACACGTCGAAACTGGACTTTGAACTCGGGTTTGTATCGTTTTATAAACTCTATTTTACTTAAATAAAACAAAGTTAAATCTGACCTATTTAATAATCATGTTAAGAATATCAAATACAAATCTGATCTGTTAATGACACAACTAACACGTGTAACTTATTTAATAAATAGGTCATACTCGAAACTCAATTAACTTATTACTTGTTTGACCCGTTTAACCTGATTAACATGTTTATCATATTTAAACTATAATATTTAATAGGTAAATAGGGAGATATATGAGTTAGTAATAACATGTTTATTAAACGAGTTAATATATATCAATATAAGGATTAACAATTAACCCAAAATTTATCTATTTATTAAATGAGTCAGTATGTTATTATAAGGGTTACCAGACTGACCTAAAATCTCCCGTTATTAAACGTGAAGATTGATTCGAATAAATCTCGTGCGGATTTCGAATCATATAAAAAATTGACACTCTTAACTTGGTCCATGTCAGCTTTTATATAAGTATGTTATAAAATACAAATTAAGAATTTATTGGGTACATCGGATTAGATTCAATTGAATCATGGTTAAAATTCTAAAATTTTTGAAAGAAAAAATAGATATTTTCTTTTTCATCTTTGCCATTTTGAAGGAATAGTAATTTTTGTTGGGTTTTGACTTCTCTTTTGATAAGAAATTGAAGTTTATAGATTTCACTATTTAATCCAATTCCCCCCAAGTCCCAACAAACGCGTCCAAAAAAGTTGCTGAGAGTTACACCGGCTGATTTTGGGTACAATTGGTTCGGTGGTACTCTATGACCTTTGTTCTTTCATCCTTTACTTGTTTTTGGCTTAATTTATTTCTCGTAATTAAACGAACATTCTTTTTATCTGACCGTAATTTAAATTCTCATGATTAAATGGACTTTGTTTTTTTGTCTGACCTTAATTTAAATTAAATTAAGGTAGAACATTAATGCAAACAAAAATGGTTAGATTAGTTAGTGTCTTTAAGCAGACAGCTGTGATTGGTCCAAGAAATTGTGGGCCTAATAGTGCATTTTGTATGAAGTTATCGAACTGCAAAAAATATGCATAAATGAGAAAAAGACTCGTCTCTGTGTGTAGTGTCTTTGGTGGATCATTAAGACAAAAAGGAACTATTCCTAAAAATTCTTTATAGCTTGGTCTGCATTTTGCAGGCGTCGCTTTCTACATTTTCTCTGAAAGATAACAAGATTGCTCTTTGAATTTTTTTAAGTTATCGAACTGCAAAAAATCTGCATTGTTTTGCTGAGAAAGTGAGAGAGAATCGTAAATGTGACATGGATTTTATTGATTTGATAAGCCCTTTTAAGCAAAATCCAAACAAAAATGGAAAACAAAGTAAACAACAAAAAATCTCACGGCTGTTACAACTTACAAGCAATCCATATAAACATATTTTTATCTAGAGTTACCATCTTCACCTTTTATCTTTTCCTTTGTGTGTTGCGTTCCCACAACAACAATCTGTAATGTAAATTCCCTTCCGTTTTCTTCACTATTCACAAAGAGAACAACTTTTTTCGACTCCTTTTAGTCATACCTAAAAAATGATCGTCAACAATCGTTTTTTTCTGTGTTCTTGCTGGTCTCTCGTTTTACAAGATTTCTGGTATTTTGCTGAAGAGATGGAGATTAAGACTTAAGATTGGGGAACAAATGTGCCAACGTACCCGAACCCCATGACAAAGAAGGCACTTGCTTGGATGAAAAGGAAGATGAAGAAGTTGTGTTCCCCAAATGCAAAATCATAACAGCCACAGAAGAAGATATAACATCCAACAGCAAGCTCCAACAAATGAAGTCTGATGTTAACCATGTCAAGCAAAGAAATGGAAGAACGATGTGGGATCAGGCATTATCAGACATCGAAGACGAATTAAACAACACAAATAAAGTCTGTTTTGTTACCTTTCTCCAATTCTGAATCGAGGTTTTCTTGGTAATTTTGTGGCTGCTTTCAAACTGCTGAGAGCATCTCCAAGTTTCTCTGTGACAATCCATTCATTCACTCGACTAGTCTCTAACAGACCGATAATTGTGGCCTTTGTACGGTGCAGTGACATGACATTCTCAAATAGGATCCAGAACACCAATAAATGCACTGACCTGTAAAAATTGTAGAATGGCATGAAACAACGGCATTTGCATACCTAGAAAGCATTCCAGACCAAAATCTATGAACTTATTGCATAACAGAAATGAGCAATGGCAAGCTTAAGAAGCTAGAAATTAGACCTTGGAGTGCCAACTGCATTGAGTATGGTAATGATGGAAGGAATATAAATTCCTCCCCACTTTGGCACCTCAACTTCAGGAACCAAAACAGTTCCCGGCAAGATGATGCAATAAAATACAAACGCATTGATATGTGCTATGATCTTCCTGACGAAGAAGAAGCTGTAAATCACGTGTATCTTCTTCCATACTGACACTTTCTGCAGTAAACATATGAAGATTACAGTTAGCTATTTACTCATATCCACTTACCTCCTCCGATTAATTAAATTTGACACTGATAAGAAGAGGGGGAAAAATCTAACCTTGTTTCTAAGGATTTCGCCAACCATTTTCCTGAAAAGATTAGCCGGACCACATGACCATCTGTGCTGTTGGTAGCGGTAGGCCTTGAAAGTACTTGGCAATTCATTTTTTACCTGTAGATAAAATGAAATTAGGATCAAGTATGAAAATGGAAAGGTTTTACTCTAAATATCGGTATGATTAAAATGACTGCCAAATGGATTAGATGCTTCACTACATGCTATATGGCACATATGGAATTGAAATCTACCATTGTCGGAGCAAATTGCAGGCATAAGAATCAGTTCATAACTTTGTATCGACGAAATGCAACAACCGACAAAATTACTTCGATTTTCCTAAATCATGCATTCCTCTACTATGAAGAAAAAATAGCAACAGTTGGATTAAGTATCTGCTAAACAAGCACAAATGTAGATCAATAATAATACCTGTATATTGCCAAGATACACAAATTTCCAGCCTTTGAGACTAGCTCGAACCGCCAGATCCATATCTTCGACTGTGGTCCGATCCTTCCATCCTCCGGCCTCATTGATTGCAGCAATTCTCCAAACACCAGCAGTCCCTATAGCATTATCCCAACAGAAGTTATACACTTTGACAGGTAGAATTACTTAAGTTTCAACAAAGATTAGATTGTCCATATGCAATCTTTTATTATAAGGAGTTGATAATTACCATTGAATCCAAAGAAGGCATGGGTGGTGGAGCCTACTTCTTGCTCAACTGTGAAATGATAATCAAGTGACATCTCTTGCATTCTTGTCATCATGCACTCATTTGAGTTCACTGAAAAAAAAAAAATATAGAAACCCAGAGAAGCAAATGCCAAGTCAGACGTAAAAGCAGGCTGCTATAACTTTGCATGAGTTTTCATTGGTCTAATAATGGTACAACGAAGAATTGGTATAGACTCGGCAGTGACTAGGGAATTGAGGTCCACCTTTAAAGATAGCACATGCTGCTGCCTGCTTATGAAAGAAGAAGCAGGAATCCCCTTTAAAAATGTCTTGCAATTTCCATGTTCAAACTTCAGGCATGGTCTAATTTTCAAATGTGCACAAGTTACATGTGCCTAAAATCTAGCTTTCCTAGCTGGGAAACTCTAGCCACATGCCAACATTCTTACAAAAACTAGACAACCAAATTATCAATGGGCATACCGACAGTCGATTGAAGATTTTAGTTGTCAATAACATTAACCAACCTCTTTTGTTGTTGCTTACTATAATGATCCTGGTCACAAAATTATATTGACAATCTATCCAGCTAACACCCCCATTTGTGACAACTGATGGCACAACCCACCAACAAACAATAAATCAATGTGAGCAAGAAACATCTCAGACAACTTTAACAGACAAAAAAGGGTGAAAACAACATATAGGTTCTCTGCCTCTCTGGTCCTACTGCAAATTGCATCAAACCCATAAAAGGAAATCACATCACGAATAATGTTAACAAAACTCCATCAAAATAATCAATGCCTGGCTAACTGCTGCCTCATGCTTTTACCAATATTAAACAAAATTATTGACAACAAATTTAATGAGAAGGAGCTCTGGTTAACATTCTTAGCAATACCACCATTGATTTTTCATGTGGGTTGGTTTAGTAGGTGGGTCCCGATCAAAGAAAGTAAGACAGAGAGGTCGCATACGTGGCAGGACGAGTGGCAACCACCACAGCCATCGGAGAACGGCACTAAGGTGGGGCCACCAATGTCCTAGCAATCTTCTCAAACGAAGCACTCAGACAGAAGTCACCGACAGTTTTTTTAAGGTAGTGCTATTTTCAGAACCCTACTAAAAATCAGCCAAACCCGAACTAAATCAAAACTAAAATTAAGAGTAGATTAATTAGGGAAAATGAATTACCGAACTTCCAGCGAGTCTGGACGAGGGCGAGCTCAGAGTTGTGGACGAGGAAAGGAATGGTGCGCCGGAGAAAGTCCGATTCCGGCTGGAAATCAGCGTCGAAAATGACAAGGTAATCGCATTGCTTGGCGTAGCTGCGCTTCAGGCCTTCTTTGAGAGCCCCAGCTTTGTACCCTTTTCTGTTGTCTCTGATTTCATACTTGATGTTTATGCCTTTGTTTGCCCACCTCTGGCACTCCCTCTCCACCAACTCCTGCATTTTTCGTCAACAATAATTAATTAATAATCCACTAATTTTAACAAAAAATATAGAAACATTTTACATGGGTAGTTGAAATTTTGATTAAAAATTTGATCTTTTTGTTGGGTTTTTTGTTGTGGACCTTGACGGTAGAGTCGGTTGAATCATCGAGGACTTGGATGATTAGCCTATCAGTCGGCCATGAGAGCCCACATGCAGCTCCTATTGAAAGCTGATAAACCTGAAATGCAAATGGGATTGTGAAGAAGCACAGATCTTTTTAACTTTCTGCAAAAAGAAAAAACAAAAGGGAAAAAAATAAGGACTAAAATTGCAAGGGAAGATGAAGCACCTCTCTTTCATTGAACATTGGGATTTGAACTAGAACGACGGGATAAGCTGTGTTACCCAACTCAACATCATCTTTGAGGGGCTCACATTTGTACCTCTTCTCTGGCTTTCGTCCAAAGACCTTGATGAGAATGATGACAATGCCCATGTAAATCCTCTCCATGAAGAGCATCACCGACATGATCAAGCAAAGAACAATCGTGATTCTCAGCAGAGGAACGATCAATGGGAGTTTGATCTGACCCCAAATGATCCCCATTTGCATGGAAATGTCTTCTCTCGCACCAAAAAACGCATCTGGTATAATGGCCGTCGTGGAAAGCCGCTCCATTTGGGACTTTTCCTCTGATCTTTTTTTCTCAGAAAACAGAGGAGAAGCAAATTAAAGCTACGAAATCAAATTTTTGTAGATAGATTTGAGAATTTGGATGGTGGATAGAAAAAACAATGGAGGCAGAGCTGAAATCAGTGGCTCAACCTCCACCACATTTGAGAAAACAGAGCTCCTCAAAGCCCTCTTTCCCGATTTTCTCCTTCTCCAATTTCTGCTTCTGAAAGCAGGAAATTACAGAAGCAGAAGAAAAGGGGGAAATCAGAGAGATAGGTATTAGCTACGGTGTAAACGGAAATGGAAATGTAAATGTAAATGTAATTATGTACTAAGGGAGGAGGCTCTGTGTTGGGTTGCTCTTCTGGCTTCTCTCTCCGTCTCTCTTTCTTTCTCTTTTATAACCATAAGCCTCCACCTCCACTCCCAACTGTCCGCGAGTGTTGATGTGTTGGTTGCGGCTTCGTATAAATTTAGCAGCAAATAAAAGGGCGTATGGTAAAAAAAGAAAGAAAAAAAAAAGGTTTTGTGCCGCCGGTGAGATTGACGGCAGCAGACGTCAGATCACGGGCATATGGGGCCGCCACCTTTTGCTAATTTTATCACCCAACGTTTTTAATGATCAGAGTTTTCTTGGAGAAAACTCATTTGTATTTACTAAAAATTATGTGAAGTAAATCATTTTTAAGGTAATATTTCCTATTTAATATTGGATAAGATTTAAAGGAGGAAATATAGTTAGCCACAAAATATAATTAACCACGATTCACTATAGTGAGTTTACATTTTCGGTACAATTATAGAAAATTTTGAGAATTATATTGTTTTATAGAAAATTTTGAGAATTATATTGTTTTCATATAAAATGAAGCGCGATTCTAATAATTCATTTCATCTCTTTTTTTAATAATTATTTTGAGAAATGAAATGAACAAAGTTTCTAATTGAAGTCATCATCTATATAAAAAAAAAATTCTTGTTTATTTGTTTAGTAATGAATGAAATTGCATTTTTTGAGAGAAGAAATGTGTTGAATTATTTTTTATCATTGCAGCGGGAGGCGAGGGGGGGGCGTCTATTGTGCTAGTCCTCTACGGGCAAAAGCAGCATATGTTCTGAGCGATGCAATGATACAAAGTTTGATTGTAAGAATGTAATATTTGAGACAGACTCACACGTTCTAGTGAAGTACGTTACTACAGGTTGTGATGTGGAGGAAACAATTGAAGGTGTCATTCATGATATCTTAGGGTTGCAGTCCCTTTTTGAGATTGTTCAATTCGGGTACACTTGTTATAAGTATAACATTGCAGCTCATCTTGTTGTAGCATTTAGTAGTCAGCCTAATCTTTGTTTGAGATAGAAAGACCTTGAGCCTCCGTGATTTTTTTATGTTTTAGCTAAAGATGTAAACGTTTATGTTTGTCTTAATTAATGAATATTGGTCATTTAGTAAATATATATATATATATTATCACTAACTAAATTAAGATGATTAAGGAGGGAAATCGAAAATAGTAGTGAGCCTTTTGAAAAATGCAAATAGACAGCAAGAAAGGGGAAGAAAAGGAGGATGTGTTGTAAATCGGTCCAAAAATCATTTACCCAGAGAAAAGCTTTGGTGTTGTTGTCACTTGTCAATGTCTATGGCCAATGTGAAACCTCAGATGGTTCTCGTGTAAGCATGCTTTTCATGGAAAACAAAAAATAGAGTTAATTAACAACACCTAGCTATCAATCCACCGCTCTTATTTGAATTATTTTCTTTGATTATATTAATTGGTATTTGTTTACACCCAAAAATTATAAAAAATAGCTAAAATTTACCTCTTAATTTAAAAAATATCAATTTCTATAAAAACATTCAAATAAAAAAAAACTTTTTTTAAGTGCGGTGATTTCAGAAAATAGCAATCAAACCCTACTATCTATACTCCACCTCCATCACACCTCAATTGATCAACAGTTCCTAGCCAATCAGATTAACCAACCATCGATTTGTTGGCATCAATCCAAATCAACAAAACCTTTCATCGCCATTAAAACAGCGGTAAATACTACTAAGTTTTTAATTCGGACAATCAAATAATAATAGAGATTCAATCGTCAATAAGTCATCGGTTTATCATTTGGATCCTTAGCGATTGGATGTGATTGGGTCTCTGGAGGTATGATGTTCTTAAGGAGGTCATATAGCTATGGTCACAATTTTGACTCCTCCCATGAAAAATTGTTCCAAGTGATAGAACCATATAGCTATGGTTGTAAGAATTCCCTACCATAAGAGGAGGAGCGGTGGATCTTTGAGGCACTGCTTTGCGCTTTATTTGACAAAATAGCTTCTTCTTTTTTTTGCAAATGGTAGGGGATATTTCAATCTATTTGTGTGTCTTTTACTATATTTGAATTTTTTTTTTTAAAATTGACATTTTTTAATTTAATCAAATTTTGACTATTTTCTATAAATTGATGTGGTATTTCATTTTTTAATAAAAATTAAAGACAAAGTGAATTAATTTGTTAAAATAATATTATTTATTGACAGACACATTACATATTTCAGTTGACAATTAAGATGATTCAATTATCATTTATTCTATCAATATAGTGTACACACGTGGGCATTCATCTCCTTTGTTTTATGCCTCATCGTTAGAGTGGGTACAATTTGGATCGACGCGGATATTATCTGAAGATCAAATCCAAACTGTTAAAATTTTAACGTGTTGATACAGTTTGAATTTTCAAAAAACATAATTAAAATTGTTCTAATCCTTGAATCAATTTGGACGATTTAGGCATAAATTTTTTATGCAACAAGTTCAATATAAAGACCACTAAAAAACATTTTTTTTTCAAAACTCCACTTTTCTCATTAACATTTCATTTATTCGTATGAAAATCATTCATACATATCAATAAATTAAAATTTTCGACATTTTAAACTTCAAATATAGTGGTTTTTTATATAAATATAAATTAAATTTGAAAATAGCATAAAATGAGTAAAAATTTAGTGAGATAATATATGTGATAAATACTTATATTAAGATAATATATTTAATAAATAATATAAACAACTAAAAATTGGATTCCAACGGTTCTCAAAATGAAATCCAAAACGAAACTGTAACTAACAAAACCGCTTGAATTTTCAACACATTTGACTTTTGTCCGGCCATACTCAAATAAGAGTGTTATAATAATTTGAATCGAATCAATTTTCAATTTTAATAAATTTATTCCCACCCTTACTAAATTAAAACCATAATTTCAAATATAATTTCACATAACCTTATACTAAATTACTCTTCTATAAGAATGTCGCATATAACACAATGACAATGACAATGACAGTATGTATCAAAGTAGACTAATTGAATTGGAGAATTTGGGTCGGCAGGGGCCTTTGCTTCTTTCAATTTACAGCAACCAACAAACCTTATTATACAAACAATTTTTTTTATGCTACCTTATTATACAAACATTACATGAAGATCCATATATACCTTATCTACTTTTTATTTTATTTTTTAATTTCCATAGAAGAAGGTCCCAATTATTAGTCACCTATCTCTCTTTTTCATCACCTAAAACTATTATGATATTCAAACCCTAATTATCTAATTTAGCACTAATGAACTTAATTAATTGTCAATTTTGGAATGCTCTCCTTTCATATATTCTATTAGTTTTTTTTTTTGTTGAGGGAATATATATTATATTCTATTAGTTAAAGTTGAGAGAGGGTGAATTCCACCTCAAGGAGTTAAATAAATGTTCAATTCATTTTTAATCAAATATTCACAGTTAACTTTTTTTATCCCAGAAAATTTTGTTAATTAGAAGGAGATAATGCTAAATCCCGTTAAAAAAAAATTCCAAAGACAGAAATTTACCTATTTTTTGAGGGTTTTCGAGATCGTCCATCTACTTTTTAAACAATTTAGGCACAATTTACTATTCTTAATTTGATTAAGTTGCTCTTTTTTTGGGTCTGAAAATATTTATCTCTGTCTGGCAAGGGGTTGGTAGGCTTAGGAGATTTGGAAATGATATTCCATCAACCAATTTCTGAAAAAACAAATTTTTTTTAAAAAATAAAAATCTATGTGCACTCACATGCTCATCAACCTCTCAATCTCATTCCTTCAAAGTTCAAACCCACTGTCTAGTACTATGGAATGTGTCACTATTTTGAAATGGACGCCATACCTATTCCACTTATCTCACACCCATTTTGAATTGAACTTTTATAAGTTTGCATTTGCATTCCTCTCCCTTATACCATCTTAAAAAAAAAAAAACAATAGATTTCAATTCTCAAACAAGCTTCATAACACAGTACTGGATAATGTCGAAATTTGAAAACAACTAAACTCAATTTGAATATCGTCAAAACTAGCAATACCACCTAATAGGTTTTTCATCCTCACTTGCAAGTGAAATTAGGTCAAATTCTTATAAATAATAATAATAACATTATATATCTATGCAAAATTTAACATATAATCACTGTTCAAAACAGCGGCCGCCTAGCCCACTTAGGCGCTCAAATGTGCTTAGGTGAATTTGTATGTACATCCTTATGGATATGTATATATATTTAGTTATATAAGTTCGTATATATATAGCTATATGAGTTATTTTATTTGTTAAACACTTAGTAAATAATATAAGTATTAATTAAAATAAAGATAATAAATTAAGAAATATAGAAAGTTGTATGATAAAATTAATAAAAAAATTACATTTTCAAAAATTTATGATTCCCAACTTAATTTATTTATTTAGGTAATTAGTTTTTTTTTTAAAATTATTTAATAGTATTCAATATATTATTAATTTATTAAATTTTGTCTTCATAAAAAAACTACATAAACTCTTAAGCACTAAACCCCTATCAACCGGCGTAGAACGTTTAACTTCATTTTGAAGCGCACTAATGGCTAATTTATTTTATATTTTATTAAACATCTCTTATCTTTTTAAATCAATCTTGGATTAAAATATGGTTGAATATTAAAAATGAAAATAAACCTGTTAAAAGTTATTTCTTTCCTTTTTTGGTCAGAGTTCTTTTGCCGTTTTGGACGATCTATAGGCAGGGAATGGCAGTGGTAGTTTAGATATTAATTGGGGTTAAATTAGTGCAGAACTTTTTGACGAGTTGATTTGAAGATCTGCACTTTGGATCCTTTCAAGTTACTTAATTGAGCATTCTCTTTTGGGTAATCATTCTAATTAAGCCAGCCGAGACTCTAATTACGAATGCCTACGTGCGAATCATTTATGCCTTGATACGAGAATCATATTCGGAGATCTCATTTCAGTGTATCTTGAGAAACCGTCTCGTATAGTGGCTAGACGTCTAAATAAATTTACGTATATATCCTTATATATATATTTAGTTATATAAGTTATTTTATTTATTAAATACTTAATTAATAATATAAGTATTAATTAAAACAAAGATAACAAGTTAGAAAATATAGAATGTTACGTATTAAAATTAATAAAAAAACTTACATTTTTAACATTATGTATGATTTCCAAATTAATTTATTTATCTAAATAATTATTTTTTGTCTTTGAATTATTTGATAGTATTCAATAAATTATTAATTTGTTAAATTTTATCTTAAAAAAAAACCACTTAAATCTCCACCTAATTTATTAGGGACTAGGCCCCTATCAACCGCTATAAAGGCACCTAAGTTCGAAACACCGAATTTATTAGGGACTAGGCCCCTATCAACCGCTATAAAGGCACCTAAGGCCGTTTCGAACATTGTATAATCAATTTTTTTTTGTTTGTTGAAATTGAAACCAAACCAACTAGGGAATTGATTTCGATTTGATTTGAATTCCAACTCTAATTCTTATTTGAACCAAAAATCGATTAAATCGATTCGATTCTAAACCGACACCATTTTTTGTTTTCGGTGACTAAGAGTGAGTAAGAAGCGTGAGGGTTTTACTGATGAGGCTTGAGTGAGTTCGGTACTTCGATGCAGCGGTGAAGCTTGAGTGGGTTCGATATAATTAATGTGGCAATGAGGCCTAAATGGACTGGGTTCAATGTCGAAGGAAGGTGAAGGCAACCTCAAATGCTTAATATTGATGATATCGAATCATCGATCCAGCTAGGGTTAGAGACGATTGAGGGTGAGACAAAGAGACTGTTCTATTTCGATTTTAAACTGCGATAAGAGAGTTTTGAGGCAATGACTGTAAGGAGAAGGCAATGGTTGCAAGCCGGAGAGTCGGAAAACGATGGGTGCCATGACCCAAAGTGAAATAAGAGACGAAGACAAAGTGACTCAAAGGAGACTTGAAGCGTGGCTTGAGGTCGTCGTAATTTGATGCCTCCAAGTAAAGGAAGGAGCGGCAATTAATAGCCCTAGCAAAAACAGTACATTTTGCAAATTAGACAACAAGCGTAAAAGGAGCGGCAAATTAGACAATAAGCATAAAAGAAGCGACGCAACGCATGGAGGGTACCATGTACCAGCTTTATTGATGATTTGTGAGCATTATTGAAAACGTTGGAGCTTCGCTTTAAGCAAATGGGTTTCGATACATCATGATTCCTTCGATCCAGCAACACCGACACCAACCGAGCAGCCATCAAATCATGATCATGTTACTAATCCCTCGCGCCCTCCGCTGCGCTGTCATCGATCCCTTTTCATTTTTTGTTCATTTCTTGAATCTTGTGTGGACTGTGGAACAAATTTAACCTTATTCCCCTCTCTTGTTGCCTGTCTTATATACTAATCTTCTTCAACAATTACTTCAAAATCAATCATACAAGGTCTGAGCGATTCTTCTTTCATGTGTAAGATTGAATTTTGCACCACACGCTAGGTTACAGCTAGAGCGTAACGTACTTGTCGATGGACAAAATCATACAAGCCATACAAGGTAGATAGAGCTAGCTTCATAAATGAATTTATCCCATACGCCTAAAAACTAAACATATGATTTTGGCTATATAGAGAGAGGCCTAAGTAGATGTGAGACAATTATAATCGGTAAATAATTCAACTTTCCAGCCGAACACATAAATAATTCATATTAAACAACGTAAAATATAAAAATATATATAACGATTAATAAATTTCTAATACCACAATAAAAATTGAAATTACATTCTAAAATCAATTCACAATGAACAAAAAAAAACAACTCACAATGATACCTTCACATTTGAGATTGAAATCCCCTATTATATAAACTCGAAATTTTGATCCTAAACTTAATTAATAATAGAAAAAATTATCCATGCCTATATAAAACACATTCTATTTACTTTTTTTCCAATGCAGAACATTTTTTTTCCAATGCAGGACATTTATCCTGACGTCCCAACAAAAGCTGCATGTAAAGAAAAGGGCAATTAACTCATAGGTCCCTACTAACATGTAAATTTATTCAAAAACTTGCATATAGAAAAATTAAACTCATAGATCCTTTGACTAATCAAATGACTATACAATTTAAAATAGACCATAATTTTTATATAAATTACAACTAATGTCATCTAATTGTAAACTAATCCAACAACAATCTAAAAATCACTTACCAAAATTTATCATGATTTCAACATTACTTTTTATTTTTTTATTATAAAATTATATTGAGGATTATTAAAATATTACTCCTATTTATATATTTTTTTTCACTTGAGCATTTTAAAAGTAATATGAATATCTAATCTAACTTAAAATAAGATAATTAAAAGCAGTAATTCTTCAAAAATACTTTTAAATTTAAAAATTTTTTATCTTCCGATATTAAATAATTTAATTAATTTCGTATAGTTTAGGGTTTAATTCTTGAATTTTAGTACAAAATTCAAAAATTAAACCCTATGTCGTACGAATTTTCACCACCATCTCCACACCAACCCCATTACCCCCCCCCCCCCAAAAAAAAAAAATTCTATACCCTACCGTTGAACCCCAGACAATACAAATTTTATTTTATTTTTTCTAGAAAAAAATTCAATCGTAACTATATACAATATATATATAATATTTATTATATGTATAATATAATAAATACCCAAATAATATGAATTTTATTTTATTTTTTCTAGAAAAAAATTCAATCGTAATTATATACAATATATATATATAATATTTATTATATATATAATATAATAAATGCTCCAAGAAGTCAAAGAAATCAAATATTAAGGGATACATGGAATAAAAAGGATAAAAAAATAAAAAAAAACACATGTAAAATTTCTTACTTATAATTTCTATTTAGGGGCTTTTGAATAAAAAAAAATTAAAGTAAGATCTTATTTTATTTAATATACAAGTATTAAAAATTTTAAATAAAACTAAAAGTTATTAAGAATATAACAATGATTTACTCTAAAGAAAATGAATTGCATTATAACGCACAAAAACTTCATTTAGTCAAAGAAAAAACCTTCATTTAGTCAAAGAAAAAGCATACATGCGATACATTAATATCATCATCAATTTTTTTTTCATCCAATCAATATTTCCATTTCGGAACATTCTAGTAGTGGAAAAAAAGTAGTAGTACTAGAAGATCAACTAAGTTTCGAGATGAGCAAGAGGTGGAACCACCTCAACTCGAGCAACCCCTTCCCTCTCCTCAGCCGCCTTAGCCACCTCCACCTCCCCCACAACCAGCCCCGCCACCTCACCGTCCTCCCCCTTCACAATCCTCTCCTCCGCCTCCTCATCCACAAAGTTCGGGTCCCGCTCATCAATCGCTGCAGGGACCGGGTCCAGCTGGTTTTCCACCATGTCTTCAGGCCCCTCCCATGTGTACTTCCCACCGTGGCCTGACTTCGGCGGGGGCTTGCCGATCCCAGTTATCCCATCTCTCGGGTGTCGCTCAAGTCGCTGCACGCCTTTGTCTATCAGCTTCTTCTCAACGTACTTGATGGTGTCGACGTTGTGGGTGGGGAGCTCGGCCTTCTCCACCCTCTTGCGACCCTCCTCGTCGTGGCTAACCACCCGGAGCGTCGCCGTATCTTTCTTGTCGTCCATGGGCTTCATTGTGTTTTGTTCTGTATGTGTCTGACGATCTGTCTGTGAGACCCAAGTCGCTGTCTTCATGTGTGTATATATAGACAGATGGAGAGTAGCAGAAGGTGCTGGAGGGCAGCATTTGGCAACGTGTGTCTAGGAGCTTCTAGGCTTCCACGTTATGTTCTGGTGCCTTTGAGAAATTGAAGGAAGAGTTTTGGACTTGTATGATGTTGGATAGCGTTCGTATTCATAAGCCCAACTCGAAAACGCTTGTTTGTATAGCGGGCCTGGAAAAATGACTGTATCTTGGGCCTAGTTCTTTCATAAATCTTGGCTAGATCCATAGGAGGAAGGGAAGCAAGTTTAATTAAGAATGGTAATTTTTGACACGATTTGAAATTCACATAAAATTTATTTAAATCAATTCACACGATTTAAATTTTGGGTCATTTTTTGGTCAATTTGTTATGATACATTTAATAAATGAGTGAGTTTCAAGTCAATTTATAAACCCTTATAATGACTTATTGACGACTCATTTAATAAACGAGTAGATTTTAGGTCAACTTGTTAACCTGTATAATGACTATATATTAACCTGTTTAATAAACATGTAAATTACTAATCCATACATCTACTCATTTGCCTATTTATATATCTATTAAATCTTAATATTTAAATATACTAAACAGATTAAATGTGTTAAATGGGTCATAGGTTAATTAGATTTCGAATACGATCTGTTTATTAAATGGGTTACTTGGGTCATTAACTGGTCGAGTTTGAGTTGGATATCCTTAACACGATTATCAAACAATCGAGTTCGAGTTTGACATATTTGAGTAAAACAGAATTTATGACACGACACGATCCATTGTCAGCCCTAAGTTTAATGTAATAGACAATACTTGCATCCCACCATAGTGTTAGCTTTTCATACTATCATTTCAATTTATCGAATTATTTTTGTACATATGTCTTAATCAAGCAGTTCATTTTCTAAATCTTCATATAAATACCATCTCACTAAAAAATTAACAAGATCATAAATCATTTAGTCATTAATATATATCAATTTTGATACATATGAATACCTAGATGATTTCCAGTTTTGTTTATTTTTTACATAGATAATTTTAACATAATGATTATTTTATATATATAAAGACAATTCGATAAATTAAGAGAATGGTAGGAGGAGATACCATCAGAATGAAATGTAAATATTTTTCTTCCTATTATCTAATCGTATCTCTATAGTAACTAATCGTATCTCTATAGTATCTAATCAGAATGAAATGAAAAGTCATATGATTTGATTTAAAAGTGTCCATACCATATCCGCCCAGACTGAGCTTGAAGCCCATACTGACTAGTGGCCCAGCCTGTCAGGACCCACCCCGGTTTCACCCCGAAACCCGAGGTAAATCCCGCTCCCGTCTGACTCCCCAACGCAAAACTCAAGTAAAACTCACTCACATACTACCCAGTCAAACGCAGGAGTAATTAGACACAATGTCCCGAAGGTAGCATTTACAGAACATAGTACGAACATACAAATAAAACCGATAACTACACGCACGCAGAAGCCTTTACTCTACTCTGGGAACCCTCACGTCACTTCTATGCCTCAGACTCTGCCTCGACGTCAAGACCCCGCGCTCGCTCCACAACCTGGAGGGCAATTTAAAACAGAAAATGTGAGTGGACCAGAAAGTACAAAAGTTCAAAAACCATTTTATAAGAAAACCGAGTTAAACCCTCCGTTTTGAAACCACATGCATAACCACAGTTATAAACACATTAATAGAAGAATCATTATAAACATCATAAGAAACAGAAACACTATAAAATACCATAAGAAACCATAGCATAGGTATCAGAAACCATATCAAAACCATAATCACCAAAACATCATTTTCCCGATCAAACCTGCTGGATCTATCCGAGTCTTTAAACTCCCGAGTCTTTAAACTCAATCCAGGCCTTAATCATATCCGAGTCTTTAAACTCAAAGGCCTACGGGGGAAAATCAATATATATCCGAGTCTTTAAACTCCCGAGTCTTTAAACTCAATCCGGGTCTTTAAACCCAATCCGGCCGGTCCCCCGTCAATATCAATCCGGGTCTTTAAACCCAATATCCAGATCCAGCAAATCCAATCCCAAAACCATTTGAAAACCATTTACCAAATCCTCATCCAAACCCGAATCCGAAATCACTGGTCTGATGCCATTCCGGCGTTCAGGACCGTCATTCCGAACCCAAATCCGGAAAATATCCATTTTCATACCAAAACCCCATGTAATCACAAATCACATGTCATAACCCATATAACATTATTAGAAAACCTTTATCAGTGGAAATCCCCAAATGTGACATCAAAATCCAAAAACCAACATTTTCTCGAAAACCGTACCAAAACCGTCTTTTTCTCGAAAAACGTGCAAACACATAAAATCATCATTTCATATTCAATAAACATAGAATTATAAGTAAAACCATAAAACACGTATATAAAAACAGTTATGCATGCTCGAGTTTAAGGAAAGGGTCCACTCACAGTACTGAGCCCTACTCGCGTCCCGAACGTCCAACCCGTTCCTCGGCTTCCTCGGGAAATCCCGATCCTGTTAAACACCGCCAAAATACGTCACTAACACGTCTACGAAGGTTCACCTAAAAGCCCTCAAAAATCCCCGGACCAAAGACTTAAAACCCCGGGACCCTACACATTCACCCTCACGGAACTACACTCAAACGACTTCCGATTGACCCGAAACCAACTCCATTGAATTCACAACAACTCCTAGACCAAAAGTCATGTTGACCGTTTCTCCCAGAACCGCCGCACGCGCCCCCACGCGCCGCCCAAAGTGGCTGCGCGTGGCCCCACGCGCCTGCTACAGTGTCACCGTCTACCTCACGTAGACCGGGTTCGACACAGTGCCTGCTGCTTGAACCGGCGAGAGCGGTTCACCGCCGTGCCTGCACCATTTTCCTCCCTCTCTTCACCATCCTCTTCGTCCAATCCTAAGCAATCCAGTTCCCTCACTCAAACACCTCAACACTGTCCCTAACCTGTCGACTCGAGCTCGAACAAAACCTGTACCAGTCCCCTGTTTCCTTCTCCGGCCACCCAGGTCTTCCCCCGTCACGGTGGCTACCCAAAACGCTTCCTAGGGCTGTCCTAAACCTCACCCAACTCACCAAGACCATCGACTCTCACCCAAAATCCACAACTTCCAAACTGAGCAAAATGGAGAAAACAGAGCACATAGGGTACTCTCCGTCGTCTGGGCTCCGCCGTTCATTCCTCCGTCACGGCAGCACAACCAGCAGCTACCTAGGACTCAACTGAGTCCCCTAGACGTCACTAGACTCCTCGATTCAACCCCTAACGCTACAACTCTCAACTTGAAACTCGACGGCAAAACAGAGCACGAAGAGAAAAGTATGAAGTTTACCTGCTTCCAGGCGTCGCCGTGAGCTCAGCCGTGAGGCAATAGCTCCTCCCGTCCACCGCCAGCCTCTGGACACCTCCACGAGTCCAATTGCACCAACACACGGCCGCACCACCACCACAATCGTCCAAGTCCTCTCTGTTTTCTCTGAAAACCGACTGCCCCGTCCACCGTGTTCTTATACGATTTCTCTCCCCCAAACATTCACCAGTTCACTCTTCCACCCTCCGATCACTCCTCACTTACCAACACCCACTAACACTCACCATCGTCTCTCAATTTCTCTCAATTCCTCCCTCTGTTTCTGTCTGGGTCGAACAACACACACGGCACGGTTGCACCCCAAATAATTGGACCGTGCACTCACTAGAACCAACCAGACCTCCTACACATGTCACCAATCCCTCAACTCCTTTCCCAAGTGGCTCAATCTCAACCCTCTATCTTCCCTCTCTGTGCACAAATCCCCAGACAACCGAAAGACCAAAATACCCCTCATTTTAACTTCAAATTACGATTTTACCCTTACCGTTTTAGACCCGTAACTCACACCTCGTACGTCCGATGAATACGTGCTGCCTGTCATCGAACTCAGGACGACGAGATCTATCTAACGGTCTTAGGTCAACTTACCAAAACCCAATTATTCAAAAAGTCAACTTTTCCCCCCTATTTACCAAAAGTACGAAAATACCCTTGACCTTCCGGACATCACAACTTCCTCCTCGGATGTCGGAATCGGGCGTGCCACCTGCCTACGGATTCGTAACGTCCTCAACTACGTCCTGGTCACTGGTCAACTCCCATTTGACCACCCGAAATAAAAGTCAACATTTCTGCCCACCACAGGGGCAAAATCGTCATTCTAGGTTCCCGGACCCCTCGGGACCACCTAACCCTTGATTAACCTTACTAATCACCCCTTAATCACTCTACTTATCCCAAATCTCGGGACGGGTTGTTACAATCTACCCACCTAAAAAGAATTTCGTCCCCGAAATTCCACAGCTAGTTCCCGACACCTAGGGTCTCCTACCCGGAATCAACAACAGATCAACAACAACTTCTCCGAGGTTTCCTGTCTATCATCTCCACCTTGGGTATTTCACTCCATCCCCAGCTACTGTTACCACAGCCAACCCTAGCTATGTAACAACTACATGGTGTACACAAGGGAAACTCTATGAACAGAAAACAAAGGTATTATACAATACCTCATGTCACAATACCCGACAGAAGTCATAGAGTACATCCTCGTATACAACCACCCATCTCCCTCGGCTACCACTCCGGCCACGGTCGGATTAACTCCACAAAGTCCTAAAGGCAACCTCTAGCTTGTGGGTTCTCTCCTTCCACAGTCTCCAATCGATCAGTTATAGTCACTCCTTTCCTATACCTTCCGTCACCCTCCTACGGAACTTACTGTACATTCCAAGTCCTCTAGGCGAACTCCTAGACTCTACCCTGGGATCCAACAACCAAACTAGCAGAACAACCGAAAATAAAGCAAATACCTGTCCCCACGTCTGGTATCGCCTGATCCTCCTGCTGAGTCATCGAGAACACCCGGGCCTGAGATCCTGACGCTCTACCACGACCCCTCGAACTACTCGTGGCTGTGCCACCACCTCCTCTAGTGCCCGCTGTCCCTAATGCTGTACTCTGTCCGGACTCCGCTACTCCTCTGCCTACACCACCTTCCTGTGGCAACAGTGGACACTCACGTCGAAAATGACCTCGCTCCCCGCAGTAGAAACACACATTCCAGCCTGGTCCACTACTCGGTCTCCCTGTGGACGCTACCGATGTCGCACTCGCTTGCGGAGTCGGCGGTACTCGATAACCCCAAAATCCTGAACTCTGGGCACTACCAGGCCTACCAAAACGATCATCGCCCGACGAGGACGATCCACCGAAGTTACCTCTTTTCGGTGTCCGCTGGCTCGAAACTCCAGGAATAGATAGTTCCCGGCGTCGCACCGGCAAACTAGCCTCAACTCGCACCGCAGCATCCGACAAATCTCGGAGGGTAGCAAAAGATCCAGCTGTCACTACGGCTCGAATCTCACCACGCAAACCCAACTCAAACCTTCGGCATTTCTCGGCTTCAGTGGCCACAAAAGCAGGAGCAAACCGAGACAACATCTGAAACTTCCGTTCATACTCTGCCACTGTCAAATTCCCCTGCTGGAGGTGCAGAAACTCCGCCTCCTTGGCATCCCGGAAAGAACGAGGATAATACTGTTCCAGAAACCGTTCCCTAAACGTCTCCCAGGTCACACTGTGAACATCCCAACCGGACAACTCGAGGGTATACCACCACTCGTACGCCGCACCATCCAGTAGAAATGCAGCTAACAATACTCGCTCCTCTGGCGGACAATGCATCACCGCAAAAATCCGCTCCAGTCTAGTAATCCACCTCTGGGCTTCCTCAGGATCAGCCCCGCCACTAAAAGTAGTAGCCCCGAGCCGCTGGGCTCGCTCAATCGTGGCACTCTCCGTCTCTCTGGCTACTTCTTCAGGTTGTGGAGAGGGTCTACGTCTCGGAGGCATCGTCAACCGCACACTGAAAGAGGCATAGAAGTAGTCAAACAACAAAACCACAACCTCACAAACCAACAGACCCAACAAACTCGACAAACCTATGCTCTGATACCAATTGTCAGGACCCACCCCGGTTTCACCCCGAAACCCGAGGTAAATCCCGCTCCCGTCTGACTCCCCAACGCAAAACTCAAGTAAAACTCACTCACATACTACCCAGTCAAACGCAGGAGTAATTAGACACAATGTCCCGAAGGTAGCATTTACAGAACATAGTACGAACATACAAATAAAACCGATAACTACACGCACGCAGAAGCCTTTACTCTACTCTGGGAACCCTCACGTCACTTCTATGCCTCAGACTCTGCCTCGACGTCAAGACCCCGCGCTCGCTCCACAACCTGGAGGGCAATTTAAAACAGAAAATGTGAGTGGACCAGAAAGTACAAAAGTTCAAAAACCATTTTATAAGAAAACCGAGTTAAACCCTCCGTTTTGAAACCACATGCATAACCACAGTTATAAACACATTAATAGAAGAATCATTATAAACATCATAAGAAACAGAAACACTATAAAATACCATAAGAAACCATAGCATAGGTATCAGAAACCATATCAAAACCATAATCACCAAAACATCATTTTCCCGATCAAACCTGCTGGATCTATCCGAGTCTTTAAACTCCCGAGTCTTTAAACTCAATCCAGGCCTTAATCATATCCGAGTCTTTAAACTCAAAGGCCTACGGGGGAAAATCAATATATATCCGAGTCTTTAAACTCCCGAGTCTTTAAACTCAATCCGGGTCTTTAAACCCAATCCGGCCGGTCCCCCGTCAATATCAATCCGGGTCTTTAAACCCAATATCCAGATCCAGCAAATCCAATCCCAAAACCATTTGAAAACCATTTACCAAATCCTCATCCAAACCCGAATCCGAAATCACTGGTCTGATGCCATTCCGGCGTTCAGGACCGTCATTCCGAACCCAAATCCGGAAAATATCCATTTTCATACCAAAACCCCATGTAATCACAAATCACATGTCATAACCCATATAACATTATTAGAAAACCTTTATCAGTGGAAATCCCCAAATGTGACATCAAAATCCAAAAACCAACATTTTCTCGAAAACCGTACCAAAACCGTCTTTTTCTCGAAAAACGTGCAAACACATAAAATCATCATTTCATATTCAATAAACATAGAATTATAAGTAAAACCATAAAACACGTATATAAAAACAGTTATGCATGCTCGAGTTTAAGGAAAGGGTCCACTCACAGTACTGAGCCCTACTCGCGTCCCGAACGTCCAACCCGTTCCTCGGCTTCCTCGGGAAATCCCGATCCTGTTAAACACCGCCAAAATACGTCACTAACACGTCTACGAAGGTTCACCTAAAAGCCCTCAAAAATCCCCGGACCAAAGACTTAAAACCCCGGGACCCTACACATTCACCCTCACGGAACTACACTCAAACGACTTCCGATTGACCCGAAACCAACTCCATTGAATTCACAACAACTCCTAGACCAAAAGTCATGTTGACCGTTTCTCCCAGAACCGCCGCACGCGCCCCCACGCGCCGCCCAAAGTGGCTGCGCGTGGCCCCACGCGCCTGCTACAGTGTCACCGTCTACCTCACGTAGACCGGGTTCGACACAGTGCCTGCTGCTTGAACCGGCGAGAGCGGTTCACCGCCGTGCCTGCACCATTTTCCTCCCTCTCTTCACCATCCTCTTCGTCCAATCCTAAGCAATCCAGTTCCCTCACTCAAACACCTCAACACTGTCCCTAACCTGTCGACTCGAGCTCGAACAAAACCTGTACCAGTCCCCTGTTTCCTTCTCCGGCCACCCAGGTCTTCCCCCGTCACGGTGGCTACCCAAAACGCTTCCTAGGGCTGTCCTAAACCTCACCCAACTCACCAAGACCATCGACTCTCACCCAAAATCCACAACTTCCAAACTGAGCAAAATGGAGAAAACAGAGCACATAGGGTACTCTCCGTCGTCTGGGCTCCGCCGTTCATTCCTCCGTCACGGCAGCACAACCAGCAGCTACCTAGGACTCAACTGAGTCCCCTAGACGTCACTAGACTCCTCGATTCAACCCCTAACGCTACAACTCTCAACTTGAAACTCGACGGCAAAACAGAGCACGAAGAGAAAAGTATGAAGTTTACCTGCTTCCAGGCGTCGCCGTGAGCTCAGCCGTGAGGCAATAGCTCCTCCCGTCCACCGCCAGCCTCTGGACACCTCCACGAGTCCAATTGCACCAACACACGGCCGCACCACCACCACAATCGTCCAAGTCCTCTCTGTTTTCTCTGAAAACCGACTGCCCCGTCCACCGTGTTCTTATACGATTTCTCTCCCCCAAACATTCACCAGTTCACTCTTCCACCCTCCGATCACTCCTCACTTACCAACACCCACTAACACTCACCATCGTCTCTCAATTTCTCTCAATTCCTCCCTCTGTTTCTGTCTGGGTCGAACAACACACACGGCACGGTTGCACCCCAAATAATTGGACCGTGCACTCACTAGAACCAACCAGACCTCCTACACATGTCACCAATCCCTCAACTCCTTTCCCAAGTGGCTCAATCTCAACCCTCTATCTTCCCTCTCTGTGCACAAATCCCCAGACAACCGAAAGACCAAAATACCCCTCATTTTAACTTCAAATTACGATTTTACCCTTACCGTTTTAGACCCGTAACTCACACCTCGTACGTCCGATGAATACGTGCTGCCTGTCATCGAACTCAGGACGACGAGATCTATCTAACGGTCTTAGGTCAACTTACCAAAACCCAATTATTCAAAAAGTCAACTTTTCCCCCCTATTTACCAAAAGTACGAAAATACCCTTGACCTTCCGGACATCACAACTTCCTCCTCGGATGTCGGAATCGGGCGTGCCACCTGCCTACGGATTCGTAACGTCCTCAACTACGTCCTGGTCACTGGTCAACTCCCATTTGACCACCCGAAATAAAAGTCAACATTTCTGCCCACCACAGGGGCAAAATCGTCATTCTAGGTTCCCGGACCCCTCGGGACCACCTAACCCTTGATTAACCTTACTAATCACCCCTTAATCACTCTACTTATCCCAAATCTCGGGACGGGTTGTTACAATCTACCCACCTAAAAAGAATTTCGTCCCCGAAATTCCACAGCTAGTTCCCGACACCTAGGGTCTCCTACCCGGAATCAACAACAGATCAACAACAACTTCTCCGAGGTTTCCTGTCTATCATCTCCACCTTGGGTATTTCACTCCATCCCCAGCTACTGTTACCACAGCCAACCCTAGCTATGTAACAACTACATGGTGTACACAAGGGAAACTCTATGAACAGAAAACAAAGGTATTATACAATACCTCATGTCACAATACCCGACAGAAGTCATAGAGTACATCCTCGTATACAACCACCCATCTCCCTCGGCTACCACTCCGGCCACGGTCGGATTAACTCCACAAAGTCCTAAAGGCAACCTCTAGCTTGTGGGTTCTCTCCTTCCACAGTCTCCAATCGATCAGTTATAGTCACTCCTTTCCTATACCTTCCGTCACCCTCCTACGGAACTTACTGTACATTCCAAGTCCTCTAGGCGAACTCCTAGACTCTACCCTGGGATCCAACAACCAAACTAGCAGAACAACCGAAAATAAAGCAAATACCTGTCCCCACGTCTGGTATCGCCTGATCCTCCTGCTGAGTCATCGAGAACACCCGGGCCTGAGATCCTGACGCTCTACCACGACCCCTCGAACTACTCGTGGCTGTGCCACCACCTCCTCTAGTGCCCGCTGTCCCTAATGCTGTACTCTGTCCGGACTCCGCTACTCCTCTGCCTACACCACCTTCCTGTGGCAACAGTGGACACTCACGTCGAAAATGACCTCGCTCCCCGCAGTAGAAACACACATTCCAGCCTGGTCCACTACTCGGTCTCCCTGTGGACGCTACCGATGTCGCACTCGCTTGCGGAGTCGGCGGTACTCGATAACCCCAAAATCCTGAACTCTGGGCACTACCAGGCCTACCAAAACGATCATCGCCCGACGAGGACGATCCACCGAAGTTACCTCTTTTCGGTGTCCGCTGGCTCGAAACTCCAGGAATAGATAGTTCCCGGCGTCGCACCGGCAAACTAGCCTCAACTCGCACCGCAGCATCCGACAAATCTCGGAGGGTAGCAAAAGATCCAGCTGTCACTACGGCTCGAATCTCACCACGCAAACCCAACTCAAACCTTCGGCATTTCTCGGCTTCAGTGGCCACAAAAGCAGGAGCAAACCGAGACAACATCTGAAACTTCCGTTCATACTCTGCCACTGTCAAATTCCCCTGCTGGAGGTGCAGAAACTCCGCCTCCTTGGCATCCCGGAAAGAACGAGGATAATACTGTTCCAGAAACCGTTCCCTAAACGTCTCCCAGGTCACACTGTGAACATCCCAACCGGACAACTCGAGGGTATACCACCACTCGTACGCCGCACCATCCAGTAGAAATGCAGCTAACAATACTCGCTCCTCTGGCGGACAATGCATCACCGCAAAAATCCGCTCCAGTCTAGTAATCCACCTCTGGGCTTCCTCAGGATCAGCCCCGCCACTAAAAGTAGTAGCCCCGAGCCGCTGGGCTCGCTCAATCGTGGCACTCTCCGTCTCTCTGGCTACTTCTTCAGGTTGTGGAGAGGGTCTACGTCTCGGAGGCATCGTCAACCGCACACTGAAAGAGGCATAGAAGTAGTCAAACAACAAAACCACAACCTCACAAACCAACAGACCCAACAAACTCGACAAACCTATGCTCTGATACCAATTGTCAGGACCCACCCCGGTTTCACCCCGAAACCCGAGGTAAATCCCGCTCCCGTCTGACTCCCCAACGCAAAACTCAAGTAAAACTCACTCACATACTACCCAGTCAAACGCAGGAGTAATTAGACACAATGTCCCGAAGGTAGCATTTACAGAACATAGTACGAACATACAAATAAAACCGATAACTACACGCACGCAGAAGCCTTTACTCTACTCTGGGAACCCTCACGTCACTTCTATGCCTCAGACTCTGCCTCGACGTCAAGACCCCGCGCTCGCTCCACAACCTGGAGGGCAATTTAAAACAGAAAATGTGAGTGGACCAGAAAGTACAAAAGTTCAAAAACCATTTTATAAGAAAACCGAGTTAAACCCTCCGTTTTGAAACCACATGCATAACCACAGTTATAAACACATTAATAGAAGAATCATTATAAACATCATAAGAAACAGAAACACTATAAAATACCATAAGAAACCATAGCATAGGTATCAGAAACCATATCAAAACCATAATCACCAAAACATCATTTTCCCGATCAAACCTGCTGGATCTATCCGAGTCTTTAAACTCCCGAGTCTTTAAACTCAATCCAGGCCTTAATCATATCCGAGTCTTTAAACTCAAAGGCCTACGGGGGAAAATCAATATATATCCGAGTCTTTAAACTCCCGAGTCTTTAAACTCAATCCGGGTCTTTAAACCCAATCCGGCCGGTCCCCCGTCAATATCAATCCGGGTCTTTAAACCCAATATCCAGATCCAGCAAATCCAATCCCAAAACCATTTGAAAACCATTTACCAAATCCTCATCCAAACCCGAATCCGAAATCACTGGTCTGATGCCATTCCGGCGTTCAGGACCGTCATTCCGAACCCAAATCCGGAAAATATCCATTTTCATACCAAAACCCCATGTAATCACAAATCACATGTCATAACCCATATAACATTATTAGAAAACCTTTATCAGTGGAAATCCCCAAATGTGACATCAAAATCCAAAAACCAACATTTTCTCGAAAACCGTACCAAAACCGTCTTTTTCTCGAAAAACGTGCAAACACATAAAATCATCATTTCATATTCAATAAACATAGAATTATAAGTAAAACCATAAAACACGTATATAAAAACAGTTATGCATGCTCGAGTTTAAGGAAAGGGTCCACTCACAGTACTGAGCCCTACTCGCGTCCCGAACGTCCAACCCGTTCCTCGGCTTCCTCGGGAAATCCCGATCCTGTTAAACACCGCCAAAATACGTCACTAACACGTCTACGAAGGTTCACCTAAAAGCCCTCAAAAATCCCCGGACCAAAGACTTAAAACCCCGGGACCCTACACATTCACCCTCACGGAACTACACTCAAACGACTTCCGATTGACCCGAAACCAACTCCATTGAATTCACAACAACTCCTAGACCAAAAGTCATGTTGACCGTTTCTCCCAGAACCGCCGCACGCGCCCCCACGCGCCGCCCAAAGTGGCTGCGCGTGGCCCCACGCGCCTGCTACAGTGTCACCGTCTACTTCACGTAGACCGGGTTCGACACAGTGCCTGCTGCTTGAACCGGCGAGAGCGGTTCACCGCCGTGCCTGCACCATTTTCCTCCCTCTCTTCACCATCCTCTTCGTCCAATCCTAAGCAATCCAGTTCCCTCACTCAAACACCTCAACACTGTCCCTAACCTGTCGACTCGAGCTCGAACAAAACCTGTACCAGTCCCCTGTTTCCTTCTCCGGCCACCCAGGTCTTCCCCCGTCACGGTGGCTACCCAAAACGCTTCCTAGGGCTGTCCTAAACCTCACCCAACTCACCAAGACCATCGACTCTCACCCAAAATCCACAACTTCCAAACTGAGCAAAATGGAGAAAACAGAGCACATAGGGTACTCTCCGTCGTCTGGGCTCCGCCGTTCATTCCTCCGTCACGGCAGCACAACCAGCAGCTACCTAGGACTCAACTGAGTCCCCTAGACGTCACTAGACTCCTCGATTCAACCCCTAACGCTACAACTCTCAACTTGAAACTCGACGGCAAAACAGAGCACGAAGAGAAAAGTATGAAGTTTACCTGCTTCCAGGCGTCGCCGTGAGCTCAGCCGTGAGGCAATAGCTCCTCCCGTCCACCGCCAGCCTCTGGACACCTCCACGAGTCCAATTGCACCAACACACGGCCGCACCACCACCACAATCGTCCAAGTCCTCTCTGTTTTCTCTGAAAACCGACTGCCCCGTCCACCGTGTTCTTGTACGATTTCTCTCCCCCAAACATTCACCAGTTCACTCTTCCACCCTCTGATCACTCCTCACTTACCAACACCCACTAACACTCACCATCGTCTCTCAATTTCTCTCAATTCCTCCCTCTGTTTCTGTCTGGGTCGAACAACACACACGGCACGGTTGCACCCCAAATAATTGGACCGTGCACTCACTAGAACCAACCAGACCTCCTACACGTGTCACCAATCCCTCAACTCCTCTCCCAAGTGGCTCAATCTCAACCCTCTATCTTCCCTCTCTGTGCACAAATCCCCAGACAACCGAAAGACCAAAATACCCCTCATTTTAACTTCAAATTACGATTTTACCCTTACCGTTTTAGACCCGTAACTCACACCTCGTACGTCCGATGAATACGTGCCGCCTGTCATCGAACTCAGGACGACGAGATCTATCTAACGGTCTTAGGTCAACTTACCAAAACCCAATTATTCAAAAAGTCAACTTTTCCCCCCCTATTTACCAAAAGTACGAAAATACCCTTGACCTTCCGGACATCACAACTTCCTCCTCGGATGTCGGAATCGGGCGTGCCACCTGCCTACGGATTCGTAATGTCCTCAACTACGTCCTGGTCACTGGTAAACTCCCATTTGACCACCCGAAATAAAAGTCAACATTTCTGCCCACCACAGGGGCAAAATCGTCATTCTAGGTTCCCGGACCCCTCGGGACCACCTAACCCTTGATTAACCTTACTAATCACCCCTTAATCACTCTACTTATCCCAAATCTCGGGACGGGTTGTTACACAGCCCACTGCCGAAATAGCACCAGTCCAGACCAGTCTTGGAGGGCTAGCCCTCTACCTGGCTCCGCGTGTCGGCCCAGACCTACCTAGAGGCCCAACTCTCTTCCAGATACCATGCCACTGGCCGACTCTAGGGGACCAGCTCATGTCGGTCGGTGCGTCGGCCCAGACCGACTGGTCGGCCCAGTGCCACCGCCTAGCACAAGCCCAAGGGGCCCAGGCCCACTCACACGAACAAATCCCACTTGGTCTGGATGACACCTCCACGTGTCAGTCCCACAGCGAATTGATATTTGTCCCACATCAGGAAAATACAAATATTATATTCGTCGCACCCATACAAAAGGGGTCCACTTGTCGTACAAAGGTAACTAAGCAATTTACTGTTTACTATTACTTTTACAGTATACTTTCTGCTACCCCCTAAACCTTATACCGACCACTGACTTGGGCGTCGGAGTACCTTTGGGCCGGTACCACACCAGTTCCTATACTCTCACCGACCGACCAGTTTCCTTTCTTTTCAAGTTCACACAGGGCACGTGGCAGAGCAACATTTGCTCCCTATGGCACATTTCGTGCATCAACAAAAGGAATTGTGGTTATAACTTATTTTCTAATGCATGCATGCTTTTTAGTGAAGGGTATAAATGTCTTTTCGGAGATGATTTTATAAACTGTTTATTTTTTTCCACTCACAACCTTTCATGTTTTTAACACCCTTCAGGTTGATCGCGGATGCAGGCTGTAGTAAAGACCGAGACATCACATGCCTCCATAGATCCTGGCGTACTCTGAAATCCCCGAAAGGGTTATTTATATCCCTGGTCTGGCACGGGGTGTCAGACGGGAGCATGGCACATTCCGCATTAATTTAGGGAAGATTGAGATGGGTCGTGTCATAGAAAGCTTTATAACTTTCTCCACAATTCCCTATCGACATACAAGTCTATGTGTGTGTGTGTGTGTGTGTGTGTGTGTGTGTGTGTGTGTGTGTGTGTGTGTGTGTGTGTGTGTGTGTGTGTGTGTGTGTGTGTGTGTGTGTGTGTGTGTGTGTGTGTGTGTGTGTGTGTGTGTGTGTGTGTGTGTGTGTGTGTGTGTGTGTGTGTGTGTGTGTATTATAAGGTAGTTCGGGGTGGAATGGCCGAAAAAGGAAAAGAAATAAAAACAACCCCAGAACCGTGAAGGTGTAGAACTAGAAAGCCAAAGAGGACAAAAAGAGAACCAAGGAGAGAAGATGAGGAAAGTTAGAGGGAGACAACAATGAGAAAGAGGATAGAACTATAACGACCCGTCCCTAATTTAAAATATTAATTAAGACTAATGACAGATTAGTGGGGCTAATCAGGGATTAGCTGAGGATTAACGGACGTTCATGGCGAAATTAGGATTTTGCCCCAGAACGAGGGCGAAAAGTTGACTTTTGACCGGGAGGTCCGATGGCCAAGGACCGTTACGTAGATCGGATCGATACAAGTTTACAGACAGGTGGCACGTCTAATTCGGATGTTCGACGGAAAAGTTATGGCTCATGGAAGTTTCGATGTACTGTTCACGACGATACGTTTTACGAGGCAAAAGTGGACTTTCGCCCTCAAGTGAGCCCATACCTTTTGAAGTGGCCCAATGGATGAGTGACAAGTGTCACCCATCCATTGCCTATCATTTCCCATACATGCATGTCAGGACCGCCCCCGAAAGGGGCATCGATAACCGTGCCCGGTCCTGATCCCGTCTGGCAAGATGACTGAAAATCCCAAATTACCCTCAGTACTTGCCAAACCAGGGATAGCCACACGTGCTTACTCATGCCTCCGCCCCTCGTACAGCTTCGAACAACGCGCCACGACCTGGAGGGTCAATAAAAAAAACCAAAAGGTGTGAGTGGACAAAATAAATCAGTTTAGCAAAATAGTTACAACAAGCGTTTTTACCCTCCGCGTAAAAACGAATGCATGCAAACAAAATCATTTCGCAATCGGTTAAGATTTTTCACATAAGAAAACTCGTATGAATCTCAAAATCATTTTTCCTTTCTCAACCATCGGGTCTTAGCCCGCGATCATAGACACCGGGCCTCAGCCCAAAACCACAACTCAACCAAATGCACAACGTGATCCAAAACCATCAACCACATACCGGGCCACTGCCCAACTCAACCGAAACGTCAGAAGTCATCAATAAAACATAAGTCAATCATTTTGCTGGATAACAAGTGCGCCCGAGTCTTTAAACTCAAAACCATGCGCATAAACAGGCCTTCCCGGGATATCAACAAGTCTTTAAACTCAGAACATACTCAATAGGCCTCGGGGGTATCACAGTAACCGAGTCTTTAAACTCACGAGTCTTTAAACTCATTAAGGGCCCTCCCCCGTCATCAATTAACCGAGTCTTTAAACTCAAAACGTGCTCCAGCAACAGCACCGGGTTTTTAAACCCAAAACAGTTTTCAAACACAACAACGGGTCTTTAAACCCCAAGTAGTTTCCAACGGGTCTTTAAACCCCAAAACAGTTTATCAATCACAACAACGTGGGATCCATCCCAAAATCACATTTTTCATAACAGGACCCATGGTCCGAATTTTCCACATTCCTTTTCCCCAAATCATACTTTACAAACATAAACAAATCATCATTAAACACGGGGCATGTACAATCATACCAAATCACTTTATTAAATCCTTTTTCATTCCCGAATTCGAATTCGCAATAATGATTCCGTAAGCCGGCATCCGGAAGTATCATCCCGAACCCAAACCAAGAATCCACTTTATTATTTCCGAAAACCGAAACCCCGTAAATCAAGTTACTTTTGTGCCCCGAGCATCAAGCCCGAATTCACCCTTTTCAAATCCATTTTTATTCTTAGAAATCACCTCTTTCTCAAATCTCATTTTCAACACATCAAACCCACAATCATAATCACTAAAATCACGATCCAATCAAAATAATACTCAAAACCCATTTTTAAAATCCTCAAAATCACAATAACTCGAAATCTCGTAAAACGTGCAAATCCGGAACATTCTCGAAAAACGTGTCAAAATCGTAAGTCACACTCGCAAATCATAAACAACCTTCTTAAATCATTTTACACCCATTTCATATAATTTCTTTCATTAGACCATCATTAAGCACACGAGTGACCATAGTCTCGAAATACGTGTAATTTCACATGTAGTAGAAATACGAAGAAATACGGGAATCGAATACGTATAAGTACGGAAATCAAAATCAACCACAACTTATAATCATAATCATAGACTCATAGAAATAATTTATGCATGCATTAAATTTTGAAAGCAAGTCCACTCACACACCAATTTTAAGGCTCGGTTTCGCGCCGCATGCATGCCCGTAATTTCCGATATTTTCCAGAATTTCGAGCTGCCCAACCACAGTTCCCAGCAGTTCCCAGCTGCCCAACCACACGACGTCCTCACTTCCCAACCTTCTTACCGTCTCTCTTTCCCTCTCTGGACACCCACACACACTCACAACTCACCAGCTCCCTCAATCAACCCTTCAATGCTCTCAATTTCCTCCCATAATCTCCCTCTGTTTCTGTCTCCCTCTGCGCACAAACACGAACACGGGCACGGTTGCACCCCAATTATTTGGGCCGTGTATGTACAGGATTCAACCAGAACCCTCTAGTTCCTCAACATGTGTCACCAATCTGCCCAAGCCTTCACCATCTGGCCCAATCCCAGCCGTCCATCTGTTCTCTCTCTGCACAAATTCCAGAACACAAAAGACCAAACTACCCCTCATTTTTACTCAATTTTACACTTATGCCACTACCTTTCTAGACCCGTAACTCACTCCTCGTAAGTCCGATGAATACGTGCCGCCTGTCATCGAACTCAGGACGACGAGATCTACGTAACCATCCTCGGTCAACGTACCAAAACCCGATCGTCCAAAAAGTCAACTATTCCCCCTAATTTACCCAAATTACGGTTATGCCCTCAACCTTCCGAACATCATAACTTCCTCCTCGGATGTCGGAATCGGGCGTGCTACCTGCCTACGGATTCGTGACGTCCTAAACTACGTCCTGGTCACCGGTCAAAGTCCATCCGACCACCCGAACTAAAGTCAACATTTTTGCCCAAGTCAGGGGCAAAATCGTCATTCCAAGCTTACGGACCTATCAGGACCACCTAACCACCAATAAACCTTACTAATCCCACCTTACTCACTATCTTAATCCCGGCTCTCGGGACAGGTTGTTACAGCCATGGCCGACGAGGTGGCGAGGGTGAACAATGTGTTTCGGTGAGTATTTCTTCCTCTTGACCTTATAGATAATCTCCTTAGCTAAATTAGGTAGAGTTTGGTGTTTGGATCGACGCAAATAGAAGAGAAATGGCCGAGATATGGACGGGTCTTGTTCGCAGGTCGAATGCCGGTTCTTATAATAAATTCCTATATTGTTGGGGTAAGTGGGTTGGATGTGGGTGATACCAGGTAGAAGATGGATTCAGTTTGGTTTACATTTCAAGTTTTTGATAGGTCCTCAAATAAGCATTATTTTATACCCTTTATACTTGACTTTTAATATTAAAATAATAAATAATTAGATAAATTAATTTATTTTGTGTTATTTTTGTTTAAATAAATAAAGTTTGTAATTTGGAGCATTTTGGCGAAAAAATCGTCTCGATCGAAATTATAACGAAGAAATTATGGACGAATTTCGGTGAAATATTACTAAATTAATTAATTAATTTTCTTTGCAGCCCAAATAAATCCTGCAGCCCAAGCCCAATTTTAAACCCAGTCCAGCCCGCATCCGCCCAGCCCATTGTGCGCCCAGGCCCGCGTCACAATGTTTTCCGTTAGCCCAGGTCTTTTCGCTCGGCCCAGCTTGCCTCTGTCCAGCCCGCATCTCCGGCCCGTTCGCTCCAGTTCGACTCGCATCAGCCCATCACGCTAGCCTGATTGCGCCAGCCTATCCATCTACCCAGGCCCGCACCTGTCTCCAGTCCAGCCCGTACACACAACAGTGCAACCAACTCAGTCCATTTTCCTGCACAGCCCAACAACTTCAACCCACTCCAAAACTGCTCCACTTTCTCATATTTTTCTGATTTTTTCAGCCACTTTCCAACCCAATTGTGCAACTTTATAACCAAAACCACTTCTAAACATCATCACAAATCTTTATTACTCATCATTCCATTATTCCACATTTTTTATTGCATTTATTTATTTATTTTTGGTAGCTTTTTTCCCCTATAAATAGGGGTTCAATTCTTGCAATTTGGGGAGTCCCCCATTAGTTCCATTTCTCCACTTCTTCCATTTTTCTTAGTTTTTAGTTCTTGGTTTAGTTCTTTTATTTCTCTCTTTTGAGAGACATTTTTGGGGACCATTTTAATTTCTTGTGATTTTCTTATTAATTAGCTCCCTTTTAATTATTGTTCTTAATTTATGTTACTTTTATTTTTCTTAATTTCATTTCTTCTTGTTCTTGTGATATTTCTTTGAGATCTCTTGAACACATTTTATACTTTCCTTAAGAAATACCTAGGCCAAGTAATTCTAAGGCAATTCAAGAGTTTTAAGACCGAATTCCTCGTATTTCTTCTTCCATCTTCACAAGTTTCCTGCCGCTGTTCGGTGATTCTTGTGAAAATCCATACTTTTCTACTTAAATTTTTGTTATTATTATTGGTTTTACTTATAATTCAATATATGTGTTGGTATTTTCTTTCTAACATTTGTAAGTAAGAATGTAATCTCCATGTGTTTTACTTTTTGAATTTCTTTTATTTCATATGTTTTAGTGCTTAAACTTCAATTCGAAGCTAAATGTTGATCCGTTGTTCGGGGCATTTAGAATAGAGTTGAAGAGATTTAATGTTTGATCGTTGTTCGGCGCATTAAATCATTAACTTAAGGTGAATCATATTGTAAGTAATAATCCGTTGTTCGGTGCATTTATAATATGAAAAATGTATGCATGTATTTGAGATGATTAAGGTAAGATTTCGTGATTGGTTCAATATAAGCATGATGTTAGAGTGTTGGTAAAAATATGTGTTTGAAGAAAGTTCACTAGTACAAACGTTAAAGTAGAAGTAGAATTAAGTATTTAATTATTTTTACTTGTTTTCTTTATTTTTATGTTTACAACTCTTTTCAAAACCCCCCATTTTTAATTCTTTATTCTTTATTTTTATTTTTTTATTTTTTTATTCTTTTAATTCTTTATTCTTTGATTTTTTTTATACTTTGATTTTATTCTTTAATTCTTTATCTTTATTCTTTATTCCTTTATTCTTTAATTAATTAATTCTTTGATTATTTTATTCTTTAATTCATTATTTTTTCCCACTAACACATTATTAATGTTTCCTAATTTCCCCGGTTAAGAACGATCCCTATTTACCAATACTACATCTACACAAAAAGGGTTTAAATTGCATAACACTCAAATTACGTGTTTAATTTAATGCGTAGTTTGGACTTTGTCAGTTTTGATTTTTGAATTATAAAGTTTATATGAGCTTTTAGCGTTGGGTGGAAAAGCAATTTTTCTATTTTTTTCATTTTGAGTTTTTTTTTTTCCAATAGAAAGGTTAATGTGCACTTTAATAATATGCAATCAGGGTTTCTAAGTTTTTTTTTTCCCAAATTTTTTTTTATCATGTATATTGAAATTATGAGGTTTACATAAACTCTAATGTATATGTTATTGAATGGAGAAATAATTTTCAATTTTTTTTTTTTATATTTTGAGTGCTTTTTTCAATAGAAAGATTTATGTAAACTCTAACAATATACAATTGGAATTTCGAAGTTAATTTATCTTTTTGTAAAAATTTATGGTTTGAATATTGAAATTATAAAGTTTGTATGAAATCTAGCATCTAATATTGCTGATTGGAAACATACTTTTGATATTTTTCTATTTTGAGTAATGGGTTTTTAATGGCAAAGTTCATGTGAACTCTAACAATATACGATTGGGGTTTTGAAATTAAATATTTTTTTAAAAAAAAAATTGAGTTCAAGTTATGATATTATAAGGTTTATATGATCTCTAATGTTTGATATTAGGGTTTGGAGAAATGTTTTTAAAAAATGCAAACTATAAATTTTGAAAAAATAATAATGAACTTTTAAATCCTAATCTCATATTGTTGGAATTTACATAAATATTTATATTGAAAAAACTAGACTAAAAGTGAAAAAAAGTCGAAAGAATTTCTCCAACCCATAGTATCAAACACTAAAATTCATATAAACTTTATAATTCCAAAATCTAAACTCAAAATTTTGAAAAAAAAACATTTAAATTCGAAACCCCAATCGTATATTGTTAAAGTTTACTTGAATCTTCCAATTACAAAAAAAAAAACTCAAAATATAAAAACATCAACATTATTTTTCCAATCCGCAATATCAAATATTAGAGTTCATATAAAATTTATGATTTCAAAATCCAAACTCGAAATTTTGAAGAAAAAAAAAATTTAGAAACACAAATCGTATGTTGTTAAAGTCTACTTACCTTTCAATTAAAAAACCAAACTCAAAATAGAAAAATGTCAACATTATTTTTCAATATGAAATATCAAATGTTAGAATTCATATAAACTTTATAATTCCAAAATCCAAACTCGAAATTAAAAAAAAAAAATTAACTTCGAAACCCCAATCGTATATTGTTAGAGTTTACTTCAATCTTTCAATTGAATAACCAAAGTCAAAATATAAAATTGTCAACATAACTTTTCCAATCTGCATATCAAACGTTAGAGTTCATATAAACTATATAATTCCAAAATCCAAACTCAACATTTTGAAAAAATTAAATTAAATTCAAAACCCTAATTGTATATTGCTAGAGTTTACTTGAATCTTTCAATTGAATAATCAAACTCAAAATAGAAAATTGTCAACATTATTTTTCCAATCCGCAATATTAAGCGTTAGAGTTCATATAAACTTCATAATTCCAAAATCCAAACTCGAAATTTTGAAGAAAAAAAATTTAACTTCGAAACCCCAATCGTATATTGTTAGAGTTTGCTTGAATCTTTCAATTGAATAACCAAACTCAAAATATAAAATTGTCAAAATTATTTTTCCAATCCGCAATATCAAATGTTAGAGTTCATATAAACTTTATAATTCCAAAATCCAAACTCGAAATTTTGAAGGAAAAAAAAAATAACTTCGAAACCCCAATTGTATATTGTTAGAGTTTACTTGAATCTTTCAATTGAATAACCAAAGTCAAAATAGATAATTGTAACCTTTATTTTTCCAATCCGCAATATCAAACATTAGAGTTTATATAAACTTTATCATTCTAAAATCCAAACTCGAAATTTTGAAAAAAAGTTAAATTTACTTTGAAACCCCAATCGTATATTGTTAGAGTTTACTTGAATCTTTCAAGTGAATGACCAAACTCGAAATAGAAATTATCAACATTATTTTTCCAATCCGCAATATGAAACGTTAGAGTTCATAAGAACTTAATAATTCCAAAATCCAAACTCGAAATTTTGAAGGAAAAAAATAACTTTGAAACCCCAATCGTATATTGTTAGAGTTTTCTTGAATCTTTCAATTGAATAATCAAACTCAAAATAGAAAATTGTCAACATTATTTTTCCAAGCCGCAATATCAAACGTTAGAGTTTATATAAACTTTATAATTCCAAAATCCAAACTCGAAATTTTGAAGAAAAAAAAATAACTTTGAAACTCCAATCGTATATTGTTAGAGTTTTCTTGAATCTTTCAATTGAATAACCAAACTAAAAATAGAAAATTGTCAACATTATTTTTTCAATCCGCAATATCAAACGTTAGAGTTCATATAAACTTTACAATCCCAAAATCCAAACTCGAAATTTTGGAAAAAAAAAAAATTAACTTCGAAACCCCAATAATATATTGTTAGTTTATTTGAATCTTTCATGAAATCTTGAAAAGATCCGAAGAGAGAGCTGGGGAAGTATTTGGAAGTCATTTAGTCATTTTTATATATATATATATATATATATATCAAATAAATAAACGGTTCGTCATGAAAATCTTAATTATTGCAAAAATCATTTATTTATTTGACACTTATGAATGACTACTTTTTTTATTTTTTACAGAGATGATTTTGACATGATAATATATAAAACAAACAGTTCCAATTATAATATATGTACGAAGAATAATTTGATAAATCAATAGGGTAATATAAAGAGCCATCACAAGATAATATTAAGATTGGCATACCACCATAGTGGAGTGAAGACATACTTATATTCAATTTATTCGTTAAATATATTAATCAACATGATTTTATATCCAATAATAAAATTTAAGATCCAATAATAAAAAATATGCCCCTCAAATTTATTTATAATTAAAAATTAATTAATAAATAATAACCTTATTAGAAGAGTGGAAAGTTAACCCCGCTTTAGGAAGACTTGACCCAAAAAAAAAAAAAAAAAAAAAACCCAAGAAATGCAGAAACAGTTGAAAACGACAAACACCAAGAAGGAAACAAAGTAAATGAATAATGAAAATGTAATCTTCAGTCTGAAGGACCCCAATAAAGTTAATTACAAATGTAGGTAGTGCTATAATCTTAATGAAATTATTGCACGGAAAACAGCATTTTGGATGAGCTTTCCACGTTCATTGGACCACTCACTCCTTTCGGTCTTAGTCCTTCACAGAATTTAAACACCTTTTCTTAAAGTCATCTTTATTCTTTAGTAGTCAAGGCTGAGCACTTTTTGTTTTTTCGTTTTCTTTTTTTTTTTTAGGAAAAACTTAAGATTATACTTAAGGCTTAAAACTTAAGATAATACTTATGGATATTATACTTAAGGCTTAAGACTTAAGTTTATACTAAGGCTTAAGACTTGTTTTTCTTTTTCTTTTTTCGTTCACACAATCTAAATACCTTACTTAAGCCAAATTTTAGGATTTTAAAAGATTAATTTTTGAATAAATAATGTGAGATTATATTTTATCATTTTTAAAAATGAACAGTTATATTATACTTCGCTTAATCTTTTATTTCTTTTAATATATATATATATAATTTAGTTTAATAAATTAAATTAAAAACTCATTTTTAGATATGTAATCAAATTAAGAAATTGTGTGAAAAATTGAATCAAAATTTGGAAGAAAATTTGATAGAATGAGGAATACATGAGAAATATGCATAAACGATAAATATATTTATAGTTAAAGTATACAATTTGCAAAATAAAAGTAGCAACAATCAAGAAACAGGGAAAAATATTCACTTTTGTGAATCTCTTTTATAAATCAAACCACTCATACAGGCCTTTCTTGAAAACATTGTAACTGGTTTCTTTGCTTCGTGCATAAAAAAATGGCCGAAGGATGTGGTGATGGTGGGGATGGCCATTGCGAAGCTGAACTACTTAGCCAGCTACCTTTAGAGAAGCTCAACTTAAATCCAAATCCAAGGAAAAAGCTTCTTGTTCTTGGCATAGGAGGGTTGCTTTGTCACAGGGTATATCGGTATGGGTCTCATAACAGAACCAAAATACCAAGTTCTCGCAACTTTGATGCCACCCATGGCAACTTCAGAGGTATTATTAAACCCTTGTGGCTTTTTTTTTTCTTTCTAATTTTATTTTTTATGTACAAATCATGATCTTGTAGCATGTACTTTTTTTATCATATCAATGAACATGTACTTGCTTCATTAATATTGTTTGTGTTGCACAGTTTACAGAAGGCCTTATTGTGAAGATTTTATGAAATTTTGCTTGGAGAGATTTGAAGTTGGAATATGGTCTTCTGCAATGGAGTAAACTAGCTTTATCTCCGCTCTAGTTCGGATTTCCCATTTCAATATAATATAAAAATCATTTTGTTTCTGGTATTTTATGACAGGCGGTACTTGGACAATGCCTTGGATTGTGTCATGGGAGGATTGAGGAACAAATTGGTATTTTCTTGGGTGAGGGTGCATATTAATATCTTCTCCTTCATGTAATGCTTTTATTTAATTTACAGACCAGTAATATCTTGTTTTGCTTTTTTCTTTTTGAGGACCAAGCGCAATGTACTGATTCAGGGTTCAAGAGCTTGGAGAAGAGTGACAAGCCTATCTTTTTCAAGGAGTTGAAGAAAATATGGGAAAACAATAAGAACACACTTCCATCTTGGATCTCAGAATATTCTTCATCCAACACACTATTAGTAACAATTCCTCACAAGGCTCTCCTAAATCCTGTATGTGTGACATATTTTTTGTTCGATTTTTTAATCGATGAACAGATCTGGATCATATTATCTTCTGTTTCATTTTCTACAGCCTCACACGGCCATCTTTCCCGATGAATACAAGGCTGATCAAGTTGATGACATGGGTTTAGGTCCAGAGGGTGAGCTGAGGCTTTACTTGGAAGGATTGGCAGATGCAGATGATGTTCCTACTTACGTTAAAGAACATCCGATTGGCCAACCTGCAATCACATCTGCTCATTCTGATTGGGAATATTACTCTCGCATTATTTCTCATTTTCAGAACAGGGTCTGAACCATAATATCTTGGAAATTTTATGATTGTAGAACTCTACCTTGCTTTGTTCCAAACATTTAAGCAATTATGTTTTAAGGTTATATTTGGTTCCAGATCCAGTTCCATTTCAAGAGACTTCATTAGGAACTTGTTTAATTGAAACATGCCAAAACTACTAAAAATGACTGATAAATGATTAATGAGAAGCATGTCAAGCTAACTTTGCTGCATTTGTCTCTAATTTCTTACAATCTAATGCCAAAACCGGTCTAAGTCTGTTACTAAATCCATAATATCGTTACAACAACAGCAATGATAAAAAAAAAATTGATTAGTTTGATGATGATGCTCGATCTCAACCTGTCTTCTTCCTCTAAGTTGTGAAGCATTCATCAAGCTGGTTGGGACCCGAATGATCATACCTTGTTCTGATTAATCACCGGTTACTTATACACCTTGCACAGACACATTGATGTCCGGGGATGGCCTGTGTTCTGACTTGAGCAGCTCCGTTCCATTCCAAACAATACCACCAGTGGACATGGCATTGGAGTTGTGCATTTGGATCATGTTTCTATCTTCTTCTCCTAAGCTTTGTTCCGGTAAAGATGTCGGTGTTGGGGTCAATCTGCTCCTGCTTTCAGGTTGTGCTTGCGAAAGAGGTGTTGCTGCTGTAACTGCATCTTGTGCACCTGTTACTTGGGAAGCTTGCGTGTGCTCGCGATAATGTCTTTTCTTATGCGCCTTGTATCCGTTTGGCATGAAGCTTCCAACAACCACCTACCCAAAAAAAAAAAAAAACAAAAAAATTCAACTTTCATTTTTATTTTTGAGAGAAGCAAGATAGTTTAGTCGAACTTCATAATCAGATAATGAGGGTGCTTAAGTGTCATGCTCAACAAATGGCCTACTTGTACAGGGCTAGCAGCTGTTAGCAAACCAGCAACACCACCTCCCACAACGCGACCATCGGGGCCTGCCAATGAGACACTCAAGCCCCCAGTCCTACTTCTCACACCACCAATCTCAGTGAACGTAAATGAACCAGATAAAGACAACAACTCAAACCGGCCCTGCAAGAAAGCTTACATTTTAGAGGGTGCTAAATACATAAAGACCAAATCCAAACCCCATAATGACATACAATTTGATCTTCACAGTATTTAAAATTGAATTCCAAGACATGTTTACTTGATGTTGACAGAAAGAGCACAGAATGTAACCTCATATGTGAGAATGCCGCCGGAGGAACCGGGTTGGCGAATGGCGACATTCGAGACAGCTCCATTAGCAGAGAGAACACAAACTGCCCGAGGACCCTTCTGAGAAAATGATAGAATTTTGGTTGCAACATCCTGCATATATGTCACAGTTTTTGAACCCTCATTGTCAGTTTATCTGTGCAAAAAGAGAAAATCTTCACTAGCTCTAGACAGTAATATCATTAATTTTACCTCCCCAGTGAAAACAGTAACCACGTGAGGTGTGAAATCCCCACCTGCTGTGTTTGCAAACAACTCCCCTGCCAAAATCAGATTGCAAATATTACATTCTAAATTTTTCTTGCGGTTTTCTTCTACTATAGCATCAAACATTAAAATGTGGAGCTAAAATCCATTAGCCCCCACAATACAGAAAATCCCATTATCAAGCTGAATATTCTGAGATCTTTGACCAGCCATAGAAAGTGTCTGTTTGGCTAGTCAGAAAATGGAGGAAAAAAATACTGGGAGTTTTGGTACCGTATTCTTACAATCTACATACTTTAAGAAAAAGAAAAGTTTATTTTTCTTGCTTTAGGTAGGTAAGTTGAGCTTTATACATCAAAAAATGAGGGAAAAAAACACAAAGGACAAGCAAACAAACAAAACACCAACCAGAATATCCTATCCAGTCAAAATCTCTTTCCTTTTCCTGCATTTTCTTTGCAAACAAACAAAATATAGAGAAAAAAGGGAACAAAACCAACATTTGAAGTACCCCACGACTCAAATTTTAAAACAATTTTCTTCCCTTTGACGATTTACCTAAAGAAGCAAGAATTTGCCAGTTCCCGGATCCAGAAGGCCTCCCTCGTCCTCTTTTGGAAGAAGAAGAAGAAAACTCAGAGGAAGGGGATGGAAGATAAAACCCAGGTGGCTGCGTTGGGGGCGAGACCACCCCACCACCACTCTTGTTGCTATTATTACTATTATACCCCATTCTCAAATTCCCCTCTGCATCATACTTTCTAGGCCTCCCTCTCTTCTTCTTCCCAGATAAATCAACACTCCCACCACCGCCACCGGCTGTCGCCGCAGCTGCAATTTGTGGTATTTGTGTTGTTGTTGCTGTCAAAACAGGGGCGTTGCTGTTGTTGTTGCTGATTTGTGAACTCATGGTGACATCCATGGACATGGCCATGGGTACGTTCACCAAGTGAGTCACTATAGGCGGTGACTCGGTCTCCGAGTTGCCCGGCGACCCAGAAAAAGTGCTCTCCTTTTCCTCCATGGAGGAAACAGAGAAGGAATTGAATGCTGCAATTTTTGTGTGTTGTTGGGGGCTGAGAGAGAAGTTTTGAACAAAAGGGTTAATCAACAAATGGCGCCAGAAATCAGAAGTAGAAGAAGGTGGTCAAGAGCGCTTTTTTGTTTTTAATGTGAGTATGAGAGTTTATACAAATTTCCTTCCCTCCATTAATGGAGGAGAAAAGTACTGTGGAAGTGAAACTGCGGTTTACAGATTTTCTTGTCTGGACTCCACTGTCCTCTCATCAAAACCATCTACCACAACCCTCGGCTTCTCTATTTCAGACCTCAGATTACCCTTTTGCCCCTACTATCTTAGGATAATATATAAATTTCCCTATAAATTTCTTTCTCATTATTTTATTTTCTCTCTCTTGATTCCTTTTTCTAAGGTGAAATACTGAAATGAATTGGGTGAATGATTATCAAATTTATTTATAATATGATTTGATACATTTTAATGGTATAAAATCACAATTACTTTCATAAAATTATGAATAAGTTGCTGCAATTTCCAAATTTATATTCAATGTATCAAAATAAAATAAATTTACCAAAAATAATATGAAAAAAGTAGAAGAAAAATCTTGCAAAATAATTTTCATTGAGGGCAAGATCCTAGAAAAACGAGAAAGCTTGCTTTCATTTCAAGGAAAAGAAAAGTGCTCGTGACTGAAAAATACAGAAAAATATTAATAAAGAAGAAACTATGGCTTGTAAAAGAAAAAGGAAGGGTAATACTGGTAGCACACTAGACGGCATTGAGGACATCGATGGGAATACAATTACAATTGAAAGGCATTATTGTAATTGGAGAGATGGTTTCTGCTTTTTTTTTTTTTTTTTGGGGTGTATGAAAGACCGGGAAAATTATAAGCTGTTCGGATAAAAAATGCGGTCAAAGTAGCGGTGTGCTGTTAAAGCTAAAACCTGCCATAAAATAATAAAAAAATCTTTTATTTTATTAAGCTACAAGAAAAGTTCAAATCCCAAGCTTACGTTTCATTACTCCCAACTCTAAATTTGTTTTCTCTGAGTTTTATTATTTCCTAAAGGCCAATTTACGTTTTTGGTCCTCGTATTTTAAGTCATTTTTACTTTTGATCTTCCTGATTTTAGTTTTCACACTTTGTCCTATAATTTAGTGTATATTTGAATTAGATCATTTTGTAAACTTTATCATCTTTTATTTTTATTTTTTTTTATAATCAACTAAAGTGAGGAAAAAAAATTAGGCGAACAGAACTACACACCAAAACTCAGTCATCAGACTGATACATCAGCTTATCCTCCCAACACATAAAGCAATTCAATGGAAACCGAGCCCGAGATAAGATACCCCATATCTCCCAACACCCACATGAATAGGACACAATAAAATTCATACTGATATGAATCAAAAGTTGACCAAAATTTATCATCTTAATTTCTAGTTGCATTTTATCAATCTCAAATTATTGCATTCAATACAAAACATAATCCTTTTTCTAATTTTTTTTCTCAACAATTTTAAATGTGTAGTACTTAATTGGAACTTCGTCAAGATTACAAGACTAAAATTGCCAAAATTGAAATGATTTACTATGCAAATGGGCGCCTTGGGTTTTGATAAAACTCAGCCCTCTTCCTTCTTAAGAGAATATGGCTAACTTAATTTGTTTTTAGGCTAAACAGTTGAAAAACTTTTTTATAATTTTAGAAATTGTCTCCTTTAATATAAATATCACTCGTCTTTAACGAATTTTATTTTTAAAGTAGACGGAAAAATTAACGAAAACACTATAGTAAAATTCAAGGACGAGAATGTTAATATTGAAATACATGGACGATTATTAAAATTATGATAAAGCCAAAGAACAGTTGTGACTATTTAGCCTTATTTTTTATATTTGCCTCCAATTTTTATTATTTATTAGAACTACATAAGAATCCTTTGGCATCATTAAAAGCAGTTTAATTCCTATTAGTCCAACAATATTCCAATGCAATTTAAGCTCGTGGCAGTTTATCTTTGGCTTTCTTCCACATTATCAAAGGGGAGTTTATTTTTACACTTCATTTTTTACTTACTGTACTATACTTGTAGTTATTTATTTTGTCTTTTTAGGGAAGGAGTTGAGTGCAAAAAAAAAAAAAATTGAGAGTGGAAATCATCTACTTATCAAATATGTTGTCAAAGATATTTTTATTTCATATCTTCATATCTTGTTTTACGCTCTTAATGAGTCTCTGCAATAGTATGTCAAAAAGGAGAACTATAGCTCCAAACCCACGAATATTCTAAGATTTGTATGAAGTAGAGTAACCTACATATTATGACATTTCATTCCATATTATGACATTTGAATGAAGATGGATGAAATGAAAAGACATGTTTTCACTATCTTATGAACTTTAATTTGTGTATATATTTGAGCATAACAAATAAGATTAGGGGTGGGCACTGTTCGGTTCGATACAGATATTGACAATATCCAAATTCAAACCGTTAAAATCTTAATGGTTCAATACGGTTTGGATTTTATAAAATTAGAAATAAAACCGTTTCAATCCAAACCGTTATTAACGGTTCGGTTTGGATCGAAACGGTTTAAAACCGTTAAAAAAAAATAAGATACATGATATATTTGAGCATAACAAATAAGATACATGATATATTCTTTAAAAAAATGTATATGATTGAAATATATAAAATACATTTTACTACCTTATCAACTTTAATGCACAGTATAAATTGAGTCCATTTATATTCTAATCACCTTTGTATACTATATAAGAGTATCTGCAGCAGGCTCAACAAATATAACTTTTGGATAAATTTAACTAAAAATTTGTCAAAAAACTCTGAAATGGATTTGAACAGACTCAACAAATTTACTCCAAAATTTAACTTTTGTTGGATGGCTAGCTACAATTGCTGAGCCTAGATGGCTCACCATATATTTTTTGGTTCTTATCTCTCGCTCTCTCTCTCAGATTGTATTCACGCCTTTTTTTTTGCTATTTTACTGACAGCAAATGATGTATTAGTTGGGTGCTAATTAATCAAAGTTTGAATACTTGATTCCAGTTTTGATTATTTTGTCCTCGAAAAATCTTTTGTTAAAGGGTACCCCTCAAATTTGTTGTGGGATTTGACTATGATCTAAAAATTTGGAGATTACAAAGTTCTTATTTTGGCCTGAATTGTTATTTCTCCACCAAAATTTAATTGTTTGAGACTTCTAGTTAGTTGTTTTTCTCCATTAGTAAGTAAACCTTCTTATTCATATTCATTATCAGAACTTTCATCGTTGAACATCACATCACGTAAAAATTGGTGAGTTATATGTAGGTTAAATTGAATAAAATTGGGATGTGAGAATAAGATAATGAAATATGATTTGGTATGGATAAGTGAGAATGAATTTAATATTCAAAATTGGTGACAATATAGAGAGTCTGATTTTAGTAACTATGAAAATTGACTAACTATTAATAACTTTTTGGTCATTTTAAGTTAAATTTATCCAAATATTTGACTAAACGGGTATGAATACTATAATAAGTCACATTGTAGAAAAATAGATGAGCATATTAGTACGATAGTATCTGTTATAAATAATATATATAAAAAATTATCACTTAGTGTTATTATTTAATGGCCTTCATTATATCTTATGGGGAAAACTTCAAACTGTAAAAAGTGAAATAGATGTCAAATGTGTATATTATATAAAAAATAATATAATTGTATAAAAAAACTAATATATAATATTCATTTGCAATAATGTGATAAAATTGTTCCTGTAAAATAGTATAATAATTAATTATTACTACTTTATTGTCTACATCGAAATGAATTGGGAATCAGTTGATGGTAGTTGTTTATTCTAAAATTGTTTGAACCATTCAAAGTTTGGGAATCAGGTTCACCTAACACACCTACATTAGCTTTAGTAAGAAATGGTGGAAAATCCATCTCACAAGTAAAGAATTTATACGCATACAACAATATTAAAAAATAATATATATCGATTTTATTTTTTATTTATAAATATCCAATTTTAAAATGGAAATTGTTTACCATAACGAGTACAAATACCATTAAATAAGTAGTTTTTTTTTTTTATTACAAAGGAAATTTTGAAAATTTTTCATACAATATGTTATCGGAGTTTGAAATTTTTCATATAATATGTCAGTAATTTAGATGAATATATTGTCATTTAATCGTGTATATGACTTCTTACGTTTTTTTTTTTTTGAAATAAAATGATTTATTTAAGAGTTTGAATGCTTGTTTATAATTTAGATCAATATAAGCCTTGAAGTCAAATATGTTGGTAAAGAAAAAGAAGGTGAAAAGAAATGAAGTAAAGATGTTCCTCAATTCAAACATCTTTTTGGGTCAATTTTGCATCTGTTCATACGTTTTCAAACTTTTATCAAATTTAAATTTTTTCTAAGCCAAACATGCAAAAGGGGGGATTCCCTAGTGATGAGCACGTGAAGCTAAGGATTTTCTTCTGGTAAATTATTAAGATTGAAATTGGGATTTCCAATAAGTGCCCTGAATCTTGATAAAAGGATTTAATTGTTCAAAATTAAAAATCAAATATGCAGGTAACTTTCAACTCTTGGAAGAGTCCCAACTTTTATAGACAGATCTTATCAATAACTTTATTTTTTTGGGATACAAATGTGTAGCTTGAGTTTGAATTTTGACAAAATAAAAAAATCACTGCCTTGATAAATGAATAAGAGGGGGGGACCAGTAATAAACATTTTCATTTATATAATTGTCTGAAAATAAAATTTATTAATTAAGCATGAAAATAAAGCTGCAAAGTTATTATTAAAGTGATACAACCAAAGTTACCAAACCCCCTTTTAGGCCTCCCCATGCGAGGGTTGGGTCCTCGACTGTGCATAATTACTTAGGTGAATACTTGTATTTTTTTTTCTCTATTCAACAATTCATGAGGTGGGATACATAATTTTTAGCTTTAATAACCATATTTTATTTTATTTTTTAAAAGGGCCATAATAGATAATAAGAAGCATCAAATGAGTACCAATATAAATTGTTATATGTTTCAAATGTGCCTAATATCTTAAAAACACATAAGTATTTTGCGTGCAAGACTGATTTATCAAAACATGCCTACAACTCCACCGCACAAATGGAAATATGGTCATGAAGAAGGACACTTATGATGGCCCAAATGTTGAAAAAAATTTAAAAAATTGATATCATCGTAAACGTTTTCTCGTTCTAGCTTTTAGATTGAAAATGACTAATACTAAATTAAAAAATAAAAAATAAAATTAACTGGACACATAATTTTGAGCAAGGCATTACTCTTAATCACTTGAATTACATGCTCACTCTAATACTCTCGAGAGTATGGGAGTCACTGGAGTCTAGAGGAGTTATACCAATGCAAGAGTGTAAATGGCATCTCTAGAAGCAAGTTTGCACTTGAGAGCCAACATTGTTCATTCATTTTTGGGTTAATTCCATGCTCTTGAGAGCTTTGGTAATCTTATCAGCAACAGCAAGGCAACAAACACATAACCAAAGCAAGTTTGAGCCCATTTCTTCAGAGTTTATTCAAATACTCTCTCTCTCTCTCTCTCTCTCTCTCTCTCAGAGCTATGATTGAATATGTTCACTGAGCAATCAGCAGTTTATAATTTTAGATGAGTGACAGTTGGGCCTGAAATTTGTCTCAAGTGATAAGCATATGCGCCTGGAAATACCCCAAACTCAACTCACTAACAACGAAGCTCAGGAAAGTGACACAAAACTTGAACTCGTTCTTTCACAATTCAGAGTGAAACTCCCAATGCTGCTGCTATTGTCATCCTCAGAAAACCATGACGACTAGGACTAGGTGGAAGCACTTACAAGTTACAACTCAATTCCCCCACCAACCAAATCCTCCAAAATATTCTAAACCGACCATACATATGATTTGTATATTTACTTTCTGCCTTGACAATGTCACGTTCATCATCATGCACAAACAAAATACTTTGCATTTACATTTTGTGATATGTTTTTCGATGCCTTTTATGCTATTCAATGATTCTCGGACGTGCTTGCGATCGCAGCAACAATGACCTATATGTATTGGGTTATTTGTTTTAGGATATTCGGTTTACTTTCAGTGTGGCTTGTCTGCACGTAAGTCCATTGATCTTTTTTTGAGGTAGTTAAGCTGTGTTAAAGGTTTCGTTTTTGTGGGATCGATTAATGTTGTGTCCTACCATTCTTTTTGCTATTTGCGTGTCATGACGACTTTGATGGTGCGTAAAATGTTTCAAATTTTATTACTTGTGCGTGATTTTTTCTATTCTCATTTATGATGATTGATCTTTATTGAAAATATTTTACATGTTGTCATCGAAATATTAACATTTAACTTGTCTATCACTTTATATTATTAAATTATCATTATTTTATGTCTTTTTGGTTGAACATATTAGGTTCTAAATGACGGGTTTTCAACAATAAAATGCTAGACCTCAGTATTAGTAGAGGGTCGTGACTACTTAAGCTTGCAAAGGCTTCGTAAACAAGTTTATATAGCCCGGTGGGTGAGCCTCGTAAAATATCTTATAAACAGATGGAAAACAACAAAATCCAAACTCCATCAATCAACATTGGTGACAAATTATAAAACTCTACCAAAATTAGAAACATGTGGGTCATTGGAATTCTCCTAGGGGTGATGTAATATCCTGTTTTTTCACCTTGGTTTGACCGATTTACGACTCTTTTGGGGGCTCTTTTCGATTTTAGCTTTGTTTCCTCGTAAACATCTGCTTGAAAACGCGGCTGTTTGTACACAGCTGGTGCTTACGATTACCCCCGAAGGGCCAATGCCCGGCCCCTTTCTTCCTCTTCTTCTTCTTCCATTTTTGCAGCTCACTCATATTTGCTTGCTTCTGTGCTTCAGATTGATGCAAAGTTTCCACCTTTATGGAGTTTGAAGTGAAACGGTGAGTATTTCATTTACTGTATGAGCAAAGTTATTACCAGTATATCCTGCTTTTCATTTTATTGTTTGAATCTGCGTGGGTATTTAACTTTTGAGACGAGGGCATGGAAATTCATTTTCTGTTATGTTTTGCTTTTGTTCCCATTCTTCCCGAGCAACCAAATGAAGGGTTAGAGATCGCATTGTGTTTTCCTTGTGTTTGAGCTAAGTTGGATTTAGGGATTCTGGGTTAGCTTTTGTGACATTTTTTCCATTTGTTGATAAAATGAGAAATTGTGATTTTTGGTTTGATGTTTAGCAAAATAATGATTCTTTTACTTTGAATTTTGCCACAGGAATAAAGTTGCATACTGAGGTTTGGACTTTGCAGTGTATGAGCTTTAATGGGGGGTGAGATAGTGCCCGAGTCATGGTTCGGTAGTTTGAGGTTCTCATGGAGTCGTGTGGTGGAGGTTGAAAAGCCAGCGATTGGGATTCTAGCATTTGAAGTTGCGGGGTTGATGTTAAAGATTGTCAATTTATGGAATTCTGTGAGTGAAAATGAGATATTTAGATTGAGGGAAGAGATTATTAACTCGATTGGGGTGAGAAGGCTTGTGTCAGACGATGATGATTACTTGATGGATCTTGCACTGAATGAGATCATTGAGAATTTGGGATATCTGGCTACGTCTGTGGTTAGGCTTGGGAAGAGGTGCACCGACCCTGTGTATCACCGGTTTGAAGAATTTTTTGATGACCCTGTTGAGAACGGTTTTCAGTGGCTTGGATGGGAGTACAGGTGGAAGAAAATGGAAAAGAAAGTGAAGAAAATGGAGCGATTTGTTGAGGCTACAATGCAATTATCCCAGGAGCTGGAAGTGCTGGCGGAGCTTGAGCAAACTCTGAGGAGAATGCGGTCTAATCCTCAGTTAAATCGGATCAAGGTTCTTGAGTTTCAACAGAAGGTAATGTGGAAGCGTGAAGAAGTGAAAAATCTACAAGATATGTCTCCATGGAATAGAAATTATGATTACACTGTCCGACTTTTGGCAAGATCCCTTTTTACAATGCTAGAGAGGATCAAGCTGGTCTTTGGAGTTAATCCAATGGCTTTGGAAGAGGAAATGGATAAATCCGGAGTCATAAATCCTGACTGTCTTTCTCGCAGTCATTCCTTTTCTGCTCTTATGCACTCTTCTGTTCATCCATCTGATGCTAATGTATGTGGGTTCAATCCAGGGTCTCTTGGGAGATCACTTTCAAAGCCAAAGCGTAATTCTGTCATGAATCGAACAAGCAAGCAGCGGCAAGCTCATCATCAGTCATCCATCCAACATGAAAATTATGGGCTATTAAAAGCCAAACGGTTTGTTCATGTTGGACCTTTTAAAGGATGCATGACCGGTGGTGATTCTCCTGTTTTTCAAGCCTGTAAGCCCGAAGCAGGTGGTTCTATGAGGTTGAGAAGTACCCTTATGAAACAATGTGATGACTTGAAGTACACACATATGGGATCTCAATCTTTCACTCACAGCATCTATTCTAAACTATCCCTGTTCAATTCAAAATGTACACTATTGGCTCCCCCACCGTCTACCCTTGGTGCTGCTGCTCTGGCTGTCCATTATGCACATGTGATTGTTTTGATTGAAAACATAGCTTCATCACCTCACTTGATCAGCCTCGACGAAAGATGTAAACTTTACAATATGTTGACCACAAGTGTAAGAATCAGTCTGAGAGCTAGACTAAAGTCATATGCCAAAACTATGGGCCGATCATCTGTCTATGATCCCGCCCTAGCCGGACAGTGGAGCCTGGCAGTGGACCAGATACTGGAATGGCTTGGTCCACTTGCTCATAACATGATTCGGTGGCATTCTGAGCGAAATATTGTGAAGCAGGAGGAAGTTTCCAGGTCAAGTGTGCTTCTGTTCCAGACCCTCTACTTTGCGAGTCAGGCTAAAACTGAATCTGCAATTGTAGAGCTTCTTATAGGTCTCAACTACATTTGCATGGTTGATGAACTTAGTAGGGAGGCTTTGCAAGATGCCGGTGGCAGCAAACATTGTGATGATTATATGCTCAAAAGAGTTGAAATTGTTAAGTAAATTTGTAGACTGCGTTAGTAGAAAACACTTCCATGAGATCAGAAACTGCATTCCTCCAATCTTTCAGAGTTTTCAGCATCAAATTAACAGTTTTACTTTCTCTGGGACGCCAGAAAGTAAATTGTTTCTCTTTTCTGTTTTGGAACTCAAAGATTCTTTGATTTGTTCATATGCTGTATGAATTGGAAGCCGATGACGTCCTTGGAAAGCATATCTTGTAACGTTTACTTACACTAAGCTGTATGCTGCGGCATCATGGAAGGTATATTTGCTCTACTCTTTTGACATATCTTCTGTAGCTTCCTTTTTTGTTTTTTTTTTGTTAGTTAGTGAAATTTCGGCTACTTTGTATCCATCCTTGGTCGTCTTTATTTTCCAATATATATAGATATGTTTTTTTTTTTCTTTCTATATTGGCTGAGATTATTGCATTGCTTAAAAATCAATCTACATCTTTTATGATATTTTGACTAAATTCCAAATTCCATATCGTTGTTTAATCAACTTAGGCTGAAATGCATGGATGGCTGGTGACGGTCATTTATCATCACTTCTGTATCTATTTCAACTACGATGAAAAATCCAATTGAACTTTTTATTATACATTCTTTAGTGAACAACCATGCATAGGCTCAGGAAAGAGAAAACATGGGGATACTGACTAACAACATATCATTTGCATCAAACAAGATCTTATTTATATGGTTTATACTACAAAAGACTGGTGTTCTTGACTCAAATGAGTGTCTACAGTGACTATGATTCCAAGCACTTTCTAGGCACTGCTAGTAAAGGCTTGAGCTTTTTCATTGTCATCCCTAACCTCTCCTTCCAGTCCGTGGTACCTGGAGTCACATTACCGTCAAGTTCCCAGTGGAATTGGTGAAGCAATATCTCCAATGTAAGATGCAGCATTCTATGAGCCAGTGGTACACCTGCACACATTCTCCTCCCAGCTCCAAATGGAATGAACTCATAATGTTGGCCTTTGTACTCAATTTTTGAGCCCATGAACCTCTCAGGCTTAAATGAATTTGCTTCATCAACCCACACCTCTGGGTCTCTTCCAATTGCATAGACGTTCACAAATACCTGTGTGTTTTTGGGTATAAAATAGCCCCTGAAATTGGTGTCATGCATAGCCTTTCTTGGTACTAAGAAAGGAAGTGGTGGATGCAATCTTAGTGTTTCTTTGATTATACTCTGCAAGTATGGAAGATTGTCAATGTCACTCTCTTCCAACGTTCTGTTAGGACCAATTACTTGAGTCAGCTCAGCTTTGGCCACCATTAATGCCTCCGGGTTCCATAAGAGCTCTGTCAATGCCCATTCTATGGTGCTGCTTGTGGTTTCTGAACCTGCCATAAACATTTCCTACAAACACTAGTGCCCATTCTAACCATCAAATCAATATTTTCATACTGATTTTCATACTTGCCTCCTCTCCGGTCAACTCCCCTTCTTTCGTCCTATCCTTGACGAACTTAGACGCAATGGCGATAGCTTTTCCAACGTCCCTCTTCATCTTCCTCTTCAAGCCCTGTGGATCCAACCACCTTAACCATCGAAAGAAATCCGCCATGTTGGGAGCTCCACTCCACTCCACTAGCCCATTGGTTGCCTCAAAAAACTCCAAGCCTTCACTCGTAAAAGGATCCACCAAGTCCTTAGACAACATGAGATTGCCAAGAAGGTTGAAGGCCATCAGGAATACGAAACGAGCCACATGAACTCCATCTCCATGATTTCCATCCTTCACAGCTTTAGAGGCATCGTCTTCTTCAATCCACAGCTGCATATTGTCAATGCACTTTCTTGGAACCAAGGCCGTGTCATTGATGCGCTTGCTCCACCAACATGTCCACGGTCACCAAGCGCCTCAGCACGCACCAGTACGAGTTGTATGGGGCTAAAGTCAGTAAGCCTTTGTGATAACCATGAACCCGACTGGCTTCTTTGATTGTGCGATCGGCGAATGAGAGGTCATGGTTCTTGAAAAAATCTTAAAATCAATGGCAGCTTTGGCAGATTGAATGACCATTGTGTTTCTTGCAACAAGCCTAAGCCAAATTACAGGACCAAACTTGTGTGTTAGGCGAGTGAGAGTCCTATGTGGCATTGTGCCAAGGTTGAACATGTTGCCGAATATAGGCCATCCTGGCGGTCCAGGTGCACTACAAGAAAAAATTGCAGTGCTAACAAAATTTTTTTGTCTGCAAAGACCAAAATTTGTTGGTAAAGGTCTGTAACAACAAAATAATTTGTCGTCTATATCGTCACTATAGGCTCGTTGGGAAAGATAATAGCCAACGAAAATTTGCATTTTGTTGGGTTAGATCACTTGCCGACAAAGTAATTATGACAAAATATATTGTCGTAATATTATGTTGACGACAAACTTTTTCGTCGTAAGATGGTATGAACAACAAATATAATTCGTAGTAAGACTACATCAAAACAAAATTAATGACAAAATATTTTGTTGTAAGATTGTCAAGACGACAAAAAAATTCGCTGTAAGACTGCATAACAACGAAATTGATGACAAAATATTTTGTTGTAATCTATATACACGACAAAAAATTTCGTCGGCAAATTTGACAATATTCTATTTATAACAAAAAATTTTGTCGTCAAATTTAGAAGTTTTGTCATATGCTTAATAGTTTAACACAGCCTATTTCCAAAACAATCAAGCAAGATTTTAAAGAGGCATTCTACAACAAAAGTTTACTTGATTTCCACCATATAAAAGTTGACTGAGTCATCAAAGAAGTTCACCAAGTTCAGTTTTACAATATTCTAAATATAGCTTCAAACAAGTTCACGTACTAAAACAATCTAGAAAAGCTAAATGTCTTCATTGGATTGAGCCGTAGATGCTTTTCCAAGAGACGGTAATGGCGGCAAGACAAACCCAGGCATTATAGTCTGTAATGTCTGCTGTATAACATCAAAAGCTTGCTAAAAGGCCCGTTGTTCCTCCAAAACTGATGCCAATTGTTGCTGAATCTCCACACGAGCTGCTTTCTCTTCCTACACCGTTTTCTGCAATTGTTGAATAGTAGCAACTGATGCCCGAGAAGACAACCCATGAAGCTCTCTACGTCGCCCTTTACCTAACCCACAAATCTGACATCCGAATTTAACTCCTAGTATAGATGTCATGATCTTCAGTCCAACATCAATATCAAGTATAGGTATGTCTTCTAAAGTTGTACCCTTTGGATACTCTTCTGCCAAATTCCTAAAATACTCCTCTTTCTTCTCCAACATTTCAGCATCAAAAAAGAAAAAAAGAAAAAATTGAATGTACAATGACAATGGAAATTGGCAATGGCATCATCCAAGTTTCAATTCTGAATCTACAATGTCAATTTTTTCGTTTGCTAGAGAACTTGATGAGTTGAAACTTGAAAGGAAAATGAAGCAAAATGGGTATAAATAGAAGAAGATGATAGAGGAGTGGTTGAGAGCATGAGACTAAAAATGAATGTACATTGGAATTAGGTTCGGATCATAAAGTTTCCAACTAGCTATGGTGAATGGTTGTGTTTTGAATACTGCCAAGGCTTCATACCAGGAGAATCTAACCCTGATTGACCCTATAATCTCTCTTGAAATTGAAAAAACTAGTTTCATACCAAAATTCACTTAAAAATAGACACAGAATTCAGATTGCAACCCAAATAAGCAGAAAGGCAAAATAGATAGACAAAATAGAATCAATTTTACATGTTTGGCCTTAGCTATCTCATTCTTCCATTCCTTGTTTTTCCCTCCATAAGCTATCTCAAAAGTATCAACCTCCGCAAACTTCGAACCCACCTAAATATCAAAATTGAAGTAGTGTCAAAGTAAAACTAAATCATGACATTATGTTATAAAAAGAAGAGAAAATAATAAGGAAAAAACTATTAGATTAACGATGTCGCTGCTAGTTCATTCACCAAGTATGACAAATAAAACTAAAATAAAACTAGCTTGAAGGCCATAAAGCAACAACAAAATAAAAAAAAATGTCAAGCTCAAATAATTCTGATATAAATTAGCATGCTCTTTAAGATACTGCATCAACATTTCACATTGATAGAAATCAGAAGCCTAACTTTGGACTTGTCGGGTTAGCCTAGTCTACCATTGATAGAAATCATAATTATGTCTTGCTGATGAATAAAAGGAATGCGGAATTTTGGGCATATCTAAGGACAAAATTGCTCATTTTAATCGAATGAATACTGATAAACCATACACAGATATTATTTGCACTTAGAAAGCACTAAAAGTTAATCACCGAACATACTACACAACATAATCCAGAGCTTTGCCCCCTCTATTATTCGATTACCCCGAAACTTGCCTTACATTTATTTTAACTATTATGCATTCGATTAGGTCCATGGGTGAAGCTTGCTAGAACAAGTATCACCACTGGAGTCCTAAGCATGCCCATGAGCAAAACCTAAATAACCCTCCAACATCACTCAATCTTCTCAATCTTCTCAATATGAAAGGATACACAACGAGTGACTCACATTCAGTTCAATTAGGAAGTCTTCTCAGAAATTTCAGCAAGAAGAGAGCCGAGGTGGGCAACAGGAGCGCCGCAATCAGTGAGAAGAGGGCCGAGTTGCATAACAGCTCCGTCATTGCCCATTCTGTAGTGCTGCTTGTTGTTTCTGAACCAGCCATAAATATTTCCTGTACCAAATTTTCATTCATGGCTTTAAGAAGTGAAAGAATGTGAATTAAGAATTGCAATATGATATTCACACTCAGACAACATAAGGCAATTCGAAACTTCCAAAGCAGATCGAACTCTTTATAAAATTTAAGTAGAAAACTTACATCATGGTAAGTACATATATATATATTATAAATTGGCTAAATATATATTGTCAGGCTGTGAATTTGGACAACTTATTCAATCACGAAGCAACATGATCTATATCATAAATTCACGATATATCAAAACAATATATATATATAGCTCATGTGTACTTACCAATATAATATTGAGTCCATGATCTGAAACTTTAGCTGGTTCATCAATTGATCCATCCCCACTGAATTCAAGCAACACATCCAAGAAGTCCCTAGTACTTGTCTCATCTCCGTCCACCGCCCTCTCTTCAAGCCTCTCCTTGACAAACTTAGAGGCAATTTCGATAGCCTTTCCAAGGTCTCTTTCCATCTTTTTCCTATAGCCTTGTAGATCCATCAACTTTAGGCATGGAAAATAATCAGACATGTTTGAAAGCCCATTCCACTTCATAAGTCCATTCATTGCCTTAAGGCTTAAAGAACTCCACCCCTTCTTCTGAGTTGGGATCCACCAAGTCCCTAGACAACTGTTAGTAGGACGATCGAGTGAGCTTAGGAAGGATTTCAGGAATGCAGCTACCAAGAAGATCGCAGGGTGACATTCAAGGGCAGAGGTAGAAGACTCATTATCAGGTACTTCTTTCAACCTAAAGCTCCTAGCTGGAAACGAGATTAGCTCGATGGTTTAGGATAGAATCTTCTTACTTCTACCTAATTCTGGTGATTGAAGCAATGAGAATCGTTTGATGCTTGTAATAGAAGAAATGTGATTGCCAACAACAACAACAACAACATGAGATTGCCAAGAAGGTTGAAAGTCATAAGGAACACAAAACGTGCCACATGAACTCCTTGTCCTTGCTTGAGTTTAGAGGCTTCCTCTTCTATCCAAGTTTGCATGTTGTCAACACACTCTCTTCTTATGGAGGCTGTCTCGTTGATGCGCTTGTTTGTCACCATTTCCACCGTCACTAACCTCCTTAGCACGCGCCAGTGTGAGCCGTAAGGGGCTAGGGCTAGTGACCCTTTGTGGTAATCGTAAACCGTACCGGTTTCGTTGATTGTGCGCTCGGCAAATGAGAGGTCATGGTTCTTGAAAAACTCTATGGCTGCTTTGGCACTTTGAATCGACACACTGTTTCTCACACCAAGTGTCAGCCAAATTACAGGGCCAAACTTGTGTGTTAGGTCAGTGAGAGATCTATGTGGCATTCTGCCAAGATCAAACATGTTGCCGAATATGGGCCATCTGGGGGTCCAGGGGGAAGCTTCCGGTGATCTGAGTTTGATCGCCGGCAGATTAGCAAGAAGAGAAGATCGAGCTGGTAACAAGAAGATGGCAAATTCCACAAGAGAGTTCCAAGAATGGCACTCAATTAAGCTGAAGAACTGAACCATTTCTCTTGCTTTCTAAGTTCAAAATGTTCGTGATTTTTAAGTAGTGAGCAAAGGTTTTGTTAGATTATATATAGATCATGGTGATTGAAGAGGATCATATACATATGTAGTTTCAAGATACCCTTTTGATTAGAGTTCAAATTTTTTATAATATTATGGTTAGTACGTATTGTATTTTAAAGTTTGAGAATAATTAATTATCGAAAGAAAATTTGGAATTTTCCTTAGAAAATATCTAGAAGGAAGGACTTAACCACGACTTCAACAGTAAGTTGAAAATTGATGCATCGATCTGCCTAATTATTAGTGTTTAATTAGTTTATTATGACTTTAGCTGTTTAATTGATGACTTAGTTGCAATGATGTCAGAAAACAAATATATTTCATAGAGGCCTGAGAAGAAGGATACATAGCTACACAACAAATCAACAGTATGATATCACTTGAAGAGGAATTATATATAGTTTCAAGATTCCCTTTGATTAACATTAAAATTTTATTTTTTAATTCTTTTTTATACTATAACTAATGATGTTAGAGAGAATACAGATCATGAGACAGTCTAAGTTTAACTATACAACAAATCAACAATATGATATCCCCAGGCTAGGCCTAAGTTCAAGGTAGATAAAAAAAAAGTAATTAAAAAAAAACTTTTATATTAGGCTATGCACATGTAGACGTTAGAGGCCTCAAAAGTAAAATTTCAACTATTATAATGAGTTTTGTGCATGGAGATATGATGGAGGCCTAAAAAATATTTCCTCTTTCTTTCATTTTCTTCCATTTTCATCCATATATTCTAAGCCTGGATTTTACTTTTCTTATCAATTTATATATTCTAAATTTTAAATAATTTATTTTAAATCTCACTCCCAAATTTCAATCTCTAATTTCTATAATTTATTATGTGTAAAAGAAAGTTTTAGTTTAAACTTGAGATCTCATCATTTTGTTAGAATTATTTGTAGCTATAATTATTGAGAACAAGTATAATGACGCATTTGATTTTTCTAAGTTAATTTTACTCTACTTTTTTCTTCTCAAAGGTTTTATTTTATTTCTTTAAAACAATTGACATTATTCCAAAATTATCAACCAAGCAATTGAAATGTAAATATTAACTAGTTCAGTTGGTTCTAGTACGTGTTGACTTGTACACAGTTGGTTTTAAGTTAGAACCCTGATGACATATTGTATGAAAATTTTCTAGAAAATTCCCCCTCCTCTGTAATAAAAATGTGCAAATATTGATAGGCACTCTTGCATTGGAAAAGTGAATTTTATGAATAATATTTTAAATTAAATTAATTTTAAAAAAAATAATATTTATTTATATTTAAATATTAAACTAAAAAACTTCATTTGTAATTTTGCCTTAGATCTCCATTTGGCTTGGAACAGCGCTAGATATCACTTTATTGAAGATCAATCTTGAAACATATTATATGGAGGCCTAAGAACAACGGTCTAAGTTTAGCTATGCAATAAATCAACAATATGATATCACTTCACTGAAGATCGATCTGAAAACATATATATCGCATCTTCTGGTTCAGATTCGAAGCCAATAGATGATCATATGAAACCATAGTTGTATATGCATTTCATTGGCTGAGGACAATAAGGGACAACCTAACTTGACAAAGTAAAACCAATCTTTCCACATAACAACAACTTACTTTGTTTAACAGTCCTTCCACTCATTTCCTTATATAATAAGATAAGTTTCTTTTATTTTATTTATAAATAAGTGATTATTATATATTAATTAATAATTATATACGTTTATTTGAGTGGCTCTTTATAACACCAAACTTTTAGAAACATTGAACCGATATGCTTATTTAAGTGGCTCTTTATAATACCGAGCTTTTTGAAACATTGAAAATTATAATCTACGCTTCTTAGGCACGGCTAGTAGTGGGTCTGATTTCCTCATGGTTATCCCCAACTTTTCCTTCCAATCCATGTCGTCTCTAGTAACGTTTCCACCAAGTGACCAGTCAAATTGGTGAAGCAACATGCCCAAGGTGAGATGTAACATTCTATGAGCCAGAGGCAAACCTGGACATACTCTCCTTCCAGCTCCAAATGGAATGAACTCATGATGTTGACCCTTATAGTCAGTTTTGGAGCCAGTAGTGAACCTCTCAGGCTTGAATATATTAGGTTCATCAACCCAAACATCCGGGTCTCTTCCAATTGCATATGAGTTCACAAACACCTGTGTGTCTTTAGGTATAAAATATCCCATGAATTCGGTGTCCTCCATAGCTTTTCTTGGTATCAGGAATGGGATTGGTGGATGCATTCTCAGTGTTTCTTTGATTATGCCTTGTAAGTATGGAAGTTTGTCAATGTCACTCTCTTCGATTTTCCGGTTTGCTCCGATGACTTGAGCGAGCTCGGCTTTGGCCTTCACCATTGTTTCCGGGTTGCATAGCAGCTCCGTCAATGCCCATTCTATTGTGCTGCTTGTCGTCTCTGAGCCGGCTAGAAATATTTCCTGTGTGACAAATATATAAGTTGACAAGTGCTACTCTATGGTCACTTCTGGACAAAAAATATTAATCAAGCCGTTTGTCGCCTATTCCAACCATGTGTGACAAAAATAGACGTGAACATTCCAAAGCTAGTTGTCTACGTTGGATTATTCGTATTCGTTTCTATATTATAATTTGTCGAATTGTCCATGTTGGATTATTCATGGTCTTAGTATTCGTTTCCATTCCATTCCCTCTAATGTTATCTCATTATATATACCATCCTTTTATACATATATTATAATTAGAAACCATTCATTATTTAATTCATTATGTCGAAATTATTTTCATAAAAAATCAATAATATTTGAGTTTATTTAGTCATTCATATCAAATAAATTGAAGGATTGCCATGATAATTTTTATTTTTACCCAAAATTTTAATTTATTTGACACATGTGAATGACAAAATGAGTTATAACTAATCGTGTTGATTTTTCATATAGATGATCTTGATATAAAGATTTACAGAAAGAATAGTTCTGATTATGATATATAAACAAAGACAATTTGATATATCAGGATGAGATGCAAATATTTTCCTTATAATTTATATTATTGGAATTATCTAATTGATGATTCTTTGAACATTTTATACAGATGCCATATAATTATTGCATATAACTAAATTAAACTCAATGGATCGATGAATTAATTGACCATATATATATATATATGCACTTACCAGTATGAAAATATTGACATGATGATCAGAAAATTTGGCAGGTTCATCAATCCCATTGCCTTGAAACTCAAGCAACAAATCCAAGAAATCCCTAGTTCTGACGTCACCACCCAGCTCCTTTTGTTTGATGCGGTCCTTGACGTAGTTAGAAGCAATTTCCATAGCTTTACCAAGATCCCTAGTCATCTTCCTCTTCAAGCCTTGCGGGTCAAGCCACTTCAACCAGGGAAAGAAATCAGACATGTTTGCATTTCCATTCCATTCCATCAACCCAGTCATTGCGTTAAAAAACTCCAACCCTTGTTTTGAATTTGGATCCACCAAGTCCCTCGATACCATGAGGTTACCGAGAAGGTTGAAGCTCATAAGGAAAGCAAAGCGAGCCACGTGGACACCTTGCCCTTCTTTGAGCCGAGAGGCCTCCTCTTCAATCCACAGTTGCAACGTGTCAAGGCACTTTGCACGAATGGAGGCTGTCTCATTGATGCGCTTGCTCACCAACATGTCGACCGTCACTAGGCGCCTTAGCATGCGCCAGTGTGGGCCATAGGGGGCCAGAGCCAACGATCCTTTGTGATAATCGAACACACGGCTGGCTTCGGTTGTTGTGCGTCCGGCGAATGAGAGGTCGTGGCTCTTGAAAAGCTCGGCGGCGGCTTTGGCAGATTGAATCACCATCGTGTCTCTGACGCCGAGTCTTAGCCAAAGAACAGGACCGAACTTTTGTGCGAGGTTGGTGAGAGTTCTGTGCGGCATTGTTCCAAGGTCGAACATGTTGCCGAATACTGGCACTCCTGGTGGTCCGGGAGGAAAACGTTTGCGACCCCATTTTGATGATGATGATCTCCGGCGGATCAAGAAGAATAGAGCTGGTAAAAAGATTAGTAAGATTGTGAAATAATTATAGACGAGAAAATTATCAGGCCACTGATCCATCCTGGTCGTCAAGGACTACCTACTTAATTAAGAAGTCTAATTAATATTATAACACATATATTCATATATTGATTGATTCTGGATTACAAGTTTTTGGAATATATCCTACAATTTTCTACAAATAATTTTCTTTCTCGATCTTAGACTGAAATAATACAGCCAGTCAGAGACTAGTGTATGTATATATAATTTATACTTAGAAATGAATGCTAACGATGATATGATTAAGTGTTTGTTTTATATATGTACCTGCGAAAAAGAGGAACACTAGGGTGTTCATTATCATCGTCATTGTCGAATACAATCTGTTGATGCACTTTGCAAGAGGATGGGCTTGCCGTACATGATATATATAGCCTTAATTAATCAAGTACGTGGATCCCAATATATCCTTAATTAATTAAGTACGTGGAGCCCAATATAGTCTTAATTAATTAAGTATGTGGGAGCCCGTAGTCCGGAACCTGAAGCATGAAGGTTGGACCAGGAGCCTGGAGAGGCTGGAGCCTGGAGTAGCCTTAATTAATCAAGTACGTGGATCCCAATATATCTTTAATTAATTAAGTACGTGGAGCCCAATATAGTCTTAATTAATTAAGTATGTAGGAGCCCGTAGTCCGGAACCTGAAGCATGAAGGTTGGACCTGGAGCCTGGAGCCTGGAGCCTGGAGCCTGGAGCCTGGAGTCTGGAGCTTAGAGCTTGGAGCCTGGAGTCTGGAGTCTGGAGTCTGGAATCAGGAGTCTAGAGCCTGAGCGTGAAAGGGGACTTTTCTCTTCCTTCTTTTTTTTTTATTTTTTAATTTTTTTTTATGGAAGGGGACTTTTCTCTTCTTTAATTCGGATGGCTACTACAAGTCTTGCATGCTTGCGAGTGGCCCACACCTTTAAATCCAACAGGTCATCGAAGTTCAACTCGTGAGCCATCAGCCATGACTAATCTACATATATAAATAATTAATATTTTAAAATTATATCCAAACAAATTAACAACATTAATCAGAGGCCATTTTATAGTTAATTATATATATTAAACAAATCAACACTAATAATAACAATACATATTTTTATAGTGAATTCTTCATTCAGTTTAAATTAACGAATGACTAAAATAATCTCTAACTTGATTGAACATTTGTATTAATAATTTTAAACTGATGATCTAAAAATTTGACGATTTTTTACCATACCGGTATCTACCTCTGACCGATGGCTAGTTATTTTCTTTTGACAGATCAATCTAAGAATTCTATTTTAAGTTAACACTTTTTGTGCATCAACACATATCCTTATTTTTCCTTAATGAAATATTCGTTTAATTTATATAAACGAATGGCTGATATCTCCAATTTGGTTGAATTTTTGTGTCAATAATATTAAACTGATGATCTAAGAGCACTGAACCATTTTTATTACAATATTTATATAGGTATTCATCGTTAAAGCGTAATACAAGCAAATACCTAAGAAATTGAATACAAATATTACCCCTTTCATTATTGCTCCATCCCCTCCATTCCCCTTTCATTATTGCTCCATCGATCCCCTCCATTACATATCCTTATTACTTCCTCTCTATTTCCTTGGTAAAAAAATTCATTATATAAGAGAATGGATTAGAATATATATTATTCTCTTAATCAGTGTATACTGTATACAGTACTGGTAGTTATATATATGTATTTGTCAATGCAAAGTTTATGAGATTTTGTTGAGATGTGAGAAAAATATCCCACATCGGAAAAGTACAACTACAATTTGTGTCTTATAAAATCTTGGGCTACTCCCCCATCACCAATTGGTTTTGGGGTGGAATCTCAACTTCTTATATGGTATCAAAGTGCGGTTATTCACGTGATTAGTTTAACCGTTACACGTGTCACACGTCTCCTCACTACTAAGATGGTACGAGTCACAAGTGTGGCTAAGGAGGGCATCCGAAGAGGAAGAAATTCTAAAGGTGGAAGACGCGATTTCAAGCCTACCAAAGGTGGAAGACGCGATTTCAAACCTACCCAAATTAATGGGGGAGATCGAAATTCAAATTTTTAAGCAAATTTCAGTAATGGACGTGCTTTCATCGCTGCCTACAATTGAATAATTTTCCATACAAACTGATGACGAGCCTTCTATAATGATCAACCTGCCATTACTGATTGGAAATTTTATCATATAGCAGAATCTATAAAACGTTGAATTGTACAAGTATAGTGCGATTTTGCCAAATTAACAATCCATGGAAAGTATTATCAGTACTAGACAAAATTTGCATCCTAAGCGTCAGCTCTTAATTTGTTTCACTTTTATATATTTATCAAATCATTTTTAATCATCAATTTAATTTTTTTTTCGTAAAAAATTAATGTGAAAAATGAATCTTTAAATTATTTATATATATAATATAACAAATAGGATTTATAGCGAGTCATTTATTTATTAATCTATATATATATATATGATAGCCAAATAATTTTCAATTCAATTAATTTTATATAAATAATTTGGAATAATTAATTAAGAATTAATGGAATGATGTTGACTATAATTATATAAAAAGTATTCAATACATTAGAAGAACGTGAGCGAAAGAAATACTACCGCAAAGGAATGTAAGTATCATCATTATAATAAAAGGACCCACGACCAGCTAGCTAAGGAATTCTGAGACAAGTCTAGCTAAAGAATTTTCAAACTTGATTGATTAATGGGGTCAGGACACAGCAAAGTTGTAAATAATATCTTGACATAAAAGTAGAATTATGTCAATTTCATGAATAAAATCATAATGTATCGATTATTTCAATTTCATGAATAAAATCATAATGTATTGATTATTTTAATTTCATGAATAAAATGTATCGATTATTTTTTAAAGGAAAATACGTGTGTGCATTTTTTGGTGATTTTTTTATTTTATTTTATTAAGAATGATATTATTATTCTATATTATAAAAAATAATGTAATTATATCATCAAAATCAAATTATGACAACGAAAATTACGAACTAATAATAATAATATAAACAAAAACGAACTAAGAATTAACAAATCTATATTACTAAAATTATATAAAATTAAAAATTACGTCCACAAAGTCCTATCATTAATTATAATTAAAGAGAACCACGACCAGCTAGAGCTAAAGAATTCTCAAACAAGCCTAGCAGAAGAATTTTCAAACTCGATTGATTAATGGGAATACAAGAAAGTTGTAAATAATATCTTGAAATTAAAGTAGAATATGTCATGATTTCATGAATAAAATATAGGACAATTAAATCATAGGTCTTTACTAACATATAAGTTAATTTAAAAATTTGCGTATAGAAAAAATTAACTCATAAGTCTTTTGACTAGTCAAATGACTATACAATTTAAAATAAACCATAGTTTTTATATAAATTACAATTAATGTCATCTAATTGTAAACTAGTCTAACAACAATCTAAAAAACACTTACTAAAATCTATCATGATTTCAACATTACTTTTTATTTTTTTATTATAAGATTATATTGAGGATTATGAAAACATTACTTCTATTTATAATAATTTTTCACTTGCTCATTTTAAAAGTAATATGAGTATCTAATCTAACTTAAAGTGAGATAATTAAAAGCAATAATTCTTTAAAAATATTTTTAAATTTATTTTTTTATCTTCCGATATTAAATAATTAATTTGGTTAATTTCGTACCAAAATTCAAGAATTAAACCCTATATCGTACCATTTTCCACTACCATCTCAACCCCCCCCCCCCCCCCTGCCTCCCTCCCCTCTTCCCCTCCAAAAAAAAATTTCATACCCTATTGTTGAACCCCAGACAATACGGACTTTATTTTTTTATTTTATAGAAAAAATTCAATTGTAACTATATACAATATATATATATAGTATACATATATAATATTTATTATGTGAATAATATAATAAAGCCCAAGAGGCCAGAGAAATCAAACAATAAGGGGCACATGAGGCAAAAAGGACAAAAAAATACAATGTTATTTTTAATTATTTAATGAAATTCTCAATAACATACTCATCCTCTTTATTGAGATATAAAATGGTAGATGTAGAAGTTATTACTTACAAATTTTGTTTAGGGACTTTTGAATAAAAAAAGTTTGAGATAATGTCTTATTTTGTTTAATATACAAGCATTAAAGGTTTTAAATAAAAATAAAAGTTATTAAGGATGTAACAATTATTTACTCTAAAATATGTGGATTATTTCAATTTCATGAATAAAATGTATCAATTATTTTTTAAAGGAAATACTAGTGTGGATTCTGAGCTGATTTGCTCTTTTTTTTATTGTATTTTATTAAGGATGATATTATTATTGTATATTATAAAAAATATATAATTATATCATCAAAATCAAGTTGTAAAAATAAACATTACGAACCAAAATAACAATAGTAACATGGACAAAAATGCACTAAGTGTTAACAAACTTACATCACTCAAATTATGTAAAATTACAAATCAAGTCCACAAAGTCCAAATTAAACAATCAAAACCCTAATAACACCTATAACTATAAACAAACTACCTATACTAAAAGAAACAACTACAACTGTCAAACACATCACACATGGTTTGAGTATTGCGAACTACTGTGACCATAATCACTGAAAGATATTGCAGAAAATTAAGTCCTCCAATAATAAGGTAGAACAAGATATAGGGAAAATAAGAAATTTTAAACGAAAATTTTGGATACGATGATAGATTGAAAAATAGCAAAGTAGCATGATGAGGTACCCAAATATGAGCATGACAAGATTTTACCACATTATATGTCATCAGAGTTTGAATTTGAGACCATTAGTATACAAATCAAGGCTCTTAGGAATAGAGCTAGACTCACTTCGCAAGGAACTCTTATTATTATCGCAAAATAAGAAAAAGAAAAAGCAGATGAGAGGAGTAGGGAAGAAGATGATATTCTCCCTACTCCCTCTTTTCTTGATCATTAACTATCGACTTTTTTCTATGCATATAATAATTAAATTCCTTGTATTTTTTTAAATATCATTTAACAAAGATAATTTTTGTGTAAGTATTATTATTTCTAATAGGGATTTAATTTTACCAAAAAAAAATATCAATCAAATTGAAATCGTTTATCAACTAAATAAATGATTCAATATGATCGAAGATTTTAATTGTATAATATTTACAAACACTATCAATTTATTGATACATATACAATTAAATAATTAAGCTCAAATTAATTAGAATTTCCAACAAATGCCTTCAATAAAATGATTATTAATGAACATTTGCAATTATCTTTATATTTTGTTGCCGTGCTTTTATTTCCATAAGTGAAATATTAGAACACGTACGACTCGGACCTAACACAAGTTTTGTACAATACTTTAGTCGATTGTTACATGACACAATACATTACAATTCATATGTGTTGGTTCTGGCCGTCGGATACCATTTTGTACAGTACTTTAGTCGATTGTTAGAAGACACAATACCGATTTGGCAAACAAATTTATTACATATTCACTCGATCATTGCTTGCCTATCCATGAGCTAGCTAGTATCCCACATGCCCTTTGTAAGGTATGGGTACAAGCTTCAAAGACACGGATTTTCTAAGTGTTATCCCCATCCTTTCACTCATATCCATATTCTCTGGCTTGAGCCCATTTGGCAAAACCCAGTCAAATGAGTGCAAGAGTGACCCTAAAGCCAGAGGGAGTACCCTAGAGGCTAGTGGGACAGCAGGGCACATCCGACGGCCAGAACCAAATGGTATGAACTCAAAATGTTGTCCTTTATAATCAACCTCCATGTTGGAGTTGGGCTCCAAGAACCTCTCTGGCTTAAAAAGCAAAGGGTCTTCCCATGTGTTTTGGTCACGTCCAATGGCCCAAACGTTGACAAGAATTTGGGTGTCTTTGGGGATGCGGTGACCTAGCATTTTGCATGATTCCAGAGCCATGCGTGGGACCAAGAATGGGAGAGGTGAGTGGAACCTTAGGGTTTCTTTGATCACTGCTTTCAGGTATGGAAGGTTTTCAATGTCCTTTTCTCGGAGTTTGTTGCCTGGACATGTGCTTCTTAGCTCAGCTTGAACTTTCTTTAGGGCTTTTGGGTTGTTTACAAGCTCAGCCATTGCCCACTCTAAGGTGCTTGTGGTTGTGTCCGTTCCAGCTATAAACATCTCCTGGAAAATAATACAATATATTCATTCATTGAGATCAATAATACATAAATACCGATTAAATTGCTACGTACGTATACAGATTGTTTTACCGATAAATTAATGTGAAATAACAATATACTGTCAAATTGAAATTAAGAGACTAGATATATGGGTAGCTAGCTTACAAACACAATGACGTTGATGGTTCTTAGAGAAGTGAACCTATAGGACTCATCAACACCTTCACCACGGTACTCCAATAGCACATCCAAGAAGTCCTTTGTTCTCTCTTTTCCACGATGACCATCTCCACCATCAATTTCCATGCTCTCCATCCTTTCTTTGATGAACTCTCCTGCGATTTCAAAGGCCTTTTCAACATGGAATTGGGTGTTCTTCCTAATGCCTTGTGGGTCAAGCCATCGAAGAAAGGGAAAGAAATCTGCCATGTTTGGCTTCCCAGCGAACTCCATAACCTTTCCTACATGGTAAAAAAACATAGCTCCTCTCTCCGATTTTGGGTCCAATAGATCTTTAGAGAACATGAGGTTCCCAATCAGATTAAAAGCCATCAAGAAAATGAACCTACCCAAATCAATGCCATCAAAGCTGCCACTAATTTCCGATGTGCCACTGCCACCACTACTAGCAGCAGCAGCACCATCCTCTATGAACTTTATCATTCCATCGATACACTTGCCACGCACGCCACACATGGCGTCGAGGCGGCTTGTCACGAAGAACTCCGTCGTGGACAACTGTCTCAGCATGCGCCAGTGGGGCCCATATTGAGCGGTGATCAGCGAGCCCTCGTTGCCATAATCACCCTTCATAGCCTCGTAAATCTTTCGACCGGCTAGGGCCACGTCGTGGTTCTTGAACATTTCACGAGCCACCCGGCTCGACGAAATCACCACCGTGCTCATGGACCCTAGCCACAGTGTCATGATGGGGCCGTGGGAGCGTGCCAGCTTGGCAAAGGACTCGTGGGGCGGGCCCATACCAATTTGAAATATGTTGCCTACCACTGGCCACCATCTTGGTCCAGGTGGGAGGTCTCCCGATACCACAAAACGGCGCCGTCGAAGCTGGGTTATCAGTAGTGTAATTTCCCATGCAACCCATACCAACACCACTACTACGCTCAACCTCACAACCTCGTTGTGCTCCATTTTAGGGTTTCACAACTTCGTTTGGTCACTCAGAAAATTCTCTCTCACTTTCTTTTATTTCCTTGCATGTTGTGTGTGGGACTGCAATAATGCTTCTAATAATATATAGTTTCTGCTGTGATAAAGTAAGTGACAAATCCAATTAAGCTACCTTCATAAGAGAAAACTTGTCTTGTTTTGAAAGGAATCTCATATTTTTAAACTACAAATAAGAATAATGTATGTATTTTAAATATTTTATATGCATGTATGATTAATTACATCCATTTTCTTCAGTAAACTGCTTCTCCCATATTTTGTTTCAAATTTTCAATTCAACCTTTGCAAGAAACAACACAAGACCAAGCATATAGATATATGCACAGCTTATTGATCAATCGAGTTTGATTGAATTTTGAGCTTCTTCGCCTTCAAGTGTTATGAATGATTTATTATAAATAATCTGTGTGGTTTTGGTGAGGGAAGGTGAAGTAAAGAGCTTACTATATATTAAAATATAATTGTCGATCAGTATCTTTACGAAGGAGTTGTTATATCTTGCACTCAAATTGGTTAAAATATAATAGAAAATTTTAAATTAAAGCAGTGTACGTGGGATGATTCTTTCAAAGTGCAAGTTCACAGTTTTTAATTCTATGGTATTATAAATTAGTTTTATAACGAGTGGTACGTAAGTAAATTTCGATGGTGAAAAACGGTAAAAATAATTGTAAAGATTTATTTATTACCTATACAATTCATGACAGATGAAGAAAAATAATAAACTATAAGTTGAGTACACACTTTATATTCTAATTATACTAAACTCTTGCCACCCGTTAATGCGAGTGCTAATTTTTTTTAAAAAATAATCAATTTTAATTTTTAAAATAAAAATAAGAGTATTAACTATCGGAAGATCCTAAACCACTTCCCTATTATTTTTGCCAGTCTTTTTATTAACTAATTATTATTTTTAATTATTAATTAATATTTAGTTTTACAATCATATTCTTAACTATTAAATGATTTAAAGGTATTTTTCATCAAAAAATTTTAGTGAAGTCTTTTAAACCTCTTGACTTTATAATAATATAGATAGTATATAAAACTACTCATACTCAATATATAATGTGGTAATTTTAATTAATTATAAAGTCATCTAAATTGTCAATTGAGCAAAGAATTTCAATTATACCCTCTATATTATATAGAATAAGGGTTGAGTATAAATCCGTTAAAACCGTTGATTGATCCGCTTCAAACTGTTATTTATCCAACGGTTTATGTTTGACCAGATAAAAATCAAACAGTCTAGAAATCCAAACCGCTCCGTTAGTAACGATTTGAATTTTTATTTTTATTTTGGAAATCCGTTAAATCCAAACCGGACCGTTAAAGAATATATTAATTTTTAAATCTATTATTAATGCAAAGTAAAAATAATATAAATAAAAAGATACTCAGATAAATCCAAATAAATATATGTATAGTATAATAAATTATTATTAAATAGTAATGTCTATTTGATAAATTTTAATATAGTGATACTGTTTGCAATTCAATTCTCCGCAAGCTTAACATACAAAATTTTTAAACCGAACTGTTAGTAATGGTTTAGATCGAAACGGTTTTAAATCTAATTTTAGAAAATTCAAATCGTATTGATACATTAAAATTTTAACGATTTAGATTTGGATATTATCAACACCGTATCGAATCGTACCGTGCTCACCTCTATATATAGTCTACAAATATATATAAATACATACATATGATATCAAATATTTTTCAAATATCTCTGTGTTGTCTTCCAGAAAGAAAAAAAGAAGAAGATTATCTTTGCGTTGTACCTGTAATTATACAAGAGATCGATCTTATATATTGTCTTGTGCATTGATGAAAATATCGCTGGATGTCGCCGAAATTTCGTCAATTTGGGCCGGCGGCATGTAAGAAGGGGGGGAAAAAATTTCGCCCAAATATCGAACAATTGACATGTTTTGAGTCCATAGATCTTTTTCTAGGATCAAAATGATGAAAATACACTATTAATTCGTAAAAATCGGACTTAAATCGAAGTATATATCGCCGGGTCATGCCGCCGGGTCGGAAAACCCGAGTTGCAGACCCGGCGGGAGGTAGGGGGAGACTGTTGCTAGCCGGTTAATTTGTATACTTATATAATCGACGTTAGATAATTTAACAAAGTCCAGCCCAGCAGAGTTGGTGTGGGTTTTTGGACTCATTTGGGGGGTCTCGGGTTCGACCCCCCTTGCTGCCAAAGGTCTGTTTTTATTGTTTTTTTCCAGTTTTTATTGTTTTTTTTTTCCAGTTTTTATTGTTTTTTTCCAATTTTTATTGTATACTCATTTATTGTATACTCATTTATTGTCCAGTTTTTATTGTAACAAAGTCCAGTTTTTATTGTATACTCATTTATTCAAATTTTTCAAAGGTTGGTTTTTTTTTTTTCCATTTTTTTTTAATTTTATATAATCAATTACTTCCAATTTTTTAAACAAAATTTGACCCTATTTTTTCATTTTTTTTTCAATATTAAATATATTTAAACTTATTTTATCATTTTTTTTACATTGAATTTTTGTATGTTTATTGTTATGTTTTTAACCTTTTTAACATTCAATTATAGTAACTCACTTCAATTTATATTTATATTTAAGATTTTATATTATTAGTCATCGGCAGAATCATATTACATCAAACAATTGTCATATATTTATCATATCAAAGTCATTTTATAGTTTTTATTAGTCCTATATAACAATTATTGGGTACTTAAGTTTTTCCCAAAGTTATATTCCAAATTTCCGTCATTTGAACTCAATTTCCGTCATTTTTGTTGACCGTAAACGATATCGATATCGATATCGATATTTGGGGCGAGATATCCGTAAATTCGGCGAGCGATATATCCGTCGATATCGATATTTTCATCCTTGGTCTTGTGTCATTAAGCTCGCTATTGTTAATGAACTTTTATCCCTTGAAATCTTGAGTTACGTTCCCCATTTTAATGGAGGATTTTATTTTCACTTTTTTGGTGGTCAATAATTTCATTTTTATATACCATGAAATTGACAAAAGGTCGTGACCTTTACGCTTCACCGGTTTGGTGGTCACACTTCTCAATTCACCTAATATCGGCAGATTGCCCTCCCTTTTTTGTTTTTGGAATGAATAATACAATTTTAATACTCTAAATTGATCTGATTATGTTGATCTGTAAATCAATGACTGATATTATTTTAATAAATAAAATTATTCTATATTTATATTAGACCATTTATTAATTGACACATCAACATGATCACTAAATGTGGTTAATTTAGAGGGTCCAAATAGTATTACCCTTTTGAAATTTGGGGAACAACAAAATTAAAATTAAGATTAAGCCTTCAGCATATGTTTAGTGTATGTCGTACATGGTCCAACGCTTTGGAGTTTTGTCTTATATCAAATCTTAATAATATTTTATTTTTTTGTATTGGTTTATGGTGTCACTTCCATTTCGAACTGTACAATTGAAATGAAAAATTATGATGTAAATAAATTGAAAATGCATCATAAAATATTCAATAGGGTATAGCCAAGGCACTTGGGAGGAATTTTTAATGATTATTTGAAAGGAGTCATTTGAAAATCCTTTATTTATATTATATTACTAAGAAATGATGATTTTTCAACAAATTGCGCCACCTTAGTTTGAGATTTTACGTGAAACTGATGCTGCACCTTAGGGGATGCTATAGATGATTTTGTTTATGTTGTTGATTGATTTGTTTCTCAGGGGTGGGGAACTTTTCTTGTCTTTTTCTCACTGAATTTGGCCAGATAGTTGAGTTTTCAAGGTAAGATTTAACGAATCATGTTTGAGTGCTCAATCCCTTAACTTTTTGCTCACTCTATTCTCAATGATAGTTCGATTTTGATTAAAAAAAATTATTAGTTGAGTAATTAATTAGTGATTAAGTATATGCCACCACACGAGTATAATAAAATTACTAAACAAGAGATTTTTATGAATTATTTACAAATTCATCTAAATGTATTTTATCTAATCATTTTAAAAGCTCTTGTTACTTTGAAGTTCTTAATTTTTAGCTAATTTATTTCCAAAGTACCATTTTTATCTATCCGAACTTTCATCAGAGAAGAACTTAAATGTCTTCCTTGTTTGTCAGTTGTATACTTGTGTGATCTCGCTATCTAACTCGTGTAAAAATTAAGATGGAGAAAAAAGTATAGTTCGCATGCGATAAGTAAGTTATTCAATTATAATACGTATGAAACACGAGTTTCTACATTTAGATTTCACGCATTTAACTGCATTTCTGTTTATCACAATAAATATTTTAACCTAATACTTAAAAAGATACTGATTTTCCAAAATCCAAATCCTTTAGATGAGTTTAGAATACAGGCTTTTATGGGCTCAAACATAGGCTGGCCCAAAAAGGGAAAACTTCTTGGTCGCCCCATGAATTTTAGTCTGCATGCCCACTATCAGGTTTCGCAAAAAACAAGAAAAGGAAGCTCTCTTCCTCTTTGGTCTGTGAAAACCAGGAAAAAAAAAAAGGAGAAATGGCGGCAACGAAGAGCAATGTAGTTTACGACGTTTACAGAGCGCTGAGCCATAGTCTAGCACCATTTATGTACCTTCACCCGTAGTGGCGCAAACTCAGAGGCCTCGAGCACCAGCTCTGGTGGCCCGAGCGTTTGGGCGGACCTTCTCTCCCTCCCCCCCAGGTCCACTCCTCTGGTTTCACGCCGTCTCATTAGGTTACTTCCGCAAAGTGGCCTCTTGGTCAGCTTCTGCAAAAAAAGATTTCCTTGTGAATTTCCACCATCACGAACGGTATTGCCCATATTTTTCGAAAGCATGATGCCACGAATTTGAGACTAGTCAAATCTGAAATTTCCTTGTTGCTCCATCTTCCACGTCCTTTTTAAAAATTTGAATTTCGATCTCTCCCATTAATTTGGGTAGGCTTGGAATCGCGTCTTCCACCTCTAGAATTTCTTCCTCTTCGGATGCCCTCCTTAGCCAAACTTGCGACTCGTACCACCTTGATTACTTTTACTTCTTGAGCCATCTCTGTCATTGAGAGTGTTTTGTTTGAAGAGCTTTCTCTAAAGCAGAATTTTTCTTTTATCTTTCTTCATGGCTTTTAGCGAACCAGAGAGTTGTTCAATAGACAGAGTGTAGCGAATAAGGATTTTCTTCACCACGCAAGTACTATTGCAGATCTCTTCACCATCTATTCTCAATTGATTGAAATTAGCTTGAACTCGTGACATATAATCTGAAATTGATCGATTCGGGCTCCTTTTGATGTAGGCCTTCAGACTCTCCCGTAAGAGTTTGAAGTTGCATCTTCTTCACTTTATCATTTCCTTTGTAAAAATTTGACAGTATCTCCCAAGCTTGTTTGGCCGTTGTAGCATTTGCAACCTTCTCAAATTTGTCGTCATCCAAGGCGTGATGAATGAGAGTGAGTGCCGCCTTATCTAAGTTCTTCTTTAAACGCATCTCTTTGGGCTTAAGTGATCAAGTTCGCTTCATCATCAAGATCGCAGATCCCTGTCTCTACAGCATCCCAAGCATCACAGCAGCCAATCAAAGGTTTTATTCGAATACTCCAATTGTGATACATAATACTTTTTAGAAGAGAATAAAATGCACTTCATTTCTATTTCGTGATCACGACTCACACACTCTTCATAACTTAAAAACAATACCTTCACATTGATGATCGTTACCCACATTTATGACCACTATTCACTTCTTTTTTTTTTTGGATAAATCAAAAATTCGATTAAAGGGCAAGTTTTAGAAAAGAAGCCCATAATCTGAGAGGCAAACACGCAAACTCAAACACAGACCGCCCAAGGAACAAAAATAACAGCAACTAGGCACAAACTCGCTAGGGCCCTATAAGTTGGGGATGTTCCATGCTTTTGCAAGCAAATAATTAGTTATATTTCTCTTTAAATTCAACCTACACTACTCTAAGAAGTTGAGGTTCCACCTTAAAATCAATTGACAATGGAGGGAATAGCTCAAGATCTTATAAGGAACAAATTGTAGTTGTGCTTTTTCGATGTGGGATATTTTCCTCACATCTCAACAAGCCCCCTCACGTGTGGCGAATTTTTCATCCTATCACGTGACGATTTGGATGGGTACGTGTGATACGTGTGACGGTTAAGCCAATCACGTTGAATAGCCCCGCTCTGATACCATGTAAGAAGTTGAGGTTCCATTCTAAAATCAATTGACAATGGAGAGAGTAGCCCAAGATCTTATAAGGCACAAATTGTAGTTGTGTTTTTTCGATGTGGGATATTTTCCTCACATCTCAACAACTACCCCATCCTGGTCATATCAATAATCAAATTAAGAACCCGAGAAGGGGTGCTACGAGAATTGGAAACCCGGTTATTATGTTCGCTCGATCCAAACGTAATAAACGGTAACTGCGAGAGCCAATTTTTTGAAGCTAACCACCAAAGTTTGTCCAAGCCAAAGAACAACAATGGCATCCGCGAAGGTAAACCAATAAGGATTCAACCATTGCACACCACATTTTAACATCACTTGTTGCCAAATGCCACCACTAAAAGAACAATCAATGAAAAGCAGGTGCCCATGAGATTCCAACTCTCCTTCATACATCGTACATAGGCCACCAATACCAGAAGGATAGCGAGCCACAAGATCAAAAGTAGCCAAGCAGCCCTTAACAACGAGCCAAAGGATAAAACTAGCTCTAGGAATGGAGGCTTTAGTTCATAAAATATGCACCCAAGGCATCCTGATCCCAACACAATAAAGATTCTTCCACAACGACTTGGTAGAGAAGCTACCAAGAATGAACGGGCGAAGAACCTCTCGCAACCTCATCAACTTTCTCCAGTTCCAGGAGCAAGAAGAAGGCGATTTAATAACCCACACTTCGATCATGGATAAAGTAAACCTTGGTCCATTCACCCAAAGATTAGAAGACCCATTATCAAAAAGATACCACAGATATCTAGCCATTATGTACAAATTCCAAAGATGCAAATTGCGAATCTTTGGGCCTACAAACACTCTCCCACGCAACTCTAACATGATAGGAACGTGTATAGCATGATAGGAATATGTACATTTACCAGACTCTTTAGCCTTTTGCTGCTTCTAATAATGACCACTACTTTTTAACTCACATTAATTATAAAATACTCTTTAGCTTTTAGCTATTTCTAATAATGAAAAGACTTAATTACTACTAACTGAAACATATTTCTTAAACAAAAACTAAAAACAGACATCCGTGGTCTCCTCCAATGCCCCTTGAGGAGTATTATTACGAATACTACTGTTCAAGCACTTCCACTCTTCTTGGTACTCGGAGACTACAGTTTCTAAGTTGTCGGCCATGAGAGCAAAGGCTTCTACTTCTGTGCGAGTTTTGGCATGTTGGGTCGACTTTGGAAGTGTGATAAAAGTGGGTGATGCAAAACTGAGAAGCTCTTCACCGTAAGTGTCACCTTTCCCTAGGCGCTTGATAACCATCTCTGAAGAAGTAGCCCCGTCCGAGTAGGTCCAAATTGTCCCTTCAGTAATCAAAAGCATGCAATCCAGTGGATCTCCCTTTCGGAAAATGAAGCTATTCTTCTCGTACCTCACTGCCTTCAGATTGTCGCACATCATTTCCAACACCTTTTTTTCCATATTTGAAAGCATTGGTAACTACATATCCGCACCGTCCAACATAATTAACATTTATACATTAGTTTTTCTATATAAGAATGTGCAGGAATAAAAGTCTCATTTCAATCGAAAATTATGGTGAAAAATGCTAGAATTCATAAGGAGTTAGAACTACTCCTTATTACTAATTGATTTTAAAGTGAAACTTCAATTTCTTTCTTTTTTAAGTGTACATATGCGAAAACATACATATGCGAAAACAATATTATTAATGAATGAAATCCCGCCGGAAGAAACTCCCTTGCTGTATGTCAAGGGGGTTGAGGAACTTACTCTCTTAAGTGGTTCCAAGCAAAGAAAACGATGTAGAGATTGTCTGGTTTTGACGGGAGCAAGAGCGAATCGATCTTGGCTGTCAGATTCAAGATCTTTGTAGAAAACAGGATGTGCGTCTCCTGTTGACCACTTTATTTGGCTTATGCTTCTCATGATTTCTATCTTCATATCCTCTGGGATTTCCTCGTTTCGTGTTGTCCATTTCCGCATTTCTCTCTTCTTCCTCATGATCTTCAGTCTTATATCCTCTAAATGTGTACTCTTAACCACCATCATATTCTGTCTTACCACAAACAATTAATTAATAAGTTGTTTTCGTACGCATACAAAAGGGAAGTTGTTGTAAATTAAGACCCTAAAATCTACTTCTATATATAAATGGGATTAATATTAGTACGTTAATGAATGAAGCTCTAATTATTTTCTTTTGCCTCCAAAATTCTCTCCACTCTTTTATACGTATTATTCACATTATGCGTAATATCTATATATAGAGAATACAGTATAATTAAACATGTATATATATATAAGATCCAGCATACGTACAAGCTAGGTGTTGAATTAAGCTCAAGCAAGTGACAGAAATAATTGGAGAACATTAAAGAGACAGTTCAGTATTAATAGCCCGAACCTGCGCACTTCCAATGAGATATAAAAGCAGTATGAAGCCAGTGAGAGAAACAATAATTGCAAAGAAGTTTTCCCACACAAACATACTTGTTGACAGATTCGTCCCAAAATTACTGCAAATTAATAACTATAATGAGTTGGAATTAAAGAGATACTGATTATATATATATATGTATATATATATAGGTGTAGCTTTATATACTGAACAACGTACGTATATACCTTAGATTTCGCAGGCCCCACCAAAAAGAGTAAAAGAATTTATTTACAAAGTTCAGATGCTCTGCGTTATTATTTTTAAGGGAATCGAGAAATATGCCAAAATTGAATGGCAATGATGCATTATCTGAAGCCTCTAACGGGCAATGCTCGTTAAGAAATGTGATATTTCTTGAAGCAGTAGTCTTACGGCCGCAGTAGAAATTATTCACACATCCTATGGGATCGCTACTATGCTTGACGCAAGCCAAGTGCCAACATGATAATTCTCGTTGAATAGAAAAAAAATACCACAAAGCTCCCAACACCTGGAAGGAAAAAAAAAAAGTAATTAATTAAACAATTATCAAAGCTAATTAGTAGTAATTACCAAATTAGTACACGTACACATTAATTAAGATGAAATTACAAGGATGAAGATGAAACTTACGTGACTGGCAAGCATGTAGAGAAAAAAGTTGAAATTAGCTTCAAGCCACATGCCAACATTCATTCTACCCCTCCTATATAAGGGGAAAAGTCGATAAATCCTTTGTATATATTGCCAAAAAAGTACGACAATCAGAGGTCGGCTTTGTTTCATATATATAGAGTCTCCCATATGATTAAAAGTAAACACCAGCAACTGTAGGAAAATATTGAAATAAAAATGGGTTAGGTCGACATCGTCAGCTGCTATATATCTGGCTATATATATATATATATAATATTATATATTAAGTCTGGCTACACACAAAAATTAGTGTATGTACGTCTAATTAATTTCTTACTTGTGGGAGGGGAAGAAGAGCACAAACGTCGGTTATGAGGAAGAGAATTATGGCGAAGATAGCGGAATCTGAGCCTTTAGAAGGTAGATCGAGGAGCAGACTTTTTATTTGCTTCCAGCTTATATTTCCATTTATAGTAGTAGCATGCAATCGACATATATAAGGAACAACAAAAATGATATCCATGATTGATCTCAAAATAAGAGCATTTTTCATCAAAGTTTTGTTCATTCCAAGGCATTTGTTGTCCTCGTCGATGAATGGAATGTAAAAGAAGATGGGATCCAATGAAACAGCAAACACACATAACGTTGCAAATACGGGACTGAAGTTCCTCTCTGGATCACTAATTTTCTTCACTAATATTGTTGCCCATTTTCCATTTGATTCATTTCCGGCATCTTTCTCAGCCACCGGACCTCCTGGAACACACCTTAAAAAGAAAAAATATATATATAATAATTCAGAGATTAAATATCAGTAATATCAAAGATATATATTTCCATTAAGAAAGCACTAACCCTTTTTCCGTCTTCGGGCACTCCTCTTCTACACCTATTATTGTGTTCTGATCCATAATTCAACTACTTTAGACGAATATACGTATGATATGAATAAGATGAACAAAATGAAGCTACTGCGAGCATTCTCTGCAAGCAGCTGGAAAAATGTTATTTCTTGATAATAATGATGAATTGGTAAATCCGTATTTTATATATGAATAGGTAACACAAGTTATGACATTAATTAAAGATATCATTTGTTTCAATTATTGTCGACATAATGATCAGCTGCAGGTCAATTGTATTTTTGCAATTTTTTTTTCTCCTAGTCTTTTTATAATCTTTTGTTGTTACCAAACCAAATTTTATATATACGTACCACTACAAAAAAAACAATTTTTTATTCTCCGAGTCTTTTTCTAATTTTTTGTTGGTACCAAACGAAATGTATATACATGCTAAATATAAATTATAAAGACTTGATGCGTTCGATTGCATTCGCGAAGTCGGTGACACCCTTCTAGACTCTGACCTTCGAATGCAAAGGCATCAGCTAGAAAAGCCAGGAAGAGAATGAAGACGCTAGTAGCCAAAGACATCAGCTAGAAAAGTAGGGCGAATTCTAAAATAGGTATTTTCTAGCAAGATATAGTCTGCAAAATTTAGAATTGCTAAATGTTGTTGTTGCTAATTTTTACGGTTGGGATATCAAGCTACGGCTCGGGATAACAGTTATAATTGCGATATTGAGTGATGGTTTGAAATAACGGCCAAAACCAAGATATCGAACTACAACTCGAGATTAAGGCTATAGCCTTGAGATCGAGGCTTTAGTCGAGTTATCACGATGGCACGTACAATTAGATATGCCACGGGTTCCATCCAAGGAAATGAATGGTACTCTGATAATTTGTATCATGTATGTGTATATTTATTTGTAATGGCAGGTTTTATTTTAAGGATGGTTACCACTAGATGAGTTTATCATGATGATGATGATGATGATTATTATTATTTTACTAGTGTGTGTAAGTTTTGATATGGTTTTCTTGTCCACTTGTTTTGGTTTTAAGCCCTCCGGGTTGTAGCGGGACAAAGCGACAAGATTAGGAGAAAGGTATCATCTCTTGATTTCTGTAAAATTAAGGTTAATCTAATTTACTCTGATCCATTTATGGGTATTGTAAATTATTTTGAGGTCTTGGTAATTTGAGCTCGGATTTGTTTTAGAGTATGGATGTAGATGGACTATTTGGATTTGTATTTGTTTTGAGCCTTCGTCTAATAGGTGGAAGTCGGCTTTGACTCGTTATAGGAGAGATTCAGCTGAATTTTCGATAAAATTCTTTTAAAGTTTGGTTGGAAATGCTAAGGTTTTTTGGGAAAGTTCTGAATTTTCAGTGTTGTTAGACGGAAACAGGACTTCCCATGGATTTTGAATATTTAGGATAGCTAGAAAGTATGGTGAAAGCTTGTTATTATGTTTTGTGTGTAAAAATCAATGGACACTTCCTCCTTAAGCATATGATGCGAAATGCATTTTTAACATTGAACTGCTTTAGATGCCATTGAAATTAAGCTGCTAATGCCAAACAAGTCTTACTATCATAGGCTTTACAACAAGATGAATGTTTCTCCATAATCCAAACCAAGTCATGACTAAACCTTTTGGCAACTAATCTAGCCTTGTACCTTGCAATGGTGCCATCTGAGTCTTCCTTAATTCTGCAAACTCACTTACAACCATCCAAGTTCTTCTCAGTGGGAAGAGGAACCAAAGACTAGGTGTCCTGAGTAACCAAGACATCAATCTCCTCTACACAGGAGTCATTAAAGAGTAAATGCATTTGGGAGACAAGAAATTTAAGTGTGGTCGCTGTGGTGCACCTTTATGGTTATCAAATTCTCTTAAACAAAAAGAAGCAAAAAACATGAACCAATTTTTAGTCTTTGTTGTCAATAGGGAAAGGTTAAGATTCCAATTTCCATGCCTATGCCGGCGTTTTTAGATTATGTACTTGATTCGATCAAGGTCAAAAAAATAAATCATATCGAGAAAATATCAGGATTTATAATTTGAAGTTTTCTTTTACTTCAATAGGAGCTAAAGTTGATAAGTCTATTAACAATGGTTAAGGGCCTTTTGTTTTAAAAATCAATGGACAAGTTTGTCATTTAGTATCTTGCTAATTGTTGCATAAAGTATCTATATGTTGATACGTTACCGATCGAACACTAGAAAGAAGATTAAAAGTTTCACACGCACCTATCATTGTTGATATAATCTACTGTTATCGATATAACCTATCGACCGATTAGGTAACGCCTGATCAGACCACTTTGGTCGGCCCCTTATTGGTCACAACGGCTTAAGGCGTGGGCACTCCTCCCCTTCTTCCCTTATCAGCACCTCTTAGGTAGCACCCAGTCAAATTGCAACAATAGCACCCTCCTAACATACCAAAGGAGTCACTGTTACTCTCTTAACATCCTAAATTCCCTTGACATGTGTCTAGATCTTAGGAGGTGGCTTGAAGTCCGCACCATTTGAGTTGCAACTACCACATTTGTTGCTACTATATATATAAGAGGAAATCCTCTCACAAAGATAACCACTTCTTGCATCTATACTGCCAAGTTTATAACAGACGTTCCCCGCACGTACTAACTTAAACATTGGAATCTACTCAGTTGACATCCTACCGGTGTCAGACACTTTTCCTATTGTCTCACAGATCTCCCTAGCAGATGAGAAGAACACATACCAGCATCAAGCAAGACGGTATTCCGTTGGTCCATTTTATGATCAAACATTTGGCGCCGCTAATAAATATTATGAGTAAGTATTCTCGCTAGCTCGCATATCTCATCTTCTTACCTAACACAATATTGGTAGAGCAAGGTGACAGAGAGATAAAGCACACCCCTAGTTCAGGTGAACAAAAAAGAAAAAATCAGACTCAGCCACAAAAACGATGGCTAAAGCAGAATTAAACCAGCGAATTGAAGTTGGATTTGGTGGTGTATAACAACACCACAATTGCTTCATAGGTGCCTGGAGTTACTGGGACGGTTTAAATTGTATGTTTTTTTTTTATTTATTTATTCAATTTAAGATAGAGTTAAATTTTAAAAAGATAAAAGAATTGTAATAGAAAAATAAAAATAAATTATACTAAAATTCTTATGATCTGCTGTGCTATAAACTATTAGATTAAGAAAATAATTGAAATGAGCTGCAATTGGATGCGTAAATGCTAAATACAAAGGCCCAATACGTATATATGAAGTTGGATTTCTGATCATTGACTTATCCAAAATCCAAATCCAGTTAGAAACACAGGCCTTTAAAGGCTCAAACATAGGCTGGCCCAAAAAGGAAAAATTTCAAGGTCGGCCCATGGGCTTGTAGCAGTCGTGAACTCTCTCACTGGTTTGGCATAAAAGGGAAAAGGAAGCTCTCTTACTCTTTGATCGGTGGAAGTGGAGGAAGCCAGAAAAATAAGAGAAATGGCGGCAAAGAAGAGCAATGTAGTTTACAACGTTTACAGAGCGCTAAGCCATGGTCTATCACCATTTCTGTATCTTCACCTGCAATGGCGCAAACTTAGAGGCTTCGAGCACCAGCTCCGCTGGCCCGAGCGTTTGGGCCGACCTTCTCTCCCTCGTCCCCCGGGCCCACTGCTCTGGTTTCACGCCGTCTCATTAGGTTTCTTCCGATTCAAATATCAATGCTTTAATTTTCTTCTTTTACTCTAAATGCTCAGAAGTTTGCTCAATTTTGAAATTTTATTTATCGATTTACTGTTTTATCACGATGAAAATAAAAATCAGGTGAAGGAATGGCGGCGATTCCTGTAATCAAACAGTGCATTCAGCGGAGGCCTGGTTTAACCATTTTGATGACCACTACGACGTCATCTGCATTGTAAGACCAAATCCCCTCTTAATAGAAGCTTAAGTTTGAATTCATTAGGTAACATATATCTAATTGAAAGTAACTCTGATACTTAATTTAGTTTTTTTTTTTTCATTCTCTATATGTGCAGTGAAGTAATAGAGAAGCGTCTTCCTACTGGTGTCATTCATCAGGTACTCTTGCTTAATATTACTTTCTTAATTGATTGACTATGGTATAGAACTGGAGTTTAAGCATTTGATAATTTTTCGTAAATTTTCTCAGTCAGTTCAATCATTTTGATTTAATGTTCTATCAGCCACATAATTTGGGATCAAGATCGAACTTTTAGCTAGTTGAATAAAAAAAATACTCACTGAAGTTTAAAGATATCATATTTTCTTGAACTTTGACATGCATAATGAGCATATGATCGGAGTATTGAATCTAAGAGGAGGTTCCTCCAAGGAAATGACACAAAAATTTTGTTAATTGGTGTCTCTTGTAGAAGTGTCAACGAATCCTATAAAACTTTTCTCTGTGGTTGTTTTATACTCAAGCTTTCTACTTGAACTAGTTTGCACCGGTTGATACGCCTGCTGCTATGGACACATTCCTCGGTCACTGGAAGCCAAATGCAATTGTGATTATGGAGAATGAACTGTGGCCAAATTTGATCATGGGTGCTTCAGAAAATGGTGTAAGTTATTTTGTCTCATGAATTTATCTTTCTAAATTATTTATGGTGGAGTATCAACCTTACCTCAAAATCTCAAATTATGTATGATTGAGTATCTACTAAATGGTTTGAGTATCGACTTTGCCCTAAATGGCTGGGCATCAACTTTGCCCTAAATGGTTGTTTGATATTCCCTTAGGTGGAATACCTTTTCTGGCATGCATTCTACATCCATATTTTTTTCTCAATTGGCTAACTATTTTATTTTTACCTATAGCATGAATGTGTCAGATGGTATTTGGTATCTATTTTGTACTATAATCTTATCATTTGGCGTGCTTATATTTTTCTGATTCTAGACACTTTTATGTTCGTACTATCTTCAGATCATGCTGGCATTGTTAAATGCTCGAGTATCTGCTAAATCCTTTAAGCGTTGGTCAGGACCATTGCTTCTGCCCCTTGTTTCGCTGATGCTGTCAAAGTTTTCGTTGATTGTCCCATTGGTAAGCGCCGCTATAGACTGCATTGAGTAATCTTCTGTTGTGCTCTCACTGATGTTGTTGCATGACACAGAGCACTATGCAGGCAATCCACTTTCAGCTCCTGCATGCTCCACCTTTTATCATCAACTTTTCTGGTGACTTGAAATATGGTATGCTTCACAATGAAAGCTTATGCTTTTTTTTTGGCTTAGCATGTTGAAAAGTATATGAAAAGGAAACTTATGATTTGTTCTAATACATTTTGGAAGTCATTTGGAGATCTAAACATTATGCTTTTAATTTGGTGTCATTTCACAATCATATGTGTAGAAACTCTTGAAGAATATGATAATCCAGAACTCTGATTTTTTATTATTCAGTGGTTGAAGAATTTGAAATTTCTGAGGGAGAGACCAGAAGTATAGAAGATTTAAAAGTATATCTTGCCCACAGGAAGGTTTGGATGGCTTCTTCTATACATAAGGGGGAAGAGGAAGGTCATTTCCCATTACTTTCTTATCCTTGAGTCCTCGATTATATATATAGTATCATATGCATGTTAGAGTTTAATTTAGAGACCTTACCTGGATTGTATGGTGTCATGTTGGCTTGTTTTGGTAGTGCTTGATTTCCTAAGTTTCTTAGTGATCAATTAGAATATGTGTGAAACTTATAAATCCTGTCTGGTAACAGTAGTATAAGTGACCAAGTCTGGTTCAAGTTTTATGTAAACCATTTAATATTCCTTTGCTAGCTTATTTCTGTCTTTTGAAGATCTCTCAGATTCCATGTGCAGTAATACTGGGCATTCACAAAGTGCTCAGGCAAGAGTACCCTGATGTATTAACTATTATTGTACCTCGACATCCACAGCATGGAAAAGAGGTTGCTCAAGTATGACATATATTCAATTTTATTGACATTTAATGGTATAAATACAAAAGTTTTATTTCCTAGATGATTTATTTTGTAAGGCATGATTTCATTGAGATCCACTATCTGAAAAACTATATGGCTTAACATGTATTAATTTTATTTGTGCCATTGCTTTCGAGTACAGAAATTGTGCAAGGAAGGCCATAGTGTAGCTTTGAGGTCTCGACATGATAAAATTCTTGGAGACATAAGCATATATGTGGTGGACACATTAGGTCAGAAATTTTGAAATCTTCTCCCCACTTAATTGAGACAAATCCATTGCTGCGACTCTCATAGTTAACCCCTCCTATAGCTGGGGAAAAAAAAATACACTCCTCTCTAACTTCATTATTTGTTTTCTATTGCCGCTTGATTTATAGGTGAATTGAAACACTTGTATAGGTTAACTCCGGTAGCTGTAATTGGAGGTTCCTTCCTTCCAGCTCTTTCTGGTCACAACCTGTCAGAAGCTGCTGCAGCTGGCTGTGCCATTTTGACTGGTGAATATTTTCTACCGGATCAGAGATGGCTCTTAACATTCCACTAATAGATGCTTTTCTATTTTGTGTTTTCAGGTCCTTATGTTGGGCATTTCTCACGCATGCTACTAGAAATGCAACGGTTAAATCCTCTGTCAGTTCTGCAGGTGTGGATAATCTCTATCCTCTGTCCTTCAAAGTACCATTAGTTGAGACTCTTCAAGGTTTCGCTCCACTGTCGTATTGCATGCTTCTGAAATTTGACACTTGATAGTTGATACAATGAGTTGTGTATCCTTATCTGATTTTAGTTTTCATTTCATATGAACCTACCTTAGTATTCAGTTGACTTAGAATGCATATGCTTTCATCTTGCTGAATATAGGGAACCCAACATTGGAAGCATTCAATTCTTCCTCGAATGTTTCTCAGTTATAGGATTTAGATGGAGAAATTCATAAACTTTACAACCCTCTGCTCTATACAGATGTCCGCGTGAAACTTTCAGGCAGACATGTCGAAGAAGCCATCTAGTACTGCATAGGTAGAATGGGCGTCATTCAGTTTAATCTTATGTTAAATTCTTAAGCATATTTCCGGTGAGCACTAGCTTCAGTTGCAAGTCTTCATAAAATTATAAATAAGCCACTGCACCTGCACTGAGGAAGATAGTTAATGTGGTAGTTTTAGTAGTGCTGTCCACAGTTTCTACATAAACCTGTGACTTAATTCATTTATATTTTCAATTTCTAGCTTCTCAGCCCAAAAAAATAAAAAATAAAACATTTTTTAATTTCTTTGGCTTTCTATGTCCATGGTCATGCAGGTTTCTGGAAATATAGAACTTGAAGAAGCTCTTAGAAAGTTGTTTCGTGATACCAAAACTCTAGAGGCACATCGTACTGCCGCAAAACAAGTGTACCATACTCTTTCGAGTGGTATTGTAGAAAACGTTTGGGATCTTCTAGATTCTCAGATTCTCCAACGGGCTTTAAGCTAAAAATTAAATGATCAGCATGCAACAAAAATAGGTAAGGCTTACTACTGCCTTTACCATCATAGTATTAGTAACTATGTTATAGTCATTAGCATATGTTGTCCCCACATTGAGCATAGTCCTCTTAAATTTACTTGAAGGGAAGGTGGAAAGAAGATTGCACAGTGAAAAGAGTGGCTTTGGGTACAGCATGTTCTCTTTTATTAAATTTTATGTACAAACAGAAAGATATTTATGGAAGCATAGATCTTAAACCTCAGACTAGTTTTTCCACCTAATACACAGTTATGAGATTGCATCTTCACCTTTAATTTCATGTATTTTTACCTTTTTTGGATGCTTAATGCCTTACATGATTCAATCAATCTAGCATGATGTGCTTCTCAGAAAGCTATGAAGGGGCAAGAGAATTGATAGGTACTTGTACCAACTCTAAGAGAGTGAACTATATCTTCAAACATGAACTCATCACATGGTATGGCTAAAGGGCCATGGCTATCGTGGCCATGCTCTTCATATGCTTGATCCAGCAGCTGCCTTAAAACCGGATGGTTTATGAGATTAGCCCTCACAACGAACCTCCTTTTAGCTTCCCCAACTACCACAGCGAAGTGACCAGGAAGGACATCCGGGGGGAGCTTCTCATTGGCTCTGGCAAGCCTTAGCTGTGCATACAAGCCATTCTTTTTCAGCTTCACAAATGTTGTGGATCTTGGAGTGTCTCGAGTCTCTGGGAGGAGCCATATCTATGTGAAGTAAGGTTTTTGACATTCTTGAAATAGGATTTATGTGCTCAAGGTGGACGGACATTGGTATTTATGAGCTCAAGGTGGATGGACATTCTTGGAAAAGCCACTATGGGTGAAATAACTGAATGTGGTGTGACTGATTGGGTTTTCTGTTGTTAGGTTTCCTGCATCACTAACCTTGCTTACTTTTTCTGGGATAAAAGTGACAATCCATTAACTTGATGTGATGAGTAATTGCACGCCAAACTTATCTCGATAACATGTTTATAACAAATTATGCTAACATGGCGTGCAGATGCAGGTGGCTGAAGAAATTAAGTACTTTTCTTCTCTTTTTTGGCTTACTGATTACATGTTCATCATGTGGGGATTATACACGTATTTTGGAGTGTTGGGCCTCGAACGTGAAGGAACAATTTATGTACTTTTAGGGATTTTTGATCTCTATCGAATAATTCATGCTTGTAAATCAAGGTCTGACATAGTAATTATTGGTCAGATTATGATTTTTTTTCGTGAGAAGAAATGATTCATTACAAGTAAGAAGTCAGGGATTTTTCTTTAAGATATGGAGGATGGTATGTAAGGAGAAGTCAGGATAGAAATGAGCAAACATGTTGTTGCATGGCTCCGTACAGAGTTGATAGCATTCATGAAACTGAAGTTGGGCTAGAACCCAGAAGATAGCAACTCAGTCCAAAACTCCTCAAATCTGGTCTAGTGGGCCAAATTTAAAATTCTTATTGTTTAAAGCAAAATATTAGATGTCCCTCCTAAGTCCTAACATGTCTGGTTTGATTACTTGAGCTTATGGATGAGAACTATATAAGCCACCTTTTGCAGGTATATTTAATGGAAATTTGAACTCGGTTACATAAAGATGGCGATTATAGAAAGAGTGATGCGTTTGCTTTGCTGTCGGTAGCTTTCCATGAATTGGAACATGGAGCTGTACGATGGTGTACTTATTGTGTGGACTGTGGAGTCATTTTCTTGGCCAATTCATGTGACATGGTTTTGGAGAGACAGGAAGCAAGCTACGTAGTGGCGCTACCCTTCCTTATCTCTCTTTTTCTTTTTCTTTTTTTATCATGAGATCAAATAATGAGGTAAGGCAAATACAAAGCAGGTGATTTACCGGGAAAGTTAAGAAAGTTGTGAAGAGTGAAATCAAACACAACTGTCAAAATAGTCTTATGAATATTAATATAGGTTATTTTTCTGAAGGCTTTATTCATTTACTTTGTACGTACTCTTCAATCTTCATATTTGATTGAGTAATGAAATGTTGTGGTTATTTGATCTGCGTCTTTTGGTTGGAGGTGGTCAGCTCTGAATCATGAAGACTTAATAAGCTAGAGTCGTCACAGAATACTAGAATAAGAGGATACTTGGTCACACCAGACATATATATATATATATATATATATATATATATATAAATGATATATCTTGTAGGTGTACCAGTGATTAGATATTTGGTCATACTGCCAAGATGCTTGATGAAGGAAAAAAAAAAGTCGATTAGGGAGCACAAGGATTATGTTCAATTAGCAACCATTGAATCAATTCCATCAAATGCTGATATCCAAACCAAATCCCACCAAAATGTCCTTCTTAAATGGATAAGGGTGTGATTAGATGAATAAATTTTAGGTTACCGAGAATTTATGAAATGATTAAATTTAAACTGACGAAAATTAATTTTTCAGAATTTGTAAAGTTTTTTATTTGGATTTAAACATACAATTTAACGTTTATACATAAATTATAATTATAAAGATCAAATTTGAGAAATGATACCTTTTTATATATAATTTAAAGTGGAGATTTTGAGTGTCCAAAATCCTTATTTCATATTTTTTTTGGAATTTCTAAATGCCAATTTTATGTATCAAAACAAAATAATTGATGCATATATAGGAATTTCAAAATTCTGACTTTCGATCAAATCCTTTATTATTTTCCTTCATCCAAACACCCTTAAATGTGACTTTTGATTGTTTTCAACGGCTGATAATTACATATGAATGTTAGGATCATAAATATAAAGATATTAAAATAAATTTGTTTTGTTATTAAAAATTCGTTGTGAACAATGTCTATCCTTTTTTTAAAAGGCAAAATTGTGTACATTTTGTTGTTTGAGTACATTGTGTACATTTTTGGTGTGAACAATGCCTATCATTTTTTTAATTATATTTTCATCTATACGTTAGGTGGAAAATTACAAATTTGATTATATATATATATATATATATATTATCTGTGTGATTCGGATGGGAGTTGAGTAAGTGAAGTTACTGCTAAAGATTGCTTGTGTACGTAGTTGTCTTTCGCATAAAATCCAAGAGGGTAAAAATGAAGATTAAATCTTCTAAATTAATTTGTCCTTATTTTGGTCCGAAAACTTATTAAAACCTAAAAGCGCTGCACGTTAATTGTCTCATTTCCCAATGATTATATTCCATGCACTAACATTTGAAAAATTACAGTCGTAGCTGCTGCTAATCAATAATTAAGCTTTTCATCCTCGTCCTTTGACTCTTTTTTCCTTTTGTTTATTTTTGTTGGTGTACCAGCTTTTGTCTTCTTTTCTTTGCTGATGATTCAGCAAATTGGAACGCCAATCCCGCCTTCCATTTCTCCTTTTTCTTCTTTCTGAATTAAAAAAAAAAAACAAAAAACTGAAGAAGTAATAAGAAAAGTAGAAAAAAAAAAAAAGAGATGGAGGTAGCTGTCCTGTAAACATTTTCTTCACTTTATGAGACAGCATAAACTGGATCACTGTTCGATTGTCCTCTTCAACTTCATTGCTGATGACAACTCACAACTGGGAGTTATGCGTACACGAAATGGGCAACCATGTGGAAATCAATGGTCCAGTACTTCCACTTCCACCATACAAAATCCTAAAAATATTGCTGTTCTCAGGAGCCATATATACCAGCACTCCTTAATCCCTCCATCTCAAATTTAATCTTCATGAACTTGCAACAAATCCTTTTTTGGTTGGAGTTGTCCCCTATATATGTGGAATTCTAGGTCCGCAGCTTATGACATGCAGGTCTTACGAGGAAACTAAATTGATCTAAAGCGATGTTATTAGGAGAGCTAGCAATCTAGCTAGTCGTGCTTTTTTTGTGTGATCGGTAATTTGAGTATATGTGGATAATTTGTGGTACAAGTGTCACTAATGACTTGTAAAGTCCAATATTAATTAAGAACTCTTTATGTTAAGAATAGTTTTTTTTTGAGGAAGGGTAAGTAATTAGCCTTGCTGGTACCAAACCTAAATCATCTATGATTCATATTCAATGTATGATAAGTGCATTGATAGAAGTCATGATGTACATAAATACTAGTCTTTGCTCTCATAGATATCATGCTTAATGCCATTAAAACTTGGAACCTATCTTAAGTTTAAGCAATTCTGGTATGAAAGAGAGGAGAAGAGCAGGGTTGTCGACTTGTCGTGCCCTTGTGAGCAGTGATTGCCGTACCTTTGTTTGATAACATGGCAAAACCAGATTGTGTCTATACCCTAGATTATGTCAATATATGCATGTATGATTGTATTGATTCAATTACATAGTGATTTTTGCTGCACGTTTAATCTAAAGTATGTACAATAGTTTCCATGATTAGGATCGATTTGAGGAAGTGGGTAGGTTTTTGGAAAAAAAAAAAAAAAAAGAGGAAGTGGGTAGGTAGAACCCTAGAGGAAGCACCTTTGCTTTCTTAAGACTCAAGGTCTCAAAGTCGTTTTAAATTTTTAATTAAGCTGCGCACTTTTTTCTTTAATGATATGGAAAAGAAAGGATGATGATGAACACACAGGCAAATCAAATCCAATCATCTTCTTCTTTACAAGACCTCGAACCATAAGTAATAATATCCAAGACCAACAAGCCCCATAACAATATTGAATATGAATTGCAAAATTTATAAGAGCGACAAGTGTATCTTGTACGTACGTAGTGCATGATGTAGAGCATGCAGTGAATTTGTACGTGCATGGGCTTGCTTTGATGTTACGTATGGGGAGAGTCGAGAGACCTACCTACTTACACATTTCAAACAATTAACATGGGACAGGATTGAGGGAGGTCAACTCGGGTCAGTGTCACTCAAATCTCAAATGTTAAATATATAACATGATTATTGAAGTGATGAATTTAATTATTCTTAATTATAGTTTATAGGAAACTGTTTTCTTCACGGGACAATATTTGCATCTCATCCTGATGATATCTATTTATACCATTATTTATATTTATCGAATTATCTTATATATTATAATTGGAACCGTTCACTCTCTAAATCATCATATCAAGATCATCTCTGTAAAAACTAACAAGATTGGAAATCATTCAGTCATTTGTATATATCAAGCAAATGAATGACTAGCCATAATTCTTACAAAACTGTTGATTTATTTGACACGTATGAATGATTAAATGGCTTCTTGTTGATTTTTTAACAGAGACTTGTCATGACGATTTAGAGAATAACTGGCTCCGACTATTATAAATGTATAAAAATAGTGCGATAAATCAAAAGACTAGTTCGAGCAAATGCCATCAGAATTGAATATAAATATTTTCTTTACTACATATAAACTAAAAGCTCCATTTGGCATGGTGGTCCTTGAGTTGAGACTTGAAAGTCTTCATGTTGTGATTTAAACTTGGTTAAGAAAAAAAAAAAAGTGAAAAAGAAAAAGGCTCATCTCAATAACAAACCCCCGGCCCCTTTACTCAGTCCATATGGGAGGAGTGGAGAACATCAATCATTCACACAACCATGCCCTACTCTCAATTTGTCATCTTTAATCATACTATTCTTAAAAGACCCCCATCTTCCCTAATCATACCCATTCCCAATTATCAAATACCAAAAGCAACCCGAATTAGATTTTAAAAAAAAATTGTAAAGTAATTATGTGTTTCCCCACTTGTTGTACGTTTCTCTTTCCAAATTCATAGAAAGAGGCACACTCTTGCCTTGTTTTTACTCATTTTTAAAAAAACTCTTAAGTGTTTTTGCCTACTCTTCCCGCCTAACCAACGCAAAACCATGAAGGCTTTGGCTTTCCTGCCAGCTCTGCCTCTTCTTCTCTTGGCCTTGGCCTTGGCCTTACCCCAACGCTCCCTCGCGTCTCCGCCGCCCAACGACACCTGGGCCCTCACCCAATTCCGCCTCCAGACCGACACCCACGGCTACCTCCGCTCCAACTGGACCGGCTCCGACCCATGCAGCCCACCCTGGACCGGAGTCCGATGCTCCATCACCAAATCCCGAGTCGTTGTTCTCTCCCTCCCTTCGCTCAACTTGCGGGGACCACTCGACTCCCTCGCTTTCCTCGACCAGCTACGCTTCCTCGACCTCCACAACAACCGTTTAAACGGCACCGTCACGCCACTCACCAACTGCACGAACCTCAAACTCCTATACCTCGCCGGAAACGACCTATCCGGCGAGATCCCTCAGGAGATCGCTTTCCTCCGGCGACTTATGCGGCTTGACCTCTCCGACAACAACCTCCGCGGCCCAATCCCCGAAAATATCACCAGCCTGACGCGGCTCCTTACTCTCCGCCTCCAGAACAACGCCCTCTCCGGCGTAGTCCCCGACGTCTCCGTCCCTATGGTTGACCTCAACGAGCTTAATTTCACCAACAACGAACTCTACGGACGGCTTCCGCAGGGATTGCTGAAAAAATTTGGGGATGAAAGCTTCTCCGGCAATGAAGGGCTGTGTGGGCCCAGCCCCTTGCCAGCTTGTTCGTTTACCGGTACGAATAGTCCGCCGTCAGCGGCCTCCGCTCAAACGGTGCCGTCTAATCCGAGCCAATTGCCTCAGACAACAAGTATAAACGAACCGATCAAGAAGAAATCGAAAAAGGGACTTGGCACCGGCGCTATAGTCGCCATTGTGATCGCCAATTGCGTGGCTACGTTGGTCGTTGTATCGTTCATCCTGGCTCACTACTGCGCTGCAAGGGGTCGAGGGTCCAGCTCAATTGGGGGAAGTGAGAGTGGGAAGCGGAGGAGTGGGAGTAGCTACGGCGGTGATCAAAAGAAGGTGTATGCCAACAGCGGCGGCGGAGACAGTGATGGGACCAGCGCCACGGATCGGAGCAAGTTGGTGTTTTTCGACCGGAGGAAGCAATTTGAGCTGGAGGACTTGCTACGGGCGTCGGCGGAGATGTTGGGGAAAGGGAGTTTGGGGACGGTGTATAAGGCGGTGCTGGACGACGGGTGTACGATGGCGGTGAAGAGGCTTAAGGATGCGAACCCGTGCGGTCGGAAGGAGTTTGAGCAGTACATGGATTTAATCGGCAAAGTGAAGCACCAAAATGTTGTGAGGCTCAGTGCTTATTATTATGCCAAGGAGGAAAAGCTTCTCGTCTATGATTATCTCCCCAATGGAAGCTTGCACTCTCTTCTTCATGGTAAATTGGTAATTTAATTTCTTCTTTTTGACAGTTGACAATAATGTGTTTGATTGTTGATGATGATCCATGTTGATTATGCATTTAGGCAATCGTGGTCCGGGTCGGATTCCATTGGATTGGACTACAAGGATCAGCTTGGTGTTAGGTGCGGCCCGGGGGCTTGCTCGGATTCATGAAGAGTATAGCTCCGCAAAAGTGCCACATGGGAATGTCAAGTCTTCCAATGTGCTTCTTGACAAGAATGGTGTGGCCTGCATCTCTGATTTTGGGCTGTCTCTGCTTCTGAACCCGGTTCACGCCATTGCAAGACTGGGAGGATACAGAGCTCCAGAGCAGGCTGAGGTCAAGAGGCTATCTCAGACGGCGGATGTGTACGGTTTCGGTGTCTTGCTGTTGGAGGTTCTTACAGGGAGAGCTCCGTCCCAGTACCCTTCTCCAGCGCGTCCCCACATGGAGGAGGAGGAGGCGGTGGACCTTCCGAAATGGGTTCGGTCTGTGGTGAAGGAGGAGTGGACTGGTGAAGTGTTTGATCAAGAGCTTCTGAGGTACAAGAACATTGAGGAGGAGCTTGTGGCAATGCTCCATGTTGGGTTGGCATGTGTAGCCCCTCAACCTGAGAAAAGGCCCACAATGGCTGAAGTGGCTAGGATGATTGAGGACATTAGAGTTGAGAGGTCTCCTTTAGGAGAAGACTATGACGAATCCCGGAATTCGCTTTCGCCTTCCCTCGCCACCACTGAAGATGGACTTCCCTGATCGCCGATAAACACCAAGCTCTTGGCCTTATGCTCTCTTGTTCACTTTCATCTGCATTATCTTAGTGCTGCCAAATGCTTGCCAGCTTGTGTAGTTGTGATCTATTCTCTGTAATATTATCTTGTCTCAAAGTCCTTGTATTTCTCAAAATCTTGTGCGCCAAGGTTTAAGATAGTTTTATTTAGTTTTCCATGGTGTAATGCTAGTTGTTGACAATAATTATTTTGTGATTTATTATGTTCATATGCCACATTTTTTCAACTTCTCAATTGAAGTCTTCAATCTTGATGCATTTCCAAACTCGATAAAACTGATTATACATACAATCAATAATATGAAGCAAATTTGAGAGTTTCGAGACCAAGATGCATTGGAGTTAAAATTAAATAAACAGTCATCTGCATCAATAGTCTTCCTCAAAAGTCATGTTCACTAAGCAGATTCCATTTACATAACAATACAAAGTACATGGGCACCAGATTAACAATGCATAACTTAAACGAGACAGTTACTTAGACTTAATTCTACAAATTGCCTGCCAATTAGTAGTGTCAAACTAGTCTCGGATCTTAACTCTATCTTCTCAAGTGCCGGGTGGCGAATCGTATATCCTCAGTGCCCAGGATATGAATTAGTCCAGCAGCTGAGAACGCTTCAATTTTTCTGGACAACTTAATAATCGCATGAGGTTACTACACCTAGTAATACAACAGCTCAGACTTTCATAAATATTAGCTAATCCTTCCATTTTCATCTATCAGGGTACCAACTTGCTCTCCACACAGTGCTTTAGAAATATTTCCAGGCTCTAAAAGATTAAAAACCACAACTGCACAAAATGAAAGAACGCATATTGATTAACAGAAGTTGTCCTCTATCTCCTATATCTCCTATATGGTTCATGATGTATTAACTAAATCAACTGGAAACGCCTGAATTAAGATAAAAGGAAAAATCGTACCCAACTTACAAATAAGGATAAATACAATTACCAGGAATCCTGTTTTCTTCACAGAAGGTCAGCGCCATTGAGTCCATGGAAGCGGCACCTCTTGTGACTAACTCCCTAAAAGTGATGTGCTCAAATGTAAAATTATTGTCTTGGGAGCTACAGTCATAGACACCATCTACATTGGTACCCTTGAGTACTGCTTCTGCATGAACTGAGAGAATTTAAGAGTGTCACGTAACTTTATATAGAGTCCAAAAGATGTGGGTGGGGAACCCGTCCACGTTCATGTGTGAGTGTGTGCTGAAGAGCTGAAGTATAGCAATTCAAAGAAAACTGGTGATTCAATTATGTGTTTTAAGGGAAGTGTGAGTGATTGCAGAGCCATACTCTCCAAAGCTCGTAGTGCTGCAGCTGTGTCGGTGGAGAAGAGAGGATTTCCACTCCCAGCACCAACGCCAGCAAAAATTACAACTCTTCCTTTTTCAAGATGTCGTATGGCGCGCTGCCTACAGTACGGTTCAGCAATCTCCTGCATCGAAAATGCAGTTTGAACACGAGTCTGGACTCCCATCTTCTCTAATGCAGACTGAAGCAACACAGAATTCATTACAGTGGCCATCATTCTGGTACATATCATAAAGTAACCTTGTTTAGGCCATGTATAACAACAACATGTCAGACTGTAAAGACAGAACATGGACCCAAAGATTCTTCTTCTTAAATCACACTATTTCTTTGACTTCGAATTCACACAGAAATGTTTCAGCGGAAACCCGAAGATATGCAAATTCTGTCTTGAACTTCTAGTGGTACATGCGTAAAGTCCACATAAGACAAATGAAACTATAGGACTTCACTATGAGGTCTCTCATACTATTCATGATGACAACAAGTCCACAGTTGTATCCTAGTGATTTATGAAAAAGCAAATGATGAAGCTGACCAGATAAATCAATTTCATGAAACTGAATGGCAAGTGAATAAGATCACTATCTTGAAAATCTAACTGACAGCCCAAGCACCGCAAAAAGAAATGAAAACACAAATTCATATAGGAAAAACCAAAAAATGGGGAACCAAATTCATTGGATTTGGACATGCTTCACACAAAATGCAAAGATCATGTTAATATTCTCAGGTTGGTAATGATATTTTCCCAGATTGTTGTACGCAGTAGTTCCATACAACCTGTCGCAGATACCAAAAAACACAAGAAAAGGTGTTTGCTTTCTCCAGAATGCAAGGATCATGTTACATTGCAAGATTAGCAATGATACTTACCCAATCTGGTATGCAGTACTTCTATCTAAACCTGTTGCAGTAACCCAAGCATCTCCACAAAAGAAGTTGCGACCTCCAACAACAATAGCCACCTACTCCACCCAGCAAGAATAAACAAAATTTTACAGCTCAAAACAACAAACAAATCAACTGGAAGATGACAAATAATCATACAGGCAACAATGCATACCTCCACGCCATTGCGACAGGCCAATGCAACTTCTCTAGCAATCAGCATTGCCAGCTGCCAAATCACAGAACACAATGAGACAAGACTAATTACAAGCAAATAACATTAAAAGGTTTCTCATCTTAATGAATGATTCTACATAAAAGATAGAACCTTTGAGTCAACATTGTTTGGAGCAGTTCCAGCAAGAGCGGCGCCACTGATTTTGAAGACCACTCTCCGCCATTTAATTGTTGGAACTGATTTCATCTTGTTGGTCATCTGACTTACAGGACTGGCTAATACAATAGCATTTCTGCTTACAAAAACAACATAAGAAGCTGAGCAGGAGAGAGTGATTAAATGCAGCTAACCAAAATGCACAATAAACAAATCCAAACCTCTTGGATTTCACTGGCGTGTTACCGGAAGAAGAAACGCCTCTATCATCGTCAGAGACGGCCTTAGCAGGCACTGAATTTCCGACGATCTGCTCCATCCTCTTGAACCAAGGCCAGTTACTCGCCGACAGGCCACCGTTGATCATCCTCTGCCTTTCAAGCTTGTACCTTTTCTTCAAGTTATCGACCTTGTTCTTGCACTGTTCAACGCTCTTCATTTGCCTCTCGCACCTCTCGGTCAGGATCGCCGCCACCTCCTCCCAATCTCTGCCTCTCAGATTTCCGCGATTCAGCTGATTGAACTTGTCAATGTAGGCGTCCAGAAGGCACGATATGGCCGGATCGCTCCATTCCTCTCGGTCCTTCCTGTACTCTCCGGTCGCATTAGATGCCGGCTTTGATCTTTTAAAACTGTGCGGAGCTCCTCCTCCGCCGCCTTCGCTGTGTTCGTCGGAGTGGTCTTTCCTCTTTTCGATCCCGCCTGCAACAGCGTCGTTCTGATCGGTGCCGCTGTCGAACGGATTCGAACAGAACGCAGCGGTGGCTGCATTTTCATAGCCGTCTCCGTCGTCATCATGATCTTCCCTCGCGTGATCCTTGTCGTTGAGAGTTGGCTGCGATGGTGGCGCGAGGACTGCGAGAGTTCGCGTCGCGTATCGGTGAGGAGGAGCGTAGGGTGGGTGGATTGGGTGGGAGGTTGGCGCGTGAGGGAGGTTGCTGTGGAGGTTAGGGTTTGAGTCGTCAGCGAGGATAGAGAAGTCGTCGTCACAGGAAGCCATTAGAGGAAGGACGTTAGGGTTAGCGGGGTTTGGCGGAACAACGACGTTAGTAATGGCGGGCAGGGACGTTGGGCGGAATTCGAGCAAGCGAGAGACGAAGTGGTTTAACGGAAGAGTATGCCGTGAATGGGTGGGGGATAGGCCGTGACGGCTTTGTGACGGTCCCGTTAAGTAATGAATTAGAACTAAATAGTTCATTGAATTGAATTGGGAACGTGTCTGTGGGACCCGGATTGAGGTGAATGGGTAACTGGCTATTGGTCCGTTTCATCATCTTTTAATTTTGCGTTTGCAAATTTGGTGACTCACGGTTTTGGATGGTCAGGATCTCAAGTAGTGTAGGTAAAGGTAGATATAAATCCCCTGAAAACGATATTAATCTGATTCAAAGCGTTATTGATACTTTAGTTTGAATTCAATTAGATAAATTAACCCATTAACCCTTGGGCGTAGTCAGGGTCGCTGGGTCTTTCAGTAACCTATGTCTTTTAGTCTTTAATTTTGGGTTCAAACCTCATTATTTTTCGTTGAGTTCTAATTTAAGCATTTATACAGTTGAGAATTTGATTGTGTGAACTCCAGTTTACCGGTCAGAGTTGAGTCCGAATTGCTTGATTTTGGGTGGGTTCTTGGTACAAAAAAAAATTAATTGGATAAAAATTGAATAATTTAAAATTTAAAATTATTTCATTAGTAACGGTTTAGTTTTAAATTTTGTCAAACTGTTAAAATTCTTATTTATTAGTTACTATTTCACTTTATAATATATTTTTTTTTACTGATACCCTATAATATACTAATGTAATCGTTCATCATATATAATACTATCTCACTTAATCCTTACCCATTGTGTGCTATTTTTATATTTAAATTATATCTAGATAATAACCCATTATTATGAAGTTTAAAATGTTGAAATTTTTAATTTGTTGATGTGTATAAATGAAATTTTCATGTGAATGAATGAAATTTTAATGTGCATAAATGAGATTTTGAGGTAAATAAATAAGATGTTGATGAGAATAGTGGCTACTTCACGCAAATCCAAAGAAATTAACACATACGAGCCGCATGTACGAAAACTTGCACGTGTAGTTATGGTCGTGCTTTCCAGGTATCTAATAACCTTGTTTATACTCGACCATAGCGCAAATCTCCCAACTATTACCCATTTATTATGGAATAATCATTTTAGGAAGGACATCTTTATATATTTATGTCAAATTCTTCTCTTATTAAGTACTACTCGTATCATGATTTAATTCTGTATGATAACGGCTCATGATTTAATTCTCCATGTATTTAGCTATTGAATTACAAAATTATGTTTTTATGTAAATGTAGCATAAAAAAAAAGTCTGGATTTCCACGGGAAGCCGGCGGTTTGGAAAAATTTAAGTTTTTTAGAGATTTTTTGTTGATTAAATTTTATACCTAAATCATTCAAACTGATCAAACCAAATTGGTTTGGATTGGAATGGTTTCAATTTTATGTTTTGAAAGTCCGAACTTTATTGAATCATTCATAATATTACCTTTTAAATTTAAATTTTTGTGATATCTATGTCGATTCAAATTGTGTCAATGTGGTTCCAATTGGTGAATTATGGTTTCATTATAGTATTCTACCACCCAAACAAAGAAAACAATTTCATTCGACCAAAAAATAAAAAATGTCAGTTTTCAAGTTCATTATATCATCGAATGATTAATTGATTTTAGAGAAGGCGCAATTCGGTTCGAGAAAATAATATATGGATCAGGGTTTTTTTAAAAAAAAAAATTAATGTAACAAGGTTCTTTTTTATTTAATCAAAATAAATATGAATTTGAATATAAAAAGTTAAATATCATCGAACACTTAGGGCTCATTATCAAATTTGGTAACGTGAGTTTGTAATCAGGTAAGACAACAAGGTGATTGATGGTGTGAGAAAACTTATGTTATGGTGTCTTAATATGTCAAATTAAGCACACTCCAAACTCATACGGGTAAATAGGGTCAAAGAAAAAAAACACTTAAGACTCATTTAGTATCGTTTTGCAAAACATTTTTTTTTCATTTTTCAAATATAATAATTTAGAAAATTAATACAAAAATTTGCTTATGCTTTGTACACATACCCATAATCGCCGTCATCATCACCACCACCTCCACCACCATAAGTGAGATTCATTCCTTTTTATTATTATTCCATGATTACATTGAACATTCTAATATATTAGGGATATCTATTGTTAAGCACCTGACAACATCAATGTTTATTCAAATAATGAAATCAAACCTGTAAAGCTTTTAATCTAGTATTTTTTTTCCTTTTTATTTTATGAAAACATTACTCCCACTTATAATATTTTTTATTTTTTACTTGTTCGTTTTAAAGAGTAGTGTAAAAATAATCAAACTTAAAACTCAACAATTAATGGTAAAAATTCTTCAAAAATACTCGGGATATTAAAAGATTAGATTAATCGCTTATGGTATAGAGTCCAAAATCCAAAAATTAAATTATAAGCTATTAGCTTTTCCACCCACATCTCTACCTAAACAACCCGCCCCTCCCTAAAACTCCTATAACCTACGTTAAACCCTAACAACACATCTTTTATTCTTGGTTTGAATAAGTGTATGTTATTGTTCTGATACAAAAAAATGTATGTTACGGTAACTCAAATGTAAGCATGTAAATTAAATGGAAAGAAAACAGTAGAGCCGCAAGGGACTTTAGGGTAATAAAAACGGTTTGGTGTTGGCTCTCAAGTCTCAACGACCGTGCGTAGCATATAAAACGACAGCCCCTCGAATTTGACCGCTGGGCCGCTTAGCCTCAAAGCACGTGCACAACACCATGGGCATAGAAGTTGAGCTGTTTCTTAGTTCGTTGGGCGCAAGAAGAGCAGCAGTGTGGCTAGTAACGAGCAGGCAGCAGCAGCCACTTTAACCAAACCGCTCCCACGAAGTACGTGCTTTATAAAACACCGAAAACTCTTGGCACGCGTTGAAGATTCGCGTGCGCTGTACGCTTGTCCCTCCCCCACGAAAAATTTCCGCCCACTGGCGCAGTTTCTGTTTCATCCACCTGCTCCAATCATACGTCGCCAACTGTATTTTAAATATTGAAAAATTGTAGAATAATAATTTTCATAATTTGGTGACCATAGTGAAGTGTGAAAAAGTCACCAGGTAGTGGTAGTGAGAAGCACACAGGATTCGAGCTTCGTTGTCGACTCAAATAAAAATTGTTATTATTTTGATTCAGAAGAGAAAAAGCACAAAGCATATTCTGAAATTCCAGAGAGCGTCCAGTTTCGACGCCTCCCGTTTCGTTTAATTTCTCTTTTCTTCTTCTCCACGTACAAACGCAAAAGCTTTGTTTCTAAGCAGCCTCTCTCTGTAAGGCCTCAGCAGTAGCAGCAGCACAAACAACAAAGATGCATTCGAATCACCTTCTTCTGGAAGAGCCCATAAGGATGGCTTCGATTCTCGAGCCATCCAAGGCCGTAAGTAGCTCGAATCTCTAATTGGATCCGTGGTTTTCGATTTAATTTCTTATTGTTGAGTTTGATATTTGCAGACATTTTTTCCTGCAATGACGAAAATTGTGGGTACGCTCGGGCCCAAATCTCGATCCGCGGAGGTTATCGCCTCTTGCCTCAATGCTGGAATGTCTGGTATGCGATTATCTTCGCTGCAAACGGAATTAATATATATTTTTTATTGTTTGTGTGGATTTTGATGCATTTGAATGTGTTGTTTGACAGTGGCCCGATTCGACTTTTCGTGGGGCAACCCGGAATATCACCAGGAGACTTTGGAGAATCTGAAGGCCGCTGTTAAGAGTACTAAGAAGCTTTGCGCTGTATGTTCCTTTTTAAAGGAATTGATTGTTGGATTTAGTTTGCTTACTCTCCATTTCTTTGGCATGCATGCGTTTGCTTATGTACTTTCGGTGTTTAAAAAAAAATGCCATCTGTGAATGTTTAAACCAGATATTGGGTTATCAGCTTACCGTTCTTCTTCTTCAATGTTTATTTATTTATTTTTGGATTATTTGAGTGCCTTCTAACTGTTGTTAACCAGAATTTTATGAAGAAACGGAACAATCACTTGTGAATTGCTAACAAAATAAATCTTGGTTGTTTAGCATCTGCTATTGGATTAAACTTTTTATTAACCGCATTTTTTAGAAGTGTGATTTTCACCTTCTTGTGGTGTCCCAGATAACGAAGAATGAAGAAGTGACTGTATGCTATTGTTTGGCTTTTTTTTTTTTTTTTTTTTTCAGGTTATGTTGGATACTGTTGGTCCTGAGTTGCAGGTTGTCAATAAAACTGGGAATCCTATTTCGCTCCTTGGAGATGGTCTCGTTGTTCTGACGCCAGATTGCGGGCAAGAACCATCCTCAAAGCTGTTGCCCATAAATTTTAACGGGTTGGCAAAGGTTTGGCAAGATCTATCATTTTTTTTTTGTGTCCATAATTTGATTAAAGTTATTAAACTTGGACGTTGAAGATCTAGGCAATGTTACTTTTAGGTATCTTACTATTTATACTCGTTTTTGCAGGCGGTGAAGAAGGGAGATACCATTTTCGTGGGTCAGTATCTGTTCACTGGAAGTGAAACTACCTCTGTCTGGTTGGAGGTAAGACATAAATATGTAGAGACTAAACTTGTTTAAGAAAGCCTTTCACTTTGGTTAAGTTCCCATTTCCACCTTAACCTATTAACCTACACTGTGTTGACTTATGACTACATAACACAATTTACTCCCTTCCTAAGGCTGTATTGCATTTTTGTTATAGGGTCCAATTGTTTTCTTAGTTATTTATTATTTAAAGAAAACTTTACTTAACTTAAGAAAGGAGATTGAGAGGAGCATGGCTGATCAGTTTAATTTTGAGTTGATTAGGTTTCTGAAATAAAAGGAGAAGATGTCATTTGCTCAGTTAAGAATTCTGCAACATTGGCTGGATCCTTGTTCACTATGCATGCTTCTCAAATTCATATTGAGCTCCCTACTCTCTCTGACACAGATAAGCAGGTAAATCCCTTGAACTTGAGAAGTTTTAAGTGTGTAATATAGAATGATTCCAGTCTCTATTGCTTACCATTGGCTTTACTGCCTTGAATTTAATGCTTCAGGTTATAAGTAGTTGGGGACTTCGAAACAAAATTGACTTTCTCTCACTGTCATACACCCGGCATGCAGAAGATGTTCGCCATGTAAGTGCTATTCGAGGTTCCATTTCCTTGTATCAAGTCCCAAACATTGAGTACCTTATATTATCTCTCCACTTTCTGAACTTGGTTATGAGTAATTGAGTAATGCACTTTGTAATGCTTTAATGCAGGCCCGTGAATTCCTATCTAAGTTGGGCGACCTCAGTCAGACACAAATTTTTGCTAAGATTGAGAACTCAGAGGTGAGTTATCTATTCTCTGTGAAGAATCTCAACTTTGAAATGAAAGTTCTGAATATTTATGTTTTTTTCCCCCCATTAGGGATTAACCCATTTTGACGAGATTTTACAAGAAGCTGATGGTATTATCCTCTCCCGTGGGAATTTGGGAATTGATCTCCCACCTGAGAAGGTCAGTTTCCTTAATTTGCAAGTAGGAGATGGCATGTTATTTAGTTGTGTTTAAGTAAATGATCAATTTTTTTCTCTGTACAGGTCTTTTTATTTCAAAAAGCTGCCCTTTACAAGTGTAACATGGCTGGAAAGCCTGCTGTAGTTACCCGTGTTGTGGACAGTATGACTGACAACTTGAGGCCAACCCGTGCAGAAGCAACTGATGTTGCAAATGCTGTATTGGATGGTGCGATTCCAATTTGACTCAATACATGCGTTAGGGGCTTCTTTTTTTAGGCCTTTTAATGTGTTTTCTATAATATCTGGTTGATCTATTTCTGTTACTAGAATACTAGCGTTGGTGATATTCTCTTGTATTAGTTTTGCGGTACTTGTTTTCATGAGCCTCAATTACCATTCACTATAATTTCTTGTATTTCTATGCAATCAAAAAATGAACCTTAGTTACCCGTCCTTAATTCAAATTGATATATTTGTTTGTTGCCATCGTTTGCCAATGTTTTATTTTGATCGGTGAACTATTCTGTTTCATAACTTAATTGCCTCATGGGTGCAGGAAGTGATGCAATTCTTCTGGGTGCTGAGACTCTTCGTGGTTTGTACCCAGTTGATACTATCTCTACTGTTGGTAGAATTTGTGCTGAGGTAAATTTTCCTTATAAATATTCTCAGTACTTGTTTAGTAATTTTTTATATCAGTGCATATCATTTTAGAATTGTGGACGATTATTTGTGTTGGACCTGCCTTGAGTTGGCTTTTCCTAAATACTCCAAATATCAAATATCAAATATCGCATGTGATATTTCTTCGTTTTCTTTATAAAGATAGTCTTTCCGTATTTTAATTAATGCAGGCAGAGAAGGTTTTCAACCAAGATTTGTATTTCAAGAGGACTGTAAAATATGTTGGAGAGCCAATGACGCACTTGGAATCTATTGCATCATCTGCGGTAGGACTTTTATATGTTGCTCCTTAAGCTGTTTCTTCTGCCGATTTACATTGCTTTCCTCCAACTGTAGTTAGCATTCTTGTTGAAATTGTTGCATGGTTCTGGTACTTGAATTGCCAATTTCATCATTGTGTAGGTACGTGCAGCCATTAAGGTGAAGGCATCAGTTATTATTTGCTTCACTTCTTCAGGAAGGGCTGCAAGGTATGATATATATTTTGTATCCTTTGTTTTATATGGTCAGCGAGCTGGGCTAACTTGGCATGAATAAGATGAAAAGTTTATGCTGCCTATATTGGCTAATGTCCTTTAGTCTTCTAAGTCATTTTGTATTGTGCAGATTGATTGCCAAGTATCGACCCACAATGCCAGTTCTTTCTGTTGTTGTTCCCCGGCTCAAGACAAATCAGCTTAAGTGGAGCTTTACAGGAGCCTTTGAGGTATGCCCTACATTCTGAGTCTCTGACTATTTTCTAACCTCTAGCTCATTTAGTGCTGTGAAGTCCATCTTAATGCATGCTATGTCTGGTTTAGTTCCCTAAACGTATTTGTAAGAAAATGTAGATATGCAAAGCTAACGAGATAAAAAGATTGTCTGTTATTCGTTCTCATTTGACTGAAATGTCTGGATGTTTTTGGGCTGTTCGTAAAAAAAAAAAAAGAACAGAAAATAAAGATGGTTTAACAGTTTAATGATGGCATTGCTTATTTTAAACTTCATGTCAAAGCACAAGTCTGTACTTTGGTTCTTTGTTATGAACTAGTGCTATTGTGCTTTAGGGGAAATATATGCTCAATTTCCAGTAATTTCAAACTTGGTTCAAAACTCATGTCTATGAAGTGACTCTTCCGTAGAGTTAAATTGTATTTCTAGAAGTTTGCATATTAATAAAACGATCCAGATTGCTTTTATGTGTTCTTTTTTTCTTTGTTCTTGTATCGTTTTATTCTGTAACCTCGTTCCCTAACTTCCTTCTTGTAAAAAACATTTGAATTTGCAGGCAAGGCAGTCACTTTTAGTCAGGGGTCTTTACCCTATGCTTGCGGATCCTCGACATCCTGTAAGTCTTTTCCCTGTCTAAATGACAGAGGTTGAGTCTAAATTTATTTATCTGTTGTTTCTGCTAGTTAATGCTACATATATTCTTAAATTGTACCTTGATTTCCTTCAACTCTAACTATCTGAAGGTTTTTTTTTTCTTTTGCAATCATTAATTGAACATAGAGTTAGGAGCTTAGTTTTTTTTTTTTTCCTCCTCCCATGTGTAGCAAAGATGTTTTTGTCTCACATTCGACACACCCTACGTGCTGAAAAGAATGGCTTTGAGCTCAATTTGTCACTTCTTACTAGTATTGTAATTGCTCACCCCAAAGTGTTTGGGATGGATGGCCTCCCTATTTGGATCATGCATCGACTCTGGCCCTTGATTGGAGACTATAAGTGCAAATCCAAGTAACCCTAGCTGAAATGTCAACTTGATCGATCCATCATGAATCTGTCAGAAGAATAATGCTTTTGTTTGTTTGTAGGCATGACTCTTTATATGCTTCATATAGTGCTTTCTGGCAGGTTTATTATAGCAAGTATTTTGCATGTTTTCTCACTTTGATTTGGTTCACTTATTTTTTCTTTCCATGTATGATTTGCAGGCGGAATCTACCAGTGCAACAAACGAATCGGTTCTAAAGGTTGCCCTTGATCATGGAAAGGCATCTGGTGTGGTAAAGTCGCACGATCGGGTGGTCGTTTGCCAGAAAGTTGGTGATGCCTCTGTTGTCAAGATTATAGAGCTTGAAGATTAGAATTTATGCTTAACTTTATATCCTCATGTTGAGGTATAAATTTCCCTCTTTTGGTTTTGGGAAATGGAACGATCCCATCTCGCCTGCGACTTCGAGGTTTATACTCTCAGGTTTTGGAGACTTGTTTGTTATGATTTGGCTTCAAGAAAAGGATAATACAACGAGAAAATTGTACTGGTTTATTCAGAATTTAGAGTCATGGTGTACATGACCCCCCATTTTGTGTTTACATATCGTAGGCATTCAAGTCTCCAATAAAGATGGTTTTTTTGATAATGCATATGGATCATGAGTCTCTGCATTTAAAGTGGCCAAATGCATAATATCCTTAATTTACGTTATTTTCGGCCCAAGTTGATGTTGTATATGCATGTATCTTTTGTTTTCATGTATTACACACCCCTCTCCATTGTTTTGTTTTTGGAGGAATATCCCTCTCTCTTACTCTCATGTTAGTAGAAAGATAATATAATATGAATTCTAATCCTAAAATGACATGAAAAAAACATGGAGGAATTGACCCAAAAAAAAAAAAAAAAAAGAGGACCAGTTTTGCTGTGATAGTTGAACCATCTACTTGAATCAACTTTTTGTGTTTATTTACCATTAAATAAACAAAGCTATAATCTTACACACTTGAAATCCAGTATACAAAATTCCAAACACAAAACTTTGGAAGAAAGAAAAGAAGGGAAAATTCTCATCTATCTGATTTAAACCTGTGGATTATTCTATACAATTAGCCAGTGAGATTTGATGGATCACTTCTCTTGTTTGAAGAATTTTGTTGTTGCTGTTGCTGGTGGTGATGAAGCTCAAGTAACTCGAGCTCCTTCTGTCGAACCAGCAACAACATTTTCTCATTTTCAAGCCGCCTTCTCTCATTCTCAAGCTTGGCTCTCTCCATATCCCTCTCTTTCTTGCCACTGAACTTGATCCATTTGAGCCTTTGTTTTTCGAGCTCAAAAGCTTGGTATTGGTAGTTCACTTGCTGCTCCTCCAATTGTATCATCCTTGTTTTCAACCACTGCTTCTTCTCCCATGGGCTTTTAGACACATCTTGCAGCACACCTCCAACTTCACACCCCAATTGATGCATTAACTGGGTTGTTGATGACCCCGAAAAGCAACCTCTTTTTCTCGGCCTCTTAAGGGAAGCTCTTTCCTCAATGTCATCATCATCTTCATTATGCCCATGCCCAATTGGACCTCTAGAACCACCTCCAACCACCTCCTCTTCCTCTTCATCATCATCATCATCATCCTCGTAGTCTTCATCTTCGTCTTCTCCACTTCCGCCTTTGAACATTTTGGAGCCCTCAGTCTCCGTCCTGCCTGAATTTCCAACTACCTGAGCAGCTTCTGACGAATGAAAGCACTTCTGCTGCTGAGGAAGCTGCTGCACCGGAACCTCAGATGGCTCTGTACCCGCCTCTGGTGGGGAGTAATGTGCACCACTAGAAGCACCAACAACAGTCCCATGACCACAACTATTGTGATAAGCACACATTTCTCTGAAAAACAGGTGCTTAGAATTCAGCAATTTTCGAACTTCTTCCTTCATTTTTGGTGACAAATCCATTTTTTCCAACAAGCCTTGATTCTCCACAACCCGGCAAGCCGTCCCCTTGCCAAGTATATCATTCACCCTCTTGTATCTCTTGTTCAAGTCATTGAACTTGTCCTCACATTGCTGAGGAGACACATAGAAACCCTTCTCCATCATAGCCCGCGACACCGACTTCCATTTCCCTTTCTTCTGCAGCAATCCTCCAGCAGACTTCTTCTTCCCTGTAGGATCAGGGCCCTCAGAACCACCCTCATCACCAATGTAAAACACGGCCATTATTAGAAGCTTGACCATGGTGTCAGTCCACTTCATCCTATGCCATGGTGATATTTTCCTCTTGTTATCACCATGGCTGTTGTCATCAGCACCAAATCCAGGTTCATCTTCATCACTTAGGACTACTTGTTTGGACTTTGTGGCAAATGGGTACCCTTGTTTGACAGATTGCTGCTGGTGTTGGTGTTGATCAGGGTCATGATGGGCATAGGACACCATTTGGATTTGGTGCATATGGTGAGGGTTTTGGGGATTTGGTGGGTTTTGAGGATTTTGATGCAAAGGCATTTCTAGGCCTAACATTCCAGAAAACAAACCATTGTGTTCCATTCAAAAACTCAAATAAAAAAAAATAAAAAAACCCGATCTTGGTGCTCTTACTCTACCAATCTCACAAAAGCAAAAAAGGTACCCCAATGAGACAAATGACCTAGTAAAGAAACAAAATCTCACCCAATAGCAGAAATGAAATTTGGAACAAAACCCAGTAAATAAAATTTCCCAGAAGTACTCAGAGATTGGAGCCGATTTGTTCCATCACCATGAGAAAATAGAGAGACAATGAGAAAGAGAAAGAGAACAAGAGGGGTTTGTTGATTTTGGAGGCGGAGTAGTTTGTGTGACATATATCCAGAGGAGAAGCGGTATCTGATATATACAGAGAGAGAAAAAGAGGGGTTTGTTGATTTTGGAGGCGGAGTAGTTCGTGTGACACATATCCAAAGGAGAAGCGGTATCTGATATATACAGAGAGAGGAGCTGCCGGTTTTAGTTTGGCAGGTTTTGTTTGCGGAGAAGAAAGCAGAAAACTGCCCATGGTTTTGGGTGTGTCTGCTTTGGAATGTTGAGCAACCCAACCCACAGGTTTTGATTGAGGCAAATACTGTAACCTACACACATTACAGAAGAGCCCTACTTCAAGTCTCTTCGCTACACTTGTCATTAAATCACGTAAAAGGTCGTATATTACTTGACTTCAGATATGTAAATATCTTCGTATGCTTCTTATATTTTAGTTGCCTAGTAAGTGAATATGTGCATAGTATTTTTAGTTGCCTATTTAGTAATATTTCGTGCTTATATATCATCTACGTTATATGTATTTGACACGTATCTAGATATAAAGTCAGTTGTTCATTTTATGGGTTAGTAATATTAGTCTTCTAAAAATTCGTTCAAATTTATAATCATTTGACTATCAAGTCCTAAATAATTAATATAATTTTTGATTTAGATGAGTTTTTACACATAATTATATTATTTATGTATAAAAAAATGAAGCCTATAATATTATTGTGTATAATATGAGCAAATAAGACTGGATATGGTGCGGTTCGATACATATGTTGATAATATTTAAATTCAAATTATTAAAATCTTAATGGTTTGAAATTCTAAAATTAGAAATTGTTAGTAACGATTTGAATCCAAACGGTTTGAAACTTTTTAGACATAAAAAAAAAACAACAAGTATATTAAAAAAAAAAGTAAGGATACAAAGAATAATCAATACTCAAAATTTTGTATATTAAATGTGTGGATGATTGGATTGCAAACATTACGACTATATTAAGATTTATCAAATAAATATTACTACTTAATAATTTTTTATTATATTTTTATCCAAATATGCATGTATTTATCTAAGTATATATGGTTATCCTTTTATCTTTATTATTTTTACTTTATATTAATAATATATTTAAAAAATAATAAAAAATAATATATTTCTTAACGATTTGATTTGAATTTAACGAATTTTCAAAATAAAAATCCAAATCCAAATTGTTACTAACTGAGCAGTTATCAAACTATTTGACTTTTGTCCGATCAGACTTAAATAGTTTTACAAATAAAAATTTGAAAATTAAAGCAAATCGATTAGCAATTTTAACAAATTATACTAGCAAGTAAAACAAGTTAATGTATAAATGCAGCAGCAATCGGTGGGCACTCAAGTGCTCTCCAAGCTCTAAAATAGATCTACTCTTCAAGTTGGGCTATTTTATTTGACACAGAAATTGCTATATTGGATTCTTGGAAATTGTGGGTTTAATTTATCTTTTACAAGTTGGGATGTGTTGAGTCTATAACCTAACGGGCTTAGGGGTCCATTGAGATCATGGATTCTAAATGCACCTCCACCACAATTGTTACATAATAAAGAAACCACAATTGGAACATAAATTATACCCGTAAATACATAAATGACGCGTATATAAATCTATACAGCAATAATGGGATCAATATTTGACTCGTGAACTTAAAAGCAAGGTCCCCAGGTCCCAAGTCATGTCTGGCGAGGCTTCGAGCCACACAAGTTGGGATTAAGGGTGGCAATTTTTGACACGACCCGATACACGACTCGAAACCCGCACGAAATTTATGCGGGTCAACCCGCACGATTAAAATTTCGGGTCATTTTCGGGTCAACCCGTTATGACCCGTTTATTAAACGGGTGGGTTTCGGGTCAACCTGTTAACCCGTTTAATAACCTGTCAACCCGTTTAATAAATGGGTAGATTTCGGGTTAACAGGTTAATCCGTATATTGGCTTATATATTGACCCATTTAATAAATGTGTCATTACTAACCCATATATCTACCCATTTACTACATAAATATCTATTAAATTTTATAATTTAAATAGGTTAAACATGTTAAATGGGTTAAACGGGTCAAACGGGTCATAGGTTAATTGGGTTTTGAGTATGACCTGTTTATTAAATGGGTTAAACGGGTTAAACGGGTTACACAGGTCATTAACAGGTCGGGTTCGGGTTGGACATTCTTGACACGATTATTAAACGGGTCGGGTTCGGGTTGGGCATAAATGGGTAAAACAGAATTCATGACACGACACGAACCCGACACGACACGACCCATTGCCACCCCTAGTTGGGATGTAGTGCTCATCAGTCATCAACCCATTGTCTGTAGGGCATGGAATTGGGGATTGGAGTTTGAAGATGATGGTGGATGAAGTTTGTGATGGACTGAACTCGACTGAATTGGCTGCTATGAAACGCAGGTCCCATGAAATTAGGAAAGTGACACTCTAATTGATCTAATTGTTTGAAGTTTTGGATGGTGATGGAGGATACACGAGTTCATGAATGGTGGACCGTTTTCTCATGTTTAAGAATATACCCTTCTATTAATTCTAATATCTTCTATTTTTTTTTATCAAAATTAATATTATTGTATAATAATGAAAAAACTGAGATCAAGAAAAAATGGAAGCTAACATTTAAAAAAAGTCCTAATACTTTCTATTAACATAACATATTGCTATGGCTATAAGCCTATAACTTAGCAGTCGAAAGCGATTTGAGTTTTGTCCACAGGAAACAAAGGACCATTGCATATTTTCCAGTCCATCATCTTCTCATATGCTTTATTGCTTGGGGCTTCGGCAACCACAATGGTGCCAACTACTACGAAATATCCCGCCTCCTCGATCCAAAACCACTCCTATTCTATAATCTTTATTTTTTTATTACTAATTTTTTTAAAAATTATTTATATAATATGACAAATTCAAATTTATAATCAATTATTTACTAATTAATAATAAAAATTTTATAATCAAAATATTGTATAATTTTATTAAAATCTAAAATTTTAAAATTATATTTTCCGTAATTTATGGAAATTAAAATAAAGGTAATATTGGCATTCATACGTCAAAAGTTGACTAACTTTCGTAGCACCCAACCAAGATTGAAGAAGATTGGTCTACTGATTCACGTGTAAATTCTCCATCTACGACCAAATCAAAAACCCCAATTCTTTCTGGGACCCACCAATCCAGCCTTTTTACATTCATTTACTATAAGAAAATCCAGCTTTTTCGACCCAAAAAATAAAAGAAAGAAAAATTCAGATTGGCCCACAGCCCTGGAGAAATAATTTTTTTATATAAAGATATTAGAAAGAAGGAATTACATTAAATAAATATTGACTATCCGCTTGTATATTTCTCTGTGGATACCTAGATATGGATACCTAGATAAAGAAAAGATTCGTTTTATGCCGTTTCGGGCACATAAGTCTTGTACCAAGCTCGAATCAAACTGTCTTCCGTTGCCTACAATCATGACGCTTGGTCTTCTAAAACTAGTAATTATATTCTTCCATATGAAGTTTCGCACTTCATGTTCGAATTCATTCAACAAGAGTCGAATTAAATTTTTTTTATAAATAAATTTTTTTTTATTAAATCATAGTGCTAATTGACTATTATTTTGGTTTGGTACGAAGAAAATAGAAAAATAAAAATATTATCCTCCACGAAAAACTTGGCGGAATGTAAGGAACATATATAATCCTCCACCAAACAAAAAGAAAATCTAACTAAATATTAGGTTTATGCAAAATAAATAAATAATAGGTAATAAAGAAAAAGGATAAATGGGCTCGGGTGTAATCATGAATGAAAAAATCAATAATTATCGGCGAAATTTCGCTAAAATTGGCCGGCAACACATAAGAGGGGGGAAAATTGAGCAAAATTTTGACATTTTGTCTTGTTTTAAGCTCATAGATCTCATTATTTGATTAAAACGATCGAGATAGGGCCAAATTTCATAAAAATCGGACGTAAAACCATCGATTTCCAGTCGGGTCATGTCGCTAGGTCCAAAAACCCGAATCACAGACCCACGGGAGGAAGAAAATGACTGTTAAGAGTGTTAGTTTGTATACTTTTATATATTATACGTTGCTTATGTTTTCAATTAGGCTCGTTAGTCGAGTTGGTTGTGTCATTTGCCTTAAACGTTGCTTATGTTTTCAATTAGGCTCGTTAGTCGAGTTGGTTGTGTCCTTTGCCTTAAATGACACGACCCATCTCAATTCCACTGGGATTACGTGGGATGTGCCATGCTCCTGTCTAACACACGTGTGACACGAAGACTAGACACACGTCTAACCTCCGTGTAACGCGAAGGCCAGACAAGGGATAACTCAGGTCAAGTGACAGGACCCGCCCCGATCCCACAGGGACCACAAGGGGACGTGCCCTGTTCCCGTCTGACACCCACTAATTCATACCAATTTTAACCTCAAAACATCAAATGCATAAATAATCAAATTTAAGTCATACAACAAATCCGAATTAAACAGATGTCAGACAAGGGATGAAATCCAAAATTATAAGTTGCGAGCACGACTCTAACATAAACCTGCGGGTAAACCACCCAGCAGTGGTTCAGGTACGCAGAAGTAGATCTATGCCTCAGCCTCAGGTTCCTCCTCTACCTCAGTATCACGACCTGGAGGGGTTACCAAAAACATTAAGGGTGAGTGGACCGAACTCAAGTTTATAAAATCATTTGAAAAGTAAAACATATAATTTACCCCTCCGTTTTCCAAACATGCATGCAGCATCCTTTAAAATCATAAATAATATAATATGAATCATAAGGCATGTAATAAAACCATAACCATAATTTTAGCCACTGCACTATACACTCCAATCCGACATCCCTGATGTTTGACGTCCCTGACGTCCAATAAGGTCACAATCACAAGGCTACGCGTGCCACTCGGGTCTCAATTCCGAGTTAAATCCCCGAACCCTGTTCGGTTACAGCATCCCCGATGCTTAGCGTCATAGACGCTGGATGTTCTAGACGTCCGTGACCTCTCTGGGGCACCTCATCCGGAGGAGACAATATAATATGGAAGGATCTATACAGTGCAGCACCAAATACATTTTATTGATATCCACATGCAACATATATATATAGGTAAAATCTGAACCGATTGTTACGTTTCATCACACGGGTCTCATGCCCAAATACCGTGAAACGTGCCATAACCGAAATCTCAATATCATCAAAACCATTTATAGATTCCAGCATGTGAACATATAAGTAAATCAGAAAACATTTAAGCATGCAAGGGTTTAATGAAAACAGCCCACTCACTGTACGATTCCGCTGCGAATCTGCGCGTACGGACCTGTACCGAGATTATCATACAATTCCTGTCAGTTCAAATCACATGTAAGGGTCACTACAAGTCTTAAACGTTTAACCACAAAGTCCGAAATAGAAACCGGCCCGAGGAAACCGTAAAACACGTTTCCCGAGGCAACCGGCCCTAAACTGACCCATGAAAGCTTATCTCAGATCAACATGGTTAAATCACCAAAAATGTTCAGAATGATGAGAGGAACAAAAGTCATGTTGATCGTGATCGGAGATAAGGTCCAACGCGCCCTCACGCGCCGCCCAAAGTGGCTGCGCGTGAAAGTCGCGCGCCTGACACTGTAGCTACAGTGTCATCTCCTTCACCCGTTTGTCTGTAATACGGGTCTGCCACCCGCGGCTTGACCCGGTTGAATACCCATCAATTCCTACTCAATTTCAATCCAATTTGATCCTAACATGTTCATTAACTATCCAATTTAGGTTCTGTGACAAAAATCAACCTCGACACATCCCCAAACGACCCATCGACCCGCGATCAACCAAACGGGTCAATCACCAGAACTTCCTGGTTTCAAACCCATTGTCCAATTAACTTCACAAGAAGCATAACAGGATCAAAACGAACCAAAATGAGCAATCAATTGTGTCTGAAAGTACCTGTAGGTTGTCGTCCCAAGCTCTGCAACTTCCCTGAAAACAGCAGCCTCCGTCCTAGCTCAACCGTGACTGTTAGCCTTCAATTTCGATGTGGTTGAGTTCCAAATACTCCCAGAAGACTAAACCAGGCCTTGGTTTGGTCCAACACTCACCAGAAATTAAACTCCGAAATTCCCTCCAATTTTCCAGAAACTGAATTCTCTGGTTTTCCTCTCCAATTCTCAGCCCTCACTGCAACAGAGTGAAGCACACTTAAATCCCACTCAGTTTAAACAATCCTTGCCAGCCAACAGCTCGTGGAAGCCTCACTGTCCACTGAGAAATGTTTCCCGCAAAAGTTCGAATCTTGAATTAACAAATGGTGTCCATGATCAGCCACGTTCTGATGTTTATAAGGCTTTAAACAATCCCAACTTTCCAACTCACACACTGATTTAACAATTGAGACTCAGAACCACCGCACACGGTGGTGCAGCAACGGTTCCCCCGCGGTTGCTACAGTGACCATGGGTGAAATGACCAAAATGCCCCTAGTTCAGAAATTACCAAAATGCCCTTCACTTCCTAGGCCCGTAACTCAGCCATACGAAGTCCGATTTTGGCGTGCCGTCTGTCCACGGACTCAGGACGTCGAGACCTACCCAACGGTCCTGGAGTCGTGTGAAACTTAATTGTTAAACGAAAAGTCAACATTTTCGCCCGTGAAGTCCAACTTACGGTAATGCCCCTGAACTTCCGATAGTCATAACTTTTTCCCTGATCGTCCGAAATGGACGTGCCACCTGTCTATGAACTCGTGACGTCCCGTACTACGTCACGGTCATAGGTCAAAGTCCATTTAACTCATAAATCAAAAGTCAACAATTTGGCCATACCAATCACAAGGGTAAAAGCGTCAATTCACACATTAAATTGAAATATTAAAATCCTCGAATGTCCGGGGTGTTACATCAAGAACCCCGACAGGCTTTCAGAGCGTGCTAGAATCAATGGAGGAGTGTGATGTCTCGGTCTCAGCTACAGCCTGCACCACGATCAACCTGAAGGGCATTAAAAACTATCAAAGCTGTGAGTGGACAAAAATAAATAATTTAATAAAACTCATTTCAGAAAATAAGACATTTATACCCTTCACTTAAAACTATGCATGCATTCGAAAACTAGTTAATTCAAATATAATAAAACCGTTTAGAAAATCAAAACCATTTCTTTCTTCAAATCATTAAGGCCTTAGCCCAAAACCATGAAATCAACCAAGGGTGGGAACTCAGCCCAAAACCGTAAAACACCGAAATCCGTAAATCCAAATCCAAGTGGGTCACATCCCAAATCCATTTATTAAACACAGAAACACCATTTCATAAATCCGATCAAACATGTTTACCAAATACCAATCTTTGGCATCCCAGAAATCCGTTACAGGGTCACCAAACCCGAAATCACATTTATAAACCATAAATGGGACTTATACCCGGTATTATAACCAACTGGGCCTCAAGCCCGATCATGTAAACCAAATGGGTGTCCAGCTCGATATCTCATTAAATCAAATGGACTTCAAGTCCAATAGTTTCCAAATCAAATGGGTCTCATGCCCAATTCCATATTTCTAAATCCAAAACTATTCTATCAAACAATCTTGGAAATACCAGCACACATCAATACAATATAAAATCATAAATCTCGAAATACGTGTAAATACGTAAATCATAAATACCAAAATAATAACCATAGAAATCACATATATAAAACATATAAAACAGTTATGCATGCATTATTATTTGAAAACAAAAATCCACTCACAGACCGTCCTAGCTGTCGCCTCGATGCGCGTATCATAAGTCTTCCCGAGGCTAATCCATCATTTACGGGACTTCCAAACCTGTCCAATTCACACCCAAAGGTTACTAACCATCTATACAAATCTATAGGATAAATCTCCAAAACTCCTGGATAAGTCCACGTGTCCCGATGTAAAAAACCTCAATTTAACCAACCTAATAATCTTCAATCGACCCAAAACCATCACCATTGGATTCAGATCGTTGAAACCCTTAAAATTACACTAGTCCACCTTGAAATTTGAGCCAATGAGCCCCCGCGTACGTGGTCAACACACGATCAATGCGTGAACAGTACCTGATGACGTCAGCGATGTCGTCAACACTAACAAGTTTGACAACTGTCAGATCTAACACTTGTCACGCTGCCATTGGTCCCCTACCTGACACATCAGTCTGACATTTTTAGACCTGACATGATGACGTCATTATGATGATGTCATCACTGACGTCATGTCACCTTCAACCTCCGTCCGAGTTAGCCCAAACTCCTAAACTGGGTCGCACAGTACCCGTGATTCGACCCAGTCGGTTCTCGACCGTCCGACCAGCGATCCACACTGTTTTTGGCCCATTCTCTTTGTCCAAACCTACCTTATCGATCTATGGACTAAAAACTGTGAAACCAGGTCGAAATCATACATGTTTGAAAGAGAATATTAACCGACCACTTGAAAATCCGTTATGCAGTCGACTCCAGCCACCGCGATCCTTGATTCCAAGCCCAGTCGACTCGTCTCACCTCAAGGGATCTCGTCCAAGCAACCAAATCGATCAGAAACCATCGAAACGAAATCCACCATTTTTAAACTCAAAAACAAGCTTTTCAATTTAACCTTACCCCTGACGCCGTTGCTCCACCGTGGCCACCACCACGATCGTCCAAGCCTCCCCTTTGAATTTTGTTCATGTGTCAGTAACAACGGATGATGATAGAAGGGTGTTTGTGTGGGTTTTGGGTGTACGGGTTATGGAGTCTCACGGGTTTGGTGAAAAAATGGGGAATATGATCGAATCAAATGAGGATAAGGACCCCACTTAATTCTTTTCTGGGCTGTCACTCATCTGGTGGGTCCTTCCAAAACCTTTCCCAATCAAATCATGACACGTGTCGGTTTTCTTCAATTTGCGTGCAATAGTGCCATTTTCCGTTCTAAATCCATAATTTTTCCATTAAACGTCCGATTTTAATGTGTCGCCCGTCTACGGACTCGTAACGTCGCGATCTACTTCACGGTTATCGGTCCAAGTCCATTTGACCACTCAGTTTAAAATCGTCATTTTACACCGTCCGTCCGCGATTCTCGACTAATCCCTAATTAGTCACGCTAATCATCTAATTAATCACTAATACAACCTCCAAATTCGGGACGGGTCGTTACATCAAAACTGAGGGTCCTGAGTTTGACCCCAGGATGCACCCTTGTTGAATTTTTTAATTTTTTTATTCGTTTTTTCCAAATTTTCAACAATGTTTGTTCTTTTTTTTTTTTCAATTTTAAATACATCAATTATTTCTAATTTTTGAACAAATATTGGCTCTATTTTTTCATCTTTTTTTTCTTCCAATTTTAAATATATTTACTGATTTTATAATTTTTCTTCCATTGAAATTTTTGTGTGCTTATTGTTATATTTTTAATTATATTAACATTCAATTATAGTAATTCACTTCAATTTATATTTATGTTTAAAATTTTATATTATTAGTCATCGTCAAAACCATATTGTATCATATTAATCATCATATATTTATTATATCAAAGTCATTTTATAGTTTTTATTAGTCCTATATAACCATCATTGGGTACTTAAGTTTTTCCCAAAATTTCATTCCAAATTTCCATTTTTTAGACTAAATTTTCGTCATTTTTGTTGACCGTAAACAATATCGATATCGATATTTGAGACGAGATATCTTTAAATTTGATTAGCGATATATCCGTCGATATCAATATTTTCATCCTTAATTGTAATACACTAATACTACACCCTAACAAATGGTGGGGAGTGAAACTGCGTCCTCCCCTAGGCTCAACTCAAATCCGCTTTGTCCTTCCCAATATTCCCTCACTTTCCGACCCATGCAAGGATGCACCCTTGTTGAATTTTCTTATTTTTTATTCGTTTTTTTCCAAATTTTCAACAATGTTTGCCTTTTTTTTTTCTAATTTTAAATATATCAATTATTTTCAATTTTTGAATAAAGATTGATTTTATTTTTTCATCTTTTTTTTCCAATTGTAAATATATTTACTCATTTTATAATTTTTCTTCCATTGAAACTTTTTTATACTTATTGTTATGTTTTTAATTATATTAATATTCAATTATAGTAATTCACTTAAATTTATAATTATTTTTAAAATTTTATATTATTAGTCATCGACAGAATCCTATTGTATCATATTATTCATCATATATTTATTATATTAAAGTCATTTTATAATTTTTATTAGTTCTATATAATCATTATTGGGTACTAAAATTTTTCTTAAAATTTCATTCCAAATTTTTAACTTTTAGATCAGATTTCTGTCATTTTTATTGATCGTAAATAATATCAAGATCAATATCAATATTTATTTATAAATTTGATTAAAAATATATAGGTTGGTATCGATATTTACATTAATAGTATAAGTCTATAACATACCAAATGGTGGGGAGCGAAATTGCGTCCTCCCGGCTCAACTCAAATCCGCTTTGTCCTTCCCAATATTCCCTCACTTCCAGACCCATGCAAACTTTTCCCGGAAAATGTGATGCACAGAAAAACCCCTGGCATACCCAAAAACCCAAGCTAGAAATTACTAGTAAACTTCACTTTTTCACTAACACCCTAAACTCCAATCCCTTTCACGCACCATCATCTTCTTCCTCAAAAGCCTAAAGGATCACCTCTTCATTTCTTTGATTCTAAACGGATACCCAATATTTTTTTTGTTTTGTTTTTGTAAATACAGTTGAATTTAGGAGAACGTATGGGGGCGTCGCTCTCGAACCTGACGGAAGGGACGAACGGGTCCGGTCATGGACCGGGTCTTGGGGACATACCCGAGAGCTGTGTGGCCTGCGTCTTCATGTACCTGACTCCGCCTGAGATTTGCAACCTTGCAAGGCTTAACAGGGCTTTTCGCGGTGCGGCCTCGTCTGATGCGGTTTGGGAATCCAAGTTGCCCCCAAATTACCATGATCTGCTCGACTTGTTACCTCCTCAGAGTTACCAAAATCTCTCTAAAAAGGACATCTTTGCTTTGCTCTCTCGTCCTGTACCCTTCGACGAGGGCAATAAGGTGGTGTTCTTGTTGTGTGATTGGGAATTAGGGTTTTGGGTTGATTTTCTCGGGTTAATTTTGCAATTTAGGGTTTTGGGTCTAACGGAATATGTCTAAGTTTGTTCAATTTTTGATGTATTTGGTGTCTCTTGCAGGTAGTATGGATAGACCGGGTCACAGGAAGGGTTTGCATGTCCGTGTCTGCCAAGGCAATGGCTATAACCGGGATTGAAGACAGGCGATACTGGAACTGGTTTCCAACTGAAGAATCTAGGTTAGCTTTTAAAGAACTTGATTTCGATACTACAAGCTGTTACATATCATCCACAAGCGTATGCTTATATTATACATCATTTGTTCACTTTCTTTAAAAATTTAATTTAGCTTAGAATTTAGTAATGTTTCTTTCCCCTTTTTTCTTTTACTTTGTTTGGCGTGGTGTGTTCTCAGTGATAATTAAATAATTATACCATGCACATGAGAGGAGAAATCAGAAACTCTTAAGATTCTGATATAATTATTGTTTTATTTCCTACCTATTAGGTTTTTTTTCTTCTTTCATAACTGATTACGACATTTGTAACTTGAGACCCATTCTTATCAGAACAGTGCATTCTCAATAGGCCATGTCCTAGTTACAAGAGATTACTCTGATTGAAAAATCGTAGCATCCGTCTCACACGGCTGTGCACTCACTTGCTGTGAACAGCTTATAAGCGCTGCACAAAAGTGGAGCTCACAGGAGTTATGATCTTGATGTTTTCTTACTAAGATCGGATTTATGTCTTTTGATTCAAATATGTCTCCTCATGTAATTTCAGTGGAACACATTTATTGATGTTGTGAACGAAAATATTGTGAATATGGGAAGTTAGGCCACGCTTGATGAGCAGGATTGGATTGGATCTCTTCATGATCAATGTATTTTGAATGTAAAATGGATGCAGTTTCATTTTATACGAATTTGATAGGATCGGATATAGAAGGAAACTTATCCTTTCTAATCCTATTATCTTAAGAGGATTGGATTGGATAAGTTTACTTCTATTTCTACCCTCTCTAATGCACTTTCAATTAACACACATCCTTTTTTATGCTCAAAACACATTGAATCTGGTGAGTGATCAATCCAATCCAATCAAGCTCACCAAACAAGCCCTTAAGGTATGGAACTTCTCAGGTCCCTGTTGTTTGCATCTCTTACGTTGGAGCAGATTGCCCCCGGTTTAGATTACGTTTTGATATGTAGACTGGTAGATTCAATTCATTTGATAATTAGTTAGTTGATGAACTAATTTTGGTGACTAGAATCTAGTGAAGTATGTCATTATCGGCTTTGACATCGATTTGATGCAAATTTTTATGGGATTATATAAAAGAAAATAAATTTGGGTTCGTATAGAGAAGTGATTGAATTTTAAATTTTCAAATCATTTTATCATTTGGCTCTTTTAACTCTTTTTTTTTTTCATTTGTAATTTTTGTTGGCCAATTCTCATTTCTGTTGTAGCAAAAAGTGTTCTTGCTTGATATTTTCTTTTTGTATTTGAACACACTTCTTTGTATAGCATGTCTTTGCTGACCTTATCCAGTCTGTCTGAAAATGAGCCTTCTTATAGAATTACATAGTTCTTGGCATATGTCAGGAAGAAAGTTGGCCACATATTGTATATCATTCTAGTTCTAGGTTCGGATGGTCTGTTGGCATCACATTATAATAATGACTATGCAGAAGTTTAAAGATGTTTATGTAACTCGGAATTTTATAAGTTGAATGAATTTATGCCTAAAACTGCCCCTCTTAATCCACTGAAAATAATGTTCAGATGTCTAAAAAGTGGGATGATTAAATGTGCCATTTATGGGGGTGTTGTTCTTGATACAATCCGCTCGTTCTGATAAAGAACTTTGAATTTTCTGGAGTATAGTTTTGTTCTTGATTTTTATACTGCAATTTCTTATTCTCATACCATATACATTAACTGATCTAAAAGAAATTCTGTATCTTAGTTGTCTGTGGTTTGGAAACCTAATCTCATAACCTGTATACTGTGTAGTCTTTGTTTCTTTCAAATGAAATCGGGACCGCTCATCTTTATAAAAATGGTTGTCTATAGTTTCAATTGAGGAGAAGACATATGTAATTGGTGAGTTGCAGTCAGCTTTGTTGAAGTTTTGTCATTCGGCCCAAATGTACAATATTTTTCTTACTTTGCTTGTACTTCAGTTCTTCATAGACATCTGCGCACTATACCTTATTCAACATTAGATATAAGATGGAGCTATTTCTTTTCTGCAAGTATGTAGTTGATTGGATGGTGAACTGCCAAACTAGGAATGCTACCTAGTTGAAACTGAAGGTAAAGAAGCACCGAAGGAAAAAAAAAAGGTTGTAAAATGTAAAATTCAGAGCCTAAAAGCTAAAACATAATGTCAGTGTTGTAAGTTGGGATCTAAAAAATTCAAGGCTAGTTATACAAGTGATGTGTTCCGCTCGCACTAATTCCCTTTTTTTTCTGTTGATTTTCTCCATCCAAACGTATCTTGTAAAACTATTTAGAAGACTGTCTACGCCATAGTTTGTTTTTTCTTGGAATAACTAGAAACTTCTCTAGGTTAGTGGCTAAAATCTGATTTCAAATTTGTGTCAATCTGAAAGGGGACACAAATTACCATTTAGGTTACACTAAATGGTTATGGAATTTCCTGTTGTGGGATTTATTTCATTATATACTGGTTTTTGTCCGCAGAATTTCAATTTCTAATGTAGTTGTCGCTCGTTCTTCAGTAGACATTACTAATGGTAGTTTCTGATTTTAGGAACTACTGCTCAACCAGAGAGATTTGCCTATGCTTTTCTGGGATTGGGGCTGCCTTCTTTACTCTTGTTTTTTTTGACATCAATATATGTTCATACTAAATAGAAATATTCCCTTTGTTGTCAGTTATGGTTGATAGCAAGTTATGCTAGCTGCTGAATTTATGCATTACATCTTACAACTATCGACCATCTGCACGTGCTGTTACTCTTTGTTTGCAGGTTTCATGTTGTGGCTTATTTACAGCAAATCTGGTGGTTTGAAGTGGATGGGGTGGTGAAGTTTCCTTTTCCTGCTGATATCTACACTTTGTCTTTCAGGCTTCACATTGGAAGATTTGCGAAAAGATTGGGACGGCGTGTTTGCAATTTTGAGCACACGCATGGTTGGGATTTAAAGCCAGTGCGATTTGAGTTGTCAACTTCAGATGGACAGCAAGCATCATATGAATGCTGCTTGGATCAAACGGAACATGATGATGCATATGGAAATCATAAGCGGGGATGCTGGGTTGACTACAAGGTGGGTGAATTTACCGTCACTGAGTCAGAGCCAGTAACAGAAGTTAGATTTTCCATGAAACAGATTGATTGTACGCATTCGAAAGGTGGGCTATGCGTGGATTCTGTTTCCATTGTCCCCAGTGATTTGAGAGAGCGAAAAAGAAGAGGGGTTTTGAATTTGAAGTAGGGAAAATGGTGAACAGGGAAGTTGTGTATTCTTCACATCAGTGATCCATCCTACAAGATTGAATGTGGGGTATTTCCTTTTATGATACAGGGTAGCTGCTTAGCTTGTACTTCTAAAGGCAGGTATATGATCTAGAGGATGTAATCTTATTTGGTTTTTCCAGTAGGTTATGATGTCGTCCTCCATGGTTGTGTAACTTCATTTGAAGCCGGTTTTGTTCTATTTTTATACTTCTGCAGATTAGATCATGTTGGTATGTGGGTGGACCTTGTTTTACTCAGTTTGCTCACTCGTTGTAAAACATTTTGTAACTTAGATGTGAAATGTGTTGTCAATCGAATCGATCAGCAATATATGTTTGTTCATAGGTTAGTCTTACATAGAGAGATATGAGCATGGATGAAAATATCGCCAATCGGAAAATCCGATCGGCGACACAAGGAGGGTGAATGAAATTGACTGAAATATCGAAATTTTGTTTTGTTTTGAGTTTGCAGATTCCTTTATGGGATATCTGTGGGATCAAAATGAATCTGTGGGTTAAAAACGATGAAGATAGACTATTAATTTGTGAAAATGGGATGTAAAACGAAGTAATTTGAGTTGGGTCATGAAGTCGGGTCGAAAAATCCGAGTTGCTGACGGGTTGGAGAAAAAAGATGACTGTTAGTTTGTATACTTTATATATTATGCTTTGCTTACACTACTAATAAGGCTGGTTAGCCGAGTTGGTTGTATGTTTTGCCTCTTAACTAAGGGTCTTGGGTTCGATCCCTAGTGTGCACAACGGTTGAATATTTTTTGTTTCTATACAATTTTCAACAAAGTTTGTCCTTTTTTTTTTCAATTTTAAATATATTTGGACTTATTTTATTATTTTTCTTTTATTGAATTTTTTTATGCTTATTGTTATGTTTTTAATTATATTAACATTCAATTATAGTAATTCACTTTAATTTATATTTAAGATTCTATATTATTAGTCATTGTCAGAATCATATTTTATCATATTATTCATCATATATTTATTATATCAAAGTAATTTTATAATTTTATTAGTTATATATAACCATTATTAGGTACTTAAGTTTCCCCGAAGTTTCATTAAAAATTTCCAACTTTTATACTAAATTTCCATCATTTTTGTTGACTGTAAACGATATCGATATTTAGAGCGAGATATCCGTAAATTTGACTAGCAATATATCCGTCGATATCGATATTTCAATCTTTGGATATGAGAGAAGTTTATTCAGGTCAACTCGTATGTGTAGTCTTTTACGAAGCATAGCTAGAATGTGAGAGAAGTTTTAGTCCACCTTCACTTAAGGATAGTAATTTTTGACACGATTCGAAATACGTATGAAATTTATTCAGGCCAATTTGTATGTTAAAATTTTGGATCATTTTTGGATCACTCCGTTATGATACGTTTAATACTGGAGAGTTTCGAGTCAATCTGTTAACTCGTATAATGACATATTAATCCGTTTAATAAACAGGTAGATTTCGAATCAATTTGTTAACCCGTATAATTACCTATAAACGTGTCAATTACTAACTCATACATATACTTATGTGCTTACTTATATACCTATTAAATATTATAGTTTAAATAGGTTAAGTATGTTAAATATGTCATAGATTAATTGAGTTTTGAACACGACTTATTTATTAAATGGATTACACAGATTATTTGGTTCATTAACAGGTCAGATTCAAGTTGGACATCCTTGGTACAATTATTAAATGGGTTAAGCTCAAGTTGGACATATTTAAGTAAAACGTTTATAGCACAATACAAATCTAACACGATACGATCCATTGCCAACTCTATTTTCACCACAAACCCTATGCAACTGATCGATCGATCGAGCAAGTACACTCATCTTCCATTCAGTCAATTACCATTAGCTAGAAATCTAGAATCACGAACTGATCAGAATTAATATGTATTATTAATTATTAATATGTATTATTGCAAAAGAAAAAGTCAAAATTTTGTTTTACTTCTACGTACATGGTCTAATCTCTAATTCTGTATCCCATCTCTCTCTCTCTCTCTCTATATATATATATGGTCACTAGAAGAGCACTAATTAATAATTAAAGCACGTCGTACTTCATTAATTAATATGAATATGAATGAAGGCTAGCTATTGTGTTAATTAATTTTATATAAACGCAAGATCATAGTCTACTAATTAATCTTGAATGAGCCCTGTTAACAATGGCGGTCTTTTTTGAGTTGAACTCGCAATATCGATCGATCACAAGGATTCTTTTCTTGTACAAAATGTATTAGACTATTAGGTAGGGGTGTCCACAATCCACATTATTAAAAGTACTCGTAGGTGTGGGCGGATGACTACTTTTTTCACCTTGCAAACAGCCAACCTACAGCAAGACGATAATTCCTTTCGGCTTTCTTTGACTTCTGTTTTGCTAATTGCAATAATTATTATCATGATCTAGATGATCAAGAGATGATCAAGTACTTGAGTAGGAATTGCTAGCTACCTATGCTATGCTGGATCCACCTCTGTTCAAATCCGGCGCTGCATCTGCCGATCGATCTTCGTACTGCCATACTGCATATATATAATTATTCTAAAATCATAAATCCGCCCATAATATGCAACAACATTTAAAATAATTATTCAAATAATTTTCATCTAGATAATATCTTAAATCATGTAAAACAGTTCAATATATGTACGTTAATACCATATTGACCAGCCAGGCTCCATACAAGAAAGATAAAACCGCCCCTCAGTAGGAAGGGATCGGTCGACACCCGGCCCAGACACTCACTCGGCATGCAAGCACCAGCAACTCGGCAGATGTATCAGTACTCACCGTTCAGCAGGACACTCTGGAACGTCACTTAGCAGCTAGGCTCGGCACCACCCCTTCACTGTGCAAACCAGATGTCCATACCAACTCCCTGATACCTGCAGGGTTGGCAGCACCTAGCACTTGCCCCAGATATCTAGGGCCACGTCGTCGACTACCAGCCACTACATGGAACTTACTCCCAAACAGTGTTCAACTACTACATTCGTGACCACTATAAATGCCCCCAGACTCTCTCACAAAGGTAAGCTCCTTCCGAATATTTTGCATTTCCTTGACACCTGCATGCCACTCGATATCCCTTGGGTCACGCGGCCTGTCCGGCGCTTCCATACGCTTACTGATTTAGGCATCGGAGCCCATCTGGGCGGCAGCCCACCAGTGTCTAGCACCCTCTGTCTTGTAGGTCACTTGCCGATCGTAGGCCAGAGATTGACGTAGCCCTCAGTGGGTCCCAAACACCACGTGGCTGGTTCTAGATCCCCCAGCGAGTCTCATCATGTGAGGTCCACTTTTGGATTAAACAATCTACATATGCATCATAAATCATTTAAACAAAAGTTCACTCACAAACTGTAGCCAAGCTCAGTCTCGAGCTGTGTACCCCACCACAATCCCTGGAGTGGTCTTTCCTGTCAAAAGCGGTAATCGAGGGTCACTAACGTCAAAGTACAAACTCGTACTCGAACCCTCAAAACCCTAGGATATCAGACACATCCTAAACCCTAGAATCGATAATCCGAACACTCAAAACCCCACGAAACGATGTCCGATTGGCTAGAAACTTGCACCGATGGATTCCGGACGTTGGATCGATACTGGCATAGTGCATATATATAATACAGTGTCGTAATTGGTATATATATATATATATATATATATATATATATACATCCCTTTAATTACTTATGGGTAGGCTTTTGATTGATTAGCCACCTTCAATTGTCGGCTACTACCTAGCTTAAAGTGTCTGCCTATCCAATGGCCAATGCGAATGAGGAGGACCACCTACTGGCAATTCACTTGCATCTTCATCATTACTAACTTCAGCTTTATCTATATACATGATGAATTACTTGAAGCAATAGTGTTCTTGCATGCATGCACCTGCATGTTTTCATCATATATATATATATATATGTATATATTACTTCGTACATTCTCTCTGCATGCTATGGGTTTTAACCAACCGTTAATGGGAGATTAGAATGCAAACTACAATTAATTATATATGTTTTATATATGTCAAAAGTGATTGCAAGATGCCAGATTGGTTGATCATTATTGTAAGCTGCAGACGACTTGTTGCTGACACAAACAAACACACATGCACTTAATCGATTATGTGCATATCCACCTTCACATAATGCCCTTTTTAACCTTATCAAGGCTTAATTAATTAGCAGGTATTACTTAACCAGATTCAGGGATGATCGATGAGGTGATCCTGCAGGTACGTTGTCTTGGGAGTTGGGATCATATATATATAAATACTCACCACGTCTGTCGAAAAAATATCATTAAATGTATTTTATCATAACAAATCTTGATTGTTATCTAACTATGAGTAGAAACAATCAATTCTCTTTTGGTGTTATAAGCTTCACTATAATACGATGGACAAAAATAATCTTCATAATGAAAGTTATAAAATATAATATTATATTATATAACAATTTTTTAAATCCTTACCCTGCTTATTGTGGATACGTACATTTTGCTTCATTTAATTAGTTTCAATCAATTTCAACAATACTTGTAAGTACCCATCACCAAGGTGATGGTATTTATACCAATCAGCAGTGAAAATGTTGGTTTTTGGAGTGAAAATTATGGTGAATGATCAACGACCAAGTGAAATATTCCTTGTTTCTTTTGGCAATGGAGTAGACAAGGCTAGAAAATACCTGCTGATGAACAAGGAATTCTGACATATATGTTTCTTCATTTGAAAATTGAAATAGAGAGGACGGAGGAGTTGAGTTGATTTCCACACCGGACCACTTCTTCTCTCTCAGCCCTACGTACGTACTACACCCGCAGAAAAAGTAAAAACAGAAAAAAGGTAACTTTGGATCAGAAGAAGGTGAAAACGTCAATCCCCAAAATAAGAATTTAATGCACTCTGAGCTTTTGTATTTATATATATAAAAATTTAATACACATTTTTTTATGTATGACATAACGATCGAGTGTCAGATTGGGCAAAGTTCTGTATGAACAAGACATGAATCATGCCAAGATATCGCGCCATGCAGTACTAGTGGTCAAAATTAGGACTCTTAATCGATTTTTCATATTGTTTTTTTTTTTTTTGCTGAAATTGAAATTGAATTGGTTTGGTTATGTCCAATTCTCAGCTCCAAGACCGTTTGAACTGAAAATTGGTTAAACTTATTCGGTTCAGTTTAAATTGAACCGATTATGGATCGGTTTAATCGGTTTTTTGACTAGGACAAAGAGAACGAGGGAGAGGGAGAGATCGAGACTGAGGCGTGAAGGTTGTGAGCTAGTCTGGTAAGTGTTTGTGAGGTGAGCGATTAGGGATGAGTTTCAACTGAGACGGAGATATCGAGGGAGATGAAGAGATTGAGGCAGAGAGAGAGATCGAAGCTGAGGCGTGAAAACCGTGAGCCAGTCTGGTGAGTATTCGTGAGGTGAGCGATTGTGGATGGGTTTCAACTGAGATGGAGATCAGGTCGAGGCAGATGGAGAGATCGAGTGAGAGGGAGAGGGAGAGATCAAGTCAGAGGCGTGAGGGAGAGGAAAAGATCGAGGCTGAGTCGTCTGGGTTAGGGTCTGGGTGCGAAGTTGCAAATGTTCAATGAGAAAGAAGAACATCGAAGACCAAAGGTATATTCTAGGGTTTAGGGTAAAATGACGCCGTTTTGTTAAACAATTCCGTCTTTGAACCGGTTTGATTCGATCTCGTTCATGGACCTTTAAGAATCAAAATCGAACCAATTCTAGTCCAATTCGGTTTGATTTTCATTAATCAATACCAATTTTTCTTCGGTTTGATATTTTTCGATATATTTTGACTTGATCCAAATTTTTAGTCCAATTTTTTCGAGCTCTAATCAAAACCATTCATCGGGGTATTGAATATGAGATGTTATTGTTCAGAACGCAGAGCTAGAAATCACCTTTTAATTAATGAGTGCACACAGAAAAAATATTATATATTTTGATGAATAAGCAACAGATGTCAAGGAAGCAGGGTGCAGTCAGCAAAAGCAGCAGAGCAGAGAAGCAGAAGCAGGGGCAGAGCAGGCTAGGCCGCTAGGGCACTCATCATCTGTGATCTTTCTGCTCATACATTTTTTCACCGTTTTGGCTTCAATTTTGTAATTGTAATTAGCACTCCACATTCACATTCTCTTTTTGTTCTGGAAATAATTAAGATAAATATGCATGCATGATGCATCCGTAGCTACTCTCTTCTCTTAGCTTAGACAAGGCCAGGCCCCTCTCTCTCCATCGAGCCGGTCATGCCCCAAGCTTTTTTTTCGCCTTCGACATTTATTTCTCCTTCTATATATATAATAGCAGTCTAGCACGCAGATATATATACCAGAAGAGGAAGTAGGTGATGATGAGGTGGCAGGGTGCAGACGTACGTAGCTACTCATTTCTGCATGGCACTCGTCTCTAGCTTCCTTCCTATGTGTTCACTTGCATGTTGGCCATATAGCCTCACCGCCTATACTATACCTATAAATTATACGGTTCAAATCTTGTCATATATACGTATATTAATGCTTCTGCTTACAAACTTTTATAGGCATATACGCCTAAAAATTCAATGGTACTCATTTGATACCCATTTTATTTTATTTTTAGTGAGATGAACATAACCATGTATAAACACAGAGCTTTTCGCCATTTGATGTAGCTGTAGCTTCTATCTCTTAGAGAGAAGTGAGTAAAAATGTTGTGGATATATATCTCATAACATATACGTATATACAGCCATGATCCATACATGCATGCATGGATCATATGGGAATTAATAATATGAGAGAGAGAGAGAGAGAGAGATAAAGAGATCGAAAAATGGGAGGATGGAGAGTGGACTCATAGGTCTCGATCTAATATGGTCCCCATCGATCTTCCCCATATGTAAGAATTGAATCCTCCTGCTGCTGCTGCTCCTATGGAAGGAAACTAGATACTGACATATGCTTCCCTTTCTCACCCCTCGTCCTCCTCCTCCTGCCACCTCCTCTGCTTCTAATTCTACTGCTTCTACCCCCCCTACCCTACCTACTACTGTTTCATTGCCCCCCTCACCAGCCCCCCCCCCCCCCCCCCACTCTCTCTCTCTCTCTCTCTCTCTCTCTCTCTCTCTCTCTCTCTCTCTCTCTCTCGTGAAAAATTGAAAATTAAACATGCTTACATGCATACAGCTTTAATTTGCTGTACCCAAAAGCCCAACCAAATATCTTTACCTTTCGACTTCATTTCAACTCAACATCTCATACAACCACTCAATTGCCTCCTCCTCTAACTCTAACTCTAACTCTAACTCTAATTAGGCACCTTAAATACTAACTTAATTTCATCATCATCATCTCTCTGATCTAGCTACTACCTCTTTCTCTTTGTGGTCCATATATATAGTTAGGTCTCTCATATTATTTGTGGATACATGGATCAGTGATCAGTTTCTGGAGGAGCAGGCAGCAGGCAGCTGGTCGGTGCAGATAAACTTGTGGGTCGACGTTTAAAAGAAGAGACAGTGATCGAGGAAAACAAAGCCAATCCCATCCCAAAATGGACTGGAATTCCAATTTCGTGAGGCATCGTCATCAACATCAGCATCTTGTGTCTCGACCAGAACCTTCCTTTGGCTCATTCCTCTACAACTATAACTATGACCACTACCCTCCTGGTAATACTATCTATTATTAATCAACTCACACTCTACTATTTTTCCCCTTTCATTTTCATCACTTCATTACTTTCTTCTCTATTTATTACCTACATATATATACCTAACTATTTCATCACCCTCTTTAGTTTCTTATTTTCTTTCAACCAACATAAAACACAACTAAAATTAAGCACTTCAAGAACAGCTATGTATCCCACCCTTGGAGCTAGAATTGGAGAACTCAAGTTGATTTACCCATTATTTTAAGACGAGAAATAAAGTGATTTTCACCCTCCCTTTTCCCTTCCTTTTGAACCCCATAATCTTGATTTACTTAACACTCAATATAGGAAAAGAAAGTGCACGAGGAAGTGATTTCGCACGCTAATCTATATATGCAAGTCTTGCATAGTACATATTTCAAGTTTCAAACTCCATTTATGTATTAAAAGAAGGTGCAATTAATTGGTTATTTCAGGCATGGAGATGATGAAGCATCAAGCAGGAGCAATGATGTATGATACATCATCACAAGGAGGTGGGATGGAGAGGAACCCTAACTATTCTTCTAGTAGCAGTCACGTGGACAAAAAGAAGAGGATGACAAGTGGTCAGCTGGAGTCACTTGAGAGGAGCTTTCATGAGGAGATCAAGCTGGATCCTGATAGGAAGATGAAGCTTTCCAGAGAGCTTGGCCTTCAGCCTCGACAAATTGCTGTCTGGTTCCAAAATAGAAGAGCCAGGTGGAAGGCTAAGCAGCTTGAAAGGTTGTATGATACTCTTAAGCAACAGTATGATGTCGTCTCCAAAGAGAAGCAAAACCTCCAGCAAGAGGTACCTACACTATTCACCATATATAATTAATCATCTTATATTATTCTTCCTTTAATTGTTAACTTAATTAATTAATCACATGCATATCATATATCTCTCTATATTATTAATTTTCTTCATACTTATTAGGTCATGAAACTGAAGACAATCTTGAGGGATGAAGTTGCTAGGAAGCAAGTTTCGACGGGATACACCGACATCTCCGGGGAAGACACGGTGGAAAGCACGTCCGCAGAGATTCGTGGCTCAGGAAAGACAGGAGGTACGACAAGCAACCATCACAATATTGATGACTGCAACTATCTCTTCAATGTTGAGGAATATAACCAAGCATCGCCACCTTTCTGGGGAGCCATGCCTTCTTATCATCCCTAGCTAGCTAAGACGCACCCTTTTGTTATGCTGTTTCTTCAAGTTTTTTTCTAACTAATTTACTTAAATTTCATCATCCATCGGGTTTTTTCTAAATATTAACTGCTTGATATGATAATTAATAAATGATGTTATTTTAATTGATTAAATTATTTTTTATTTATATTAAATCATTTATTAATTGTGACATGTAATTAAACATGGTCAAATTTAATATAACTAAATAACATTATTCATATATATATATATATATTACATAATTGACGTACATTACATCAAACAAATGGACCTAATGATCAGCATCGTATTTATTAATTTTGTTTACCTCCTTGGTACGAAAAAAGAGTGTTGATGAATAGGACAGTCTATGGCTACATTAAGAGTATAAGTTAAGATTGTACCTGAAAAATACCGAATCAATGGATGGTCCGACTTTCCAATATAGAGGTATTAGATGGCATAATATTCATCCTTTTCATCATCGATTTTACTTGGTTCTTCTTGGTGCATATCTTAACCTTTTGGTATCGAACACCCCATGGTTTTGAGTTCTACTTTTAAGGCAGATGTTTGTCTTGTATATATGTAACGAAGGGTATGCACGGTTTAGCTAGTACATAACCCATAGCGACATTAAGATATCAACATTGGCTGATGTCGCATTACATATAGTTTCCATCACCTACATTTTCCATCACCTATATAGTTTCCATCACCTATATATAGTTTTCATCACAAGATCATTGGTTGATTAGTTGACATATCCTACCATCTAGGGTGCATATTAATTTTTTAATGCATTTGTTAGTTAAAAACACTCGAGTTTCAACAAAATGTTATAACGAGGTCTAAAAGTAACTCTAGGATCCAAAAGTCATTAGAAACCATCACTTGAACTTCAGACTATCTTACAATGATGAAAATAGAACTAAAAGAGGTATTTGATGTTTTTGTCAAAATTTTAGAAACCGATTAAAAATCGTGAGTTATAATTCACATTTTTTAGAAAAATGCAAATCTGTCGTGATTTTGAGAAATACTTTAACTTCACATTAGTCAAATTATTATAAACCATGTAAGACATGTCCTTCCATCTATGATGTCCATTAACTATTTTGTATGCATTTTTTAAACAAAAAAACTTGAATTTTAATGAAATACCATAACTGGGTCCGAAAGTGATTACATGGTCCGAAGGTCATTAGAAATCATCATCGTCATCTTCAAAATATCTTAAGGGGTGATGAAATATGAAAATAGAATAAGCATTTGATATATTTTTTTAAACTGACTAAAAATCGTAAGGTATATATAGTTCATAGTTTTTGTAAAATATTTTAACTACACATTAGTCAAAGTATCATAAGTCATTTGAGACATATCATGTCATCCAGGGTACCTATTAACTATTTTTTACATATTATTTTACTAAAAAAATTGAAATTTTGTAACAGAGCCTGAAAGTGACTCTAGGGTCCGAAGTTTTGTAGAAACCATCCCCTCAACTTCACAGTGTCTTTCAAAGTTCAGTAGAAACCATCCCCCTCAACTCATAGTGTCCATTAACTATTAATTTTTTATGTTGAAAGTAAAAAAGATATTTGAATTTTAATGAAATTTCGTAATGGAATCCGAAAATGACTTTAGGGTCCGAAGGTCATTAGAAAAATAGAAACCATTCCACTTGATTTCAAAATATTTTAGAGGGTAATGGGAATGGAAATATAATCGGTATTTTACTATTATCAAAATTTTAGAAACGGACTAAAATTGAGAGTTATATTTTACAGTTATTGGGAAAAATTCAAATAAGTCGGGATTTCATGGAATATTTTGACTGCATATAACCAAAAGTATTATATACTATTTGAGTCTTGTCCTGCCATCTAGTGTGTTCATTAACCATCCTTATGTATTTTTTAAACAAAAAATCTCTAATTTCAATAAAATTTCATAACGGGGTCCAAAAATGACTCTAGGATTTATAGAGCTATAAGAAAGGAAATAGGACAAGTATTTTGCTATTTGTATCGAAATTTCAAAAACCAATAAGAAGCCCACAATACGATTAACACAATGGTTGAAATTCATAACATTAATCTCACCTGGTTTGATCGCGAAACCACCGGGAAGCCTTGGTCCTCACATCGCGAAACCACCGGTTACATTAATCTAGCCCTTTATGTTCATAGAGACGAGACGAAGACGATGAACGAGGATCGGTGTGTAGGTTCGAAGCTTGAGGCGGTGAGCCTGGTGTCTTTCTGTTTCAGTGTTATTCGATTGCGTTCGAGAGGGAAAGAGAATGTCGAGAGAGGGAGAAAGTGTGAGAGTGAAAGAAAGGTGGAGTAGCGAGGTGTGGGTGATTGATTTCATTATTGGTGGTGGCAGGTTTAATGCTCGGATTTGTTTGTATTTCTTAGGCCGGGTTTGATATTGCTTTTTTTTTCTCGAAAAACTGCTTTATTTGAAAGCTAAACAGTATAAAAGTGTTTGGTAAAAATAACAAATATTACTTCTTTGAAAAGTAATAGACTTTTGACAACAATTTTTGAAAGCAATCTATATGTTACTTTTGAAAGCTGTTTTTTCAAAAATTATTTTAGCATATAATTATTTATTATGAAAAAAAGCATAAATCGCTTAGCTGAAATAATTTTTCAAAAAAATACCGCAATTTCAAACCGACCCTTAATTGTTTTCATGAAACGGAGGAGTGAGAGATATCAGAGAGAAAAAGGTAAGTGAAAATGGGATTGGGGTTGTAAAAAATGGCTGTGGGCTTCCATACAGGCCTTGATAACAATCGCATCAATAGCAAATCTTGATCTTATGGTAGTTTATGTGCTTAAGTCAAAACTCTAAAACGGCCCACATAATTTTACCCAAAAAGCAAGAACCTTCTTTGCCCTCAATGCCGTCTTTGCCCTCTACAATACTCGGATGGAGAGCGACCCTGGCATCTATCCCGTTCAAAAGCCTAAGCAGCTTTAAACTCTGAAACAATGAAGAATGCACGAAAGGTGATCCCAGTTTCTAGGTTATTTCTTTGGGTTGTGCTATTATAGTTATAAGTTCCTCTCTTTTTGTCCCAGATTTTTGCTTTTAATCTTCTACTGTATAATAATTTCATCTCTCCCTGGCTTTCTGGAATTATGCGTGTAGACTAGCTGTGCTCAATATATATAATTCATGAAATGAGGTGGCTTGAATTGTGAAGGGCATTTTCCTTTTCATGGATCACTGGAAATTAGTTCTTATGGAACCAAAATTTTCCAAATTTAAAGTAAAAAGGCCATCTAATAATTATATCTACCATTATAAATCATTCAGGCGGATCTACCTAGGATGGGTATAAATCCGTTAAAACTGTTAATCGATTCGCTTCAAATCGTTATTTATCTAATAATTTAGATTTGACTGGATAAAAGTCGAATAGTTTGAGAATTGAAATCGCTTCGTTAGTAATTATTTTGATTTTGATTTTGAAAATCCGTTAAATCTAAATTGGTGGTGAATTTTCAATGCCTCATCATTTTCATTACGAGTGTTTTCAGGCCAATTCCCTACCTAACTCCCCAAACTTTTTCAACTTTTCAATTTGGTATCACAACATCTCAGCAGTTGGAAACGCCGTCGTATGGTCCGCCCCAAAATCTCCAATGGGCCTCACGGTAAGCCTCATCATCCAAAAAGGGAATGCAAGCAAATTAGTTTTCAATCAGATGGATATTTATTAAACATTGGAGAACACTTTCTAGTCGATGGAACGATGGTAAAGTGCTGCAGGATAATGGAGCCTCCATAGCATCTTCTGACCTGGCTCCCAACAAAGTTGCATGCTTATTTCCATATCTTACTTGATCAGCTGCATCTCTCAAAACATCTACTTTTAAGGCAGATGTTTGTCTTGTATATATGTAACGAAGGGTATGCACGGTTTAGCTAGTACATAACCCATAGCGACATTAAGATATCAACATTGGCTGATGTCGCATTACATATAGTTTCCATCACCTACATTTTCCATCACCTATATAGTTTCCATCACCTATATATAGTTTTCATCACAAGATCATTGGTTGATTAGTTGACATATCCTACCATCTAGGGTGCATATTAATTTTTTAATGCATTTGTTAGTTAAAAACACTCGAGTTTCAACAAAATGTTATAACGAGGTCTAAAAGTAACTCTAGGATCCAAAAGTCATTAGAAACCATCACTTGAACTTCAGACTATCTTACAATGATGAAAATAGAACTAAAAGAGGTATTTGATGTTTTTGTCGAAATTTTAGAAACCGATTAAAAATCGTGAGTTATAATTCACATTTTTTAGAAAAATGCAAATCTGTCGTGATTTTGAGAAATACTTTAACTTCACATTAGTCAAATTATTATAAACCATGTAAGACATGTCCTTCCATCTATGATGTCCATTAACTATTTTGTATGCATTTTTTAAACAAAAAAACTTGAATTTTAATGAAATACCATAACTGGGTCCGAAAGTGATTACATGGTCCGAAGGTCATTAGAAATCATCATCGTCATCTTCAAAATATCTTAAGGGGTGATGAAATATGAAAATAGAATAAGCATTTGATATATTTTTTTAAACTGACTAAAAATCGTAAGGTATATATAGTTCATAGTTTTTGTAAAATATTTTAACTACACATTAGTCAAAGTATCATAAGTCATTTGAGACATATCATGTCATCCAGGGTACCTATTAACTATTTTTTACATATTATTTTACTAAAAAAATTGAAATTTTGTAACAGAGCCTGAAAGTGACTCTAGGGTCCGAAGTTTTGTAGAAACCATCCCCTCAACTTCACAGTGTCTTTCAAAGTTCAGTAGAAACCATCCCCCTCAACTCATAGTGTCCATTAACTATTAATTTTTTATGTTGAAAGTAAAAAAGATATTTGAATTTTAATGAAATTTCGTAATGGAATCCGAAAATGACTTTAGGGTCCGAAGGTCATTAGAAAAATAGAAACCATTCCACTTGATTTCAAAATATTTTAGAGGGTAATGGGAATGGAAATATAATCGGTATTTTACTATTATCAAAATTTTAGAAACGGACTAAAATTGAGAGTTATATTTTACAGTTATTGGGAAAAATTCAAATAAGTCGGGATTTCATGGAATATTTTGACTGCATATAACCAAAAGTATTATATACTATTTGAGTCTTGTCCTGCCATCTAGTGTGTTCATTAACCATCCTTATGTATTTTTTAAACAAAAAATCTCTAATTTCAATAAAATTTCATAACGGGGTCCAAAAATGACTCTAGGATTTATAGAGCTATAAGAAAGGAAATAGGACAAGTATTTTTCTATTTGTATCGAAATTTCAAAAACCAATAAGAAGCCCACAATACGATTAACACAATGGTTGAAATTCATAACATTAATCTCACCTGGTTTGATCGCGAAACCACCGGGAAGCCTTGGTCCTCACATCGCGAAACCACCGGTTACATTAATCTAGCCCTTTATGTTCATAGAGACGAGACGAAGACGATGAACGAGGATCGGTGTGTAGGTTCGAAGCTTGAGGCGGTGAGCCTGGTGTCTTTCTGTTTCAGTGTTATTCGATTGCGTTCGAGAGGGAAAGAGAATGTCGAGAGAGGGAGAAAGTGTGAGAGTGAAAGAAAGGTGGAGTAGCGAGGTGTGGGTGATTGATTTCATTATTGGTGGTGGCAGGTTTAATGCTCGGATTTGTTTGTATTTCTTAGGCCGGGTTTGATATTGCTTTTTTTTTCTCGAAAAACTGCTTTATTTGAAAGCTAAACAGTATAAAAGTGTTTGGTAAAAATAACAAATATTACTTCTTTGAAAAGTAATAGACTTTTGACAACAATTTTTGAAAGCAATCTATATGTTACTTTTGAAAGCTGTTTTTTCAAAAATTATTTTAGCATATAATTATTTATTATGAAAAAAAGCATAAATCGCTTAGCTGAAATAATTTTTCAAAAAAATACCGCAATTTCAAACCGACCCTTAATTGTTTTCATGAAACGGAGGAGTGAGAGATATCAGAGAGAAAAAGGTAAGTGAAAATGGGATTGGGGTTGTAAAAAATGGCTGTGGGCTTCCATACAGGCCTTGATAACAATCGCATCAATAGCAAATCTTGATCTTATGGTAGTTTATGTGCTTAAGTCAAAACTCTAAAACGGCCCACATAATTTTACCCAAAAAGCAAGAACCTTCTTTGCCCTCAATGCCGTCTTTGCCCTCTACAATACTCGGATGGAGAGCGACCCTGGCATCTATCCCGTTCAAAAGCCTAAGCAGCTTTAAACTCTGAAACAATGAAGAATGCACGAAAGGTGATCCCAGTTTCTAGGTTATTTCTTTGGGTTGTGCTATTATAGTTATAAGTTCCTCTCTTTTTGTCCCAGATTTTTGCTTTTAATCTTCTACTGTATAATAATTTCATCTCTCCCTGGCTTTCTGGAATTATGCGTGTAGACTAGCTGTGCTCAATATATATAATTCATGAAATGAGGTGGCTTGAATTGTGAAGGGCATTTTCCTTTTCATGGATCACTGGAAATTAGTTCTTATGGAACCAAAATTTTCCAAATTTAAAGTAAAAAGGCCATCTAATAATTATATCTACCATTATAAATCATTCAGGCGGATCTACCTAGGATGGGTATAAATCCGTTAAAACTGTTAATCGATTCGCTTCAAATCGTTATTTATCTAATAATTTAGATTTGACTGGATAAAAGTCGAATAGTTTGAGAATTGAAATCGCTTCGTTAGTAATTATTTTGATTTTGATTTTGAAAATCCGTTAAATCTAAATTGGTGGTGAATTTTCAATGCCTCATCATTTTCATTACGAGTGTTTTCAGGCCAATTCCCTACCTAACTCCCCAAACTTTTTCAACTTTTCAATTTGGTATCACAACATCTCAGCAGTTGGAAACGCCGTCGTATGGTCCGCCCCAAAATCTCCAATGGGCCTCACGGTAAGCCTCATCATCCAAAAAGGGAATGCAAGCAAATTAGTTTTCAATCAGATGGATATTTATTAAACATTGGAGAACACTTTCTAGTCGATGGAACGATGGTAAAGTGCTGCAGGATAATGGAGCCTCCATAGCATCTTCTGACCTGGCTCCCAACAAAGTTGCATGCTTATTTCCATATCTTACTTGATCAGCTGCATCTCTCAAAACATCTACTTTTAAGGCAGATGTTTGTCTTGTATATATGTAACGAAGGGTATGCACGGTTTAGCTAGTACATAACCCATAGCGACATTAAGATATCAACATTGGCTGATGTCGCATTACATATAGTTTCCATCACCTACATTTTCCATCACCTATATAGTTTCCATCACCTATATATAGTTTTCATCACAAGATCATTGGTTGATTAGTTGACATATCCTACCATCTAGGGTGCATATTAATTTTTTAATGCATTTGTTAGTTAAAAACACTCGAGTTTCAACAAAATGTTATAACGAGGTCTAAAAGTAACTCTAGGATCCAAAAGTCATTAGAAACCATCACTTGAACTTCAGACTATCTTACAATGATGAAAATAGAACTAAAAGAGGTATTTGATGTTTTTGTCGAAATTTTAGAAACCGATTAAAAATCGTGAGTTATAATTCACATTTTTTAGAAAAATGCAAATCTGTCGTGATTTTGAGAAATACTTTAACTTCACATTAGTCAAATTATTATAAACCATGTAAGACATGTCCTTCCATCTATGATGTCCATTAACTATTTTGTATGCATTTTTTAAACAAAAAAACTTGAATTTTAATGAAATACCATAACTGGGTCCGAAAGTGATTACATGGTCTGAAGGTCATTAGAAATCATCATCGTCATCTTCAAAATATCTTAAGGGGTGATGAAATATGAAAATAGAATAAGCATTTGATATATTTTTTTAAACTGACTAAAAATCGTAAGGTATATATAGTTCATAGTTTTTGTAAAATATTTTAACTACACATTAGTCAAAGTATCATAAGTCATTTGAGACATATCATGTCATCCAGGGTACCTATTAACTATTTTTTACATATTATTTTACTAAAAAAATTGAAATTTTGTAACAGAGCCTGAAAGTGACTCTAGGGTCCGAAGTTTTGTAGAAACCATCCCCTCAACTTCACAGTGTCTTTCAAAGTTCAGTAGAAACCATCCCCCTCAACTCATAGTGTCCATTAACTATTAATTTTTTATGTTGAAAGTAAAAAAGATATTTGAATTTTAATGAAATTTCGTAATGGAATCCGAAAATGACTTTAGGGTCCGAAGGTCATTAGAAAAATAGAAACCATTCCACTTGATTTCAAAATATTTTAGAGGGTAATGGGAATGGAAATATAATCGGTATTTTACTATTATCAAAATTTTAGAAACGGACTAAAATTGAGAGTTATATTTTACAGTTATTGGGAAAAATTCAAATAAGTCGGGATTTCATGGAATATTTTGACTGCATATAACCAAAAGTATTATATACTATTTGAGTCTTGTCCTGCCATCTAGTGTGTTCATTAACCATCCTTATGTATTTTTTAAACAAAAAATCTCTAATTTCAATAAAATTTCATAACGGGGTCCAAAAATGACTCTAGGATTTATAGAGCTATAAGAAAGGAAATAGGACAAGTATTTTGCTATTTGTATCGAAATTTCAAAAACCAATAAGAAGCCCACAATACGATTAACACAATGGTTGAAATTCATAACATTAATCTCACCTGGTTTGATCGCGAAACCACCGGGAAGCCTTGGTCCTCACATCGCGAAACCACCGGTTACATTAATCTAGCCCTTTATGTTCATAGAGACGAGACGAAGACGATGAACGAGGATCGGTGTGTAGGTTCGAAGCTTGAGGCGGTGAGCCTGGTGTCTTTCTGTTTCAGTGTTATTCGATTGCGTTCGAGAGGGAAAGAGAATGTCGAGAGAGGGAGAAAGTGTGAGAGTGAAAGAAAGGTGGAGTAGCGAGGTGTGGGTGATTGATTTCATTATTGGTGGTGGCAGGTTTAATGCTCGGATTTGTTTGTATTTCTTAGGCCGGGTTTGATATTGCTTTTTTTTTCTCGAAAAACTGCTTTATTTGAAAGCTAAACAGTATAAAAGTGTTTGGTAAAAATAACAAATATTACTTCTTTGAAAAGTAATAGACTTTTGACAACAATTTTTGAAAGCAATCTATATGTTACTTTTGAAAGCTGTTTTTTCAAAAATTATTTTAGCATATAATTATTTATTATGAAAAAAAGCATAAATCGCTTAGCTGAAATAATTTTTCAAAAAAATACCGCAATTTCAAACCGACCCTTAATTGTTTTCATGAAACGGAGGAGTGAGAGATATCAGAGAGAAAAAGGTAAGTGAAAATGGGATTGGGGTTGTAAAAAATGGCTGTGGGCTTCCATACAGGCCTTGATAACAATCGCATCAATAGCAAATCTTGATCTTATGGTAGTTTATGTGCTTAAGTCAAAACTCTAAAACGGCCCACATAATTTTACCCAAAAAGCAAGAACCTTCTTTGCCCTCAATGCCGTCTTTGCCCTCTACAATACTCGGATGGAGAGCGACCCTGGCATCTATCCCGTTCAAAAGCCTAAGCAGCTTTAAACTCTGAAACAATGAAGAATGCACGAAAGGTGATCCCAGTTTCTAGGTTATTTCTTTGGGTTGTGCTATTATAGTTATAAGTTCCTCTCTTTTTGTCCCAGATTTTTGCTTTTAATCTTCTACTGTATAATAATTTCATCTCTCCCTGGCTTTCTGGAATTATGCGTGTAGACTAGCTGTGCTCAATATATATAATTCATGAAATGAGGTGGCTTGAATTGTGAAGGGCATTTTCCTTTTCATGGATCACTGGAAATTAGTTCTTATGGAACCAAAATTTTCCAAATTTAAAGTAAAAAGGCCATCTAATAATTATATCTACCATTATAAATCATTCAGGCGGATCTACCTAGGATGGGTATAAATCCGTTAAAACTGTTAATCGATTCGCTTCAAATCGTTATTTATCTAATAATTTAGATTTGACTGGATAAAAGTCGAATAGTTTGAGAATTGAAATCGCTTCGTTAGTAATTATTTTGATTTTGATTTTGAAAATCCGTTAAATCTAAATTGGTGGTGAATTTTCAATGCCTCATCATTTTCATTACGAGTGTTTTCAGGCCAATTCCCTACCTAACTCCCCAAACTTTTTCAACTTTTCAATTTGGTATCACAACATCTCAGCAGTTGGAAACGCCGTCGTATGGTCCGCCCCAAAATCTCCAATGGGCCTCACGGTAAGCCTCATCATCCAAAAAGGGAATGCAAGCAAATTAGTTTTCAATCAGATGGATATTTATTAAACATTGGAGAACACTTTCTAGTCGATGGAACGATGGTAAAGTGCTGCAGGATAATGGAGCCTCCATAGCATCTTCTGACCTGGCTCCCAACAAAGTTGCATGCTTATTTCCATATCTTACTTGATCAGCTGCATCTCTCAAAACATCTACTTTTAAGGCAGATGTTTGTCTTGTATATATGTAACGAAGGGTATGCACGGTTTAGCTAGTACATAACCCATAGCGACATTAAGATATCAACATTGGCTGATGTCGCATTACATATAGTTTCCATCACCTACATTTTCCATCACCTATATAGTTTCCATCACCTATATATAGTTTTCATCACAAGATCATTGGTTGATTAGTTGACATATCCTACCATCTAGGGTGCATATTAATTTTTTAATGCATTTGTTAGTTAAAAACACTCGAGTTTCAACAAAATGTTATAACGAGGTCTAAAAGTAACTCTAGGATCCAAAAGTCATTAGAAACCATCACTTGAACTTCAGACTATCTTACAATGATGAAAATAGAACTAAAAGAGGTATTTGATGTTTTTGTCGAAATTTTAGAAACCGATTAAAAATCGTGAGTTATAATTCACATTTTTTAGAAAAATGCAAATCTGTCGTGATTTTGAGAAATACTTTAACTTCACATTAGTCAAATTATTATAAACCATGTAAGACATGTCCTTCCATCTATGATGTCCATTAACTATTTTGTATGCATTTTTTAAACAAAAAAACTTGAATTTTAATGAAATACCATAACTGGGTCCGAAAGTGATTACATGGTCCGAAGGTCATTAGAAATCATCATCGTCATCTTCAAAATATCTTAAGGGGTGATGAAATATGAAAATAGAATAAGCATTTGATATATTTTTTTAAACTGACTAAAAATCGTAAGGTATATATAGTTCATAGTTTTTGTAAAATATTTTAACTACACATTAGTCAAAGTATCATAAGTCATTTGAGACATATCATGTCATCCAGGGTACCTATTAACTATTTTTTACATATTATTTTACTAAAAAAATTGAAATTTTGTAACAGAGCCTGAAAGTGACTCTAGGGTCCGAAGTTTTGTAGAAACCATCCCCTCAACTTCACAGTGTCTTTCAAAGTACAGTAGAAACCATCCCCCTCAACTCATAGTGTCCATTAACTATTAATTTTTTATGTTGAAAGTAAAAAAGATATTTGAATTTTAATGAAATTTCGTAATGGAATCCGAAAATGACTTTAGGGTCCGAAGGTCATTAGAAAAATAGAAACCATTCCACTTGATTTCAAAATATTTTAGAGGGTAATGGGAATGGAAATATAATCGGTATTTTACTATTATCAAAATTTTAGAAACGGACTAAAATTGAGAGTTATATTTTACAGTTATTGGGAAAAATTCAAATAAGTCGGGATTTCATGGAATATTTTGACTGCATATAACCAAAAGTATTATATACTATTTGAGTCTTGTCCTGCCATCTAGTGTGTTCATTAACCATCCTTATGTATTTTTTAAACAAAAAATCTCTAATTTCAATAAAATTTCATAACGGGGTCCAAAAATGACTCTAGGATTTATAGAGCTATAAGAAAGGAAATAGGACAAGTATTTTGCTATTTGTATCGAAATTTCAAAAACCAATAAGAAGCCCACAATACGATTAACACAATGGTTGAAATTCATAACATTAATCTCACCTGGTTTGATCGCGAAACCACCGGGAAGCCTTGGTCCTCACATCGCGAAACCACCGGTTACATTAATCTAGCCCTTTATGTTCATAGAGACGAGACGAAGACGATGAACGAGGATCGGTGTGTAGGTTCGAAGCTTGAGGCGGTGAGCCTGGTGTCTTTCTGTTTCAGTGTTATTCGATTGCGTTCGAGAGGGAAAGAGAATGTCGAGAGAGGGAGAAAGTGTGAGAGTGAAAGAAAGGTGGAGTAGCGAGGTGTGGGTGATTGATTTCATTATTGGTGGTGGCAGGTTTAATGCTCGGATTTGTTTGTATTTCTTAGGCCGGGTTTGATATTGCTTTTTTTTTCTCGAAAAACTGCTTTATTTGAAAGCTAAACAGTATAAAAGTGTTTGGTAAAAATAACAAATATTACTTCTTTGAAAAGTAATAGACTTTTGACAACAATTTTTGAAAGCAATCTATATGTTACTTTTGAAAGCTGTTTTTTCAAAAATTATTTTAGCATATAATTATTTATTATGAAAAAAAGCATAAATCGCTTAGCTGAAATAATTTTTCAAAAAAATACCGCAATTTCAAACCGACCCTTAATTGTTTTCATGAAACGGAGGAGTGAGAGATATCAGAGAGAAAAAGGTAAGTGAAAATGGGATTGGGGTTGTAAAAAATGGCTGTGGGCTTCCATACAGGCCTTGATAACAATCGCATCAATAGCAAATCTTGATCTTATGGTAGTTTATGTGCTTAAGTCAAAACTCTAAAACGGCCCACATAATTTTACCCAAAAAGCAAGAACCTTCTTTGCCCTCAATGCCGTCTTTGCCCTCTACAATACTCGGATGGAGAGCGACCCTGGCATCTATCCCGTTCAAAAGCCTAAGCAGCTTTAAACTCTGAAACAATGAAGAATGCACGAAAGGTGATCCCAGTTTCTAGGTTATTTCTTTGGGTTGTGCTATTATAGTTATAAGTTCCTCTCTTTTTGTCCCAGATTTTTGCTTTTAATCTTCTACTGTATAATAATTTCATCTCTCCCTGGCTTTCTGGAATTATGCGTGTAGACTAGCTGTGCTCAATATATATAATTCATGAAATGAGGTGGCTTGAATTGTGAAGGGCATTTTCCTTTTCATGGATCACTGGAAATTAGTTCTTATGGAACCAAAATTTTCCAAATTTAAAGTAAAAAGGCCATCTAATAATTATATCTACCATTATAAATCATTCAGGCGGATCTACCTAGGATGGGTATAAATCCGTTAAAACTGTTAATCGATTCGCTTCAAATCGTTATTTATCTAATAATTTAGATTTGACTGGATAAAAGTCGAATAGTTTGAGAATTGAAATCGCTTCGTTAGTAATTATTTTGATTTTGATTTTGAAAATCCGTTAAATCTAAATTGGTGGTGAATTTTCAATGCCTCATCATTTTCATTACGAGTGTTTTCAGGCCAATTCCCTACCTAACTCCCCAAACTTTTTCAACTTTTCAATTTGGTATCACAACATCTCAGCAGTTGGAAACGCCGTCGTATGGTCCGCCCCAAAATCTCCAATGGGCCTCACGGTAAGCCTCATCATCCAAAAAGGGAATGCAAGCAAATTAGTTTTCAATCAGATGGATATTTATTAAACATTGGAGAACACTTTCTAGTCGATGGAACGATGGTAAAGTGCTGCAGGATAATGGAGCCTCCATAGCATCTTCTGACCTGGCTCCCAACAAAGTTGCATGCTTATTTCCATATCTTACTTGATCAGCTGCATCTCTCAAAACATCTACTTTTAAGGCAGATGTTTGTCTTGTATATATGTAACGAAGGGTATGCACGGTTTAGCTAGTACATAACCCATAGCGACATTAAGATATCAACATTGGCTGATGTCGCATTACATATAGTTTCCATCACCTACATTTTCCATCACCTATATAGTTTCCATCACCTATATATAGTTTTCATCACAAGATCATTGGTTGATTAGTTGACATATCCTACCATCTAGGGTGCATATTAATTTTTTAATGCATTTGTTAGTTAAAAACACTCGAGTTTCAACAAAATGTTATAACGAGGTCTAAAAGTAACTCTAGGATCCAAAAGTCATTAGAAACCATCACTTGAACTTCAGACTATCTTACAATGATGAAAATAGAACTAAAAGAGGTATTTGATGTTTTTGTCGAAATTTTAGAAACCGATTAAAAATCGTGAGTTATAATTCACATTTTTTAGAAAAATGCAAATCTGTCGTGATTTTGAGAAATACTTTAACTTCACATTAGTCAAATTATTATAAACCATGTAAGACATGTCCTTCCATCTATGATGTCCATTAACTATTTTGTATGCATTTTTTAAACAAAAAAACTTGAATTTTAATGAAATACCATAACTGGGTCCGAAAGTGATTACATGGTCCGAAGGTCATTAGAAATCATCATCGTCATCTTCAAAATATCTTAAGGGGTGATGAAATATGAAAATAGAATAAGCATTTGATATATTTTTTTAAACTGACTAAAAATCGTAAGGTATATATAGTTCATAGTTTTTGTAAAATATTTTAACTACACATTAGTCAAAGTATCATAAGTCATTTGAGACATATCATGTCATCCAGGGTACCTATTAACTATTTTTTACATATTATTTTACTAAAAAAATTGAAATTTTGTAACAGAGCCTGAAAGTGACTCTAGGGTCCGAAGTTTTGTAGAAACCATCCCCTCAACTTCACAGTGTCTTTCAAAGTTCAGTAGAAACCATCCCCCTCAACTCATAGTGTCCATTAACTATTAATTTTTTATGTTGAAAGTAAAAAAGATATTTGAATTTTAATGAAATTTCGTAATGGAATCCGAAAATGACTTTAGGGTCCGAAGGTCATTAGAAAAATAGAAACCATTCCACTTGATTTCAAAATATTTTAGAGGGTAATGGGAATGGAAATATAATCGGTATTTTACTATTATCAAAATTTTAGAAACGGACTAAAATTGAGAGTTATATTTTACAGTTATTGGGAAAAATTCAAATAAGTCGGGATTTCATGGAATATTTTGACTGCATATAACCAAAAGTATTATATACTATTTGAGTCTTGTCCTGCCATCTAGTGTGTTCATTAACCATCCTTATGTATTTTTTAAACAAAAAATCTCTAATTTCAATAAAATTTCATAACGGGGTCCAAAAATGACTCTAGAATTTATAGAGCTATAAGAAAGGAAATAGGACAAGTATTTTGCTATTTGTATCGAAATTTCAAAAACCAATAAGAAGCCCACAATACGATTAACACAATGGTTGAAATTCATAACATTAATCTCACCTGGTTTGATCGCGAAACCACCGGGAAGCCTTGGTCCTCACATCGCGAAACCACCGGTTACATTAATCTAGCCCTTTATGTTCATAGAGACGAGACGAAGACGATGAACGAGGATCGGTGTGTAGGTTCGAAGCTTGAGGCGGTGAGCCTGGTGTCTTTCTGTTTCAGTGTTATTCGATTGCGTTCGAGAGGGAAAGAGAATGTCGAGAGAGGGAGAAAGTGTGAGAGTGAAAGAAAGGTGGAGTAGCGAGGTGTGGGTGATTGATTTCATTATTGGTGGTGGCAGGTTTAATGCTCGGATTTGTTTGTATTTCTTAGGCCGGGTTTGATATTGCTTTTTTTTTCTCGAAAAACTGCTTTATTTGAAAGCTAAACAGTATAAAAGTGTTTGGTAAAAATAACAAATATTACTTCTTTGAAAAGTAATAGACTTTTGACAACAATTTTTGAAAGCAATCTATATGTTACTTTTGAAAGCTGGTTTTTCAAAAATTATTTTAGCATATAATTATTTATTATGAAAAAAAGCATAAATCGCTTAGCTGAAATAATTTTTCAAAAAAATACCGCAATTTCAAACCGACCCTTAATTGTTTTCATGAAACGGAGGAGTGAGAGATATCAGAGAGAAAAAGGTAAGTGAAAATGGGATTGGGGTTGTAAAAAATGGCTGTGGGCTTCCATACAGGCCTTGATAACAATCGCATCAATAGCAAATCTTGATCTTATGGTAGTTTATGTGCTTAAGTCAAAACTCTAAAACGGCCCACATAATTTTACCCAAAAAGCAAGAACCTTCTTTGCCCTCAATGCCGTCTTTGCCCTCTACAATACTCGGATGGAGAGCGACCCTGGCATCTATCCCGTTCAAAAGCCTAAGCAGCTTTAAACTCTGAAACAATGAAGAATGCACGAAAGGTGATCCCAGTTTCTAGGTTATTTCTTTGGGTTGTGCTATTATAGTTATAAGTTCCTCTCTTTTTGTCCCAGATTTTTGCTTTTAATCTTCTACTGTATAATAATTTCATCTCTCCCTGGCTTTCTGGAATTATGCGTGTAGACTAGCTGTGCTCAATATATATAATTCATGAAATGAGGTGGCTTGAATTGTGAAGGGCATTTTCCTTTTCATGGATCACTGGAAATTAGTTCTTATGGAACCAAAATTTTCCAAATTTAAAGTAAAAAGGCCATCTAATAATTATATCTACCATTATAAATCATTCAGGCGGATCTACCTAGGATGGGTATAAATCCGTTAAAACTGTTAATCGATTCGCTTCAAATCGTTATTTATCTAATAATTTAGATTTGACTGGATAAAAGTCGAATAGTTTGAGAATTGAAATCGCTTCGTTAGTAATTATTTTGATTTTGATTTTGAAAATCCGTTAAATCTAAATTGGTGGTGAATTTTCAATGCCTCATCATTTTCATTACGAGTGTTTTCAGGCCAATTCCCTACCTAACTCCCCAAACTTTTTCAACTTTTCAATTTGGTATCACAACATCTCAGCAGTTGGAAACGCCGTCGTATGGTCCGCCCCAAAATCTCCAATGGGCCTCACGGTAAGCCTCATCATCCAAAAAGGGAATGCAAGCAAATTAGTTTTCAATCAGATGGATATTTATTAAACATTGGAGAACACTTTCTAGTCGATGGAACGATGGTAAAGTGCTGCAGGATAATGGAGCCTCCATAGCATCTTCTGACCTGGCTCCCAACAAAGTTGCATGCTTATTTCCATATCTTACTTGATCAGCTGCATCTCTCAAAACATCACCACAGTCAGGAATTCTTTTTGGAGCAAAGAAGGCTGACAGCCTTGGTTAGTCACAAGTAAGCTGGTCAAGTTGATAAGGAACCCCTGCAACCAGCAAATGAAAATCCCTCACAATCGAGATATGGATGAAAGATATTAGCCAGGTCCTTGGAAGGAAACCAATTTGAAACTTCAAAAGAAAAAGCAGACGAAGAAACGATAAAAAAGAGAAAAACAAGCCCATAAACTTACAACTCAAGAGTTTGTTAGCAGCAACTGAGTCTAAAATCCACGAGGGTTTCACCACTGGTAGCCCTCCACTGAAAGACCTGTATTAGGGTCGTCATTAAAAAATCCAACTCACTTGACAATGAAGGCATGGAGAAAAAAAAAATTCATGATTTATTGATCTGAAAGTAAGGAAATAATATGAACCTAAATTTTTTTATTTTACTGTCCGGAAGATTGCTACAGATGATATGTGTAACACGATTTATCGAAACGTAATTCTCATATCTTCCACCATTATTCAACATGTAGCCACGTAGTTCCTGAAACAGTTTTATCATGAACAACATTATTAAAACCCATAATAACAAACGCTTCTCCTTAATGGTTGCCAAGAATGAATGAGGACAATCAGTAGAAAAGGAGGCACCAATTATAAATTCTCTACTACTAAGGTTCGACAAACTCTAACGTAATAAATAACGATTACTAACGACGTATCAATAAAATAGCCTACCAATAAAATAGCACTTTATCAATAAAATAGCCTACCAATGTAAGCTGAGGTGGTTCCTCTGGTCTGGCTATTATGATGGTATCTACTTTGCTAAAGTTGCATGGCAAGAGGTTTGTCAACCACTTGGGGCTGGTGGATTGGGTATCAAGAACCTTCATCGCTGGAATATCTGTTTAATGGCTTGTCATAGCTGTAATTTATTTGTTGGAGAGGAGGTCAGCATTTGGTCCATTTGAGTCCGAACTTATTTCATCCAAGATCATTGTTTTTGGTCTTGTTCTGTCCCTTCTATTTTCTCTTGGAACTGGAAGAAGTTACTCAGTATTAGGAACCTTCTGAAACCCCTCATCCATGCTAATGTTGGTAATGGGAAAAATATCTTTCTTTGGCATGATCAATGGCACCCCCATGGTCCTCTTTTGGAGAATGGGGGTAGTTCTTTGGTGGCTATCTCTGATATTCATATCAATGCCAAACTTTCCTCTGTTATCATTGGTGATAGGTGGAATTGGCCTATTTCTTCCAATTTTGGTTTCAGGGCTATCCAAGCTGCTACTGCTATGATATTTCCCCGGCCTAATGAGGCTGATTCATTTTATTGGTCTTTGACGCCGTCAGGATTATTCTCTTCAGCCTCGCTATGGTCTTACTTAAACGGTCCTATTGTTAAAGTTCCTTGGACTGAGCTGGTTTGGTACCCTTATTGCATCCCTCGTGCGAGCTTTACCTTGTGGTTGGCGATTAAGTTGCGGCTTGCCACGTTGGATAGGATATGAAGACATATGGGAAAACAGAATTCCCTATGTGCTCTTTGTAACTCTGCCCCTGAATCTCATAGCCATCTATTCTTTGATTGTAGTTTTAGCGTTGTGGTTTGGCAGCATGTCCTTGCTAGATGTGGTTCTCCATTGTCAACTGTCCCTTGGCTTTCTTTTATCTCTGATGTTTCTGTCAGGTGGAACTGTCCACGCGGTTCGATTCCATGTCGTACGCATTTCCGTAACTCCAAGAATCACCAATCCTCGAGAATCGTGCCCAAGCGCCCCCACGCGCCGCTGCAAGTGGCTACGCGTGAAGCTCACGCGCCTAGTATTGTTCATCGTCTTCTTCAGCCGTTTTCCTGTAAAACGGGTGGTTTGACACGGTTCCATGACCCGGTTCAAAATCCTTCAATTCTCTAAATCGATGACCCAAACTTGGATTTCGACCAAATTTCCCAAGTGTTCAATTCAAGTCGTCCTTCAAATCCAAGAATTTAACATAATGGGTTTCGGGTTTTTGGATCTGTTTTGAGTTTGTGCTCTTCCTTTCCCTCTCGATTTTCCTCTCCTGTTTCACTCCCAGCCTCTCTGTTTTTCTGGGTTCCTTTATTGCTTCGAGTAGATTGGTGTGGTGATGAGACTGGTTTCCAGTTTCAGTTTTTTCTCTCTGTTTTTCTCTCCAATAACTAGTATGATCGAACCCCATGTTTTTGGTTTTGGTTTGTTTATGTTTCCCTTCTCGGCTGAGACCATAACAACACACACACGTGCACCTAATTGCCACCAATACCAGCCAACATGTGACACATGTCACTGAACCAATCCAATGAGTCATAGCAATTGGTGACTCAACAAGGCAGCAAAAGACCAAAATACTCTCAGGCTTAAAATTACAAAAATACCCATCACCATTTTAGACCCATAACAAATCTGTCTGAACTCCGATTTCGATGTGTCGTCTGTCTCTGAATTCAGGACTCCGAGACTTACACCACGATCCTTACGGATAGTCCAAAAATATTCTGAGCAAAAAGTCAACTTCTGACCACTTATACCAAGGGTAAAAATGTCTATTTCTTTTTTAAATTTTCGGAATTACCTTTTCCGAATTTCTGCACACCCCTCAACTTCAAAGTATCTTACATAGTGAAGAGAATGAAAACAAAATAAGTATTTCGTTACTTTTAAAGCAATTTAAAAAATCGACTAAAAATCGTGAGTAGCTCACATTTTTTATGAGAAATCTAACTGCCCTATTTCGTGAAATATTTTAACTGCACATTAGAAAAATTATTAAATGCCATTTGGGACTTGTCTTTCCATTCAGGATGTCCATTAACAATTTTTTTAGCTTTTTTAAAGTAAAAAAACTTGAATTTCGTTGAAATTTTGTAACAAGGTGCGAAATGAGTCTAGAGTTTAAAGGTCTTTAGAAAACATCTACCTCAACTTCAAAGTATCTTACGGAATGAAGATAATGGAAACAAAATAAGTATTTCGATGTTTTTGAAGAAATTTCAAAAAATCAATTAAAAATCGTGAGTAATAACTCACATTTTTTTTTTGTGAAAAGTGTTACTATCGCGATTTCGTGAAATATTTTAACTATATATTAGCCAAAGTATTAAATGTCATTTGTATTATTATTCTAATTCATGCCTTCGTTATAATTGTTAATTTATTATTAACAGAAAAATAACCATTGTAATTATATAATTTTATGTCAATTATAAACATTATTTACGCTGGACATTTCTTGAGTGACTTTCACTAGCATTTCCACTTGCCATGTCTATATTTTTTACATTTTGAAAAACTAAGTAACTAACATAATTTTAATGTATAATAAACTTCATAATATGACGAATGGAAATGTTAGTGAAATTCACCCAAGAAATATTGACCCATATGTAAAAACAATACGATTTTATATCCGATAGACACTACTTATTTTTAGTGAAATATACAATTAAAGTATTTTAGTGTGAAATTATCAATAAAATTATATTTAAGATTTTATATATATTAATTAATATCAAATCATATTGTATCATATTATATATCATATATTTAATATACAAAATTATTTTATATTTTTTATTAGTTTTATATCACCTTTATTAAATACTTACTTTTCCCAAAATTTTATAAATCTTTTTTAACTTTTGGATTAAATTTCATACTGCCTATTCAGAAGCCGACTAAGCTTCCCCGTCTAAAGCATGAAAGGCAGGAAACTCGGATTTCACATCTTTATGCACAAACAAATGTTTATCGGCAAGAGGAATTTGAAGTCCAAAAATACTCATTAAGTATGTGATACTTGGTAATATCAAAGTGACAGATATAAGAGAGACATAGACGAAACAGAAATACGAATGTAGCATCAAGCATGGCTAAATAATCCTTACAAAACCTTCAAATAACCAAACAAGTCCAGTCCTATCTATTACTCTTCCCAAAAAGTAGACAACAGGATAACACCTCAACGCTTGCCACCGCCACCACCAAGCTTCGGTCCCTTGGGTTGTGCACCCCCCTTGGCAATGCTACCTTTTCCTTGACTCTTCTGTGATTTGGTCACTTCAGCCTTCTTAGCCTTCTTCTCATCCTTGGTTTTCTTGATCCTCTCCTTGATTTCACTGGAAAACACATCAAAACATTCAGAAAATTTACTGTCATTAATTATCTTCACAAGGAATCATGAGATTTACAGCTGAAACGACACTGGAAGTCGAACACTTGATAAATAAATATAAATTGAAACTGAACAAGATGAATTGTAAAGTGAATCAAGGTGAACAAGGGTAGATACGATCACATACCGGAGAGCAGCTTCACGTGCAGCATCACGAACTTCGGGCTTCTCAGTTCTTCTCTTCTGGATAACCTCAAGGGTGGCACCAACAATAGACCTTGAGTAAGGTTTCTTGGTGGCGCGTCTCCTCTTCTTCACAGCTTCTTGAGAAATGTCCTGTGTGTCAAGATATCATGGATAGTTATTACAAAAATAAGACTGCTAGCTGGTACCACAAGACAAGCTCGTAAAGCTAAACTACAAAAGATTGACCAAGGCACAAAATATTACATAGAAATATAACTTCTGTAAGATGATTGAAAAAAATAAAAACCAACGGGTAGCCCAAAAAGTTTTAGCCTTTCATAGATATTCAACAACTTTAAAAATTTATAAACAAACCACAAAAGGAAAGATATGCAAAGATGAAATATTTAAAAATATGTTTCTACCTTTTTGTGTTGCTTCCTGTACATGGCTGTCCAGGTAAGCTTGGAGGGTTTCAACTTATTGTGGAAGTACCTTTTGCATTTTGAGTTAACAAAAAGAAACACCTAACAAAACGACAATTGTTAAAAATACGGTAAAACGAATTTACAATCAACCGCTTAATCATATAACCTCATAATAAGGTTATTATCAAAAGTTCAGACTTTATTGTTTACCTGAGAATCAGAACGGATAAACCTAATTCCTCTTCCTGGGTAGATCTTGGCACCACTGAAACGACAGAGCTCTGTCCTGAAACGCCAATAGCAATTTTATTTTTGATAAGTAAGCTACAATCTAGTATAAATGGCTGAAAATCGCGAATAGAAAAGAATTTTCTCCGAACAAAGAGAACCAATATGGTAAGGCCAAGATGGGAGGAGGTCACAACACAGCTCAACATACTGACTACACCTACCATTGCATGCTTACATAAGACAGAAAAGAAAGCAGAATTGAATAACAATAAACAAACACACATGCCCAACAAATATTGTGCAAGGTTAGACTTAACAATCAGCACTATGCATCACTTGACTTTGAGGCATATAGAAAGCTTCTACCACTTTTCAGAGGTTAGATAACAAAACCACCCATTTGAGTCGAAGTTAAGGAGTTAGATTTATTTTCCATAGTGCGGATTTGAAAACTTATTACCGAAGAGCTAGAGGGGCATTGGACCTAGTGCTATCTGTATCTTGTGTGAACCATGAAAGGAACACACCCAAACACCATAACCATGTTTCAGAGGAAAAATAACAGTTATCGGCTAAGGCATTATTCTTCGTCGTAAAAAATCAGTACATATTCATCGGCCAATTTCTGATTATAGACAAACTCCTTATATTTCAAGTTCTATCCGACTTGTTTCTAGCTATATTGCAAATATAATTTTAATTTACAAAAAAAATAAAATCAATTTATACACAGAAAACCAAACACATACACACAAAATCCTATGGCATATTAGAAAAACAGAAGACAAATTTTAAAATGCAAACAAAAATGGGATCGACAATCGAAAGCAACAACAAAGAGGAATCATAATCGGTAAAATGAGGAAAACAAAAGAAACTCATTTCAATATCAGATCTCAATGGAACATACAAAGCTGGAATGAGAGAAAGAGGTATACTTGAGAACCATGGCTGCTGCCTCCTGTGCTGTTGTTGACTGCTGCTTATGTGTTGTGACAGAAACCCTAGAAGCCGAATGCTTATAACGCGCATGTATATACCAGGCATGTTAATAAATAACCCTCCTATCGGATCATAAACCCCGAAAATGCCACTCACACTGGGCCCAAGACTTGGACTACTTGTTGGTCCAATATTGATATGGGCCACCGAATCATTGGGCTTGTATGAGCCCATTGCAAAATCTCTTCTAAAAGCATACATACCAATGGCGGCCTATATTCAGGCACGAATTTAAAATTAAAAATAAATATTGACTGCATTTAGGATTGAAAATAGAGATAAATTGATTTGAAATCAATTTTCTTAGAAAAATAGTATTTAATAAAAATTTAATAAAAAATCTTTCTAATTTTTTTATATTTTTCTCACATTTGATATGGGATGGAGCTCATCCCAAAATGCCCTCGACACGTGCCTGACTTTATTTGATACCTTATTTATTTTCTACCCAGTTTTTTGGTAAAGAGAGTTGTGTAAGATATGATTTTGTTAGAATGATATATAGTTTTCTGCCCCTCACGTCAAGTCTAAATGATTAGTCTTCAACTAGTAAGTATTTAATCTGACATAAAGAAATTGCTACATTACGAAAGAGAAAAAAAATCATTAAACACAAATATAATGGCACATATATGCATAGAATTTGTTTGGTGCACCTTTTCCTCGTCCACATGCTTTTCCTACACCTAAAAACTTCTCTATTTGAAACAAAAATAAATTATGAAATTTAAGCATTTAAGTTTTAACAACCATATTTTTAACAGCATAATAAAGAAATTATCTTTAAAAATAAATATCATTGAATTATCTATAAATTCCAAATCAAGTTCTTTTCGTCTCTAAAAATTGGCTACACAAAAATAACGAAATAAGACATTCCAAATCTGTACGCTAAACAAGAAGGGATTTTTTTATTGCATCAACTAGCCAATTAATTTAGCTGTTTTATTGAAAAATTTTATAAGAAGGGATTTTTTTATTGCATCAACTAGCCAATTAATTTAGCTGTTTTATTGAAAAATATATAAAATTATGATAAAAATTGATATTTATCATAGGAATAAAACTTGTTGACCTCTCAAGAATAAGATATAGTTACCTACAATCCTGAAATGGTACTTTCTCAAAAATTTGAATTTGTATAATTTTGGAAGATAAACTTGCAAGTCAATATTTTATTAAAGGGAGGTGACAAATACTACAATAAGAAATAGAACTATAATTGAGATTAAAGGGAGGTGACTTCTTTTGAAGCATTATTTCTTTTTTTGAAGCGTAATTTTTTTTTAACCGTAATTGAGATTGGCTTGTTAAAATAAAAATACACATTTTTTATATTTGTTTCCTCCAATTAATTTACAGGATATTTGACTATAAATTGATCATTCTAAGGAAAAAAATTATTTCCATATTTATTTTTAAAAAGGTAGCCTAGATGAGTGAGATGGATGATAATGACGAGGACGACGAGGACACCTCACTGAACCTCAAGTAGATGAAGAAGATATCCAAAACCTTTCCCAGTTTTTTGCTTGTTTGTAAACACTTCACTCCAAAACAAAAACTGAGTGAAGAAGACTCAGACAAACAAATATTTACAAAACTTTCCTTCTCAGTCTCTCGGACTCTTTTGGCCCAATAACCAAGACAACGCCTTTTTTTTATATAAAATAAATATCTTTCAAACTTCACCGATACCCAAATCACAATTTCCAATTGGGAACCCAAAAACCCTAGAAAGTTCGGATTTTGGAGTGGATCGGTTGAGGAAGAGGAAGATGGGGGATAATCAGGAGGACGATCGGAGTCAGAGCAGCGACTACACGTCGGAGGATGAAGGCACCGAGGACTACAGGCGAGGAGGCTACCATGCTGTTCGAATCGGCGATACTTTCAAGACCGGACGGTATGCCGTTCAGAGCAAGCTCGGTTGGGGTCATTTTTCTACCGTCTGGCTGGCATGGGATACCCACCACTCTGTACTTATCTCTCCCTCACTTCGCTTGTTTATATGCTTGTACTACGTTTTAGTGCTTTTTTAATCTCATATTCTATAATTGTAGCAGCTCTTTCGTTAGGAGTTTGCAATGTACAAAACTAGAAATTTAGCAACTTTTAGTCTAATTTTTGAACATATTGGTCACTGAAAACATATATCATCACACTTGGTTTCTTTATGTTTAACATGCTTAGTTTTTTAGCAACACAATAGAGGATTAACGAAAAATGTGATTTTTTTCATTGATGTGTACCCAATTGCACCAAAACCAGCGTTATGTTGCTCTGAAAGTGCAAAAGAGTGCCGATCACTACACCGAGGCGGCCATGGATGAGATAACCATCTTGAAACAGATTGCAGAGGGAGACCCAGATGATAAAAAATGTGTAGTGAAACTTCTGGATCATTTTAAGCATTCGGGTCCTAATGGACAGCATGTTTGTATGGTGTTTGAGTACTTGGGTGATAATCTGTTGACACTTATTAAGTACAGTGATTACCGCGGAGTGCCCCTACAGATGGTTAAGGAGATTTGTTATCATGTTTTGGTCGGGTTGGATTATTTGCATAGACAGCTCTCAATTATACACACTGATTTGAAGCCTGAGAATATCTTGTTGTTGTCTACAATTGACCCCTTCAAGGATCCGAGAAAGTCGAGAGCGCCTCTAATTCTTCCAAGTGGTATGGACAAGGATGTATCGGAGTCGGGGTATGCAAAGGCATTAAATGGAGATTTGACTAGGAACCAAAAGAAAAAGATTAGAAGAAAGGCTAAGCGTGCAGCTCAAGAATGTGTGGATAGAGACGAAGCTGATGCTGATGGAGAAACATCCACCGAGCTAGATTCATCTCCTAATGGAAAATTGAATGCGCGATCTATCGATAGCCGGACTACTAGTTCTGACAATGCGAGCAGATCATTGGATGCCATTGGACCAAAGGGCTCTCGCGCTGGAAGTCAAGGTAGTAAGAGAGGGAATCGTACCACAAGGCAGAAGTTGTTGGCATCAATTGACCTGAAGTGCAAATTGGTTGATTTTGGGAATGCATGTTGGACATACAAACAGTTCACAAACGATATCCAAACAAGACAGTATAGGTGTCCGGAGGTGATCCTTGGCTCAAAATATTCTACCTCAGCAGATCTTTGGTCTTTTGCTTGCATTTGTTTTGAGATTGCAACTGGGGATGTACTCTTTGATCCTCACAGTGGTGACAACTTCGACAGGGATGAGGTATGGACGTATCCAGAAACTACAGCTATCAGTTGTGTACAATATGTTGCTTTCTTTATTACATATTTTTTTAATGAATTTTGTTATTACTTTCAATATTTGTCAATTTATAGGGAGCAATCTTGTTATCATACTCACCCAATGAAAGTTCCATATGATGTCAAGTCTATTACAATCTCATTTGTAGGAATGACAAGTCAATTTCACTTTGCTGCCACTACCAACTGCTCCTGTGTGTTTGAATAAATACATTTAGCATATTGTAAACAGCTAGTAGTGGTTTAGCTTTGCAGTTAATGGCAGACTACTAATGTCCTGATGTAGTTGGCAAGAATAAGATCTTGTGATAAGATTCCGTGACATTAAACCTTTGCAACTTACAGCTACTATAAATAACAACTTGGTACCTGCACCAAGGATGTCCGTTTTCAACTTCAATGGGCCTGATACTCCTTCCCACTATAGCTTCACCCTACTGTTAGGTTTGAACTTTCTAAGGAATGCTGAGATCAATACAAAGATCATCTTATGATTCTTATGTATATCTTCTCTTCACACAGTCAGGCATCCATAGATTTTGTTTCTTTATTAATAACTTCCTATTGGTCTCTTGCTGGAAATAACCGTAAGAAGTGCTTTATTAGGGTTTAGCATCTCTAAGGTTGAATATCTTTATTAATAACTTCCTATCGGTCTCCTTCCCACTTGAGCATCTGCTGACCGTTGATAGATTAGAATAGTTATTTGCTTTTCAGTTTTAACAATATTTCTATAAATGCTTTGGTTGGATTTGATTCCAGAAGCATGTAATTGTTTTTAGGTTAACTAAAACATTCATTTAAGCTTTAACTTTATTTCTTTCAATGATGTTAATGACTTAAACCGGGGCACATATTTTTATTTTATTTTCTGGCTAACTTGTTTAACAATATTTTTCAGGACCACTTAGCCTTGATGATGGAGCTTCTCGAAATGATGCCACGGAAGGTGAGAAACTTTTTTACCTCGCCATTAAACTAAACTGATCTTCCTCTAACATAAGTTTCCGAAAACTGTTTTCCAGATTGCTTTAGGTGGTCGATATTCCCGAGATTACTTTAATAGATATGGTGATTTGAGGCACATCCGTCGCTTGCGTTTTTGGCCCCTGAATAAGGTTCTCGTAGAAAAATATGAATTCAGTGAGCAAGATGCACGTGACTTAACCGACTTCCTCGTTCCCATCCTTGACTTTGTCCCTGAGAAACGGCCTACTGCTGCACAGTGCCTCCTTCATCCATGGATCAATGCAGGTCCACGACTACTGGAGCCCTCTATAGCTACTGATGTAAAACACGGTGTGGACAGTGACACAATTGAAAAAAAGAGGGAGAAAGATGAGAGGGAAGAAATGGAGGCTGGGGTGGGAAATATTGTCATAAATTCAGATTCTAAGCCGGCAAAAGACCTCGCAGCTAGTAGTAAACCCTCCAAGGCAGCCATAATTAGCTCATCCCGGTAGAATTGGAGCATAATATTTTTCCCTAAGGAATATACCTCTTCATCGGTTTTCTTGTTGCGTGTGGGATTTCTGGCAAGGAGTGATTTTTGAGGTTGGAGTTGGGGTGGATGATACGAAGCACCTAATTCCAATGCTAGGAAAATTTGGGCATAAGGAAGTTTTGTGCTCCGATTACAAGCGCAATTGACAAACAGTGTAAACTTGTTCTGCTTGCAACCAATGTCTGTAAAAATATTCAGTCCAACTTGATTCTTGTACTGACTGAATGCCAATCTTGATATTGGAACAATTGGAATACTAAATCCTTTTGTTTTATGTTTGAAGCCTCCTTCCTTAGATTTGAAATTGCATATCTCCTCAGAAATGTTCTAGTACAAATTACTATATTTTCTGTAGAACAGTCCTTACAGCCGTAGGTCTTTAGGAAATTGTATATTTTTAGACTTTAGGACATCTGTCCTTAGACAATTACTTAGGTAGTTATCAGCAGTTCTAAGTTAGGATCAGACAAGGAAGAGATAACTGCTTGTAGTTATCTTTTCCCCATATTTTTGTATAAATAGGCCCTGCGTGCAGATTAATGAAATCAACAAAGATTTCTCTGAATTTCTACATGGTATCAGAGCAATAAAGCCTGACCACCATAATCGGTCCTGCCCTCTACTTCAACTTTTCCTTTCTGAACACCACAGCTGTCTCAATTCCCTTCCTCCTCCCTGTCATGGCATCTGACTCTTGCTCCTCCCCTCACATCTCTCCCACTCATGTTTCTACCCTGGTTTCTGTCAAATTGACTGAAACTAATTATTTTCTCTGGAAAAGTCATATCAAACCTTTCCTTATCGGACACAACTACTGGCGCTTTATTGATGGAACTTACCCTCCCCCTCCCTCCCTCTTATCACCTGATCTCTCCTCCCCAACATCCGCAGCCTCTGATTCTGCTCTCACTTCTGCCTCTAGACCTGTCCCCAACCCAGCCTATCATCAATGGTTTCAAATTGACCAGACCCTGAGCAGTATGTTACGGGCCACACTCACTGAACCCATTCTTTCTCAAGTTGTCGGTCTCATCACTTCCAGAGATATCTGGGAATGTCTGCGTCAGAATTTTCACAGCAATCTCTTGCCAATGCTACCAACCTTCGTTTCCAACTTATGTCCCTCACCAAAGGCTCCAAGACAATTTCCCCGAATATCTCTCCCATGCCAAAATCCTTGCTGATTCTCTCGTTGCCATTAATGAACCGTTTTCCTCAACTGATCGGGTCACCGCAGTCCTGCGTGGCCTTGGCCCTGAATACATTGTCCTAGTAACTACCATGCTTAACTTCCCCCCACTTCCTTCCTTCTCTGATCTGCGATCCCGTCTACTTTCCTTCGAAGCCCAGCAGACTTCATTTTCCTCTTATGTCACCCCTGCAAATCCCACTGCTCTCTATACTGCCCATCCCAATCCCATACCCACCGCTTCTGCTCACGGCTACTACATTGCCCGTAGCCGCCCACCTTTTCAGCGTGGTTACCGCCCTGGCCGCGGCTCCCGCCCCTTTAACTGTCGTGGTTCAGGTCGTTTCCCACCCACACATCCATCTCCTGGCATCCTTGGACCGTCCCCTCCTCCCACTCGCTCTTCAGGCCCTCAATGCTGGTCCTGTAACCGGTTTAGACATGTCGCTGCCTACTGCCCACAACTCACTGAGACTCAAGACCATGATCTATCTCAGGCCTTTGCTGGTCTCCATTTGGCCACAGTTTCCGATCCCAACTGGTATCCCGACAGTGGAGCTACTCACCATGTTACTATGGCCCCTGCCACTTCCACTTCCTCGCCCACTTCTGCCCAAGACCTGGTCATGGTAGGCAATGGCAACACTGTCCCCATCACCCACACGGGTACTGTCACCTTTCCATCTGGTTCGTATGTCTTTAACCTCAAAGATGTTCTTCATGTTCCTTCAATTCATAAAAACCTCCTTTCTGTCGCTAAACTCACCCAAGATAGTCATGTCAGCGTTACCTTCTATCCCACCCATTTCATTATTCAGGACCTTACTACTAATGCTGTTCTGTTTCAGGGCCCCTGTAAAGATGGCTTGTACCCTATCCCTCCACAGAGAACACCCCAAGTCTTCCTTACCACTGCCTCCCATACCTTGTGGCATCAACGACTAGGGCTTCCTTCCAAAGAAGTCCTCCAGCACTTGTCATCTCAACACCAGCTTCATCCTCCTGTTTCTTTTAATTCAATTCCTTTCTGTAATTCCTGTGCTCAATCAAAATGTACTAGACAACCATTTAATTCTGTTGTACACACATCTAAGAAACCTTTTGACTTAATTCATTCGGATGTTTGGATGTCACCTGTTAATTCAGTTTCTGGTTTTAAATACTACGTTCTGTTTACAAATTACTTTACCCGTTATACTTGGGTCTTTCCCCTCCGTCTAAAATCTGAAGTTTTTGCCCATTTTTCCCGTTTTTTCACCTATGTCCAGAACCACTTCAACACCACCATCCAAACATTTCACAGTGATGGTGGCAAGGAGTTTGCAAATCAGTCTTTCCAAGACTTTTGTCACACACATGGCATCCATCAGAGATTCTCCTGCCCCCATACCCCTCAACAAAATGGTCTAGTTGAGAGAAAACATAGACACATCTCTGAAGTAGGCCGTACCTTGCTCCTCACAGCTGGCCTCCCTCCCTGTTACTGGGCAGATGCTATCACCACTGCAGTATTCCTAATCAATCTCCTACCTACCCCTGTTCTCAAGTGGTCCACTCCTTACTACCAACTCCATGCCAAACCCCCTCCATATACCCTCCTACACACATTTGGCTGCTCTTGTTTCCCATATCTAGGAGACTACGCTAAACACAAGTTAGAACCTCGATCTCTCCCTTGTATCTTTCTCGGATACAGCCCTCAACACTCCGGATACCGCTGCTTACACGTCCCCACTGGACGTGTTTACCTTAGCCGTCATGTCATCTTTGATGAAACCACATTCCCGTCCACTTCCAACCCCAGACCAGCACCAGAATCCTTTTCTTTCCTACCCGTTATTCCACCTCTGGCTCACCATACATCGGACCAACCTTCCATTCTTTCTCCAGTTCCACCACCTCCATTTCCTACTCCACAACTTGATTCTCCCTGCCCTTCCCGCATAGTTTCTTCTGCCACACCAGCCCCTTCTCCTCAATCTCAAACCTCCATCTCCTACACCTCCTCCCTCCCTCCCATCCGCTCCCCTCCAAATATCCATCCCATGATAACTCGTAGTAAATCTAGACTTGATACCTCTCGTCATCTCCTCCATGTTTCCCGTTATCCCCTCCCCCAAATTTTCACTGCTCTTGCTCACAGCCCCATTGAACCCACCACCTACAAGCAAGCCTCTTTTTCTCCTCAATGGACTCAAGCTATGAATACATAATACTCTGCCCTAATGCAGCAACAAACTTGGTCTCTCACCCCTCTTCCCCCTCATGCAAATGTCGTAGGATGCAAATGGGTGTTCAAACTCAAAAGAAAAGCTGATGGTACATTTGAGCGACATAAGGCCTGTCTTGTCGCCAAGGGCTTTCACCAAACTGCAGGCCTTGATTATCAAGAGACATTCAGTCCAGTTGTCAAACCAGCTACCATCCGTGTGGTTCTCACCCTTGCAGTTTCACTTGGCTGGCCACTCCGTCAATTGGATGTCACGAATGCTTTCCTTCATGGTACCCTAATAGAAGAGGTCTATATGCAACAGCCCCCTGACTTTGTTGATCCCCAGAAGCCTCATCATGTCTGCCACCTACACAAGGCCTTATACGGCCTCAAACAAGCCCTACGTGCATGGTTTGAAAGATTCAGCACCTTCCTTCTTGCTTATGGGTTTCTTCAGAGCAGGGCAGGTCCTTCCCTCTTTACTTTTCGCACAGATTCAACCTTAATGTTTCTCCTTCTTTATGTAGATGATATAGTCCTCACCGGGAACCTTCCTTCTGCCTTGTCCACCTTCATGACCACCCTATCCCATGAATTTGCCATCAAAGACTTAGGGCCCCTGCACTATTTTCTGGGTGTTGAGGCCACTACCACTGCTCAGGGCCTCCATCTAACTCAGTCCAAATACACCACTGACATCCTTAAACGCAGCGGTCTCCTAGATTGCAAACCAGTTTACACCCCCGTGGCTTCCAAGAAACTCTTGTCTGCTCACGAAGGCACCCTTCTCCCAGATCCCACCCTTTATCGCCAGCTCATTGGTGCCCTCCTTTACTTGACACTGACACGCCCAGATATTTCCTTTGATGTTCAGCATACAGCTCAGTTCATGAGTGCCCCCACAGATCTCCACCTCATAGCAGTCAAACGAATTATTTGTTATCTGAAGGGCACCCTTGGTACAGGCATCCACCTGCGCAGATCTGCCTTCCCACTACAACACGCCTACTCTGATGCCGATTGGGCTGGCTGCCCAGACACCCGCTGTTCTGTCACAGGTTTCTGCATCTACCTAGGCCCAAATCTGATATCCTGGTGTTCCAAGAAGCAACGAACCGTTTCCCGATCCAGCTCTGAAGCAGAGTATCGCGCACTAGCCTACACTTGTGCTGATACTTTATGGCTCCTCAATCTTCTTCGCGAGCTCCACTTTCAGCCCAGCAAGCCCATCATCCTCCACTGTGACAACATCAGTACTAAATGCATGTCCTCCAACCCTGTATTTCATGCACGCACCAAACACATCGCCCTTGACTACCACTTCCTTCGAGAAAGAGTTGTCTCCGGCACCCATCAAGTTCACTTTGTTCCTTCTCTTCATCAGCGGGCCGATTTGTTCACAAAGGGAATTTCCACTGCTCGCCACTGCCATCTTAAATCCAAACTTGTCACCCACCGGGTGCCTAGTTTGCGGGGGGATGTAGAACAGTCCTTACAGCCGTAGGTCTTTAGGAAATTGTATATTTTTAGACTTTAGGACATCTGTCCTTAGACAGTTACTTAGGTAGTTATCAGCAGTTCTAAGTTAGGATCAGACAAGGAAGATATAACTGCTTGTAGTTATCTCTTCCCCAGATTTTTGTATAAATAGGCCCTGCGGGCAGATTAATGAAATCAACAAAGATTTCTCTGAATTTCTACATTTTCAATGGTTTCAAATTTTGCAGGATGAGATAAAAGTGTTTTTGGGACTGCTCTAAACTCAACTATATCAGATAGGTATGGTAAGTGAATCATAGAAGTCGACCCTTTGATTAGTGCAAGGAGGTTTAAACATGTTGACCCTTTTATTAGTGCAGGGAGGTTTAAACATGGTGACCCTTTTATTAGTGCAAGGAGGTTGAAATATGTGTTAAGATTTGAGATTAGGAGTTCAGAAAATGAGTTGAGATTAAGATGGGAGGTCTGATCCCCTTGATTGTAAGAATAAAGAATGTTGACGATTGTAGAAAAAGAAAGATAGCGGTGTCTACATGTGGGGTTGGATGTTTCTTTGGTTCATGAAAGAATGTGCAAAACTCAAATTGTATTCTTTGCTTCACAATGAAAACAAAAACAAAACGTTGGTTTCCATCCATGTGATTTTGGCTTGGAGGCTCCTGACGTGCAAAACATTCCAACGTTCTAACCTTTATCCCATGTGATGTGAACCACAAGGAAACAAAAGATCAAAAATTGGGCACATCTTCTCTTTGAGATTTGACATACAAAAGAGGAAACGTGGGTTAAGTTGCAAAAGTCAGTCAAAATAATGCAGCCAAAGCCTTCACCTTTTTTACCACGATTAACAGCAGTAATATAATAGATGGAATATATGAAGGGAATAATCAAATAATGATAAGTAAGAATACAATGGGATGGGATATGACGGTGTTAGCAAATAGCTAACACGCCGCATAACCAACATCAAAGTACCTTATTTTTATGCGTTGTTAGCTAGCGGCTAACAAGCAAAGTTAATGTAAACTAGAAACCGAACGACACACAAAGCACACCATTTGGTTCATTTGTTAGCCAGCAGCTAACAAGCAACCACCACACACTTGTTTTTATTTCTTCACAGCAATGTTGGTTCGGGTTGGTCAACAAGGCATTGGCCACCACTTCCTAATCATCTCATATCATACAAGCTTTCTGCATTTTGTTGCCAGCGATCACTGACTGCTACAGAAGTCCAAGAATCCCATGAACTCATGATTTTGTATCATTTGGATGCTCGTCTTGATCCCAATCACACCTGAAAAATTCTCACAAATAAGAGATTATTAAGACACTGATGATGAACATAAAATCTGGTTTAGTGGGAACACGATCTGGAGGTTGGAAAAACGTCGAATTACCCATTGTGATGGCACTAGCAAAGATGACACCAGAGAGGGTGAACACAATGATGGATGATCTCTTGAGAATTGTAATCGCTTTTCTTACAAGACACTGTCCCCAAAATCCAGCCAAGATAGACACACTTGTGAGGTACAACGCTGGATACAGAAACAGTTTTACATTACCAAATAAAACTACTAATACCATGAATGTAGGTGTAGCGAAGAATTAAATGTAACCACAAATAAAGCTTTACCATATGGAATAGGAAACCTCTTGATCAGGTAGAACTCCACGACCGACAAGGACGCTGAGAACATCATCACGAATGTAGCCGTAGCACTAGCAACCTGTTCATGCGAACACCAAAATTTACTTATAGGGTACGTATGAGACAGTGGAGGCAATAACACATTGAGGAAACTTGACCTACTGAGATATAATTCTTCTAAATGTTGAGAGCATTGATGTAAGCAAACCTGTGGAATGACACCTATCTCAAGAAGGAGAGGGCCAAGAATAAAGCCTCCACCTGATCCAAGTAGGCCCCCAACTGTGCCTCCCAAGATGCCACAAAGTGCACAAAATGTGATGTGAATCGGAGTCCAAGGGATCGAAGCCTCACAAATTGATTCTGTGTTCCCTGTGGTCATTCTCTTATTGTGATCTTTGCACAGCTTCACAGATTCATATCCAAACACTCCAAATGCAATAGGAAACTGAAAGCAAAAACAAGACACAACAGAAGGGTAAGAAACAAGGCTGTCTGGGGTGTCCCCACAACACAAAAGAGTTATGAAACAAGTGGTTCGAATTATTGAGCAGGGATAGTTGAGCTAAGCTACCTGCAAGCAGAAGAGGGTCCAATACCATTCACCACAAGCATTTACATCATTCTGCAATCAATTTAAAAATTATTCAAAATATGAAGTCACATATGGAGAAAGAATGGTAGATAGAAAACAAAGAGAGCTTCTTGCCTTGAGGACTTGTAGAGCTAGAAAAAGAGCCCACAAAATTACCAGCACCATTACCCTTTTCCATCTAAGGTTGAACTTCAGTATTTCCTGAAAATAAAATTAAAAAAATTCAGTCAAATGAGAAGATAAAAAACGCAGTATTACGGGAAAAAATACACACAAACGGAACTGGTTACAATCTTTTAATTCCTAACATTATAAGCCGGTTTTTCGCTTACCATTATTGATTTCTCTTCTCTGGGAAGCAATGGCTCATACTGTGCATCAATTAGAACTGCACCTTACAAAAAAGACAGTAGATTTTCAATTCAATCACAAGAAAAATTACAAACCCACACACAGATGTACTTGTGTCATACATACGTTCACCCCTAGAGTCAACAAATGTTTCTCTCTGCCTTGCTATTTCTTTCTGCAAAAAAAAAAAAATCAGATATTTAATTAATTATAAAATGAGTTGTTTTGTATGGTTAGTTCCAAATTATATAGACTGGTAGGTATAGAAGTCCAAATTTGTAAATTCTGACCTTCAAGATAGTCTCTTCCTTCCACATCTCAGTCCCTTTATAAAAAGACCTTGACGAAGTACCTGGTACAGTTTAAAAAGACCAAAAGAAAATAAACCAGTTAACATAATTAAACACATTATATTAATCATGTGGATGCAATCTTGTTTGTGCATCTTCATCATTTGGAAAAAAAAAAAGATGAGAAATTTACAAAATTCGAATAAAATGTAAAACTGGATTGGATAAGAACTGAATGTTGCATACATACCCATGAAGAGAATAATTATGAGAACAGTGATGAGCCAGTATGGGAAGACAACACTGAGAGCCACACCCAAAGTGATGCCAAGCATGAGCATGGGCTGAAAGAGAAGGGCCAAATCATAGTCAATAATTGGCACTGCTTTTGTTGGATGAGGCACTCTTAAATTGTACCAAACTGATGATGCAGATGCCCCCATTATCATACCTGCAACCGAGCATACATGCAAATTCAACTTAAATTCACTGACTATACAGATGGGACACAGAAATACATTATTTTCATCCGCTTTTAGTGACCCTTTTTGGCTGCAAAAAGAAAACAAAAATTGAGATTACATTTGGAAAGAGCAGCAGCAGACTTTGTATCAAACCCATCAATCAAAGTAAGCATAGGGACAAATATCCCACCGCCTCCTACACCTCCCACAGTTCCACATGCCGATCCCAGAAAACCAATCACTGTTGCAACCACAATTCTCCAACTAAACTTCAATTCCTGCACACAAAAATTTTAAAAACAACGCAACACAACCCCATTATACAGTGAAGAACACGTTCATTTCCATATATACTAATACGAACCGTGCATGTATGGAAATCGGAAAGATTGACAGGAAGAAAAGAGACATACAGGCCAGGTTTTATCTGTGGTGGAGAAGGGAGAAGAAGCGAATAAGGAATTGGATAGCTTGGAGTTGTGATTATGTTGGTACCGGACAATGAGCAAGGCAGACAAAATAGCCACCGAGAAATTTGAGAGGAGATAAATCACTAAGCCTCTTGTTCTTGTGGCCATTGTAACCCAACAGGCACTCGGTGTTTTCTGTTTCCAAACCTATTTTCTCGGTTCACAACCAGATACGTTTTTTCTTTGCCAACAAAACAATGTGAGGACCAATATATAATGTCTTCCTTCACAACCAGAGATTTATAAATATATGGCGTTATATATGCACACATATGTATTCTTTCAGACTCGGACTCTGTGAAAGGAGGAGAGGATTATTGTCGTTTATTAGATGGGCACGTACGAGTGACACATCAATCACGAGCCAATGGTGCAGAGAGACCAAACCAAACAAATTGATTTCATGAATTAGTTACCATTTACCAATACAGATATATTCTTTGAGATATTCTCTTTATTATATTGCCATATAAACCTTTCGCTAAATCAAATTCGTCTTCAGTCTCTTTTTTAATTATCAATCGGAGGCGAGGGATTTCTTCTAACAATATATTAGAAGAGAAAAGCGTATTCACGTAACAATAACATATATGTTCTTGTTTCCCTCGATTTGAAATCAAGGGAAACAGTTCTTATAAAATATGAAGATAAATTGAATGAGGATAAAGGAAGACAAAAATTATACTAGTACTTTGTAATAATAATTATTACGTAACAAAAAAAACTATCTAACTAAAATATAAATACCTTTTTTATTAATATTAAGTAATATATAATACGTCTAAATTATAAACTTGTCCGGTAAAGTAACGTTGTGACCTAAATTTTCCGTCGTATAAAATACTTGTATATAATAATCACTAATTATTTTTATTCTACCACCAAACTAACAATGTTGACAAAAACTCTAGAAATATTTTAAAAGTAATCGTATTAGAAAAATGAATGCAATTATAACATTTCCTCCTCTCTTAAATAATGAACTCTTATTAAGGATGGGAAATCATGATATTAAATATAATGTCACAAAGTTTACTCGATAGTCAAAATAGAATATCCTTTAATTAAGATAATCAACTAATTGATTCCAAATCTAACATGAAGGATTAATAATTATTTGGGAAGATAAAAGTTTGCATTCTCTTTCGCCTAAATTATCAGTCATCCAAATTTACCGCTATGTCAATATATATATATATGACTTTCACTCCGACCAAGATCTTTAGATTCTCTCTTGTTTTTTTTCCCCTTGTTGGACGATCTTTTGATCCCTTAATCAATTTCGCCTACATTTACGTAGTTGGTGGACCGTGAAAAAGTTGTGTAGTTTTTAACCGTGTACTTCTCATTGTACTACTCAGATTCCAGTAACCTATTGTCTTTCTGACCTGGCGAGCCCACGTCAGTAAACCTTACAAGTGGCAGTTCCCAACGTGGAAGTAGTTGTACAAATTTCTACCTCATTCGTGGTTAAGCACCTTCTACTTTTTTTTTTTTTTGGTAAATATATGTTTCCGTATTCAAATAATGAGACTAATTCCTATTAGGATGGCAACGTTTGTTTGGCCACAAAATGATCTCAGTAACCTTTTATTTTTTTAAGAACGACCATGAAAAAATGTCATATATCATGAGTCTCCAATAGATATTAAACTCCGTAATCGTATAATTTTATGACATTTGGAAATTGAATTCGGGGCATTTCATAAAGAGGAATATCAAAAATACTAGTTCATTATTAAAATTCAAAATGGACTAACCTATAGTTAATTATCCCTTAAACTTTAGAATAATTTATCAAATTTTGACATAAATTCTATGGTTTATGATAATTCTCATAATTTACTTAACTTTTGGATCAATTTTATTTTTATTTCGTTATTAAATACAATAGATTTGTACCGAACATATATATAATGGACTTACGAATTGATAAATAAATAAAAATAAGAAACTTAAATATTCGAATTTGATTTGATAAAAAAAAATCGATTTTGAGATGTATAAGAATAAATTTATAATTGGTATAGATTTAAGTGGGTTGGGTGAGAAATAATACTTGTAAGCTTTTTTTCTTTGTTTCAAAATTTTAGGACGATTGGAACTTACGTAAGTTATTCTCTCGACTCGTCCCTAGATACCATTATTAGGTCATAGTATTATCTGATATCACTAAATTGCAGTATTATATATTGACACACTTTAAAGAAGCTCAGGAGGATGAGGCCATGGTCGGTAGACGGGCAGAGTCTAGGGTTTTAGGAGGGTCAAAAAGGAATTCCTGCCTTGGGATTTGTGGGGTTAGGAGGGTTCAAGAATGTGAGGAATGAGTATAATTTGGAAAAGGTTGAAATTAAAGGAGGATGAGACTAGTAAGTAAGATTTGTATCTTTATTTTGAGACTGAGTATGGGAGTTAACTATGACCCTGATCCTGACCCTGAAGATGCCAAGGAAGGGTTCGACGACTTGTTCAACAAAAATGGGTTTAGTACTATTCCTACTTTGAGAGATGCTGAAATGAAGCACAGGTCGGAGTAACAAAAATGGGATGCTGATCGAAATGAATTCAATTATTCTTTGTGAATTGATTGCATGGTGGTTTCTGTTTAGGAACGATAACGTCGAACTCGCCGGATCGTTAATATTTGGTGAAATTTGGGCGAAAATGAGGAAGATGAGGTGTTGGTAGTTGATGGCACCCTCACCGTTCGGCCCAAAAACCCACGGGCTTGTGGGTGCTTAATAGGCTTGGTGACAAAAATCCGACTCAGCTCGTTATGGCCGTAGGCTGACCCGACCCGCATGTTGACGGGTTAGATTTGGACTTAGGGTATTCAGTCGGTCCATCTAATCCTCCCCTCGCATGGCTATTTTCAATCACTTGTGCAGTTCTACCTAAAAGCTTAATATGATCAAGTAGTAAAATATATATAGTAATTATAGCCCATGCCCGAGTTGGATATATATGTTTGCGATCGATTTGAAAATTTGATCCGACGTACAACAACTGGGTGCATGCATGTGTTTGATGATGGAACCTCTCTGTCTTGAGCGAAAGGATTGATGTAATCCAGTTTTTAGGTCTCATGTTGCTCAATATGCTTTGGTGTTGGTCTCTCTACGTGGACGTACTATTCGAATTCAAAAGTGTCAAATTAATTTGGAAATTGATGGAGGTACCAATTGCTGGATGCATGGTACGAGCGCCAATATTTAAAGGGTCGAACCATATGTATATTAATCAGAAAGTGAAATAAAGTCAAATACGTCTAAGGGTGTGCAATGTACGTGCATCGTCGTACGTAAATATGTAAATATGTATATATTCCTGAGGGCCTGACCGTCATGAACCTTTAAAAATATCGACAAATAGTAATACAATGCAATACAATATATAAAATATTTAAATTCTATTGTATGAGTAGCTTCTTTTTTAAGTGAATATATATATTATACAATTTTTTTCATCTAGTTTACTTAAATATAGACAAATTAACAGGAATGCTATATAGGTTAACATTGAATAAATTTATTTACGAGTCTTAAATTTAAAAGGGCAATTAACTCATAGTTCCTTACTAACATATAAATTTATTCAAAAATTTGCGTACAGAAAAATTAAATTCGTAGGTCTTTTTATTAGTCAAAGAATTATACAATTTAGTATATACATAGTTTTCATATAAATTACAACTAATGTTATGATTTCAACATTATTTTTTATTTTTATTTTTTATTATAAAATTATATCTAGAATTATGAAAACACTACTCTTATTTATAATATTTTATTTCACTTGCTCATTTTAAAAATAATATAAATATCTAATCTTATTTATACCAGTACATTTATTTTAACATTGAATTTAATAAAATACAATATAATCGAATCTCATATCGCATTGACCAAAGAAGGCACGAGGTAATTAAGTTCCTAACCCAGCAAGGATGCTTTTGTGTGGTGGCGGTGGGTGAAAATCAGCGGCCACGTTTTGTCCAAAATTATGAGCCCTTGGGGTTTGATGCCATAGTCAGCGGACTCATAATTAATGATTGATGATGGATAATAGATGATTGATTAGTGATAATCGATGAGAGATATGTGTACAGGCAAAAGTTAAAACTCATGTGCATGAATATCAATAATACAATATTAAGACTTTAACAAAGATTATTTATTTGTATAGGTAAAACTCACGATGGATTATTGGGCTCACATGTTTTCTTTGATTTAAAAAATAATAATAATAATAATAATAAAATGGGCTCACATGTATCTACTTATTAAAACAATTCATCCATGTAAACTCCCTATTTGTTTTTGTCATCACCTCAGATTACTGATGCTGACCATTCTACGAACATTAATTATATTAATCGTCCTTTCTTTATATGATGCCCTTTCTCGTTGTCTTCAAAAGGGAAAGGATAGTAGCTAAACAAAATGATATATATATATATTATTAAAATTTTATGTTTAAAATTCTATTTATTAAGTTCTAAATTCATAAAATATAGCATGTGGATATTATAAGAAAAATTTTAATTTCTGTTTTTTTTTATCGTCTCAAAGAAAAAACAAACTCAAATTAAAAATGAGGAGGGGAAGAGAATCTCTTTAACTGTTTTTCCTCGTTTATTTCGAGTTAGTAATATAAGAGATTTTGTGTGGTAACTGTATGGTCTGAATTATGCATATATTTGAGTTTCCCGTCATGTTATTTTTCTATATTTTAAATTCATAACATAATCTCCTTTAAAATGTATTTTTCCCCTACGTTTTGTTTTACCTTACAGTTGGAGGAATTTGCTCTAATGACTCTCATTGATTTTGGTTACAGTAGTCCGATTATGATTTTTTTTTTTTTGTCTTTTATTCACTTTTATACGCAATTGAATCGTTAGACATCAAACCTTCCTCATATCCGTCATGCTCTACAACTTCTTCAATATGCGATGGATTTGACGACGATGCCTGTTTCTTTTAATATAAGTAGTTCGTTTATGGTTATACAAGCTATTAGGGTTTTGCTTATTTTGGTTTTGTTGACTTATTTATAATATTTTGATAATATTTATTAGGCGGGTTTGTTAGATGTTAATTAGTGCGGTGTTAGGCGGGTTTGTTAGATGTTAATTAGTGTGGCATTATCTGTATTAATAGTTCTGAATTTGCAAACCTCGAGTAATGTTATCACAATGCGTGATGATTTACCTGGCTTAACAGTACTTGTGAGTGGGCGTGTTTCATCAAGCTTGCTCAATCGGCTTTCTTGTTAGAGCATGTCTAACAGAAGCATCCTAGTCTATGCAAGGAAACTTCTAGCCTCCTACCCTTGCAATCCTGGTTATAGTGTACAAATTCTAGCATAGGCAAGGGCAGGCCCATGGGCTAAAATAGCCTCATTGCCAGCCTGGGCAAGGCTGCTAGCTAACACATTCACAGTGACCGAAACCACTGCCAACAAAGACCACCAATCCCTGGAACTCCCTCCCCAATTTTGGACCGAAACCACAACAAACAAAACCAATAAATTATCCAATATGAACATATATTAGACAAAATGAATAGAAATTGGAAAAGAAAAGAAAAACAGAATTGGATAGCGAATCAAACCCAAATTATTCAATCAAATCAAACCCATAGTTGGAAGAAGAAAAAAACTGAATTCAATCAAACCCAAAAATCCAAACATGAACACAAAATGGGACAGCAATCAATTTCACTACAATTTGGAGTATTAGGCTACAATAATTTGAGAAAAAACAAAAAAACAAAAAATAAACAATCACTCACTCACAGATGCTTAAATTGCATCCACAGAGGCGGGGGCTAATAACATACCTTTGAGTGAGCAAAAATTGGGGCCAAACCATCACCGAGTCCACGGTCCCTCCCTCTTCAATTCATTCAATTACATCGAGAATTTCACCCTCTCAAACTAATCGAAGTCTCCACCTTTTATTGTGCAAAGCAAGTGAAACGCTCTGTTTTACATTCATTTGTGTTCCTGCTATAACTTTTTATGTTTCTGCTTATTTTTTTATTTTTTTCAAAATTCTCTAATTTATGTTTGGTAATATATGTTTTAATGTAAAATATGGCTTAAATAACATATTTGGTAATATATGCTTTAATTTAGAATATGTGTCATAATTTAGAATATGTGTTTTAATTTGAAATATATGTTTTCATTTAGAATATATATTTCAATTTAGTAAAATAAAGTTTCTTTATTATGGTAATGTTTAATTTTATATATATATTCATATAAGTTAAATAAAATAAAATATAATTAAATTGTATTTCAAATAAAATAGAATTTTTTCAAATAAAAATTTGAATGCTTGCATCTTGGTTCTACCCATTATAAACACTAAATTTTGCCTTGGATAAGATATCATGAATAATATTATTTAAGAGTTTAAATTTTGCATTTAGTCTCTTACTCTTACCACTATCATTAGATGTGCTCTTACATAATAATTTGAATCAAATCTCGATATATACAAATGTGACACGAAGCACAACCTGTACGTATATACTTAATTTGCATTAGTCATAATTTTTTTTTTAGGCAAGCTATTTGTTCATAAATTAGTGTATAAGAAAACTCCCGAATTATGGCAGCTTTGAATTATTTCATATTAAGTGTCCCCTTCCACCAACCCATTTCTAGTGCGTGGAATATTCATCCTCGGTGCTAAGCTTGACAAACCATGGCTAATTTGACTAATACTGAGTCACTGATTATGAGGAAAAGGAAAAATTCCCCAACATCTGTCTTTTGATGGTGACAGGGTTTTGCGCACATGGCCTTAGCCGCCTCTCCAAAAGAATTTGTAGAAGAAAGTGACAATAGAAAAAATTTCCATCATGTATTGAAAGAGTTAATTTTTTTTTTATTGATTTTTCTATATTTTTATTGTTGTTATGTCGTTTATGGTAATTTATAATAAAAGTAGAAATCAAATTTCATATTTTTTACTTATTGCGTAAAAAAAAATTAAAATTAGGTATGTGGGAGTTCCCTTAAGTATATATATTTTCCACCTTATTTTCAAAATACAAATAGTAATCATTTTTTATGGTAAACTTGACAACACAAATTAAGAGGGGTTACAAGCATAAATCAAAGGAGCATAAAATGGAATCCACCCGGAAATACTTGAGAAACTCTCAATCTTAATTGAATAATATCAGGGATAACCCATTAGAGTTTGATTTTTAACGTTGTTTATAAACATATATAGCAAGCTCTATATTCGAAAAGGAAAGCAAAAACTCTAGCTAAGCAAAAATCCGAAAACAACCAAGAGACTTAAAGTTGATTTTAAGCTCTATATAGCAAGCGTAATCAAAGGAGTGTTAACTGGAATCCACTGAGAAATACTTAAAAAACTTTCAATTTTAATTGAATTAATATCATGGATAACCCATTACAATTTACTTTTTAACGTTATTTATATACCTAGCAAACTCTATATTCAAAAAGGAAAGCAAAACTCTAAAAATAACCAAAAAAATAAATAAAAGCTGATTTTAAGGTCCTAAACGACCTTATTTGGTTAAAATACATGACCGTGAGTATTATTCCTCTTGGAAATATTGCTGTGTCTTTTTCTCACTTTTCAATTCACTCGGCCATGTGTTCTACATCAACACGAAAATTATTGTTTACTGAGGGACGATGGTTTATTATTATTAGGTGCATGATGCATGATACATGTTCTCGTTTGTTCTTTTTTGTCACCTGGAGCCCCAAGTGTTGAAGCATATCATATCATATCATATAAAATCCTAATATCAGAACTCGGACCAAAAAGACAAAGGAGGTTTGAATCCTTCTATGATTTTATTATTACAAAAGGAAAATAATTAAGGTACAGTACTCTTGTGTCGTGATACGTGATGTTTCTAGATAACCTAGCCGGACATTTAAAATAATCTGCAATGATGATGCAGATCATGTTGTAGAATGCAGAAGCATGATAATCAAATTGCGAATTGGGACGATCCATTAACTCACCTTATTGTCTAATTATGTTGTCTTTATGTAAGTTGCTGGAAGATGTGACACCAAGAAAGCGACATAGACTTGTATTATCAGTATTCCTTTGTTGAGTAACTCATCGATCGATATCTTCCTAATGCCACCTGCTCTTCACTGTAGTTTCCTGTTACTTTCCTCCCACAAGTTGGTGGATCCGGCGGCGCAGCGGCTGACTGGGGCTGAGATATCAAGGGGTTGCTGTCTGGGAGAATAGTCTGCCTGGGCAGTTTTAGTTTTAGTTATATTTGAGTTTAGTGTTTTGTTGTAATTTTATTTCCCCAAACTTTTAGTAAATCTGTTGAGTGCTTGTGGGTGTAATCAAAAATGAAAATATCGATATCGACGGATATATCGCTAGTCAAATTTACGGATATCTCGCCCTAAATATCGGTATCGATATCGTTTACGGTTAACAAAAATGACGGAAATTCGGTCTAAAAGTTGAAAATTTGGAAAGAAATTTTGGGAAAAACTTAAATACCCAATTCTGGTTATATAGGACTAATAAAAACTATAAAATGACTTTGATATAATAAATATATGATGAATAATATGACACAATAGGGTTCTGCCGATGATTAGTAATATAAAAATCTAAACATAAACATAAATTGAAGTGAATTACTATAATTGAATGTTAATATAATTAAAAACATAACAATAAGCCTAAAAAAATTTGAATGGAAGAAAAATTATAAAATGAGTAAATATATTTAAAATTGAAAAAAAAAAGATAAAAAAATAGAGTCAATTTTTGTTCAAAAATTGGAAAGGATTGATATATTTAAAATTGGAAAGGATTGATATTTTAAAAATTGAAAATGATTGAAATATTTAAAATTGGAAAAAATGACAAATATGGTTCAAAATAAGGAAAAAATGACAAATATAGTTCAAAATAATGAATAAATGAAAAATATAGTTCAAAATAAAGAATAAATGAAAAGAAGAAAAAAAAAAGGGCAGCATGCGGCCATGCGCAAAAGAAAAAGAAAAAAAAGAAAAGGCATCAGTGCGCCTTGGGGGGGTGGGTGCAACTGTTTTTAAATAAAAACAGCCCACAACCAACTCAACTAACTTGACTAAATGAAATATTAGGCAACCAAATAATATATAAAGTGTACTTACTGACTTAAAACACTCATCTTCAACCTTGCGCGAGTCTGCTATTCGGGTTTTTTTGACCGGGCGGCATGACCCGACTGTAACTTGATGGTTTTACGTCCGATTTTCATAAAATTTGTTCAAATCTCGATCGTTTTAATGAAATAAGGAGATCGATGGGCTTAAAACAAAGAAAAATGTCGATATTTCGCTCAATTTCTTCTCCCCCTCCCTTTTTAGCTGACGCCGGCCAATTTTGACGATATATCGTAGATATATTGGCCCTATCGGTCGATATTTCAATCCCTGGGTGTAGTTTAACATGGTATGTATAGTTAAGGATGAAAATATTGATATCGACGGATATATCGCTAGTCAAATTTATGGATATCTCGTCCCAAATATCGATATCGTTTACGATCAATTAAAATGATGGAAATTCGATCTAAAAATTGGAAATTTGAAATGAAATTTTAGGGAAAACTTAAGTACCCAATGATGGTTATATAGGACTAATAAAAACTATAAAATGACTATGATATAATAAATATATAATGAATAATATGATACAATAGGGTTCTGTCGAGGACTAATAATATAAAAATTTAAACATAAACATAAATTAAAGTGAATTACTATAATTGAATGTTAATATAATTAAAAATATAACAATAAGTATAAAAAAAAATGAATGGAAGAAAAATTTTAAAATGAGTAAATATATGTAAAATTGAAAAAAAAAAAGTCAATTTTTGTTCAAAAGTTGGAAAAGATTGATATGAATAATATGATACAATAGGGTTCTACCGATAGCTAATAATATAAAAATTTAAACATAAACATAAATTGAAGTGAATGACTATAATTGAATGTTAATATAATTAAAGACATAACAATAAGCATAAAAAAAATTGAATGGAAGAAAATTTTTAAAATGAGTAAATATATGTAAAATTGAAAAAAAAAAAATGAGTCAATTTTTGTTCAAAAGTTGGAAAGGATTGACATATTTAAAATTGAAAAAAAAATGACAAATAAAATTGAAAGAGAATAAAGAAAAAACGAAAAAAAAAATTCAACAATTTGCGTGCACCTGGGATCAAAGCCAGGTTGCCTGCCAATTAATAAAAGGCAAGAACAGCCCACAACCAACTGAGCTAAACAAACTCAATTGAAAATATAGGCAGCCCATTAATATATAAAGTATCAGGACCCGACCCTCCTCTGTCAAGACCCGACTCATCTAGCACCATATTGTCCGCTTTGGCCCTCGCCCTCACGGTTTTATTTTCGGGAGCTCATGGTGCAACTTCCCAGGGGGTCCCCCATCATGAAATTGCACCAGCCTCAACTCGCTTAACTTTGGGGTTCCAATCCCCCCCAAAGCCACTTAAACTCCCAAAAGGCCTAGTGCTAGGTAGGTGTGGGTGTCAGACGAGAACAGGGCACGTCCCCGAGTGATCCCTGGGGGATCGGGATGGGTCCTGTCATAAAGTATACTAACTAACTTAAAATAGTCGTCTCCTACTTCGTGCGGGGCTGAGATTCGGATTTTTTGACTCGCGCAGTATGACCTGACTGAAACTCTATGATTTTACGTCCGATTTTCATGCAATTTGACTCTATCTCGATCGTTTTAATGAAATAAGGAGATCGATGGTCTTAAAACAAGGAAAAGTGTTGATATTTTGCTCAATTTCTTTCCCCCCTCTTATATGCCACCGACCAAAATGTTTCGACATATCAACCGATATATCTGTGATATTCTCGACATTTTCATCACTGTGTATAGTTAATCTCGTGGTGGTGCTCATGATCGAGTCCTATATGAATTTGAGTCATTGAGGGATGTTAATGCTAATACAGTAATACTACATTCCTCGGTATACTTTTTTAGAAAGTTATTCCTACTTTATTTTCATAATACATTACCACCACATTATTTTTTTTCAATAAAAACAGTTTTCAAAAATCAACCAGCAAACTGTTTTTAAAAGTTATTGTCAAACGTCCATAATTTTTCATTTTTTTTACCAAATACTTTTATAATACTTTGCATTCAAATGAAACAGTTTTTTAATAAAAAAATAATACCAAACAGAACCTTAAGTTAGTTCATGATCGAGTCCTAATTGTGGTTGCAGAGAGATTATGTCCCTCCTCTTAGTGCATATAAGTCACCGTATTTTTAGGTTAAAATTTCTTATTTAGTTCCCATAGGTTATATTTGGTACATTATATAAGGAATTAGATAGGATAATATAGTACAAAATCAATATTTGGTATCATTCGTATTAATTAGTGGTACTCAATAAATTAATACAGTTGAATATTTTTATACAATTCAGACATGCTAAAATAATACACTCGAAACTGTTTGTAATCTTACCAAATGTAATAATAATAATAATAAAATAGTAATAAAAAATAAAAAAATTATTTAATAAATATTAAAAATAATAATAATAATAATAATAATAATAATAAATTAACAATTAATGATAATTTAATAAAAAATAATGATAAAAATATTAATTAATAATTAATAAAATGTAATAAATAGTAATCATTATTATTACTATTATTAAAATAAATAGATAATAACAATAAAATACATAATTAATATTTAATATATAAGTATTTCGTTAACCACTATAATATTATCAATATTAAATAATTGACTAAATAGTCAATCTATTACGTAGACAGATTAATCTATCCAATTAAAATAGTCACAATAAATACAATACAATACAATATCCAATTAAAATAATCAATATATTAAAATAATCCGTACATTAAAACAGAGTGAAATACTAGAGGTTGTTTAAGAAAATATCTCAAAACTTCCATACCTGAGTTGGCCCGACAGGCACACTCAAAAAGGACGTCAAGCCTTTTTCTCTACCAAAAAGACAACAAAAAAGAGAATCTCGAATGTCCTCATTCTAGCTTGTTCTACTTATTTGTGGCCGAAAACCAACCAAAACAAAATTATGGGACCTCTCAGTTTGAGACTCGAAAGTCTTGTTCGAGTCTTCTGAGAGCTACTCTTGAAATGAGAGCATTTTTCCTTATGATAGAAATTTTGAGGCAGTGAAATTAGAATACCATATGGTTGTCAATTAATTTGGACCATGAGTACGATCTTGGACCAAGCCCAAATTTACTTAACCCACATGATAGAATTTTTGAGGGAGTGAAATTAGAATACCACTAGCAAGAATGCCCGCGCACTGCAGCGGGTTGTAATAACTATTTTCAAGATAAAACTGTAGATTGAAAAAATATGAATTGTATATTGTAATTCCTGAATGTATACAGATAGAAAATAGTTTACAATGAAAGTAACCTTGCTGAGAATATATGAACAAAAGATGTTCACCAGAACAGAGTATTTAAATCTATATTCAGCTGGAGCACTTTATATTGCTCGAGTGTCAAATGATATGAAGTAGCAAATATAGTGTTATCAGTTAATGTAGTAAAATAAATAGGAGAACTAAGTCTCCTAAGAGGATTTGAGATGCAATTACGAATATGATTATATGGTTTGTATGCGAGTGTTTTAGTAAGTAGAAACGTTGAAATCTTGGAAATCAACGGGACAAAAACTTAATCTGGAAATCAATGGGACATAAACTTAATATGGAAGTAGGAATACCCAATAGCAAGAATATAAATCATACAAAACGAAGCTCACCCAATTATCATTCACCCAGAAGTTCAACAAACACGGAGAATGAAAATGAAGTGTACGCATAATAGAAATCAGTTTAGTAAATGAGAAATCCTAGTGCAATCTAAGTTTATATAATCAAATATAATTGAATGAGTAATTGAGATTAAACAAAAGGTCAAATGAAGTCTACCTTTCCAATTGGGTTTAATTTCAAGTGTGTAGGAGTCTTGTTTGAGACCCTCATCTCAAAGTTTGGTGCAAGCTCAACTTTCACACTAGTATACTCAGCCGCAATGAGAGCCTTTAAAGCATTTTTGTTTGTGTTTCTTGCATGCAAAACCTGCAAATAGATTCCAATAAAAAGAAAATATGTAAGCAGATTATCAGATTAAGTGAAAGCATACCAAATGAAACCCGAAAAGTCATATTTTCAGATGAACTTATATTTTCACAATTTATCAATAATATCAGATCAATAAAAACTTCAGAAGAAAAATTAGATCCAAACCATAATATATAAATCTGAAATGTATCATCAACTCAAATGCTAACTTAAATTCAAATAGGCTATTGAAGCAGCTAGGTTATAGATTGATGAAACCAACAAAACATGAACAAATCAACCACAGTTTATGGTAGAATTGCTACTCAAACTGAAAGATGAGAAGGAAAAACAAACTAACCAGAGTAATGGCTGTTGCGGAAAGACGTTGCATGGCTTAGATCACAAAAACGTAAATGACAAAAAAGCAAGCTTCATAGTCTGTAGCTAATACATAATTGTAAGGCATCTGAGAATAATTTTCATTTCTCGAAATGAAGAATATCAATTTAGAGAGGAAAAGAGGACATAAAAGGGAGAAGCAAGCAAGACTCAACAATTTGCTTCGCCTTAATCTGGATACATGAAATAGATTCTTTCTATTATAAACACTAAAGGGAAAGGTAACTCCACAATCAGATGAAAACATATAATGGAATGCGATCACGTGAAAGAAACATTGTAGATAAAGAAGAAATATAAGCGAATTTAAGAAGCGAATGAAAAAAAAAAAAAATCCATCTAAATGGTGATAGTAACAATTAAGAAGATAGTAGGCATTTAAATGGTGGTGAAAAATCGGACAATTGTGACCTTAGTAGTGACTAAAATAATATTTTTTGCTTACCTGGCGAGTAGATGTTTTCAAGACAACCCACTTCCCCTTTCTTTGAGAGTTAATATCAATATTTGCACAATCCTCTTCAGCCTCATCTTATGGGTTCATTTCCAAAATTTGCAAAATAAAAATTAACAAACGTAGTAAGAACAGGGTAAATAAAAAATCAACATCAAGTCAAGATAGGTTAAAGTTCATCATATAGTCTATGGACAACTCTAAAACGACAAACAAATAACTCAATAGACCGCAATAACACACTGTAGCTCATAACAATCAGCATTAGCACTTCCTTTGCAGAGATATTTACGGAACTCAAAGAAGCTATATCCTAGTCTAAAGACTTTGTTTTCATGGTTACAACAGTGTAGTTTCTTTAAATGGTATAAACCTTTCACACATTCAAATGGATCTTATACTAACTATAGCATAAGATTTCATGTTAGATTTAGTGTTGTTTGCATACCTCGGCCATGAAAGAGGAATTGCCAATTGTCGTTCTCATAATCAATCAGGTCCTAAAGAGAGTTACTTTGCTCACATTAATGAGAAAAGATAACAATCAGGTCCTGATTCTCCTTTATGTTGTCCTTGTATGAATCCAACTCCAAATTTGTTCTTGACATTTCTTCCTTCAATTGAAAAAAAAAAAGTATCAGAAAGTTTCCCAAATTTTGGCATATTAAAACTCAAAAGTACCCCACAATTCAAATGTCAATCAAATAACTTACAGAAAAAACATTATAAATGTATCCTTGCCAATAGAAACCCATAAAATAAAATTGACCAGAAACCCAATAACTCAATAAACTGAGCAAAATTAAGGATAATTTTTCTTCCAAACCTTGCGAAGAACTCATTTTTTCTGAGAAAAAGATAGAGATACATATTTGACAAAGGGAGATTCAAATATGACACAATGGCGAACTTACAAACCAGAAATTATGCCCATTAAAAATCAATAATTGCAGCATCTATCAATAACAAAATGGAATAATGTTTGTTGACAAACATTAAAACTCAGACCTCAATTCATATTACAAATCATAGAATAAAAACTCTCAATTTATTAAGTCGATAAATCCAAAAATTTACTGCACAATTAATGAAATTATGCTCCCTTTCCACTACTGCCCAAAGACGAATAAAATTTTGGCAAAAAAAATCACCAAATGTCAAGAAGAATACATATATAACTGAGAAACAATAAACACACTTGTATTTTAGCTTACTTTGCTTTCCCTGTCTGTATCTTAATGATGATGAAGGCTTAGGTTGCTCACTTGGCTATTATTCTTCCAAACCTGTAAACAATAAGCAGAAATTCATAACAGCAAACTAAATTCACAAAACACATAGCCTAATCCATTAATATAAAACTCAATTCACATAACCCTGAGAAAATTTGATTATCAAAATACTGCGATAAATTTATATATCAAATATTCATAACAGTAAAAAATTGAGGCAAGCTACCAGGCAGTATACAAATCAAGATAACATAAATGCAGCATTATGTTGTAGAGACCGATTTTCCGAATCACAAAGCTTCAGCAATGGAAATAAGCCACCATTATAAGCAATACCAAGTTGGTTGTTTGCGTCCTGAAATTTGGAATACTTAAAGGTAGTTATCACCAAAGCACATAGTGTACCAAACACAGGAAAAGTCGTATCTCAAACAAATAGGTAATCATATATGAATTAATTGCAACACAACAAATTTACCTAACAATTTCTCCAAAACCCAGCATTGTCTTCTTCAATCCTTGAAAATAAAACAACATGCATGAATGAAAGATTAAAACTAATAGTAAACAAGTTGTACCAAAAAAATTATATTGTAAACAGTGCATTACCACTACCATCGCCATCGCCATATTCATCTTTTTTTATATCCTTAAACCTTGATTCTCTTCCTCGTTGACAAAACTCTGCAAAAACCAACAATTATTAGTCAAAAATAAAATGAAAGCTCATTCCAAAAATAAACCCACAATAGTACTTTAACCATCAAAGCTACCATTCTTTGCTTGTTATTTTCAATCCATAAAATTGCTTCACTGGAGCCTGCTTCATCCATGGTCACCCTATGAGACTATCATGGTTTTCCCTTTTTGATCTCCTTGTGTTATGAACTTTAATTAAATCAAAACAACACACCAAATCATACACCTATTACTCAATTCATTCATCAACAGATCGAAAGCCACAAATTTTTTTAAAATAAAATACAAAAGTTCAATTAAATAAAGGAAGCTCCACAATAAAAAACATAAAACACTAAGCAATAGAAAAAGTTTCACCTGGAATTGAACCAAAACTCGTCGAACTCTTTGCAATTCCTTGCCAAAACAACAGCATGCACACAGTTAACCAAACCCTATTGACTGAATCAGTAAAAACCAACAGAAAATGGACATAAACAACTTAAAATCATAAATAGTCAAACTTAAATTCAACAAATAATTAAACTTGTAAGCCCCTGCGCATAAATTTTATAAAGAACTATTACCTCCATTCAAAACAAAATGGAAAAAGTTAACTGATGTCACCAATGGAACTTTACTGGGAAATTAATCTATGATATCATAATAGAGTTCAGAGACTGAAACATGCAAAATAATTTGAAGAACCCACTTCACAATTCATGTTCACATAAATATAAAATGGAACTTGACTGGGAAATTAATCTATGATATCATAATAGAGTTCAGAGACTGAAACAACATGCAAAATAAATTGAAGAACCCACTTCACAATTCATGTTCACATAAATATAAAATTCTCAAAACAATCAATCTCAAAGACACCTAAATCCGGACAACATGATGCTCTAATTATATGAGCAGATCGATGTTCAGTTGAATTAAAGAAGACTTGATGCTTGGTCGCAAGAACTGAAAGAAAAGATAGAAGAAAAAGTGAGGGCTTGAGTGTGCAAATTCGAAAAAAAGAAGGCAAAGCGGAGCAAATTAACTGAATCGCGACGACGGTCGAAGAGGGAGGTTGAATCGCGACGATGATGACATTCAGTGAAGGCGATGACGATGGTAATGATGATGACAACGGCTGAAGGAAGAAGAAAGACCTAGAGTGTGCGGAAAAAACGCTCAAGAAGGAAGATCAAGAAAAAAAATGAGGACATCACAGTATGTTTACTGTTCACGACATAAGAAAAGAAAAAAAATAAGGGTAAAATTATAAAAACACTGCTCGTGAACAGTAGGACGGCTCCTGCTGTTTTAGTATATTTATCATAATATAATAATGTGGATTGTGTAGTACGTGGGTTAAGTAAATTTGGGCTGGCCCAAGATCGTACTCGTGGTCCAAATTAATTGACAAGCCGAAGAACACAATTCCCTTTCACAGCCCATCATTAATAGGAATATCTCATATACTTGATAGCGATGCAAGAGGCCGAAGCCACAACAACATATCTATAGTCAAAAGTCGCAATACACAAACAAAACGGCACAGAACTCGAAAGTACGATAACATTGCTAGCGCCTGCTCCACACAGATTGCGATCACATCACATCTTGCCCGGGCGATCCACATGCACCTTGCCCTCCTCGTCTATATGAACCTCTACGCGCTCTTTGCGTTCGTCGCCCAAACGACCAACGTTGTTGAAATTTTGACCATGCATCTGGTCAGACTCGTACAACTTCCCTGCCACCTCCTCCGGTCGGGTCTCTGCAACTTCTCCAGGCCGGGTCTCTGCCACGTCAATCTCCACCTTCTCCACAGCAGGCACATTCCTCCTCCCGACGCTTCCGTGCTCACCTGCAGCAGGCGACTCCTCCACCACCTCTGTGGGTTGAGTCAACTTGCTCTTGATAGCTCCAGTCACACTTCCAATGGAGCCGAATATATTGGACTTGGCAGCCTTCCCTTTCTCAGCCTCGATGTCACGTGCCTCACGTGACCTGTCAACCGCCTCATTCTTGTACTCCTTGCCTTGCAGCTTCAACTCCTCTATTTTTCTCCTAGCTTGCTCCTCTGTATCGCTCAACTTCTCCTACGTACATACATGCACGCAACAAAGTCCATTAAAGACATTCAAATATTTATTATTATGTACAATGACATTATAAAACAACAAAAACGAGTTCTACTTTCTATTTCAACTAGATAGATGCATGCAACAAAGTCCATTAAAGACATTCAAATATTTATTATTATGTACAATGACGTTATAAAACAACAAAAACGAGTTCTACTTTCTATTTCAACTTCACACAACTATGAATGAAAGATTGATTATGAGAAAAAATGAATAACCTTGGCTTTTTGAGAAGCCTCATAAGTTTTTTCTTTGGTTTGCTCAGTCGTCTCCTCGGCCTTTTGCTTGGTTTCCTCTTTCTTGCCAGACAAGTAATCCATAGCTTTTTTGGCAGCGCCGGCAGCGGTGCCCTTGAGCTCACCCAACTTACTCACCGTGGTATCCTTCCCTTCTTTAGCCTTTTCCGCTGTGTAATCATTGGTCTCCTTGGCCTTCTCAACTGTGGTGTCCTTGACCTCTTTGGCCTTCTCGGCAGCGTAGCTAGTATACTCACTTGCCTTCCCAACTGTGGTGCCCTTGGCCTCCTTGGCTCTCTCAGCAGCTAAGTTTGTATACTCGCTTGCTTTGTCCACTGTGGTGTCCTTGGTTTCCTTGGCCTTCTGAGCAGCATAATCCTTGCTCTCTTTTGCCTTCTCAGCCGCATAGTTTGTGTACTCGCTCATTTTATTTACAGTGGTGTCTTTCGCCTCCTTTGCCTTTTCAGTTGCGTACTCTTTGGACTGCTTCGCCTTATCGGCAGCATAACCAGTATACTCACTCGCCTTCTGCGCCGTCATGTCCTTGGCCTCTTTAGCCTTCTCAGCAGCAGTGTCCTTCGCTTCCTTCGCCCTCTGAAGTGCATAATCTGTGTACTCACTAGTTTTCCCCGTTGTTGTGTCCTTAGCCTCTTGGGCCTTCTGAACTGCAGCGTCCTTCGCCTCCTTGGCTTTCTCTGCAGCTGAATCCTTGGTCTCCTTTATCTTCTCTCCAGCGGCATCCGTGGTCTCTTTGGCCTTCTGAGTGGTGTAATCCTTGTACTCCCTTCCTTTTACTTCGACCTGCTGACCTTCGTCATGGCTTTTTCCCACAACAGCTTCTTTCGCATGTTCTAAAGTCCCGGACACCGCCCTTAGCACCGATCCGATCATACCGGGCCTTTGCTCCTCATGATGAACTTCATCTACAGGCCTCCCCTGCCCATCAGTAGTGATCTCCACCTTGGTAATTTCTTTATAGGCTCGGCCGCCTTTATTCACTTCTCTCAGCTCATCAGCAGCCAGCTTCGCCGCTGCCTCCGCTCTCTCCTCTTTCACTTGTTTCGACGACGCCATTCAATCTCGACAAATGCACTTACAAATCAAAATGAGAATTTTATCACACACTTGGTTGCTGTGCTCTTGATTCTGTTCTTTCTTTTGGCACGTAAGGTGAGAGGTGGTGTAGTATATATAATAGGTGGAGTTTTAGGAAGGTGACACGTGGAGAATGAATAAGGTGGTAGATGCTACGTGGTGGCTCCAGAGGAGACTTTGACACGTCCACTTGCATGCAGAGCGACAACCAACAAGTACTGGGGCTCAGGTCGGTGGGTTTTAGGACACGTCCACTTGCATGTAGGAATTAATTTTTGCCATAATAAAAACACACCCACAAAATGGGGTTACCTTCACTCTTTGCAAGCTAATTTATTGTAATTTGTTTTAATACTCGAATATCCTACTTATCTTACCAAAGAAATGGAGAAACATTTCATACCACTGCGTGTTGTTACAAGTTAGGTCCATTTCATATAGTAATGGTCCATCTTTGGAAATTGGTTCTTTTACAAGTTAGGGCCACTTTATAGTAATCAAAATACAACAAAAATACACACAAGATAAAGAAGCCCTACAGAATTAAATTTTATTATTTTCTTAATTGATACACAATTGGAACAATCCCACAAAGCAAAAGAATTACACCTCCTATGAACAAGGCATGTATAAAAAAGAACCTCTCTACAGCCTGCACCAACTCAATTGAACGGAGCTTTATGTAATTATTGATCATCATGCACCCTGACATTCAATCTTCTCAACCATATGGAATGGAGGATCATGTGAAACACATCAAATCTCTTGGGAGGAGAATTGACCTCAAAGTGTCTCCTTACTTGTACCACTCTTCTCTGCATTCTTATGTACTGCCTCGTCGATATGCCCATGAGTATCTTCTTCAGATTCGGAATGTCCCTCACCGGAACCTCAACAGAGAAAGACTTCCAATTCAAAACATCACTGAATGGTGGCACATAATGGTCTGAAATCAGCACCGGGACACAACCAGTGTAAATTGCCTCAACTACCCTTGGGCTTGCAACTTCGTACCCACTTGGGCAAAGACAGAACTTACTCTTTCTCATCATGTCATAATAATTAACCCCCTTGGGAAGGTACTGATGCACCCTCAAGTCTTCATCCTTGTTCTCCCAATGCTCAAGCAGGATAGGCCTAATAGGGCCGTGAACTCCACCGGCAAAGAAACCCAGAATCGAGCGTAGCCTTGGAGAAGGCCCCCCAAGGAACCCGTGTGTGTCACCAGTTTGAAGATTGATTTCCGGAAACGACACATCCTTGGAGGGGTTGAACCCTTCTGAGGTATTCGCATTACATAAAGCACGAATTGAGTTTTTGCGAAGATGAGGATTTGAATTTGAAGTTTCAGGCCCCTGAAATAGAATCCAAGTCATTTAAATCAGAATACTATTACTCTCTTGGTTGCACATTTGTGCTTATTGCATAGGGGAATTGAAGAAATATTAGGGCTTTGCAAAAATTGGATACTAATTGATATACAGTACATAGGAAGAGTAACATACCCAATCGTGGCAAGCAAGCATAAAGTGATCAGCTCCAAGGCTTCGGTTCCAATAGGGATATTTTCCGGACACAATATTTACATAATCTCTTACTGTTTGTCTAATGGGGCTGAAATCATGTGAGTCACGCATATACACAAAACGTACCAACATTGTCACACTGAACGGGAGAAAATAAACATGTGCTTTCTCAGGATCTAGTGTCCGGAATTGTTTATTCACCTCAATTTCATGTATAAAGTTCCCCTCCATGGAGTATATGCTCTTGCAAGGCCCGTTATGAAACAACGGCGGTTCACCTTCTCCATAAACAAAGACCTTGAATCGTTTCTCCATTTCCAAGTAGCTCCTATACCGTTTTTGAAATAAGAGCAATGAGTATGGGGTCATGTATGATTGTATGCATTCAATAATTCCATATTTTATAATTCGTTTTGCAAACTAGTAGCAATTTTGCCAGCTAAGCATGTTTTACGTGTGACTTTTTGAACATTGCGTGGCTAATTGACCTTTTGAATAGTAACTTACAAAATTGAAATCATAAATTAAAGTAGGTACCTGTGGAAGGCATTGGCATTCCAATACATGGGGCCATTGGGAATATAGTCCACATCTTGTGTTTGATTTCCAAATTTGGCTTCTCTTATGGCAGCTCGGGCTCTTCTAAGGCGGCCCTCAAGCCAACCTAAATTGGTCATCATCTTCGTTTGCCCTTCATCTTTCAAGATAGAAGCTCGGGTCCCATTCATGTCATCGCCTCCCTTGGTCCCATTCTATTAAACTAGTTTATCATTATATTGACTACAAATATATACATTACAAAACACACAATCAATTTAATTAATATTAATCTTCTTTCACCATGACAAGCAATCAAATAAATGAATTTTAAGTATAAATAATCAAATTATTGCTTTCCCAAAAAAAAGCTACTGTTGAATGACAAAGATGTATAGCCTGTGACCCCATTAATAAGTTTTGGAACAATATTTATCAAGTGCACAGAAAGCACGAGCATATATTCATACATATCGCACCTGGGCCGTATTCAAATTAGCAAAAACTAAACAGGTAATTAGCAGATAGAAAAGCACAAAGAGTGCCGTAAAGGGACTGGCTAATTTAATCCCTCAATTAATTATTCATTAACCAAAACCAGAGGTAATTTGTAGCACGGGGAAAAGGGGCATGTTATGACTGTGACAGCAAGCAACTTATATTCCATTTATTTTCTTGATCCTAACATAACAAGTTCCAAGTAAAATTAATTTAATTATTATTTTTTCTTTTGGCAAGACAATTAATTTAAACCTGTATATATTGAGCCAATCTAAAACGAATATATAGATATTTTTTCTTTCGGTAAGCAAAACAATTTAATTATTGACTGGACTGAAAATCCCTGGAATAGATTCTTATCGTAGACAGTAGAAATTAATTTACAGAAAAATTCTCAAAGCAAAAAAGGAAATTAATTTTTTCCTTTGAGGTTTTGGGTATGATCGATTAATGTTTCCTACCCCCAAAACAAAACAAAAAAGAATATATAATTTTTTTTACCAACCTTGATTAATTTTGTTGATTTATTATTGTGATTGTGAAATCCGGAAGCATCAAATTAAAGAGGTGGATTGCAAGAACAAGCAGGCAAAAGCAAAGAAGTGGAAATTAAAAAGTAATCCAATGGAAAACAGGGAATAAACAAATTGTTTATGCATGCATAAATGTGAAACATGAAGATGGATGGGGAGAAGGCTAGCTAGCTTACGTGTGGTTGAATTCTTGGTTGAATGGCGAGTGGAGGTGGAGAAGAAGAAGATCGATTCACGTGCAGCAAGTCATCGGAGTGAGCTTCTTCAACGTTGTGCTGGCGCATATCCACCACAACCACCGTGGATCTCCAACCCAAAACGCCGCCGTTGTCATCGTTTTTTAAAGCATCATCATTAACCGGAAGTAAATTTGACGAAGAAGAATCATTTGAATAATCAGCAACACTCAAATTAAAATTCAAATCCATATTATTAGAAGAAGAAACAGGGGGCCCGGTGGGAGGTCGGTGCGAGGTCCATAGCCGGGGGTAGTAATTAGAGATGAAAACCCAGTTGGAGTCGGGGGCGTTTGGACCCAGCAAAAAAATCAACCCAAAAACCACAAGCAATGGAACCACAAATAACACAATTGCAATGGAGGATGATGAAGACCAACATGCATACTGGTACTGATGAGCAGCTGCACCCAACTTTTTGTGGCTATTAATTGCCGCCATATATATAATTAAGCTACCGAGCTTAACAGCTGGTCTCTAAGCAACCATATGATTTCATTCAGATCGAGCAGCAGGAGCAGATGGGTTTGTTTGGTTGGTGAGAAAAATAGAACTGAAAACTCCAGCGAGTTGAGAATTATAATACAGAGGAATAGGAAAGATTCGGGAGGAAAGTGAAGGAGAATAGAATTGAGAATCGGGTCATAAATCGTTGTAGCAATTCTAGCAGCCTCCTCACGCCAAGCGTCCTCTTATTATTCCCTCGATCTATATCCTTTGTTCTCATGCAACTTTTTGATTTCCCATTTTGTCCTTTTAGTTTTTCATGATCTACCGTTCTGCTACCACCCACCGATATCCACATGTATAATATAGACTATATAGTATAAGAACTTGATTCATTCATTTCAACCTGTTTATTAATTCTCTTGGATTTAATTCTCACCTTCACTTTCTCATCACTTATTTCACTCGCCGTTTGCTACCTGCATCCACCAGTGTGAGCAGTAAGTACTGCTCCCAAGAATCTCATTTTTAATGAATCAAAATCAACTAATTAAAAAAAAAATTCGTCATGTAAATTAAAATTTGTCACAAAGATAAATGGTAATTAAGGAATCTATCCCATTGTCTTTTCTTTACCAAAAGGAATCATCCCAATTTCTAGCTAGACGTACCAATTTTGTAGTGAATGTATAGTAGGACTTATCTAATGGATTGATCTATACTAAAAATGTTATGTACAACTTGCTATCATTGTAACAAATATTACGTAAAATTGTACCCTATTTTTTTGGTGTGAATACAGGGAAACTTTTCTTTGATTCACAGTAGTTTTTTAGTAGTAACTATTTTTTTATGGTTGTTTTTAAGTCATAAAACCAATTTTGTATTCTAATCTAATATCGTCGTTCCGATTTACAGAAATTTGTATGTGTCTAACTGTTATCTAATTAAATAATAAAACCAATTTCCTTATGATATTTTCTGATTAATAGAGCCAATTTTCTTCTTTTACGCTCCTTGGGAAAATTCTCAAGTGTGAATTGTTTGAGCTCTGCTTCTAAAAAATTAGGTCTTTAATTTTTATGTGATTTTTCAAGTATAAACAGCTATACATATGTATATATGCATGAATGAAGGCGTTGAAGGTTGCAATTGACATGCGCGATCAACCAAAGCATACATCATGCCACATGTAGGCATTGAAAATGTAAGTGAAATTGTGTCATCCACCATGTGGGATGTGCGTATTGGACCATTGGGTAACTAGCTACTAGCTACCAATTCAACTTGATAATTTTGTTCGCCGTTTCTAATGTCTTCTTCAACCTAATTCATGATGATATCCAATTTTGCTACGTACCTTCATTCTAACAACACATGCATCAGGTATACTCAACACGTACTCCACTTTTTGTTCTACGTACTTCATCACCACGCATCTTCCCACTCCTTCCATTTGCAATTGTCTTCAATTACAATCATTACCTTCAACTCCATATAAGTATATATATATATATATATATATATATATACTGTTTCAATAGGGTTGTAAATCTTTGTTAATTTGTTAAAAAAAAAAAAACTAGAAGAGAAACCTCGAATATATCTCTTCATATGCTATTAGGGCTTGTCGATTTTTTAAAATAAGAAAATGGTAGAAGAAAAAACAATACATTAAGGCATTAAGGCTATGTTTGGTATGTCGTATAAGGAATTGAATAAGATAATAAAATACAAAATTAGTGCTTGATACCAGTCATATTAATTAGCCATTGTATAAGTTAATATGATTGAATATATTTATACGGTCCAAATAGACTAAAATAATACTCTCAAAATTATCTATATTAAATAGTCGGATAATTAGTAATCTTAAAAAGTGTAATGATAATAATAATAATACTAATAAAAAATAATAATAATAGTAAAATATTTAATAAATACTAATAATGATAACAATAATAATTAATTATAATTTAATAATTAGTAATAATAATAATAATAAAAATAAATAATAAATCATAATAATAATAACATACACAATTAATATTTAAAATATAAGTATTTTGTATCAACTATTATAATATAATATAGTCGGCGTCGAACTATACTTTTGAAACATTTGCAATCCCTAACTACCATAATAATTACTCAAACACCCTTTAAAACTTTTAATCCCTATTTAGTAGTTTTTTTTCTTTCTAATTATGAAAAAATTACTCCTATCTATATATTTTTTTTCACTCATTCATTTTAAGGAGTAATGTGAGTATATAATATAACTTAAAGAAAGATAATTAAGAGCAAGAATTCTTTAAAAATACTTTTAAACTTTAAATTTAAAAATTATTTATCATCCGATATTAAATAATTTGGTTAATTGCTTATCGTTAAGGGTTTAATTATTGGATTGCTCAAAATTCAATAATTAAACTCTATATCCTAAGTCGTATGCTTTTCCACCACCACCTCACCCCCTCCCAAAAACTTTTTATAACCTACGTTGAACTCCAAATAATACAGATGTCATTTTTGATTTCATTGGAAAAAATTCAATTATAATTGTATATAATACACTAAAGGGCACATGAGGGCAAATACGGGTCAAAGAAAATAATACTGTTTTTAATTGTTTGAAAGATCTCTCAATAACAATTAATTAATAATTTTTTTAAAATAAAAGTAAAAACTCATTAATAATTTACTCTTAATTATTCTGTTTAATTGGTGTTTACAATAAGAATATTTGATGCTTGCTTAAATAGCAAACTTAAAAAAAAAAAATAAAAAAAAAAAAGGAAAGGGAAAGGGGATGACGATCAGCCTTTAATCCTTGTAATATTTGTAACCAGCAAACAGTACTCAACAGTGACATTTCACGTACTTTTCAACTTTTGCTGCAATCTCGTCCGTCGTGTTCCTCATCAGGTCAATATCCGCTGCTAATTATTTCATTCCCAAACACAAATTATGCAAAACCTCCTCAACCGCATCATCCACGTCACCCTCTTTTGTACGTTACTCGCCAATTAATACAGACGTAGTGTGACTTAATTGCTCTCGTTATCATTCATATCTTCTTCTTAATTATTCTAATTAACTTATAAATCGATATTGTTATATGCTCATTGCTCCAGTTTAATCAGTAGTATTTTATTTCACACAAAAATAAAAGCAGAAATTTTATAATCCATTTGTATCGACTACGAAAATATTATATAAATTTATAATTTTGTATGAATTTTAATTGACATGTATGTGTATAACATACACATTAACATATTATTGTTTTTTTTTGTTGGGAGAGATGTTGTATTGAAACATTCAGAAAAAGTACCATAGATAAGCATGTAACCTATCAAGCACCCAAATGTGACCAGTAGGAATAATAGCAAAATAAAAAAAAAATTGCAGCCTGAAATGATTCACGGGGAACTAAAAACAAAAAAATGTTGATAACACACTAGGTACTATATTAGCAATACATATGTCTTCAAGTGAGAATAACGATAAAGCTTGAGATGCTACCATATTAAAAAATCTTGCTAAAAAAAATCACTTGGAATAAAAATTTAGTCGAAAAAAAAAATGCAGCAGTTAGCAAATAATAATTGGAGGGTGAGAAGATTTTGCCAAGAGTGGGCATTAATCTATGGAACTGGATAAGAAAGTCGGCCTTGACGGGCTTGGAGACGACCCGTTCGCCTTCATTGAACCTTTTAACAAGTTTAGTTAAAAGCGACAGCTGTGGCACATATTGGGACAAATCAAGAACTAGAAGCTACGTACCTAGCAGAGAGCTCCAAAGTGAAGGGCAATTGAGTATTTTTAGGTCCTGCTTAGGTGTTGGGCCTCGTGAATGCCACCTTTCCATTTACTTCTGCAACGGGCAACACAAGTCTAGGCTTTTATTCCCTTCTTTTCCTTTTCCTTTTTTTTTTTGGAGTCTTTTTTATTTTATTTTCTTTCTTTTTTCCTTTAATTAGTTTTTGATCATATAGACCCAAAAAAAATATCATATATATATCAAAGACGAATGGTGCAACTAGAGACGAAAGTACTTTGAATGAAAGAGTGCATAAGGAAAAAAAAATGAAAGTACAAAAAACAACTCCCTTATTTAATTAGTTATTCACATGCATTTTATTCGAATATTTATAATGTATTTAACATTAACATAGCTTAAATTATATTGTACTTTAGAATTCCTCGTCCAAGAAATTGGCGGTTGAAATGGAGAAAAGGAAAAGGCCAAGTTTTGGACATGTGGTGGATTTGAACTTTTTAAGGGTTGGATGAAATCGAAACCCACACTATTTCTTGGATCGTATGGGCCGGGCTCACAATTGTGGAAAATCTATGCGAACATCATACCACTAATTATCAATCAAGTTCACATTTATTTTTAACTTGTGAGGGTTTTTGGCAAAAAAAATAAATAATAATAGATAAAGAAAATGTATGGTTAGTTGGCCACCGTTGTTATTGTTAAAATAAATAATAGATAATGATGATGATGATAATAATAATAATATAGATAACTAATATTTATGATATAAATATATAAATATTTCTTATAAACTGTTATAATATAATTCGATCAATATGATATAATCAATATTTTAATCCGACAGTGCAATAAATGTCCGACTAAATAGTTAGTCTATTTAATAGACAAATTAGTCTATCAAATTGAAATAATTAGTATAATACAATGTACTTACTATGTTTTTATGTACGTGAAAAACTTACCAGCCCTCAACATCTTTGCTTTCCTTCACGACTTAGTTTCTTGGTATGGGCCCTTTGGAATATATATATTGGTTGCAAACTGACATGTATTCATGAGGGGGATGCATATTAGGTGATGAACGAATGATGAAAACATTACATGCATGATTGGAAATCTGAAATCAATTTCATCAGGTGGAACTAATTAATACAAGAGATTAAAGATCCTAGTTCGATCACTTATGCTTAATTGAACTCAAAGTAATTAATTAGAAACCTTAGCAAATATCCCATCTGCTTGAAGTTGAACAAGAAGCTGTATCATCTTGTTTGCATTCTTGCTCAACTGGTGGTACCTTGACATCAGCAGGCCATACAACCAACGAAACCACCCGCTGTTTGCATCGCCTTTGTATTCAAAAAACTTGGCGGCCTCTTCGGTCAGCGGATCGACGCTGCTCAGACACCTCTCAACTTCAGCTCTGACCACCACGTACGTGCACTCCCCTCCTCTTGGCGTCTTCAGCGGCTTGGAGCTCCACGTCTCTCGTCGCCTTGAGCTTCTTCATTTGTTTCAGCAGGTTCTCAATATTGGCCTTGTAGCTTAATTAGAATGTAAGCAACATAAATGTCCAGGTATTTGGTGACCACAGGGCCACTGCAGGCAAGTAAGTACCTGGCCAAGTACTGCCCAACTATGGGTTTGATTGGCGCAACCAATCCATCAACAAAACACTCGATCCCCACAAATGTAAGGAACCCAGCAGCCAAAGGCATAAGGGAAGCAATCTTTGCACTCCCACTTTCCAACAAATTGTGGACAACATGACTGTCCATGCTTCAATTTTGATTTATGGACAACCTCAGCAATGTACTTATCAATCGATAAGAACTTAAGAAGCTAGCGCCTAGAGGCCGGAGAGAGCCAAAGAGAACAACTTCATTATAAAGTCAAAGAGGAGACTATAGGAAGCTACACAGCATGCTAATCAAGATGCATTCACATTTGGTTTAGCTTATTAAACTAAGACGTCGACTTTGCAAATTCTTAATCTGTATATATCATCCTATTATTTAAATTGGTTTGAAAAATAACAACGCTAATCATATATCGATCATAAAATGAACAACTAAGACTTGGCCTTTAATTTAATTATAAAGAAAGACATAGTGCGAATACTTGCCAAGTAACACAATATATCAAATTCATATATACAATATATCAATTAATAAATATCAAATTCTACACATGTATCCATGTAAATAGAAATATCGATCAATGAACTGTAGTGTTATATACTGGCACGCTTTCCTCTTCTTAAGTTCCCGCAAATTACCTCAAGTTAATCATTATATAGTGCCAAAATTGTAAATGAAAACAACAAGGACGGTAGGATCTCCAAACACTATAAGTTGAAGAATATTATACATTTATACCACATGGATGACTTAGGGACAAAGTATATATGTATACAAGCTACAATATTGATATTATTGATGGTAAACTACTGAGTCGACTTCGAAGTCTCTAATGGATTAATAACATTTTAATTTAATTGATGATTTAATTTTTGAAATATATCGAATAAGTAAATTGATATGATTTTAAAACCACATGAAATAAAATGATGAAATTGAAATCTAGTGATCCATTATGATTTTGATTTTTTTTTTTTTCAAAAGGAAAGATGCAAGTACTAGAGTGCAAAGCCTCTAAGACAACCCTTAGATAAGAGGTCGAACTTTCAAGCTACAATAACACTGGTAAGCAGGGATAGATCTACTTCATTCAAGGAATCTTCGAAGAAATGACCCAAATTCACCAGAGCATCAACAACAAAATTAATTTATCGAAATGTATGTTTGATAAGAGGCTCGCTCTGCGGCTCTGACATTGACTCCCTAAACTTGTAAATGATATTTGCCCTTTACTTTACTTTATTAATAAAGAAAAGTTAATCATAATAACTGGGGTTAGGCAGAATATTATTTGGATGACGGGGTAAGTAGGTTCATTGGAATGCCGAGTCGAGAGGCACAGAGCCAATCTTCTTCATGCTTTAATGCTTTATGTATTAGGGAAGTGCCATACACAGGCAGAGACAGCTTGGGGCCATGACATTTTATTGTTATTAATTTATTACTCCTGTTGTATGAATAACCCTTGCACATACATATAAAGCCAACGAAGTTGATAGATTAGGGTTCGTCAAAAAATGACAATCATTATTACAATTGACTAATATAATGGCAATTATAGAGTAATAAATAGTATTTTTTTTATCAAGATATTTTAAATTTAAATCATAATAAATATAAAACGATTCATATTTAGTTATCACTAATCCATCGTATAATTTAATTAAGCTCGAACTTATATTAATGAAACGTGAGATCATGGCTTTATAGGGACATATATCGTATTGCATGCCACCGCATCAAAATCTTGTTTGTTTTGTGTCATAGTCAAATTCATAATATTTTAAATGGAACTATTTTTACACTCTATTTTTAATTTTATTTTTTAAAAGAAAAAGCGAAGTCAGCGAGTAAAATTCAAGTGCAGATATATTGATGAATAGTACATGTATGGCTGTATCTCCTAGTGCTGCCACCAAGAAACCATAGTTTTCTGCCTTCAACTGTTCACATATATTTTCATAAAAGTATTCGAATTTCATCAAATGAAAAAACGTAGTATAGCGTAGTGGTCACAAATAGCATTACGATTTAAGAACAACTATAGCATAGTGATCACAAATAGCTTGTAGTTAAAAACAGTATGTGATATTATCTTATACGTACATTCATTTTCAATTTTACTATTTACAGTTCGATCGATGAGTAGAAATTGAGGTTTTTGACTCGCACTTTAACATGTCACGTGTGTGGCGATGTGAATGGGTAACGTGTGATAAGTGTGGTGGTTAATTCTTACACATAGGACAATGGTTCTAATATCATGTAAAAATTAAAGTTCCACTCTAAACCTAATCAGTAATGAAGTGAATAATCTGAACCTATTTAAAGTACACATTGAAATTGCGTTTTTTTTCAATATGAGCATTAATTGCATCACACTCCAACAAGACGGATGAATATCAACATTTTTCTAACACATGATGCGAGTACAAACAAATTCATCAAACTAAAGATCGATGATGCGAGTAACACTAAGTGGATACCCGGCCACCTCAGAGAGTGACTCAAAGTAGTCTTCAATAAGGAGCGCAATAGCATTATTTCATCATAGTTAATATGATATAATAGGATAGTGCATGCATGGTCTGCTCCCCACTTCCCATGCACCAAGGCCAAACGAGGCTTATAAATAGGTTAGTAATGAAGCTGCTTCATTTTCACCTTTCGCTTGGGAGACAGACAACACACAAGGAAGCTAGCTTGACCGTGTTGTTTGTTCCTCTATATCGATCTATTTTTTTTTTCTCTTTGATCTTGAGAGATAAAATTAAAATCAAAATCAAAGAATAAATTAATGGAGGGGGGGTGCTTTAGGAATTTGATGGAGAGATGTAAGCCGTACATAGCCATGGTTAGTCTGCAATTGGGTTATGCGGGCATGAACATCATCACGAAGATTTCACTCAACCGTGGAATGAGCCACTACGTTCTTGTTGTCTATCGTCACGCCTTTGCTACCTTAGCAATTGCTCCATTTGCTCTCGTCCTTGAGAGGTACCTATTTTATCCTTTTTTTCTTTTTCTTTTTCTTACACATATATGATTGTGACTCTGATCAATCGATCGAGATGTGGAGGGTTCAATTGCTTGTAGATAGAAGGAAGAGTTAATATATACACCTCAAATTTTGATACTAATTAATTTGTTAATACGTATGCAGGAAAATGAGAACAAAAATTACATTTCCCATCTTTGTGCAACTCTTTGTACTCGGTCTTCTTGGGTAGGTGTTCCTTATTTTGTTTTTTTTTTTTTTTCCCTATATATTCCCGAAAACACTACTAGAAAACAAGTCTTGTCTGTCCAAAGTTTGTCCAGCAGAGGGATTTTCGCCGCTAAAAGCAACTTTGCTTGGCGAAAGTAATTGGACTTGCCGGGCAAACTACGTCGTTGACGCTAAAAAAAGGCAGAAAGCCGACATCATTGACGCTAAAAAACATGGGCAACATGGGCCTTAATCTTCGGCATACGAAAAAATAAATCATATTTTTTTAAAAATAATGCTATTTGGATTTTTTAAATTGACTAAATTTAGTAATTATATTAATGTGGCAATCAATAAATGATATTATTTTATTAATGAAATTATTCTATATTTATATTAGACTATTTATTGATTGACACATCAATATGGTCACTAAATGTAGTCAATTTAGTGAGTCCAAATATCATTGTCCTTTTTAAAAACCTCTGAAATGCCCATTTTAACTACTTAACATATGAGACGAGCTAAGCTATATACCGGCTTGGAGCTTTCTTCACCAGTTCTCATAGTCTCCTCTCTTCCATCTTTTCTCAAAGAAAGGTTGGCGTGGATAAGGCTTATCGAGAGGTTTGCCCTGCCAGCCATAATAATCCGCTGGCAAAACTAATTCAAAAAAATTGATTTGCATTATATTTTGAATATGTTATATATTTTTTCCACGTGCAGGCCAGTGATTGATCAAAATTTCTATTACGCTGGACTGAAGTTGACGTCGCCCACATTCTCTTGTGCCATGAGTAACATGCTTCCGGCAATGACATTCGTCATGGCGGTCATCTGCAGGTAATATGTAGCTGATAATTAGACCACTTTCCTTAAGTATTTATATTAACTATGGATCAGGATCAGTAATGAAGATTAACTAATGAATGAAATTGATTGATTAGGATGGAGAAGGTGGAGATGAGGAAGGTTAGATGCCAAGCAAAGGTGGTGGGTACGATACTGACAGTGGGAGGAGCAATGCTGATGACAATGTACAAAGGAAGTGTGATTCCTTTTAAGTCCTGGAATAATGGTGGTAACAGCGGCGGTAGTGAGGGCGGTGAGGGTGATGTTGCGGCAGCCGCCAGGGACTGGGTAACTGGTTCGATTCTTTTGGTAGTTGCCACTCTCGCATGGGCTTCTTTTTTCATAGTCCAGGCAGTGACGCAGAAGCGGTACCAAGCACCCCTGTCGCTCACAGCACTTGTGTGCTTCTTCGGGACTTTGCAGTCCGCAGTTGTCACCTTTGTTATGGAGCACAATCCCTCAGCATGGTCCATTGGCTGGGACATCAATCTTCTCGGTGCTGCATATTGTGTACGTATTCATTCATTCATTCATTCACGTACTTATGTATCACTAATTCAAATTATTATTAATTAATTAAGTTTTAGGGGATTTCATTTGTCGCTCTCTTTAAAATTATTCTTATTACGTACTGATTGAATCAGCTGCATGCAATTATGTATATTAGGGCATTGTGGGTTCAGGGCTCGCATACTATGTTCAAGGGCTGGTGATGCGAAAAACAGGTCCTGTTTTTGTTACCGCTTTTAGCCCTCTTATGATGATCATTGTAGCTATCATGGGCTATTTCATCCTTGCCGAAAACATCTATGTTGGAGGGTACGTACCAAATGATCCTTATTAATTCATCGCCAATACTTGCATTTTATCTTACATATATTATAATCGAAACTGTTGAATCTTTAAATCATTATATTAAGATTAGCTCGGTAAAAAAAAATATTGGAGATGGTTTAGTTGATAAATATGTATAAACTAAGTGAATAGTCTGTCCTGAAGTTCTTAATTCTTACAAAGAAATGATTTTCACATTAATAACTAAACGAACTCTAATCTTGTTAATCTTTTTACAGAGATGATTTTCACATGATAATTTAGAAATGAATGGTTTTAATTATAATATATGTGAATAATGCTATTTGGACCATCTAAATTGACCACATTTGGTGATCATGGCCACATCAACATGGTCATTAAATGTGATCAATTTAGATGGTCCAAATAGCATTGCCCATAAAGAAAGTTCCATAAATTAAAAATATATATATATATATATATAATGAGATATCACCCGAATGAGATGTATGCATTTTCCTTAATTAGTTTATTTACACAAATTAAATATATCGCACCTACACGTACAATCGCACCCGGCACTAGCTCGATCAATGAATGTTATTTAACTAATTAATTGTGCCAAAAATTAGGGTTCTTGGCGCTGTACTAATTGTTGTGGGGCTGTACTCGGTTCTTTGGGGGAAGTACAAGGAGTATAAAGAGAAGGAAGAAGAAGGTGAAGGTGGTGATGCAATTCCAATTCCAGTTACAGCGTCTGAAGCAATCAGGAATATTAATACAGATGGAGATCACACATCTCAAGTCAACCAACACAAAATTCAATTAACTAATATTGACATTCACAAGAGTGCCGGCATGCAAAACAAGGATTCAGCATGAGCCAAATTAATGAAAAATAAGCACCCAATTCCAATCCAATCCAATCCATAGCATGCACGTATAATTATAGCCAAATAAGGTTACACATGTTGTTAATTGAGACAAATAATTAATGGTACATGTAATATTAAGGTGTTTAATCGCACCTCTTTTTGTAAGCTAATGAATTAAGTAATATTAGGATACAACCCTTCTCCTTTTTTTTTTTTTATATTTCTTATTTGGTTTAAGCTTCATATATCACAAAAATGATTGAATTTAGCTACCTCATTTTGTTGAATCATTGTCCGAATACCATTTGCGCTCGATCCACATCAATCGATGATGTGACAAAGTTATTTGATCGATCCACATTTCACCATGTTTTAAGTGATTTTTGTATTTAAAAAAAATTAGTTATAGGGACCTTGTTAAACAAAATCACTGACTTTATATACTATAAAGATTTTATTCAACCTTATCACCATGTTTATTCTCACTTAAGTCGAGCTGAATCGTCCTTTTCGTTTGAAGGATTATTCGTTCTTCACTCTCTTCGTATTACCATCGAGAGTGCATCAGTCATGGTACATTTTATCATATAGAAACAAAACGAAGCATAGCAATTCGTACGACTCGAAAAGTTTCGCTAACCAAATATGCTGATATGCACAAGCAAACGTAGCGAATCACATAGATAAGCCCCATCAACACCTTAATAAATAGACCGATCAAAAATCGAAGAATTAATGTTTGAACGGTGATCAAAAGAGTTTGAAATATAATTTTTCATATGTGCATGAATTCATTCAACCAACACGTTGTAAGCTATACTATATCGATGCAAGATGACGATGCAAGGTGATAAGTCAGCAAAGTGACAACCAAAGCAAGTCAGCAGTAAAAGGTGCCATGTCACGAATACGCAACATGTACGGATCCCTGGCCACCATCTTGTACGATGCAACCAACCAACTTGAATCAGTTGTGTGCCGTGTGGTCCACAGTGCAAAGCAGATTCCCTGTGCTGCAGCTCACCATGGTCTGCTGGTACAAGCACTGTCACTATCCTGCAGTTGTACAAATGCTAAGCAAGTTGTTGAATTCAGTTAGTGATTAGTTAGGTTGTTAGCTAAGTTAAAACAGATTACTTAGTGACTAAGAAACTGCCGCCTATATGATGAGTAAGTAAAGGGCTTAATTGATGTATGTACGATCATTTAAGGATAACGATTTCTTCATTCTCTATATTTTCTCTCTCTTCGATTCTCTCCATCTTCTCTCTAAAAACCTCATCTTCTTCTTCAAAAACCGTCCTTCTAAAACTTCAAGAACACTAAAACCTAATATGGTATCAGAGCTAGTCTCGTGATACATGGTTAACCCCATTCACGAGTGATTCTAGCCTCAAGCATCTGCTTCTCAAGAAAATCCTTCTTCTTTCTGTTCTTACAATTGAGTATTTGATCAATTGCTTAAAACCACCATGGTTACAGCTAGTCAACTACAAATTCTTCAATCTCCTATTGCTTCACTGATTCCACAATTGGAAATGCAGAGAATGTTAAGCTTGATGATCACAATTTCATCACTTGGAATTTTCAGATGGAACTTCTGTTTAGTGTAAATGGAGTCATTGGCTTTATTGACGGCACAAGGCCCTGTCCCCCTCTACAATCCTCGTCAGATTCAGATGTTGGAACTCTTTCTTCAGATGCATATCTGGTGTGGAAGATGCACGATTATGCCATGATGCAACTTATTACTGCAACAATCTCACCATCTGCAATTCTGTGTGTTATTGGATGCAAGAGTGCATAGGAAATGTGGACAAGCTTGAAGGACAGGTTTGCCTCCTCTACTAAGTCTTTTATTTTTCAATTAAAGACTGATCTGCAAAACATAAATAAAGGCTCAGAAAACATGACTCAATATCTACAAATAATAAAACATGCAAGAGATCTTCTGGTGTCATGTAATGTTCACTTTGGAGATAATGATGTTGTTATACTTACATTGAGGGGCTTACCTGCAGAATATAATACTTTTTGATGTGTGATTTGTGGAAAAGAAAGCTCTATAAGCTTGAAAGATTTCAGGTCTCAACTTTTGGCTGAGGAAAAAGTGATTGAATAAACCTCAATGCAGTCCTCTTTCTTGTCTGCACTTACAGCCACCAAGAATGGTGTTTCCACTCACTCTTCACCAGATTTTGACAATGAGGCCTCAAGTTCCTTTGAGATTAGCCATTTCAATGACAATGGATCAACTAATAATGATGTGACTAACAACCATTCTAGGGCCTTTCAACTGATACCTGAGAACTCACATTACTTTGGGTTCAATGGAGGCTACAGTCAAAGCAGTGGTCACAACAGCAAAAATTTCAACAACAACAACAATCTCAACTATGGAGGTCGAAGAAATGGTAACAAGAACAAGAACAAAGGAAGATGGAATAACAGTTATGGTGGGGAAAACTCCAGAAATTGGAACAATGGCAGTAATGGAAATTGGAACAATGGAAAGGTGAACAATTCAGGTCTCAATTATGCTTCTGGAATTCTTGGAACACCTACTCAGAATGGTTACCAGCAATCACCAGCCTGCCAAATATGTGCAAAGAGGGGACATACAACATCCGACTTTTACTATCGACATCAGAATCAACCTACAAGAGTCAATGATCCATGTCAAATTTGCTGGAAGATTGGTCACACAACTACACACTGTTATCAAAGGGAAAACTACTCTTATCAAGGTTCTTCTCCTCCAAATAATCTCACTGCCATGAATGCTCAATCATCCACCAGACAACCACAAGGCTACTGGATTGCAGACACAGGAGCAACAGCTCACATGACTTCTGAATTGTCTCAGATTTACATGCCAAGTGACACGACCCATCCCAATCCCCCGGGATTAACGTGGGATGCGTCATGCTCCTGTCTGACACGAAGTGTCAAACAAAGGATAATACGTACCTCAGCCCATACGGGGCTCTCAGAGCGCTCTAGGATCGGTGGAGGAGTGCGATGTCTCGGTCTCTACTACAGCCCGCATCCGTGATCAACATGAAGGGCAACCAAACCATTAAGAACTATGAATGGACGAAAATCAATAAGTTCATAAAACACATTTCATAAAGATATTTATGCCCTTCACTAAAAGGTATGCATGTATGCATCGAAAACCAGTAATCAAAACATTTACTGAAGTAAGCCATTATGACCTTAGCCCAAAAACCGTAAATCAAAACCAAGTGTGGGAACTCAGCCCAAAACTGCAGAATATCAAAATTCGTAAGTCCATAACCAAGTGGGCCACTGCCCAAATCCATAACCACAAATCCACAAATACCGAAATACCATCTCATGAATCCAATAATCCATATTTACCATATAACCATCCTTGGCATCCCAAACGTCATATCTCATGGTAATAAGCAACGCGTGCTACCTGGCGTCTCTCCGGATCAATATCTCTGACATCCCAGATGTCTGACGTCCCAGACGTCTAATCATAGCAATCCTACTCCCGAGTCACTATACGGTCCGGTAACTCTGTATAATGATCCCTCGCAGACAATGCACCGTGACTTCCCCAGTGTCCTAGACACCTGGAGGAGACCATCACATATCCTCGTATCAAGATGATATATGAAAAACAGTTTTACAAAATCATTTCAAAACATATCAATGGGCCCTGCCCGAAATTCCCATAAAACATCACAATTTCATTTAGGGTCCCCGACCCGAAATCACATTTATGAAACATAGGGTCCCAGACCCGAAATCACATTTATAAAACTCAACTGGGCCTCATGTACGATTTTGTAAACCACTGGGCCTCCGACCCGATCACATAACTCAAAAGGGTCTCAGCCCGATTTCGTAAACCAACTGGACCCCTAGCCCGATTACATAATTGAAATGGGTCTCATGCCCGAGTTCATCTTTCCAAAACCAAAACCATGCCATAGAACCATTATTAAACTCATAATCATATAACCATAGTATAAACTCGTAACCCTCGGAATACGTATAAATACGGAATTACCTCGAAATACGTGCAATCATGTAAACCACCAGTGCCACAACCATCATCATAGGAAAATGAAGTCCATTCACAGACTGTCCTACGCTGCCACCTCGATACGCATGCCATAAGCCTTCCTGGGCCACACTACTATAACCGGGACTTCCAAACCTGTCCAAATCACACTAGAGGGTTACTAACCTCTTCATTAACTTTCCATTGAAGTCCCGTAATTTTCCCGAATTTTTAACTATTTTAAAACTCGATTCTAAACCTTCGGACACCCCGAAACATATCGAAACGATATCCGATTGACACGAAACTAGTCACAAAATGTTCGTTACATCAAATAGATTAAAAGTCATGTTGAACACTTGACCCAAAAGTGCTCCACGCGCCGTCGCAAGCGGCTGCGCGTGAAACCCACGCGCCACGTACTGTTCATCGTCAATCTCCAGCAAACCTGGTCTAAACCGATTCACTGGTTCGGTTCGATTCAAACGAACCGGCAAACTGACCCAGCTGGTTCTCCCAATTCCAGCCACCATTCTCGACGGGGTTTTCACCTATGTGTTCGTCTAATCGTGTTCTATTGATCTATCGTGTCAAATCATGAAAAACCAGGCTAGATCGTACCTCCTAATTCGAAGAACACACGGTCCTTCATCGACCTCTGTCTCTGGCCACCACAGACCGCCTCCGGTCACAACCTCGGTCCCAAATGACTCCTGGCAACCTTCAAATGTTCACCCAATCCACCAAAATGAACAACAATCAACATAACGTGACTTGCCATTTTCGAACCAAAACAAAGTCCTCAGGGGAAAACTCATACCTCCGACGCCGTGCACCGCCGTGGTCACCACCGTGACCGTCTCACCGTCCCTAAACATCTTCATTCATAGTTTACAATCATTTGGTGAGGCTTAGAGGGTTTATCTTGAGGTTTGGGTGCTCGGGCTTGAAGAAGAAAAGAAATGAATAAGATGAAGGCTGATGTGCGGGGGAGGGATAGAGAAATGTGTGATAAACTTATAAACTAATATAAAATATAATAATTAAATAATCTCCCCAATCAAACAAGATCCCCATTTTAGGGAAAGCCACCCATTCGATGAGTGACACTTGTAACTCATCTAAGGGCCCCACACAAATATCTGTCCAATTGGATTAAAATAATATTTAATACGAATCCCGAGACGTAAATCTCTGATTTCGCTCTCGTGACCATAACTTTTCCGTCCGACGTCCGATTTTGACGTGTCGTCTGTCTACGGACTCGTGACGTCCCACACTACGTCACGGTCATCAGTCCTTGTACGTTTGACTCCCCGAGTCAAAAGTCAACATTTGCCCACGATTAGGGGCAAAACGGTCATTTCGCACCGTCCGTCCGATCTTGCTCAACCAATCCTTGATTAATCTCACTCATCCTTTATTAGTCACTAAACTAATCTCGGAATTCGGGACAGGTCGTTACACCAAGTCCCTCTCATTCTGAGGAAGTGATCACAACTGCTGGAGGATCAGTTTTGAGAGTTGCTCACATTGGTTCCTTAAATCTTGAAACATCTAATCCTACTCCTCACAATTTTAATTTGACTGAAGTTCTGCATGTTCCCCATATTACAGCCAATTTGTTGTTTGTCAATAAGTTGTGCAGAGATAACCATTATGACAGGACCCCGTCCCAACTGGACGTAAAAAACCGTGCCCGGTCCTGCTCCCGTCTGACAAGTCAACCAAAGGCCCGAAACTACCCTTCAGTGCTTTCCAGACAAGGGATGTTTGTGCTGATTTCGGCTGCTACCTCTGCCTCACTATCAGTCCCGAACGTCGTACCACGGCCTGGAGGGTCACAAAACAGAAAAGGTGTGAGTGGATAAAAATGACCTCTGATAAAAACGTTTGCCAAAACACATTCTTACCCTCAAGTTTTCACAAACTTGCATGCATATTATAAAACACGAGTAATAGTATGAAATCATTCAAGTATGAACAGTGGACCGATAAAATCAAAACATATTTTCCCATGGTCCGTAAAACTCATGTTCACCAAATCAGTTCATGTTATAAAACATCAAATGTAACGCCCCGGAAATTCGAAAAATGTAATATTGTAAAATAATGAATAAAATAACGTTTTTACCCTTGTGATTCGTATGGTCAATTTGTTGACTTTTTGATTGGAGGGTCTAACGGACGTTGAGTGATGACCGTGACGCAGTTCGGGACGTCACGAGTTCATAGACAGGTGGCACGTCCGATTCGGACGAACAGGGTGAAGGTTATGATGTTCGGAAGTCCAGGGGCATTATCGTAATTTGGATGTTATATGGGAAAAAGTTGACTTTTTGTTGGACAATTGGTTTTCACATGATTCGAAGACCGTTAGGTTCGTCTCGAGGTCCCGAGTACAACGTCAGGCGGCACGCGTGAAACGGACATCGGGTGACCGAGTTACGGGTCACGGAAGTTGGAGGGCATTTTGGTAATTATTGCACAGAGGGGCATTTTGGTCATTTCACGGCGGTTACTGTAGCACCACCGTGAAAAACAGAGCACACGGCCGTGCCGTGGTGTTTTGTGCGTTCAAATTGTTTATAGCTTAGTGGACTGGTGAGTGGGTTTTGTTTATGAGAATTGAGGCAGTGGGAGGCACTCATGGTCGACCGATCAGTGCTCAGTGCACGGGAGAGATTAGAAAATGGCCATGGTTTCAGCGTGCGGGAAACAATTTTCAGAGAGGAATCAGACGGTTTCCCACGGGTTGCTGGCCGCTTTGATCGATTATCTGATTGCCTTTGAGTCTGGGAGCTCATTTGGGATCATTCTGCTGAGGAGAGACTGAGAGAGATTGAGAGAAACCGCGAGGAAACAGTTTCGGGTTTTTGGGGGGAAACTCAGAGTTCAATTCCTACGGGCTTTGAGGCAAAACTAAACACATAGGGAGACTTCTGGGAGTGACAGAAACACGACGGTGCTAGAGTTGTAGAGATTGGAGCCCGTTTTGCCCAGGAACCCAAGTTCCAGTTCGAAGGAAAAAAACCAGTTGGAGGGAAAAATCGAAGATCAAATCGTGGAGACATTCGAGCTAAACTAAGGGCCGTTCTAGTCTTCTGGGAGCAAAAGGAAACGGACCACATCGATTTCGAAGGACATCATTCACGAATTGGCCAAGAACTGAGTTCCCTGGTTCTGAGTATTGTCGAGCTTGAGGACGACAACTTCCAGGTTAGTTTGGGGTTAATTGGTTGGATGTTTTGGTTCGTCTAGGTTCCCTTAAGCTGCTGGTGAAGTTAATTTGATAGTGGCACTGGTTTGGGTGAGTTCTGAGTGACGACCCGTTCGTCTGTTCGAGTCTGAGTTGAATCGATTTAGGGACAGTCGAGGTTAATCATCAATACAGACCTAAAATTAATGGATTAGAGAAGGTGATAGGATTGAAAACGGGAAGAATTGATTGAGAATTGAGGGCTAACTGATCGGGTTGAGTCGCGGGTATCAGACCCGTTTAGCAGGCTGTTCGGGTGAAGATGCAACTTTGACTTTGGAGTGCACCGTATAAAACGGATGGTCTTTTGAACTCCACTGTTTGGTATCTTCTAGTGTATATTTTGCTGTACCTATGGAAATAATGATTCTTCTCTGTATCTTTGGCCTGTTAACTATTAATTGTTGTTGATTCAATATGAATGGAACAATTGTGACAGAACCCCATGTCCCATGATACAGGATGGATAGTTGGCTTATCAATGGGTCGATTTATGCTAAAAGTTGCTTTTGTGAACTTAATAAGGAATAAGTCATAATTGTTTTCAGAAGAGTGCTAATGGAACTCTCTCAGACGAGTTTGTAAGTGAACTTGTTCCCACCTCATGAGTTTTATAAATAGCAGGTTGAGTTAACATGAATTCTTGAGCCAAAATCAGGAGATGGCAGCAAGTCTTTCTATAGAGAGTTTCGTTATTTGTTTTTATTTGATTTCGGCAGCGTATTGAATTTCTATCTGTATGCATGCGATGAGCTGCTTGCCTTCTGTGAGAATGGTGTGGTCAGCAGGAAGGTCGTGTGATGCCTCACTTCAGCATCTGTATAGTCATAACCAAGTTGTGAGGCTTACTCAACTCATTGGTTGTTATCATGGGTATAACAATTTATGGCTAGTCAAAAAAGGATTTTAGTTTATATGAATATAAGCGGATAGGATTCAATACCTATATTCGCAATCAGATGTTGAAGAAAAAGAAAAGTTCACCATTTCGATGGTGAATGTATTATTCGTAGTAGTATCAAGCAGTTAAGGCTCGGTTCCAACACAGACTTTTGTGCGCACATTGGTATCGTGTTTCTGATGGTATGGTCAATGGTGCATGATTTTGCAATGTCTAACTCGAGGATTCTTGCACGAATCAAATAGAGAAGGGTATATTTGTCAATCCAACTTAAACTGGAGAAGATATTCCGGGCGGAACGAAAGAGTCATGTGCAGATTTATGTGGCAATAGTTTGTTCCGTGGAGTGCCTTTATGGCATTGCCATGGAAAATGGAAAATTCCTACATTTCGTGTCGTTTATTCTCAATTTTTTTTTTGGGACAATTGTTTATTCTCGTTTAAACTCAACATTTCAGTTGTTTTTTTTTATCAGAACTCAGATTAATATTTGCCAAGAAAAGGAAGAAATTTGGCAGATACCCATTTGGAAATAAGCTAGCTCCGACCGATGGCAGCTCAGGGAAGAGTGAAGTTGTTGTTTAATGGCGGCGAGGGAGTGCCTTCCCATTCTCAATCTGGGTTGGAACAAAAAGACCCATTTAACTACAAGCTCACGTCCATTCAACCGCACAAGCGCAGGCTCAGGTCCTTGGATTCTACTAGGCTTTACTCCTCTTCGACGAACGAGGACAAACGCTTGAATGCCGAGGCCCGTTTGTTTGTCGGTCTTGGTGACGAAGGCGTCAATGGTGGCACTGAGGTTGTCATCGATGGTGATGATGATGCTGCGTTTCAGGGGGATGATGAGCTGGCTTGCTTTAGAGGTCTCGTCTTGGATATCTCCTACAGGTATGGATTCAGGACTCAGCTCACTTCTCTTCATGAGCTATTATCTCGTATTTGATTTGTCATATCTATCCACACAAATCGGTCATCTGCATTTTGCTTTGCTAGCCGTAGCATATATCAGTCATGTGGGTGAACTGTAATTTCAAGTTTAAAACTAGTTAACCTTTGATTTTGCTTCTGTTGTGCCTCTGAAGTACTTGGCTTTCTTTCTGTTTGTTCTGAAGTTAGCTGGGCCATTCTTTCTGTTTTCGTGGTGTGCATTAGCTATTTTTGACATTCCCTCATACTAGGGATGCTTCATTTTTCTTTGGAGTATTGTAATTTGTTTCTTCAACAAGTAATGTAGAGAATTTCTTTATGGGAAAATTTTGGCAGACAGTTTACATAGTGATTGGCAATGTTAATATCGTGGGATGTATGCTTTGTAAACTCCAAAGCTCTGGAAGTTTATAGGAAGTAATGAGCAAAATTAGAGGTTTGAGCTTAAATAGTATTTGAATACTACTTTCCAGAGGGTTCAATAGATGCACAGCATTGTAATTGTCATTGTCATGCTGACTTGTTTGGATGTTGAGTGATAGTTTTATAAATTGTGCAAATCAGGCAAAAAGTGGAAAGAGAAGAAAAAGAATTTATGAAATGGTTGAAATGGTTGTTTGGGTGTATTTCCATTTTGTGCATGGTTTTTGGGTACATTTCCATTTCGTGGATATTGACTTGCTTTAGTACTTCTGTTTAAGCTCATTTACGTGATACGCTTATTGTACAACCACCACCCGTCGATCTTGTAGCAATTATCTGTGGATTGTGTATTGGTTTGTTGGCTGTATTGAGGGGCTACACTTTGCTGACAGGGCGATTGCCAAGAGATTCCTTGATGATTTTTTTTTTTTCAGTTTCTCTAATTTTATAAGTGCATGAAAGTGTGTTCTCTCTTAGTTCTGCATGTTGTTCTACTGTGCCAGGCCAGTTAATGTTGTCTGCTGGAAGCGTGCTATTTGCTTGGAATACATGGAGAAGGTTGGACTGCCGTGGCTCAATTATACATGTTAGATATTTTTCCAACACAATGGAACTTAAAGGATAAGTTTTTTAGCAGTTATTAACTTCTGAGGGAAATTATATTCAAAGATGTTAAAACAGAAAAATACTCCTTCAAAACTTCAAAACCAAATGTGCCTACCCTGTTAAGGGAAAGATTCATATTGGTTTATGATACCTTCTTTATAATTGGGTTCAATTTCCGGTTGTACCAGGCGGATGTACTTGAATACTATGATCAGACTGTAAATTCCCCAAGTGGATCCTTCTACATTCCAGCTGTTCTAAGGGTAAGTAGATGTTGGCACGTGTCCCTTGCTTCTTCTTGCTCACATGAACTGAACTGAGCACTTTTGCTTCTGGTTCCAGGTTCCCCATTTACTGCAGATTGTAAAGAGGAGGAGACTTAAGAGCAATCTCAGTCGGAAAAATATACTATGTCGGGACAGTTTCACTTGTCAGTAAGTAGATTACCCTTTTGGTTAAGTTGAACTTACTGAATGAGTTTCACCAATCCTTTGTGCTTAGTTTGAATACGCAATTGCTTCTTAAGATGAGAGATGGATGAATCTAAGAGGCTAATAAGTAAACGTTGCAGCCAAAGTATAGCTCAGACAAATCTTTTTTGCAGAAAATTATTTCGTTGTGTATTTTATTCCCACTTTACAACGTATATATAGGATACAATTATAAATACAATTGCCTTGCTTTCCAAGACAAGTACTAAACAACTTCCTAAATTTAGCCAATCTAGAAGATTATGGAGAGATTTGTGGAGATGCCCTCTGCAAACTGGACGGGCAAGGTTTGATGATTTTGGAACAAAGCATTTTGTGCTAGAACTCGTGGAATGGCTTGGTGAGGATGTTGGCAGGCTGATCGACATAGAGAACAAAGCAAACATGGCGGCTGCCTAGTGCCACTTTTTCACGAACAAAGTGGTAGTCAAGCTCAATATGACTGGTGCAAGCATGAAAGACAAGGTTGGCAGCCATGTATGTAGCACTGAGGTTGTCACAGTACAACAACACATAGGGAAAATGGGGGAGACGCCAAGCTCATATAAGAGAGATCAACTAAGTGGTTTCATCATTGTAGTGAGCAAAGGACCGATACTCATATTCAACACTAGAGCAAGCAATGGTGGGTTGCTTTTTAGAGCACTAGGAAATGAGGTTGGAGCCCAAGTAAACAAGATAACCGCTAGTGAAGCGACGAGAGTCAGGATAAGTAGTGCAGTCGGGATCGAAGTAGGCACTGAGTTAAGCAGGATAGGGTTGGGGATCGAACACAAGACCATTGTCAAGAGTTCCTTTGACACACTGAAGGATGCGTTTGGCGGCGACAAGGTCAATAATTCAGGGAGCATAAACTGCGCAATAGTGTTGACGACATAGACGATGTCAGGGCGAGTGAGTGAGATCTTGGAGGCAGCCAACAATTTCGCAAAACTCAGTGAGAGATGCAAGAGGGGAACAGTGGCTTGGATGAGGTTAACCTTGGTAGCAACAGGAGTAGAGGGCGATTGCAGTAAAGGAGGTTGTGTTTCCGGAGATTATGGGCATACTTTAATTGATTTACATGAAGGGAACTGTTCTTGGAAACAACCTGCAAATCCAAGAATAGAGAGGTCCAAGATCTTTGATGTCAAAGCCACCACCCAAAGGATCAATAACTCTATAAAAGACGGGGAGCACTGCAAGTGATAACAATGTCGTCGACATATAATAAGAGGAAGCATGGTGAAAAATAAACAAAGAGGAGACAACAAGGCTCTGGGTGAAACCAGCAACGAGCAAAAAGGAGTTGATGTGATGGAACCATTCACGTGGGGCTTGCTTGAGGCCGTAGAGAACTTTGTGGAGCTTACAAACATGGTAGGGAGGGTTGGATCAACAAAACCAAGAGGTTGAACCATGTACATGTCTTCTTGAAGAAAATCATGGAGGAAGGAATTTTTGACATCAAGTTGACAGAGGTACCAATCACGGGAAATGACAATTCTGAGAACTTTGCGAATGGTGGCAAGTTTGACAACAGATCGGAAGGTTTCATCGTAGTCACTGGTCGATTATTGATGGAAGCCCTTGATGACAAAGCGAGCTTTATATCGCTCGATTGACCCATAAGCTTTTTGTTTGATGTGAAAAACCCACTTGCATCCTACAATGTTGTGGCGGGAGGATGTGGGAACAGGAGACCAAGTGTGGTTTTTGAAGGGATCATTAATTTCCTCTAGATGGCGGAGCTTCACTTGGCATGTTTGGAGGCTTGGGAGAAGCATGTGGGTTCAAGGTTGGTGATGGTGGAGAGGAGTCTTTGGAAAATGATAGCGAATGATGCCATCAGTGGACTGCTTTGGTTTGGAGATGCCGGTGCGCGATCTAATTTGGTTGGGACGATGGTGAGGCGTCATCTAGAGAGGTAGGCATGACCGGGTCCTACAAAATGGGAGATTGAGCCTGCAGGAAAGGAGATGAATTCGGTAGGGCTTGGGCTTGCGGAGGTGTCGGGGTAGGGGGGTTAGGGCTCGGCAAAGGCTACAAAGGTGGACATAATGGGTTAAGTATCCAGTATGCGGAGTGGGATGTGGCTGGTACCTACAAGTTAGAGAGGGGAGGACATCTTCGTGTGGTTGGTACCTACAAGTTAGTGAGGGGAGGACATCTTCATGGAAGATTACATGAAGCAAAATATAGACACGACATGAAGAGGGAACAAGACACCTACAACCTTTGTGAGGAGGAATGTACCCAGAAAGATGCACTCTAAAGAGCGCGAAGAGAGTTTGTGGGGACGTAGGATTCTAGGTGGGGAATTCAAGAGCAATCAAAGGCATGAAGGTGGGGGCATGATGGGGGCTTCTGAAGAGTTTGGGGTTAGGGGATTGCCAATGGAGGGTAGGGTAGGAAGGAGGTTGATGATGTGGACGGAGGTGAGGGCCGTATCGGCCCAATAAGAGGTAGATAAGTGGGCCGTGTGAAGGAGAGTGCGAGTCATGTCTCCGATATGGCAATGTTTTCTCTCAGCAAGCCCATTTAATTTAGGGGTATAGGACAAGAGAGTCGTTGAATTCCATGGGTCCCGCAGAAAACCTCAAAGGTATGGTTAACATATTTGGTACCATTATCACTTTGAAGCGCCTGAATGGTAGAGTGAAAGAGAGTAGAGGCCATAGTAAAGAAGGTGAAGTAAAGAGAGTATGGGCCATGGTAAAAAAGGTGAAGTGAGTGAACACGTTACACTAGCGGTGCGTTGGATATATCCAACAGTAGCGAGAATAATCATCAGTAAATAATGCATAGTATCGAAAGCCACTAACAGAGGGGATATGGTACATCCACACATTAGAATGTATAAGTTGAAAGGGAAATGTAGTATCATTAATATGATTGGAGAAAGGTAATTGAGTGGATTTGCTTATAGCGCAATCCTTGCCAAAAAAAAATAAAATTGTGCGAATGTAAGGACTTGGCTAACATAGGCCCTACACGAAGGGTGGCAAGGGCTTGAGGGGTGCTAGAACTAGGAGAGATGGACAAGTGAAGAAGGTAGAGACCATCTTCACATGGACCCTGAGAAAACAATGCCCTGGTGAGTAAGTCATAAATTTGACACAATTATCTTTGGTGAAATGAGCAATAGACGAGATTTGTGTGAAAGCCGGAGGCTCAAAATACATTACGAAGAGTAGAAGTGGATGAACCTAAGGCAAAGGAAAATTGCTGGTGTGGGTGGTATTCATCGGATTACTATTGCCCATATAGATATTATTGGTACCATTGTAGGGATACAAATTGTGAAGTAGGGTGGAAGGTCGACCATATAGTGGGTAGTGCCGGTGTTAGGGTATCAGATCGGGTCAGTGGTTGTGGCAAGTTGCAGCATGTGGCATTGTCAGAGGTAGGAAATTGAGTGTGGCCATGAAAGAGATGCGAGCATTGGGCATGCGAGTGCTTATTGGTGTTGCAGGTAGGACACCGGGCCGAGGAGGGACCCAAGAAACCATTGGCTGGCGTGGTCTGGAAGATGGCAAGTGGAAAGGGACGCACAGTCTAGTTTTGTTGCCACCAAGCGGGCTGGTGGGGGAGTCGTTGGCGACGGTTCCCGTTGTTGATTATTTTGGTGGCGATTATTACGGTTGTTACTACGATAACCACTTTGATTGTTGTTGGTGTTGCGGTTGGAATGAGGGTTCTGGGTGGAGCGGTTACCGCCCGAGGTAGAAGAGTGGGCAACGGGGTTGTATGGATGCACGGGCGGAGGAGGATAATGAGTGAAATAAGCAGCTTGTTGAGAAGAGGAGAAATTGGTATGATGCAGGTCTTGTGCTTCAAAGACTAGGATGAGAGATCGAAGGTCACCGAAGGATGGCAGAGTGGGGGATTGGAGGATGACATTGCAGAGCATGAGATAGTGAGGTGTAAGACCACAGAGGATGGCCGTGACAAGGCACTCGGGATCCACCGGTTATGGGATGGCAACAAGAGCAACAACAATGGATTTGGCATGATGAAGGTACTCATCAACAATTTTAGAGCCTTTGGACATGTCCATATGTTGGAATTGAAGCTGGCAAGGAACGTTTGAGCAAAATGGCTGCTGAGGCATTCCCAGATGTCCTTGTCATTGTCGGTTTCACAACCAATAGTGAGGGAGATACTATTTTTGGTAGGAGTGGTGGTGATGCCAAAGAGGAAGGGCCGGGTTGGGGGTAGGGCTAGTAATCAGTTTTTTGGTTCAGTTTGTTTGTCGAAACCAAAATCGAACCAATTGGGGAATCGATTTTGGTTTGGTCCGGTTCGAAACTCCAAACTCGTTTCGAACCGAAAATCGGTTGAACCGGTTCAGTTCGATTTTCGACTGGTTTAATCGATTTTTCAATTCTCAATCGTGAGCGTGAGGCATGAATGAGAGACTGAGAGACGTGATCAGCCGTGACTAGTGAGGGGTTAATTGGACACCCACAAATAGGGGTTAATTAGACAAATCAATGCGTTTCACATACAAATTGGGGCTTCCGGGGTTCGGTCCAGTTATGAAGATTTGAAAACCAAAATTGAATTGGTTCCGACTTGATTCGGTTACGTTTTCTTTTTTCTAGTTCGGTTTTTGCTTCGATGTATGTTTTGGGCTTGGTCTGGTTTTTTTGGTCGGTTTTTTCGAGCCGATTAACAGCCCTAGTTGGGGGAGCTTGAGGTAGTTGGGTAGTTAAAATAGTTGGAGTTGGCGGAAGGAAGGAGAAGCACGATAGGTGGAGGAAAGGGTTCAGAGCCATCAATGTATTTGAATAAGTCTTCGCTGACAAGAAACTGCTGCACCTGACAGCGCCATTGAAAGTAGTTGGTTTTATTCTTGAGAAAACTGGTGGTGTTGGGATCGGAGTAGTGGACCAGAGCGAAAGAGGAAGAGGAAGAGGAAGAGGAAGTGGTGGAGGCCATAGAAGAAGGATCATCTAGGATTTCTGGTGAGAGAGGAAACCTAGACCTAGGATGATACCATGTAGAAAAATATTTCCATGTGTATCTCATTCCCACTTTAAACCTATATATAGGATAAAATTATAGAGACCTAATTACAATTGCCTTGCTCACCAAGACAAGACTAAAAAACTTCCTAAGCCAATCTAGAAGATTACAGAGAGATTAGTGGAGATGTGAGAATCTCGCTAACACTTCTGGTCATTCCTAAGCAGTAAGTTCTGGATGAAAAGTGTCGCGAGACACTGTTGTGTGGTCAACATTGAGATCATATCCCAAAGTTATTGTAGAATGTGAAATCTTGCATATTAGACTTAATAGAAATACTGTGGCTGAGTCCGTCAACCGGATCACCAGTTGCAGGTATTGGTCTTAGAGATCTATAACAGATATAAACAGTTAAAATCAATAAACAGTTTAGAAAATGAATGAAAATTAGAAACCTTTTGAAAAAACAAAAATATGGGGTTCGGCCGGGAGGCCAGACAATTAATAATGAATCTCGTGTACATGGTCAAAGGGCGAACCATGTAAATTTTTGTGTTTCCTCTTTGATTACATAGCTCTTACCTTCGACAATTTAGTATTAAAGGATTGAAATCATAACACGGATTGTTAACCTTCACTATCATCTTCTCTAGTGGCTTTGCCTTGGGACATGACTTGTCTGGATACTAATTAACCTGGATTTTATTTTTGCCACCAAGGTCCGATACTATTTTGACATTAAATACTAACTTAATATATCCATTCTCAACAGGTACTGTTCTTCTCGTGAAAACTTGACTATTGACCATGTTTTTCCGATTGCTCATGGTGGAGAATGGAAGTGGGAAAATCTGGTAAGACTAAACATGTTTCTCGTTATGGTTGGCGCCTGTTTCTAAGGGATGGAGAATGAGGTGGGAATGAATGATGAGGAGGAGATTGAATGAAACAAAAACTTGAAAATGAAAGCAACTTAAAATTGTTGTATTCGCTTTATGTAGCATTTCATACACATTTCTTTCATCTTCCTCCCTCCCACCGATCCTTCCTACTTTTAACTCTTTACTGATACGGTGCTCCTTTTCATGGTGAAACAGGTCACTGCATGTGCAAGATGCAACTCGAAGAAAGGTCAAAAGACATTAGAGGAAGCAAATATGAAGCTGACTAAGGTCCCCAAGGTATTTTAAAGCTTTGTTTCCTTGCTAAAATATTTCTTTTTTCCTTTACATGTAAATGACAAGGGTGGGAGTTTGGCTTTAATAATCTCGCAGGCTCCAAAAGACTACGACATACTTGCCATACCTCTAACAAATGCAGCGATTAAGATGCTGAAAGTGAGAAAGGGAACTCCTGAAGAGTGGCTCCAATATCTATCGAAGCCTTCTTCAGAGCCATGACATTCATGGTTGCTCATATAAGTATTTAACTTTTCCTTTTATGTGAATTGTAAAATATTCAACATGTATAGTAACTCCACACACATATACATATATCTGATGTAAGTACAACTAAGGAATAAACAGGTTATTGTGAGATGATAGTGGAAGTAGAATTAAGTGTTCGATGGTGGAAGTATAACTCACAATTTTGGCAAACATATGACATTTGAGATTTTGCAAAATATATTAAGTGCACATTAGAAAATTGTTCTAAGCCCTTTGAGACAACTTGCTGTTTAATGAGCCTAATAATTAATTTTGTTGAACTTTAGGCAAAAAAATACTTGAATTTTTTTTCGCATCAACTATTTTTGGAACATGTCCTGCTATTCAAGATGCCCATTAACTATTTTTTTTCCCATTTTTAAGCAAAAAACTTTAATGTCATTGAAATTTTGTAATAGCGTGCGAAGTAAATCTAGGGATTGAAGGTATTTAGAAAACATTCTCCTTAACTTCAAAGTATCTTACGGAGTAAAGAGAATGGAAACAAAATAAGTGTTTTGATGCTTTTGAAGAAATTTTAAAAATTGATTAGAAATCGTGAGTATATATAGCTCACATTTTTTGTGAAAAATGTAACTGTTGAGATTTCGTAAAATATTTTAATTGCATATTAGGCAGAGTATTAAATGTCATTTGAGACATGTCCTACTATTAAAGATGTTCATTAATTATTTTTTTAGCAGTTTTTATGCAAAAAAATTCAAATTTCATTGAAATTTTGTAACATGATGCAAAAAGAGTTTAGAGTCTGAAGGTCTTTAAAAAAAAAACCCTCTCAACTTCAAAGTATCTTATGGAATGAAGAGAATGAAAAACAAATAAGTCTTTCGATGTTTTTAAAAAAATTTCAAAAATCGATTAAAAATAGTGAGTTATAGCTCACATTATTTATTAAAAACGTAACTGTCTTAATTTCGTGAAAATATTTTAATTGCAAATTAGTCAAAGTATAAATGTTACTTGGGACATCTCCGACCATTCAGGATGCCCATTAACTATTTTTTTTCAGCATTTTTTAAGTAAAAAAAACTCGAATTTTATTGTAATTTTATAACAGGGTGCGAAGTAAGTCTAGGGTCTGAAGGTCTTTAGAAAAAATTTACCTCAACTCCGAAGTGTCTTACAAAGTGAAGAAAATGGCAACATAATAAATATTTTGATGCTTTTGAAGAAATCTAAAAATTGTGAGTTATAACTCACATTTTTTTTTGGTGAAAATGTAACTGTCGCAATTTCGTGAAATATTTTAACTGAAGATTAACTAATGTATAAATGCCGTTTGAGACATGTCTTGCCATTTATGATGCATATTAACTATTTTTTTCGCATTTTTTAAGCAAAAAACTCGAGTTTCATTGAAATTTCGTAACAGGTTGCTAAGTGAGTCTATGGTCTGAAAGTTTTTAGAAGATAACCCCTTAAACTTCAAAGTATCTTACGTAGTAAAAAGAATGGAAACAAAATAAGTATTTAGATGCTTTTAAAGAAATTTCAAAAATCGACTAAAAATGGTGAGTTATATATCTCACATTTTTTTAAGAAATGTCACTGTCGCGATTTCGTGAAATATTTTAACTGCACATTAACCAAATTATTAAATGCTACTTGGGATTTGTTTTGCCATTTAGGATGCACATTAACTATTTTTCGCATTTTTAAGGAAAAAAACTCGAATTTCATTGAAATTTCTTAACAGGGTGCGAAGTGAGTCTAAGGTCATAAGGTGTTTAGAAAACATCCCTTTAAACATCAAAGTATCTTATGGAATGAAGAGAATGGAAACAAAATAAGTATTTCAATGTTTTATAAGAAATTTCAAAAATCAACAAAAAATCGTGAGTTATAGCCACATTTTTTTTTATGAAAAATATAACTTTTGCGATTTCATGAAATATTTTAACAGCACATTAGCCAAAATATTAAATGCCATTTGGGACGTGTGATAGGTCTTCAAATAAGCATTATTTTATATTATTTATACCCTTTATACTTGACTTTTAATATTAAAATAATAAACAATTAAAGAAAATAATAATTTTTGTGGGATTTTTGTAGAAATAAATAAGGCTTGAAATTTAGAGCGTTTTGGCGAAAAAATCGTCTCAATCAGAATTATAACGAAGAAATTATGTACGAAATAAGGATGACCACCGAAATTCGCAAGGAAATTTGGTGGACTCTCTTTAAACCCAAATCTTGCTGCAGCCCAAAATCCAATTCCTAAATTTGACCACAAGTGAAGCAGCCCAGGTTGCGCGAGCCTAGAATGCACGAAGGCCCAATCCAATCCAGACCCGTGCAAGCCCAGCCCAAGGCGCCTATTCTCAGCCCGTTTACCGCCGATTAGGCTCGCTCCTACCGATTTGGAGATGAAGAATTCGACTTCCGTGCGTCGATCCTTCAGTCCTCTTGTCAGCATGCATGCGCTGAGCGGCCTGCCTCTGTCAGCGCATTAGGCGCCGAATTCGCTTCATCCCGTCAGCCAGCCCACGCCGAAGCACCAGTCTCATCCTAACTGCAGTCTCCTAAGTCTACCTGCTCCTAGCTCAACTGTTCTCTGCCAAAAATCAAACTGCTCCAACCTGCTCCACTTTGTGCAGTTTTTCAGTAAATTTCAGCCCTAAATTCAACACAAAATCATCATTAATCATCTTTGTTTATCGTTTCATTATTTTATTTTATTTTTTGTATTTTTATTGAATATTTGTGGCACTCCCCTATTTAAATAAGGAGGACATTTCATTGTTTTAGAGGTCCCCAATTATAGTCTCTTTCCCCCCTTTTATTAGTTCATGTTTCTCTCTTCTTTTAGTTCTTCTTTTTTTTATTTTGTAAATTTATTTTGGGACCATTTGTAACTTCTTTTAATTTTATTCTTATATTTTCTTTTAATCTTTGTTCTTAGGTTTTTCTTTTAACTTCTTTGAATTCACTTTTATATACAATTTTATGCCTTCTAAATGTTTGAGAATATGAATACAATCTCCATGTGTTTTACTTTCTAATTTTCATTTATTTAATAAGTTTTAGTACTTTATACTTCAATTTGATGCGAAATGTCGGTCGCTATCGGTACACTTAGTATTTGATTGAAGAGATTTTAATTTTGGCCGCTGTCGGTGGATTTAATCACAAAATGAAGGTAAATCATGTTGTAAGTGTTTGATGCATATTAATGTTTGACGCATATTAATGGTTGACGCATTTATAATAATGAAAAACGTATGTATGTACTTGAGATGATGAAGGTAGAATTTCGTGATTGGTTCAATATGAGCAGAATAGAAAGAGTTGGTAAAAATTGTGTTTGAAAGAAGTCTTTATTATAATTGTTAATTGTTAATTTAATTATTAGTTAAAATGTAGTTTAGATTACAAATTTTTTCAAACCCCCCTTTAATTCTTTATTATTTTATTCTTTGATTCTTTAATTCTTTGATTCTTTGATTCTGTTATTCTTTCATTCATTCATTATTTTATTCATTTGATTATTCATTATTTTTTCTTACTAACACATTATTAATGTTCCATAATTTCCCCGGTTAAGATCGATTCCTATTTACCAATACTACATGTATACAAAAAGAGTTTAAATTGCATAATACTCGAATTACATGTTTTATTTAATGCGTAGTTTGAGCGTTATTAACGTGTCATGTCATTCAGGATGCCACTAAATATTTTTTTTTTTGCATTTTTTAAGCAAAAAAAAAAACTTGAATTTCACTGAAATTTTGTGACAGGGTGCGAAGTTATCTAATGACATGACCCGTCTCGATCCCCCTAAGATTATAGTGGGACGTGCCATGCTCCCGTCTGACAATCATACTCAAAATACTGAAAAATAACCTTTATGAGTTCAAATATGATCATACAGAGTACACTACCATATTGTATGACAAGGGATAAGTATCTATTATACATGATCGAGCATATATATATATGTCAGTGTAATACAAGTACTAAAACCTACCCCATAGGGTGTCAGGTACGCAACAGTACTGTCTATGCCTCAGCCTCGGTATCTGCCTCTGTCTTTGTATCAGGGCCTGAAGGGTCAATAAAACAGTCAAAATGTGAGTGGACCAAAAATAAATAAGTTATAAACTCATTTTTGCAAAATTCATAGTTTAACCCTCCGTTTTACAAACATGCATGCATGTAATTCAAATCGTGTGAAAGTAATCATTTATATTTAAACACAACATCTGGACACACACATAAGTAAACCACGCCATATAATTTATCCTTGACATCCGCGATGTCTATAACCAATACCAGTCACGATTACCAATGCTACGCGTGCAACTGGGGATCTCATCACCGAGTACTTCCTCAGGATCCAACTCAATGATGTTCGGGGTGATATCAGCATGGGGTTCCTACACAGGATCTATTGCGTCCGGGACGATATCATAATCTTGCACTCATGAGCTTGAGCCTCTCCTCGGAATCACTCATCACAGGCAGTGCACTGTGACTAGTCCAGGATCCTCGACGTCTAGAGAAGACTAACCAACTCACCCAGGATGGTATATGTGGAATCGTAACAAAATCCGGTGAAAAATCATTTATGTCTCCAATCGAATTAAACACTGTTCAATGAGGCCTATGCCCGAGACATAATTCTCACAAATCTGTTCCACAAAAACCACCCGAAAATCGTGGCCAGAACTTGTTTGTAAACCAAGATTTAACGTTATTCAAATCCAGTTGAAATGCATTCTTTCCTTTCAATTTCCCGTTGACTCTAAATCTAAGTCAAATCATCATTCCATCGGGTCTCAAGCCCAAAACCTCGTTTTCACAAAAATTCGTAAAATATTTCATAAACTGATGATTACAATCCACTTCATCAAATAACAATATCAAAATATTTCAACTTAAATCATGTAATAAAGCATTTAAGACAGTTATGCATGCATTTCAGTTCTAAAATAAACAATCCACTCACACTCGGTCCACCTTGTGTGCGAAACCTCAACGTTATATCTATCACCGAGCTAGTCCAAAGTCTCCGGGCTTGTCCAAATCATGTCTAAGGGTCACTAATGTGCTATATAAGTTCATACACCAAACCCTCACAAAGGCCGATACCAGAAACGCGTCCCTGACAAGTTTTCCGAGGCTAAAAATCTCTAAATGACCAACCAAATGGTCTCCGATCGACCTAAAACCACCACCATTGGATTCAGATCGTGGAAACCTTTTGAACATGACAGATTTGATCTCGAAAATCGTGTCCACACGTAGGTCAAAGTCTGGTCAACGCTGGTCTACATCGATCAACGTTGGTCAATGGCTGACGTCAGTATGATGTTATGCTGACGTTAGCCTGACAGGTCTGACATCTGTTTGGTCTGACGCATGCCACGTGTCACTCTCCAATTGGTCCACGTATCCTGCCACGTGTCCCTGACACCTCTAACACACAGCCACGTGGTACCACTCTATTGGTCCACGTGTTCTGACAGTGTTGACTGAATCTACCACGTCAGTTTCCACGTAGGCCTGACATGTCCTGACACCCTGCAACTTGGCACCACCTGATTGGTCCATGTGGTTAGACATGTTGGCATGCCAGCTGCTATCTGTGTCTGACAACTTGCCATGTGGCATCACCTGATTTGCCACATGGATTTACATGTTTGATAGGATGATGACATGGACTACCACGTCATCATTGTCAACCTCTAGTCGGGTCGACCTGTTTCTCTGTAACGGGTCGATCTCACCAGCGACCCTACCTGACTCGATCTCACTCATTCCTCAACTATTTTCGACCATTTTTTTTCTTACATGCTTGCAATGATCTAGTAATAGTTCTGTGGACTCAAAATCGATAACATGGGTCTAGAAATCACCTATCAAGCTTGGTGATTTTTGGACAACCTTCAACCTCGATTTCCAGCTAGTTCCCACATCCAAAGTCCTTCCATTTGATCCCAGTGTGCTCGTCTAGTCCTTAGGAATCATTTTCGATCATCAAAACCGTCCAACCAACCCTAAAACTCAAACTTCGAATTTGAACTTAAACAGCTTACCTCTCGATTTTTCGGTCACCGTGCACGGTTTTCCAAGCCGTTGCCATTATCCTCTTCGTCTCGTCTCACTATGTCACTCTCTTTTTCACACGGATATCAAAGGATGAGGGAATGTGAATGTGGGTGTGGGATTTGAGTTTCGGGTGTAATGGAAAACCCAAGGATGAAGATGATACATGAACCTAATGTTTGGGGGGTTGGGCCAATTAGATGAGTGACATGTCAGGCCCCGTCCCAATCCCCCCGGGATTAATGTGGGACGACCCTGATCCCGTCTGACACGGAGTGTCAGCCAAGGGAAATTTCTAACCTTAGCCCTCTCGGGGTTCAGAGTACGCTAGAATCCGGAGGAGGTGTGTGATATCTCGGTCTCTGCTACAGTCCACATCCGCTATCAACCTGAAGGGCAGTCAAAAAATTTAAAAGTTTTGAGTGGACAAAACAAATCATTTATAAAAACATTTAATCGAAGACATTTGTACCCTTCACTAAAAAGCATGCATGCATTCAAAAACCGTTTAACCAAAAGAACCATATGTGGGAACTAAGCCCAAAACCATAATCGAAAGAACCATAAAGATCCAACCATACGGGCCACTGCCCTAATCCATGTGGGACTCAGCCCAAAACCTGTATACATCACATATCATATCTCATATATCATATATACATATAAATCACACAACCAATCTTGTCACGGTTTCCAAAGCTACGCGCGTGCTACTTAGGGTCTAAAGTCCAAGTCTCTCAGGGTCAACCAGGTCAGTGTCCGTAAACCAATGGCCCTCCCCGAGGTTATAATACTAGCCCTCCTGAGAGTAAGATACCCAACGGGGGCAACTTCACTCAGTTAGTGCTCCGTGACTACTCCGGGGTCCACCCAGGCCAACGACCCTCCCCGGAGGAGACATTCCAAATAAAGAAAGGTACATGAATATGTATATATATATATATATATATATATAGGAAACATCTTTAGAACCTTTCAAAGGATTCATGCCATTCATATACATCTAGAAAACATCCTTAGAATCTTTCAAGGGTTCATGTCGATTCTCATAAACCGTCATGAACATGGAAATCCATTTAGGGTCCCCGACCCGAAATCATCAATGTAAGGTAACTGGGTCTCGTGCCCGAACATATGACTCAGCTGGGCATCGTGCCCGATATCTCAGGGTCAGTCACGACTCCGATCGTAGTGATGTGTGCAACCAACCATCCAGGACCGCCCTAAATCCTAGTATGTTGCCGTGAACGTATCACCCGATGCCACCACCACAAGATCATGGTACACCCATCACCGATCGATATCCTGAACCGTCAGCACTCCGAAGTCGAGCCTCCATCGGCTGCCCGACCATGGATCGTGCATCGTGACCTCTCCGAAAGGAACACATCCCAATCCGGAGGCGAGCGTCGTATCGTCTGTCGCCGTGCACATAGCACCTGCCGCGACCACGATTCAGACCCGTAGGCCATCAATAGGGTCATATGCCCGAGACAAAACCAACTGGGTCTCATACTCGAGTTTATCCATTGAAATCCAAATCCATTACCTTTAAACCAATAAGGAAATACAAACCCGTATTGGCATCGTATAAGGTCGAAATCTTGAAATACGTGCCAATACGTAACCACACACAAATGCACTCATGGCATCACCAAACATGTATTAAAACATATAATAAACATTTATGCGTGCACCAATTTAGAAAACAAGGTCCACTCACAGACCGTCCGACTACCGCTTTGATATGCGTGCCATACGGCTCTTCCAAGCCAATCACCATCACCGGGACTTCCAAACCTGTCCAACATTTATCCCTAACTATGGACAAAATGGTCATTTCACATAAAATTTCTGAATTTAGAATTTAATTAAAGTCCGGGGTGTTACATCTAAGGTCTGAAGGTCTTTAGAAAACATTCTCCTCAACTTCAAAGTATCTTATAGTGTGAAAAAAATGAAAACAGAATAAGTATTTGGATATTTTTGAAGAAATTTCAAAAAATCGACTAAAAATCGTGAGTTGTAGCACACATTTTTTTTTTTGTGAAAAATGTAACTACCGCGATTTCGTGAAATATTTTAACTGCACATTAGTCAAAGTATTAAATTCCATTTGGGACATGTCCTGCCATTCAGGATGCCCATAAACTATTTTTTTTTCTCGTTTTTTAAGCCAAAAAACTCAAATTTCATTGAAATTTTGTAACATGATGTGAATTGAGTCTAGGGTCTTGAGGTCTTTTGAAAACATCCTCCTTAACTTCAAAGTATCTTACGGAGTGAAGAAAATGGAAACAGAATAAGTAATGTGATGGTTTTGATGAAATTTCAAAACTCGATTAAAAATAGAGAGCATCACATTTTTTTTTGGAAAAATGTAACTGTTGCAATTTCATGAAATATTTTAAATGCACATTAGCCAGAATATTAAATACCATTTGATACATGTCCTGCCAATCAAGATGCCCATTTTTTTCGCATTTTTTAAGCAAAAAACGCGAACTTTATTGAAATTTTTTAATAGGGTGCAAAGTGAGTATAGTGTCTAAAGGTCTTTAGATAACTTCCCCCTCAACTTCAAAGTATCTTACGGAGTAAAGAGAATGGAAAAAGAGTAAGTATTTCGATACTTTCGAAGAAATTTAAAAAATCGACTAAAAATCGCGAGTTATAACTCATATTTTTTTTTGTGAAAAATGTCACTGTCGCGATTTCTTGAAATATTTTAACTGCACATTAGCCAAAGTATTAAATACCATTTGGGATATATCTTATCAGTCAAGACGCCCATTAACTAATTTTTTCGAATTTTTTAAGCCAAAAGACTCGAATTTCATTGGTATTTTGAAATAGGGTGGAAAGTGAGTCTAGTGTCTGAAGGTCTTCAGAAAATTTCCTGTCCAACTTCAAAGTATATTACGAAGTGAAAAGAGCGGAAACAGAATAAGTATCTCGATGCTTTTGATGAAATTTCGAAAGTCGATTAAAATCGTGAGTTATAGCACAAATTTTTTGTGAATTGTAAATGTCGCGATTTCGTGAAATATTTTAACTGCACTTTAATGTCATTTGAGACATGTTCTGTCATTCATGAGATATTTTTACTGTACATTAACCATAGTATTAAATACCATTTGGGACATGTCCTGCCATTCATGATGCATATTAACTATTTTTTTTGCATTTTTAAAACTAAAAAACTCCAATTTCATTGAAATTTTGAAACAGTGCGAAGTGAGTCTAGGGTCTGAAGGTATTTTGAAAATATCCCCCTCAACTTCAAAGTATCTTACGGAGTGAAGGGAATGAAAACAGAATAAGTTTTTCGATGCCATTTGGGACATGTCTTACCATTCAGGACGCCCATTAACTATTTTTTTTCACATTTTTTATAGCAAAAAAACTCGAATTTCTTTGGAATTTTGTAACAGGATGCGAAGTGAGCATCAAGTCTGAAGGTCTTTAGAAAACTTCTCGTGCACGAGGAATATCTTACGAAGTGAAGAGAATGAAAACAAAATAAGTATCTCGATGTTTTGATGAAATTTCAAAAGTCGACTAAACCGCATGAGTTATATAGCACAATTTTTTTTTTGTGAAAAATGTAACTGTCGCGATATTATGAAATATTTTAACTGCACATTAGCCAAAGTATTAAATACTATTTGAGACATGTCCTGCCATTCAGGATCCCATTAACTTTTTTTTTTGCGTTTTTTGACAAACAAAATTCGAATTTCATTGAAATTTTGTAATAGGGTGCGAAATGAGTCTAGAGTCTGAAGGTCTTTTGAAAACATTCCCCTCAACTTTAAAGTATCTTATAGAGAGAAGAGAACGAAAACATAATAAATATTTTGATGATTTTGAAGAATTTTCAAAATAGATTAAAAATCACGAGTTCACATTTTTTGTGAAAAATGTAACTATCGCGATTTCGTAAAATATTTTAACGACGCATTAGCCAAAGTAATAAATATCATTTGGGACTTGTCCAGTCTATCAGGATGCCCATTAACTATTTTTTTTCTTCGCATTTTAAGCATAAAATTGCGAATTTCGTTGAAAATTTATTGCATGGTGAAAAATGAGTCTGTGGTCTGAAGGTCTTTAGAATACATCTCACTCAACTTCAAAGTATCTTATAGAGTAAAGAGAATGAGAACATAATAACTATTTCGATACTTTTGAAGAAATTTAAAAAATCGACTAAAAATCGTGAGTAGCTCACATTTTTCTTGAAAAATGTAACTGTCGTGTTTTCGTGAAATATTTTACCTCCACATTGGCCAAAGTATTAAATGTCATTTGGGACATGTCCTGTCATACATGATGCCCATTAACTATTTTTTTCATATTTTTTAAGGAAAAAACTTGAATTTCATAGAAATTTGGTAAGAGGGTGAGAAGTGAGCCTAGGTTCTTAAGGTCTTTAGAAAACATCCCCCTCAACTTCAAAGTATCTTACAGAGTAAAGAGAATGGAAACATAATAAGTATTTCGATGTTTTTGAAGAAATTTAAAAAATCGACTAAAAATTGTGAGTAGCTCACATTTTTTGTGAAAAATTTAACTATCGCGATGTCGTGAAATATTTTAACTGTACATTCACCAAAGTATTAAATGTCATTTGAGACATGTCTTGCCATCAGGATGCGAAGTGAGTGTAGGGTCTTAGGTGTTTAGAAAATATCCCCCTGCACTTCAAAGTATCTTACAGAGTGAAGAGAATGGAAACAGAATAAGTATTTCGATGCTTTTAACGAAATTTCAAAAATCGCCTAAAAATCGTGAGTTATAGCACACATTTTTTGTGTGAAAAATGTAGCTGTCACGATTTCGTGAAATATTTTAACAGCACATTAGCCAAAGTGTTAAATGCCATTTGGGATATGTCCTGCAATTCAGGAAGCCCACTAACAAATTTTTCGCAATTTTTAAGCAAAAAACTCGAGTTTCTTTGAAATTTTGTAACAGGGTGTGAAGTGAGTCTAAAGTCCGAAGGTCTTTAGAAAAAAATCCCCCTCAACTTCAAATTATCTTACGGAGTGAAGGGTTTGGAAGCAAAATAAGTATTTCGATAGTTTTGAAAAAAATTTAAAAATCGACGAAAAAATCGTGAGTTAGCTCACATTTTTTTGTGAAAAATGTAACTGTCGCAATTTCATAAAATATTATAACTACACATTGGCCAAAATGTTAAATGATATTTGAGACATGTCTTGTCATTCAGGATGCCTATTAACTATTTTTTTCGTATTTTTTAAGCAACAAAACTCAAATTTCATTGAAATTTCGTAACTGGGTGCGAAGTGAGGCCAGGGTCTTAAGGTCTTTAGAAAACATCCCCCTCAACTTCAAAGTATCTTACGGAGTGAAGAGAATGGAAACAAAAATAAGTGTTTTGATGTTTTTGAGGAAATTTAAAAAATTGACTAAAAGTAGTGTGTTATAGCTCACATTTTTCGTGAAAAATGTAACTATCGTGATTTCGTGAATATTTTAACTGCACATTAGCCTAAGTATTAAATGTCGTTTGAGACATCTCTTGCTATTGAGGATGCCCATTAAGTATTTTTTTTGCATTTTTTAAGCAAAAAGAAAAAACGAATTTCATTGAAATTTTGTAACAGGGTACGAAGTGAATGTAGGGTTTTAAGGTCTTTAGAAAACGTCTCCCTAAACTTCAAAATATCTTACGAAGAGAAGAGAATGAAAAAAAAAAAATAAGTATTTTGATACTTTTGAAGAAATTTCAAAAATCGACTAAAATGTAACTGTCGAAAAAAGTAACTGTCACGATTTCGTGAAATATTTTAAGTGCACGTTAGCCAGAATATTAAATGGCATTTGGGACATGTCCCTTTTTTTTTTTTTTGCATTTTTTAAAGTAAAGAAACTCAAATTTCATTGAAATTTAATAACAGGGTGTGAAGTGAGTCTAGGGTTTGAAAGTTCTTAGAAAACATCTCTCTCAATTTCAAAGTATCTTACAGAGTGAAGAGTGTGGAAATAAAATAAGTATTTTGTTGCTTTTGAAGAAATTTCAAAAATCGACTAAAAATCATTAGTTATATCACACATTTTTTTGTGAAAAAATGTAAATGTCGCGATTTCGTGAAATATTTTAAATGCTCATTAGCCAAAGTATTAAATACCATTTGGGACATGTCATGGCATTTAGGATGTCCATTAATTATTTTTTTTTCGCATTATTTAAGCAAAAAAACTCAAATTTCATTTAAATTTTGTAACAAGGTGTGAAGTGAAGCTATGGTCTTAAGACCTTTAGAAAACATCTCCTTTAACTTCAAAGTATCTTAGAGAGTGAACAGAATGAAACCAAAATAAATATTTCGATGCTTTTGAGGAAATTTCAAAATAGACTAAAAATCGTGAGTAGCTCACATTTTTCTTGAAAAATTTAACTATCGAGATTTCGTGATATATTTTAACCGCACATTAGCCTAAGTATTAAATGTCATTTGGGACACGTCCTGCCATTCAGTATGCCCATTAAGTATTTTTTCGCATTTTTTAAGGAAAAAAAACTCAAATTCCTTTGAAATTTTATAACAGGGTGCGAAGTGAGTGTAGGGTTTTAAGGTCTTTGGAAAATATCCCCCTAAACTTCAAAGTATCTTTCGGGGTGAAATGAATGGAAACAAAATAAGTATTTCGATACTTTTGAAGAAATTTCAAAAATTGACTAAAAATTGTGAGTTATAGAGCACATTTTTTGTGAAAAAAGTAACTGTTGCGATTTCGTGAAATATTTTTACTGCATATTAACGAAAGTATTAAATACCATTTAGGACATGTCCTGCCATTCAGGATGCCCATTAACTATTTTTCCGTATTTTTTAAGCAAAAAAAACTTAAATTTCATTGAAATTTTGTAATAGGATGCGAAGTGAGTTTAGGGTCTGTAGGTCTTTAAAAATCATCTCCTTTTCAAGTTCAAATTATCTCACGCGGCGATGAGAACAAAATAAATTAAATATGTTGACGTTTTTGTTGAAATTTCAAAAACCGACTAAAAGTTACAGTTTTTGTGAAAAGTACATCTCTTGGGATTTTGTGAAATATTTTAATAGCTCATTAGCAGAAATATTACAAATAATTTGTGACATGTCCACCATTCAAGTTGCCCTATTTAATTTTAGGCATTTTTTTAAGTAAAAAAAATTTTAAATTCTAATGAAATTTCGTAATATTGTCCAGTAGTGACTATAGGGGTTTCGCAAAATAACTTACAAAGTGATGACAATAGAAATAAAACAAGTATTTTGATGTTTTTGTAGGAATTTCAAAAGCTGACTAAGAATTGGTTGTATAGCTCACCGTTTTTATGAAAAATGCATCCTTGAGATTTTGTAAAATATTTTAATTGCACATTAACCAAAATATTATAAATCATTTGAAACATATCCTACTATCTATGGTGCCCATTTACTATTTTTATGCTTTCAGTTAAATTTCGTAACGGGATCCGATAATGACTAGGTATTGAAGGTAATTGGAATACCTCCCCATCAACTTCAAAGCATCTCATGCGGCGATGAGGATAGAAATAGAATAAGTGTTTTAATGTTTTTGTTGAAAATTCAAAAATCGACTAAAAATCATGAGCTATAGCTCACATTTTTTTTTTCGTGAAAAATACGTCTTGCAGGATTTCACAAAATATTTTATCAGCACATTAGCCAAAGTATTATAAATCATTTGGGACATATCTTACCTTCAAGGGTGCCCACTTTCACGGGATCCGAAAGTGACTCTGGGGCCTGAAGGTGATTAGAAACCCTCCCCTCAACTTCAAAATATTTTATAGTGGTGTGAATGGAAATAAAACAAGTATTTTGATTTTTTTGTTGAAATTTCAAAAACTAACTAAAAATCGCTGATTATAACTCATCGTTTTTATGAATAAGTTTTTTGACATTTTGTGAAATATTTTAGCAACACATTAACCAAAATATTATAACTCATTCGAGACATATCTTACCATTTAGGGCGTTTATTAATTATTGTTTATGCATTTTTTAACTAAAAAAAATCGAATTTCAATAAAAAAAATTTAACACAACTTGGAAGTGACTCGGGTTTGGTGACATTAGAAACTCTCCCTCTCCAACTTCAAAATATCTTATGGAGTGATGAGAAAAGAAATAAAATAAGTATTTTGATATTTTTGTTAAATAGACTAAAATTCGTTGGTATAGCTCACAATTTTTATAAAAAATAAGTCATTCAGAATTTCAAGAAATAATTTAAGAAATGTAAATATTGAGATTCTGCCAAATATTTTAAGAGTACATTACAAGAATTTTATTAAGCCCTTTAAGAAATGTCCTCCCGTGTCCCGTCTATTGACCCTAATAATTATGTTTTGTTGACACTTGAGTTTAGGTTTACAAGGAGGAATCTTGAAGCTCACTACTGGAGGCGAGAAGTACGAATGGCTGCTGCTGCTTCTTTATCCTCTCTTTTATCATGCACTTCCTCATCAAGTGGTAGAGGATCTGACGACACTTGCACTAGTTTATTTTCAGGGCTATCATTTCCCTGCACATGTTGCTCTAAATTCACTTGGACTGCTGATAGCTGAGCATCTTTAGTAGTTGGGGTCGGATGATGTTCAACCACTGCTGGTCTTCCTTCTTGTCTAGAGACCACTTCCTCGTCTCTCTGGACAACAACACTATCAGTATTAGTTGGGAGACCACGCGCTTCTTCTGCCTCAATATAGTCTGTTGGGACACGGCCCAGTGGGGATTTCAGAGCATCAGCATCAGTGATTCCAGCTATTACCTTTCGTTCACCAGCCTCTTGATGGTCTCTATCATTGACCTCCTCTACATTGCAGAAAGGTTTCAGAATAGAATCTTCATGAATGCAATCGCTCCCAGTATTCATCTCCACAACTGGAGATTTCTCACCCAAGTCAGCTTCTTCTTCCATTGTGCTTCCTAGTTTGGATTCATTTTCAGTTGCATTTATAGCAGCGGGAAAAGACTGGAAAGCGTCCCAATCCTCTTCATCCTCTTGAATTCTTTGCTCATCAGAAACGGTATGCACTGTGGTGGCCGATGGTGGAGGTTTCTCTTTGCTTGCCTCTGTTGGCAATGGTAATTTTATCTCTAATGGAGCTGTTGGCTTCGTCTGTGTTGCATTATGCTCTTGTGTGACAGACGCACGGATGAACCCCTGAAAGGAAAGGACGATGGACCATTGAAAATTATGTTTGTATGAGTCCAAAATAGTAGAGCATGTGTGTAAAACCGTGTACACTAACCCCTATAGACTGCTAAACTTATATAGCTGTAGACACTACACATCTGGACCTGTAGAATTAAGACAGACATGTACACACTAGATTCACACATCTGTCCTAGGTAGTTACTAGCAGTTAATGGCTGATTAACTGCTGCTTAAGATAAGTTTAAGACAACAATATCTGTCTAACCTTATCTCTCTGTAAAGCCCTATAAATATAGCCGTAGGCTATGCAAATAATACAAGGAAAATTTACCATTTCTACATGGTATCAGAGCCTACACGGCTGATCACCTTCTGATCCTCCCTCCTCTCCCACCATGGCTAGTGATTCCTGTGCCTCTCCCTCAATATCACCGAATCAAGTTTCAACCCTAGTCTCTATCAAACTTACAGAATCCAACTATCTTCTCTGGGAAAGCCAGATCAAACCCTTTCTGATCGGACACAACTACTGGAGGTTCATTGATGGAACTCACTCCCCTCCTTCTCCAACCCTCCAACCATCGGCCACCACTGAATCCTCTCCCCAATCTGATGCCTCATCCTCTGCTCTCACTAACTCTGGAATGCTTATCCCTAATCCTGCGTACCAACAGTGGTACCAGATTGACCAAACCCTCATCAGCATGCTTCGAGCAACACTGACAGAACCAGTCATGTCCCAAGTTGTTGGCTTGAACACTTCCCGTGAAATCTGGGAATGCCTTCGCCAGAACTTCTCTCAACAGTCACTGGCAAATGCCACTAACCTTCGATTCCAACTCATGTCTCTCACTAAAGGCTCCCTCTCCATCTCTGAATATCTCTCTCAAGCCAAAACACTTGCAGACTCTCTTGCTGCAATTAATGAACCCTTTTCTTCCCGTGACCTAGTCACGGCTGTCTTACGTGGTCTTGGCCCAGAATACATCATGCTTGTGACAGCCATGCTTAACTTCCCACCCCTCCCTCCTTTCACTGATCTTCGAGCCCGTCTCTTGTCTTTTGAGGCACAGCAAGCCTCCACCCTACACCCTGCCCACCCACCCACAGCCTTATACACGGCCTCACATCACTCTGCTCCTCCCCGTGGCCACTATGATTTTCAAAGAGCACCCATACCAGGTCGTGGCTCCCGGTTTCCAAACCGCCGTGGAAACCACCGCTACTCCTCTCCCAATCCTTCCCCCGGTGTCCTGGGCTCTTCCCCCTTTCCCGTCAACCGCCCAACTGGCCCCCAATGTTGGTCCAGCAACCGTTTCGGCCACCTTGCTACTCACTGCCCCAATCTGTCCCAGTCCACAGACCACAATTTGTCCCAAGCCTTCGCAGGTCTACATCTAGCCAATGTATCAAACCCAAATTGGTACCCGGACACTGGTGCTACTCACCACGTCACCATGAATCCTCCCTGCACCTCTCAGCCTTCCCCATCCACCCCGGATCAGGTCATGATTGGCAATGGTGAAACCCTCCCTATCCAGCAAACTGGTACAGTCCAATTCTCCTCTGGTCCCTTTCATTTTAATCTCTCTAATGTTCTCTATGTTCCGTCTATACAAAAGAATCTTCTATCTGTCTCTCAATTCACTCAAGATCAAAAAGTCAAAATCACTTTCCTTCCCCACCAATTTCTAATCCAGGATCTCCAAACTAATCAAGTTTTGTTTCAGGGCCCCTGTAAAGATGGCCTTTACAGGATCTCACCACAACAAGCCCCACCCCAGGTCTTCCTCACTCGTGCTGCTCCCTCACTTTGGCATCGGCGCCTTGGACACCCTTCTTCCAAAGTGCTTCGCATGGTGACAACAAAGAATAAATTATGTTTCCCTGTACCTTTCAATTCTATCCCCTTTTGTAATCAATGTGCTCTAAATAAAAGCACCAGACTATCCTTTTCCTCTGTTGTACATCAATCAATAAAACCGTTTGATTTAGTACATTCTGATGTTTGGATGTCTCCTGTCATTTCTCTCTGGTTTTCGCTACTATGTCCTATTCACTGATGACTACACTAGATTCACTTGGATATTTCCCTTACGCCACAAATCTGCAGTTTTCCACCATTTCTCTAAATTTTACTCCTATGTTCAGACTCAATTCCGCACCAACATCACTCAGTTTCAAAGTGATGGAAGCACTGAATACACCAACCACCAGTTCCAAACCTTTTGCTCCCTTCATGGCATTCACCATCGCTTTTCCTGCCCCCACACCCCTCAACAAAACGGGTTAGCTGAGCGCAAACACCGTCACATCTCAGAAATGGGGAGAACTCTCCTCCATACAGCCGGCCTTCCTTGTTCCTAATGGGCAGATGCCCTAACAACTGCAGTTTTTCTCATCAATCTCCTTCCCACACCTACCCTCAACTGGACGTCACCATACACCAAAATTTATGACCGTCCACCTCCATACCACATTCTAAAAACCTTTGGCTGCTCCTGCTTCCCCTTCCTTGGTGCTTACACCAAACACAAACTCCAAAGTCCCAGCCTACCCTGTGTTTTTCTTGGCTACAGCCCTCATCATGCTGGATACCGTTGCCTTCATGTCAAAACAGGCAGAGTCTACATCAGCCGCCATGTTGTGTTCAATGAACTTGACTTCCCTTTCCCGAAGTCATCCACACCTCCCCCTCCTCTTTCCTTCACCCCTCTGGTCTCCATCCCACTTTCTCACCCTTCTCCGGTACCACCAGCACCGTCTCCCACTACTACTTCCCCCCAGTCCTCCCCACCCTTCTCACCACCAGCAAACTCTTCTCACAACCTGTCATCCTCCACCACCCCTCCTCCCCCTCCCAGTCTACACTCCCAACCCTCCCACCCTTCCCGACCACCCAATACTCATCCTATGACTACTCGCAGCAAGGCTGGGATTTCCAAGTCTAGAAATCTCCTATTCACCTCCCGGTATCCCCTGCCCCAGGCCTACACCACTACCAAACTTGCAACAGCCGAACCCACAACCTACACCCAAGCCTCCAAATCTCCTGCATAGACAGCTGCAATGCAAACAGAATATGATGCTCTGATGAAGCAGCAAACTTGGTCCCTGGTTCCCCTCCCTCCTCATGCTAATGCAGTGGGCTGCAAGTGGGTTTTTCGTCTCAAGCAACGTGCTGATGGCTCTGTTGAACGCCACAAAGCCAGACTTGTTGCCAAAGTCTTCCATCAGCAAGAAGGCCTAGACTACTATGAAACCTTCAGTCCAGTTGTTAAACCAACCACAATCCGTGTGGTTCTGTTCATTGCTGTTTCCCTTGGCTGGCCCCTCCGTCAACTCGATGTCACCAATGCCTTCCTCCATGGCACCTTAAACGAAGAGGTCTACATGGTTCAGCCCCCTGGCTTCACTGATCCTAACCACCCTCATCACGTGTGCCGCCTACATAAGGCACTCTACGGCCTCAAGCAGGCCCCTAGGGCTTGGTTTGCCCGTTTCAGCAGTTTCCTCCTACAATATGGCTTTCACCAAAGCAGGGTAGATCCTTCCATGTTTGTTTTTCATCGCCCGACATGTATCCTCTATCTCCTATTATATGTGGACGACATCATCTTAACCGGCAACTCACCAAAGGCCCTGTCAACCTTTATGACTTCCCTAGCCAATGCCTTCGACATAAAAGACCTGAGCTCACTCCACTACTTCCTTGGTATTGAAGCTCGACCCACCCCAACTGGCCTAGACCTCACCCAAGACAAATACACGGTTGGGCTTCTCCACCGCAGCGGCCTAGCTGATTGCAGGCCTGCACCTACCCCTGTAGCCTCCAAACACGTCCTCTCTGCCACTAATGGACAGCCACTCACAGACCCCTCTGCATATCGACAACTGGTTGGAACCCTCCTCTACTTAACCCTCACAAGGCCGGACATTTCCTATGCTGTACAGAATGTTGCCCAGTTCATGAGCAAGCCAACAGATGCCCACCTCACTGCTGTAAAGCGCATCATCAGATACCTCAAAGGCACCTTAGGCACAGGTCTTCACCTTCAGCGCTGCAGATTTCCCCTTACCCTCCAAGCATACTCAGATGCCGATTGGGCAGGATGCCCTGACACCCGCCGCTCAGTCAGTGAGTTCTGCGTGTTCCTCGGTTCCAACCTCATATCCTGGTGTGCCAAGAACCAGAAAACTGTTTCTCGTTCCAGTTCAGAGGCTGAATACCGGGCCCTAGCCTACACTTGTGCCGACACAATCTGGATCCTAAGCCTCCTACAAGACCTGCAAATTCTACCACAGTTGCCCCTACTTCTCTACTGCGACAACATGAGTACTGCCCACATGACAGCAAACCCGGTGTTCCATGCTCGTACCAAGCACATTGCCATTGACTACCACTTCCTGTGTGAAAGAGTTGCCGCTGGCACCCACCGTGTTCTCTTTGTTCCTTCAGCTAATCAACTAGCTGACCTCTTCACCAAAGGACTCCCTATTTCCCGTCACAAACACCTTGCCTCCAAACTTGTCACCCCGAGGGTGCCTAGTTTGCGGGGGGATGTAAAACCGTGTACAATAACCCCTATAGACTGCTAAACTTGTATAGCTGTAGACACTACACATCTGGACCTGTAGAATTAAGACAGACATGTACACACTAGATTCACACATCTGTCCTAGGTAGTTACTGGCAGTTAATGGCTGATTAACTGCTGCTTAAGATAAGTTTAAGACAGCAATAACTGTCTAACCTTATCTCTCTGTAAAGCCCTATAAATATAGCCGTAGGCTATGCAAATAATACAAGGAAAATTTACCATTTCTACAATGTGGCTCCCAAGTCGTCCAGTTAGCTGCAGAACCCATAGAAAAATATATTCTTTCCCAAAATACTTATCCAATACTCTTTCTAACTTTAGATTGAGGACAATGGAACAAAATACCAGTCTTCAATCTTGAACAGCATGAGCACCCAACAAAAAAGAACATTATTATAACAAGAAATTTCTACTGAGCTTTACAAAATCTGAAACCGTTTACCAGCACTCATAGTTTCATAATAAGTTTTACAATGATGAAGCCTAATATTTTCAGTAATAAGCATATCTATACCACAGTAAAAGAAAAAGGCACCTGAAGTTGCTGTCGGTGTGTGACAGGCATAGACAGCAATACATCCTTGAAGTGAGCTGCTGAAGAAGGAACTTGAGCAAGATGAGACACAAGCCTTACAGCAGAACTTCTTAATGTATTAACCTCCTGTCAATAATAAATAGTTAGAAAATCATCGGTCAAGGAAGTGATAAGCAGCAGTATATATTTAAAGGTTACTTATTTTATCACCTGTGAAGAACCTTCTTCTGATGCCTTGAAAACCACAACTACGGCTTCCAGGAGTAAATGCATAAAACCTCTCTGACAATCACTAGGTTTTGAAAGTGTTTGCAGCAGTACAAAGAGTCTTAAGCACTCACCAGCAAGAGTTGCTGATTTTGCAGTTACAGGTTTCTGTGAAAGAAAGAATAGTACTCCATGAGAATTAAAAATATCAAAAACAAAAAGGGAAACAAGAATAATTTGTAAATCCGAAAAGATATCTAAAAGGATATCTATAAATACCTTTAATGAATTCTGGATTATTACAAACAAATCTGCAGTAAGTTCCCCAACAAAAAGCATTAAAAATTTGTTATCCTCCACATGTGTGCTTTTCTGTAGAAAACTCTTTAGCACCTGTAACCCAATTGCTTGAACCTGTGCACAAAAGGAAATCTATAATATCAGTTGAAACATGTACTCAAAAATCATGACCGTAATGATACAGCATACATATGGATGTACCTGTATATTTGAGTCGGTGAGTGCAGTTTGGACACATTTAGTGCAATGTTTAAACATAGTATAATAGACAGAATCACCATCTCTATTCCCTTCAAGAAAATCTATTTCATAACCTAGCTTAGCAAATGATATAGTCTGTTCAAGAGCAAAGGCAAGCTTTGTTTGCAGTAATATGAGCATGTCAGATCTCTTCTTATTCTCCTGCAGATGAGTGCACTCGATGCAATCTTTCGTCAAATCAGTGATTGCATTTAGACAAGTTCCCAATATTTGTCGCATATGAAGAATTCCATCTTCACCAACACTAGATTTATCTGCAATGTGAATTTTAATTAGGCCAAAATCAAGAAGTCAGTGTCCATTAATAATCTGGCAAAACAACGAATTTATCAATGTTTTGATGTTGTCCTTCAAAAATTTCTAACTTTTTTCCTCTAGTTGTGTACTTGTGTGTAATATTCCCCTTTTACAATTTTCCGGTTATGTAGAATCTCACTGATATCAAGCTCAATTTTCCATTCGGTAGAATTTCAGGATTCAATGATTTACATTTAGAAGCCAATAGGCAGATTTATACAAGTATGTTTGGGAGATAAGACTAAACAGTTATCTCCCATCTTTGTCTGAAATAGGACATCTGTCCTATATATAATTAACTGTAATAAACTAACACCTGATGACAGGTGTCCAACTAATCTAGGGATAGGTGTCTAATATTCCTAGTCTAGTTTAGTCCTAGATACAGATGTTCCCGGCTCTAACATGGGGTTAAGGGTACACTGTTCTACATCCCCCTGCAAACTAGGCTCTAGCAGGGTAACTAGTTTGGAGGCAAGACTGTAATGTCATGCAACTGGAAGGCCTTTGGTGAACAAATCAGCGATCTGATGATGAGAGGGCACAAACTTGACCTGATGAAAACCAGAGGCCACTCTTTCATGCAAGAAGTGGTAATCCAGTGCGATGTGTTTGGTACGGGCATGAAACACTGGATTGCTGGTCATATAGGTTGTACTTAAGTTGTCACAATGTAGGAGAATAGGAAGCTGGGGCAGGATGTGAAGTTCCCTGAGAAGACTCAGAACCCAGAGGCTGTCGGCACATGTGTAGGCAAGAGCACGGTACTCTGCCTCTGAGCTGGAGCAGGAGACAGTTTTCTGTTTCTTTGCACACCAAGAAATGAGATTAGGGCCTAGGAATAGGCAAAAACCGGTGATTGAACGGCGTGTGTCTGGGCAGCTTACCCAGTCTGCATCTAAATAGGCTTGTATAGTGAGTGGAAAGGAAGAACGGTGAATGTGAAGACCAATACCCAGGGTGCCTTTTAAGTAGCGGATGATTAGCTTGAATGTTGTGTAGTGATTAGCCCCACCTGGCTTCAATTTCTTACATGGTATCAGAGCGGGGTTATCCCATGTGAAGGCTTAACCGCCACACGTGTCACACGTACCCATCAAATCGTCACGTGATAGGCTGGAAAATTCGCTACACGTGAGGGGGCGTGTTAAGATGTGTGGAAAATGTCCCACATCGGAAAAGCACAACTACAATTTGTGCCTTATAGACTACTCCCCCCATCTCCAATTGGTTTTGGGGTGGAACCACAATTTCTTACAGAAGAAACATAAGTGAGTGTTGATGTCGAAAGAAAAACATTGAAGGGTCAGCTCGAATTTGTATGAATCCTTGTTGAAGAAGGAAGGAACTGAACCGTTCAAACTAGGCTCTGGGTGCTTGTTTGAGGCCATAGATGGCTTTGTGCAGGCGATAGACCAGGTGGGGCTGTTGTGGATCAGTGAAGCCAGGGGGCTAATGCATATAAACTTCCTTTGTAAGATGGCTATGTAGGAAGGCATTGGTTACGTCTAACTGCCACAGAGGCCAGTCGAGAGACACAACAATGGCAAGAACTGTGCGAATTGTAGCGGGCTTAACTAGAGGGCTAAAGGTTTCCTGATAATCAAGTCCATCCTATTCGTGAAATCCCTTGGCCACAAGGTGGGCTTTGTATCGTTCTAAGGTGTCATCAGCATTCCTCTTGATACGATACACCCATTTACAGCCTATGGCATTGGCATGAGGAGGCAGGGGTACAAGGGACCATGTCTTTTGCTGAATAAGGGCAGAATACTCTATTTGCATGGCCTAGATCTAGTGGGGAAACTGAGAAGCTTGTTTGTAGGTTGTGGGTTCTGTGGTGCTGTCATGAATCACAGTGAAGACGTTGGGAAGGGGGTAACAAGCAGTGAACAGGAGATTTCTAGATTTTGAAATCCCTGCTTTGCTGCGTTTAATCATAGGATGAGTGTTTCTTGGTGGAGGGGCAGGGGGGGAGGGGGGAGGGGGGAGGGGGGAGGGGGAGAGGGAAGAAGGGACGTGTTGTTTGATGTGTGTTGAGGTGGTGGACATGAATTAGGACTCTGGGAAAGGGGCGTGTTGGCTGAATAAGCAGGAGACAGAGTTGTGTGTTGAGTGGGATTAGTGTTTTGGGTTGGGAAAGATTTTGTGGAGGCTGCAGGGGGGAGATTAGCGACCGAAGTGCTGGGTGAGGATAATGGGCTTGGGAAAGGGAGTACGGGCTCATTGATTGGGCCTGATTCATTTAAAACCGAAAGTAGGAGAATAAAGGTAAAATCAGTAGGTTGTTTCGGGTGGTTAGAGTAGGGGAATTGAGTTCCATTGAAGATTACGTGGCGACTTATATAGGCACGCCCAGTGGGGACGTGAAGACATCTGTAACCGGCATGGTGAGTACTATACCCGAGAAACACACAGGGGAGGGAACGGGCTTCAAGCTTGTGTTTTGTGTAATCACCGAGATAGGGGTAACAAAGGTGCGAAGGATCTGATATGGAGGGTGTTTGCCATGGAGAAGAAAATACGGGGTGGACCAATTAAGAAGGGGAGTGGGAAGCAAGTTCACGAGGAAGACATCAGTGTTTATGGCTTCGGCCCAATAGGAATAAGAGAGGCCAGCAGTGAGGAGAAGTGTTCTGCTCATTTCTGAGAGGTGTCGATGTTTCCTCTCAGCCATACCATTCTGCTGAGGGGTATGAGGGCAAGAAAACCTGTGGTGAATGCCTTTTTCAAAACAGAATTCTTGAAATGCGTTATTGGCATATTCTTTGCCACCATCACTTTGTAAGGTTTTAATTGGCGTGGAAAATTGTGGACATAGGCATAGAAGTGTTTGCATTCAGACTTGAGTTGGAGGGGAAATAGCCAAGTATAATGGGTATATTCATCCGCGAACAGAACATAATAACGAAAGCCTGAAATAGAAGAAACTGGAGACATCCATACAACTGAGTGAACAATGTCAAATGGTTTTATTGATGTTGGGAGGACAGCTTGTGCAAGACTTGGTGGGAGGGGTGCCCAAGACATTGGTGCCAGAGACTTGGGGATGCGGTGGTGATGAGGGCTTGGGGAGTGGTTCTGCGGTGAGGAGGAATTGGATACAGTCCTTTACAGGGGCCCTGAAAAAGTACAGTTTTGGTAAGCAGGTCTTTAATGACAAAATGATTGGGGAAGAAAGTGATATTGACAGCATTGTCCTTCGTAAACTGAGCAACGGACAACAGATTTTTTTGTATGGGAGGAACATGAAGCACATTAGAGAGGTGAAAGGCATAGGGACCAGATTTGAAAAGTAGGTTACCTGTATGAGAAATTGGAAGTGTTGCGCGGTTGCCAATCATGACCTGCTCAGTAGAGGGCTGTGGAGTGGTGGATGCAAGGGCTGGTGTCATGGTGAGTGGTGCCACTGTCAGTGTACCAATTGGGATCAGTGGCAGTGGCAAGATGCAGTCCAGCAAAGGCCTGGGACAGATCATGATCTTGGGAATGAGAAAGCTGGGGACAATGAGCAACATGTCCAAAACGCTGGCAGGACCAGCACTGCGGGCCATTGCTGCGTGGGTTAGGGGCAGAGGAAGTGCCAAGTGGACATGGTGCAGTGTTTGGAGTGGGAAACCGCCCAGAATTGCGATGGTAGGGAGGCCGTGGTCCACGGTTTGGACGATAGGGGCACTGGTAGTTCGAGTGAAAACGGTTGGGGGCAGAGTGGGCATAAAAAGCTATAGGATGGACGGTTGTTGCAGGGGATTGAGTTGAAGTCTGCTGGGCTTCAAAGGACAGTATGATAAAGATACACGGGAATCCCAGGAGATTGAGGATCAATCTCCCTGATCCCCTGATCTCAGTAGTCAAAGGAATCCCTCTGATTCCTTCCTAAAATAGTCCTAAGATCTCTGTAGATACTTCCCTAGTTAGGTCCACGATTTCTTACCTAGTTTAAAATTGTATTTCCTACTTAGACTTACCTAGAACCAGTATATATAGGATCCTCCTATTGTAAAGTATTCAATTAATCAATACACAAGGAATTTCATACTTGTTTATAGTAAACAGGCTCGCAAATCAGAGAAAGGTGGGAGAGGAGGGAAGTTAAGCATTGTTGTGACTAGGACTGTGTATTCAGGGTCTAGACCACGAAGAATAGCAGTCACCATGTCAGTAGGGGAGAAGGGTTCGTTTATGGCAGCAAGGGAGTCAGCAAGGGTCTTGACATGAGTAAGGTACTCAGAGATAGTTTTGGATCCTGTTGTGAGAGACATGAGTTGAAATCTCAGATTCGTAGCATTAGCAAGGGACTGTTGGGAGAAATTCTAGCGAAGACATTCCCAGATAGCACGTGAGGGGCTGAGACCCACAACTTGGGAAAGAATGGGTTCGGTTAGAGTGACCCGAAGCATGCTGACTAGGGTCTGGTCAATTTGAAACAAGTGGTTGTAGGCAGGGTTAGGCACGGGTGCAGTATGTGTGGTGAGAGAAGATTGATCAGTTTCGGATTGGGGAGAGGATTCGGGGTTCAGAGGAGTTAAGATAGTAGGAGGAGGAGAGGGGTGAGTACCATCAATAAAACGCCAATAGTTATGGCCAATTAAGAAGGGTTTGATTTGGCTTTCCCACAGGAGATAGTTGGTTTCACTCAGTTTTACAGAAACCAAGGTAGAGAAATTTGTAGGGGAGATGGAGGGAGAGGAATAGGAATCGGCAGCCATAGTTGGAAGAGGTTGAGAGGGATCGGTTGTGGTGTCAGACAGATTGCTCTGACACCATGTAGAATTTCAGGATTCAATGATTTACATTTAGAAGCCAATAGGCAGATTTATACAAGTGTGTTTGGGAGATAAGACTGAACAGTTATCTCCCATCTTTGTCTGAAATAGGACATCTGTCCTATATATAATTAACTGTAATAAACTAACACCTGATGACAAGTGTCCAACTAATCTAGGGACAGGTGTCTAATATTCCTAGTCTAGTTTAATCCTAGATACAGATGTTCCCGACTCTAACCTGGGTGTAGATTAGTACACGTTCTGTAGCTATTCAGTATACTGTACACTGTATTTAGTAGACAGCAACAGCAGTTATTGGACAGATGTCCATAGACAGTTACCTAGGCAGTTACTCTAGCAGTTATACTTAGATTCAGATAAGGGAGAGATAACTGTTTGTAGTTATCTCAATCCCAAGACCTGTATATATAGGCCTATCGGCACATCAATGAAATCATCAGATTTCACAGAATTCTACATGGTATCAGAGCTTATAGTCTGACCACCAACCCGATCCTCTTCCTATCTTTCTCCCAACTATGGCAACAGATTCCTGCTCTTCCCCCACCGTCTCTCCCACCACCATTTCAACCCTAGTTTCGGTTAAACTCAATGAGAGTAATTACCTTCTCTGGGAAAGCCAGATTAAGCCCTTTCTCATTGGGCATAATTATTGGCGTTTCATAGATGGCACACATCCTGCCCCTCCTCCTACCCTACCACCCCAAACGCCTACTGCTTCCCCTCATTCTGATACTTCTGTTTCAGATCTGATCCCTGCCCCTATTCCTGTCCCCAATCCTGCCTATCACCAATGGTTTCAGATTGATCAAACCTTGGTCAGTATGCTCAGAGCCACCCTCACAGAACCGATCTTGTCCCAGGTTGTTGGCCTCCAAACTTCCCGTGCAATCTGGCAGTGTCTCCAACAAAATTTCTCCCAACAATCCCTAGCCAATGCCACTAACCTCCGTTTTCAACTCATGTCTCTCACCAAAGGTCAGAAAACTATCTCAGAGTACCTTTCCCAAGCCAAAACCTTGGCTGATTCTCTTGCTGCTATAAACGAGCCTTTCTCCCCTACGGACCTTGTCACTGCTGTCCTTCGTGGCCTCGGTCCTGAGTACACCATGCGGGTGACTGCCATGCTGAACTTCCCACCCCTCCCTCCCTTCTCTGATCTCCGGGCCCGGTTACTTTCCTTTGAGGCTCAACAAACTTCCTCTGCAAATCCAGCAACCGCAGTTCCTCCTACTGCTTTCTATGCCAATTCTACCCACCCCACTCCAGTCCCCTATGCCAATGCCTACTACAGCACCCGTGGAAGACAACCCTACAACCGTGGTGCTCGCCCAAATCGTCCCCCACGGTCCTCCTACCGCAAAGGCTCTGGCCGTCCCTCTCCTATTTCCAATGCTCCAGGCATTCTTGGAACTTATCCAACCAACACTTCCCGTCCAAATGGCCCCCTATGCTGGTCCTGCAACCGCCATGGACATATTGCCGCACACTGTCCCCAAATTCAACAGAGCCCTGATCATGACCTTGCCCACGCCTTCGCAGGACTACATATTACCCCTGCTGCTGCTGATCCTAACTGGTATCCTGACAGTGGTGCCACTCATCATATGACCCTCCAACATGCTCCCCCTCACACTCCAGCCCCTTCCTCCACAGATCACGTCATGGTAGGCAACGGTGCCACTCTTCCCATTGACCACACTGGTAATCTCACCTTTTCCTCTGGTCCCTATGTCTTTCATCTCTCAAATGTTCTTCATATTCCTACACTACGCAAAAATTTGTTATCTGTTGCACAGTTCACTAATGATCAGCAGGTCAGTATAACATTCTTCCCCACTCATTTCCTCATCCAAGACCTAAACACCAAGGCTGTTCTCTTTCAGGGCCCCTGTGAAAATGGGTTGTACCCCATCCGTCCATGTCGCCCTACCCACCCTCAGGCCTTGCTGACAAGTGCAACAAGTTCTCTCTGGCACAACCGCTTGGGTCATCCATCTCCTCAAGTCCACCGTGTCTTAGCCTCTCAAACTGCTGTCATTACTTCTGCTTCCTTAGATAATATAGGCTTCTGTAATAGTTGTGCTACAGGCAAATCAACTAGACTATCTTTCAATTCTGTTGTACACACTGCAATAAAACCTTTTGATTTAATCCACTCAGATGTCTGGATGTCTCCAGTCCCCTCTGTGTCTGGTTTTAGATATTATGTGTTATTTACAGATGATTTTACCAGGTACACCTGGATTTTTCCACTCCGCCAAAAATCAGAAGTTTTTGCACACTTCTCCACTTTCCTCACCTATATTAAAAACCAATTCTCTACCACCATCAAACAATTCCATAGTGATGGTGGCAAAGAATTTGATAATCACTCTTTCAAGACCCTCTGTTCTAACCATGGCATCCACCACCGTTTTTCTTGCCCTTATACCCCACAACAGAATGGCCTGGCTGAGAGAAAACACAGGCACATTTCTGAAATGGGCAGAACTCTACTGATCACTGCTAACCTGCCCCACTGTTATTGGGCCGAAGCAGTAACTACTGCAGTTTTCCTCATCAACCTTCTCCCAACTCCAGTGCTCAAATGGACCTCCCCTTACTTTAAACTACACGGCAAACAACCTCCCTATCACCTCCTTCGAGTTTTTGGCTCTGCTTGTTACCCATATATTGGCCACAACACTAAACACAAACTAGAACCCAGGTCCATTCCCTGTACCTTTCTCGGATACAGCTCTCATCACAAAGGGTATCGCTGCCTTCATGTACCTAGTGGTAAGGTTTACATCAGCCGCCATGTTGTTTTCAATGAACACCACTTTCCCCATGCCACAAATCCTTCCCCTCAAGTTCCTGATTTCTGCTTCATCCCTGCGATTCCAGCCCCTCTGAACTCCCACCACACCACAACTAATCCGCAGCCACCTCCCTCTACACCTCCTCAACCCACCCTCCCCCCCACTCCTTCCACCACTTCCCCCACCCACCCTAACCCTACCACTTCAGTTCACACTCAGTCTGATCCACCTACATCAGCCCCTCCTACCCCTGTTCCTCCAGCCTCTAGACCCCCAAACACTCATCCCATGATAACCCGCAGCAAGGCAGGTATCTCCAAATCTCGAAATCTCCTATTTGCCACTAAATACCCTATTCCCCAGGCCTTCCTTTCCTTGGCTCAGACCATCATTGAACCTACCACCTACCAACAAGCCTCTAAATCTCCAGAATGGACCAAGGCAATGCACACTGAGTTTACGGCCCTTCTCAACCAACAAACCTGGTCTCTTGTTCCCTTACCACCTCAAGCCAATACAGTTGGCTGCAAATGGGTTTTTAAACTCAAAAGACATGCTGACGGCACGATTGAGAGATACAAGGCCCGTCTTGTTGCCAAAGGCTTTCACCAACAGGCCGGCCTAGACTACACAGAGACATTCAGTCCCGTTGTGAAGCCCCCTACCATCAGAATTGTGCTTGCACTTGCTGTTTCTAACAACTGGCCCCTACGACAAATGGATGTCACAAATGCATTTCTCCATGGTACCCTCACTGAAGAAGTATACATGCAACAGCCCCCTGGATTCACTGATCCCCACCGTCCTCACCATGTCTGCAGACTACACAAAGCTATTTATGGGCTCAAACAGGCCCCACGGGCCTGGTTTGACCGTTTTCGATCCTTCCTGCTTCTCTACGGCTTCCAACAGAGTAGAGCTGATCCCTCCATGTTTGTTTACCGTCACCAATCTACCCTTCTGTATCTCCTACTCTATGTTGATGATATAATCTTAACTGGAAACTCCCAACCTGCGGTCTCCACCTTCATGACAACATTGGCCCGTGCCTTTGCCATCAAGGACCTAGGTCCTCTCCACTACTTCCTGGGAGTCGAAGCCAAGTCCATAGACACTGGCCTCCACCTCACTCAAACCAAGTATACACTGGACATCCTGCAGCGCAGTGGTTTAACTGATTGCAAGCCAGCCCTCACTCCAGTTGCTCCAAAACAGGCCCTCTCTGCTGCTGTTGGCAACCCCCTCCACGATGGCTCTACCTATAGACAACTTGTCGGTGCACTACTCTACCTGACTTTAACAAGACCAGATATATCCTTTGCTGTTCAGCAAGTTGCACAGTTTTTGAGCTCTCCTACAGATGTCCATCTCACCGCTGTAAAAAGGATCATCCGCTACCTCAAAGGAACCCTTGGACATGGCATTCACATCCGCAGGTCTCTATTTCCCTTGCAAATTCATGCATTTTCTGATGCAGACTGGGCTGGGTATCGCGACACTAGGCGGTCTATCACAGGTTTTTGTATCTTTCTTGGCTCCACTCTGATTTCCTGGTGTGCAAAGAAACAAAAGACTGTTTCCCGCTCTAGTTCTAAGGCAGAGTACCGTGCTCTAGCCTATACCTGTGCAGATACCCTATGGATACTAAGTCTCCTGCAAGAACTAGGAGCCCTTCCAGCGATGCCGGTGCAGCTGTACTGTGACAACCTACGTGCCACTTACATGACACGCAACCCAATCTTTCATGCTCGGACAAAGCACATCGCCTTAGACTATCACTTCCTACGAGAAAGGGTCGCTTCAGGAACTCATCACGTACAATTTGTTCCCTCTACAGCACAACTTGCCGACCTCTTCACCAAAGGGCTTCCAGTCACTCGCCATTTATCCCTTGCTTCCAAACTTGTCACCCACGGGGTGCCACGTTTGCAGGGGGATGTAGAATAGTACACGTTCTGTAGCTATTCAGTATACTGTACACTGTATTTAGTAGACAGCAACAACAGTTATTGGACAGATGTCCATAGACAGTTACCTAGGCAGTTACTCTAGCAGTTATACTTAGATTCAGATAAGGGAGAGATAACTGTTTGTAGTTATCTCAATCCCAAGACCTGTATATATAGGCCTATCGGCACATCAATGAAATCATCAGATTTCACAGAATTCTACACTGGGGTTAAGGGTACACTGTTCTACACATTCCATCTTGAAAACTTACAATTCATAAGATGATTAGTTAGCACTAATAAGTCCAAGAAATAGAAGAATAAGCTTTAAATATTATTTAGAAAGACACTCGTTTTAAAGCAAATATAAGGAAAAAAGCCTCAAATGGATGATATATGAAAATTCATGCTGGAAATTTATTTAACAACTAAGAAATGGAAGCTATGTAGCAATCTTGTTTTTAAATAACTAGAAGAAAAAAAAATGTCTGGTCAATTCAGTTCCAAAGTCAAATTACTTACCATCAATAAATCTTTTCAATAAGAGACCTGTGCACTTGAAAAAATCCTCTACCTTGGTGAAACAAAGATCAGTAGAGGCTTCTCTGATTCCCTTGTAACCAATTAAAAGAAATGCCAATGCCACAGATACTAGCTGTGCCTGCATCTCATGACATGTAGTTCAGTGAAACAATGAAAATTATAAATTAACATATTTGTCATGAATAAATATAAGATAATGACACTTTAGAAAGCATATTTAGGCAATAAAAGTAAATAAAAAATGAAACTCAAAGAAAATAATCTGTAAGTCAGTAGAAAGTATAACAATGAAAACACCTTACTCACCTTTGGTTGAAAACAGTTCACAAGTACTTCTGCAGTGATAAATAATGCGGTTATCAAATCCTCCCAGGGTTTGTCTAGAGATATTGCATTGCTACTGAACAGGAAAAAGTACATACCATAAGCTAATAGGGAGTGATATCAGACTGTTGAAGTAAAAGACAAAAATAAGTCCACATATTTGGTAGATTTTGGTACCTTTGAAACACTTTAAATAGGTAAGCCAAACAAAGTTCCATTGCCAAATAGGCAAATTTGTCCTCTTCATAAAAAGATTCGGGGCAGTTCTTCACGATCTATTGAAAGAATTAAAAGAAAACTATAATTCAGAATCTGTGACTGACACCTTACACACACAAATATTCTCTTATAAGCTCTTAAACACGCAATTCTTTTCCACATTACAACTCGGCATCACTGGTCAAAGTTTTACTAACGTCTAAATAGGAAGAAAAGTTGATTACAGGATGCAATTCTAACCAAGCCAATAAACTAAGAAAAAGAAAGCAAATGGTTTAGCAAGAGGTAAGGTTTAGCAAAGTCAAATACAAACTTTTAGAAAGAGATAAGACAGATACTGAGAATTGCAAAAACTTCACTAGTACCCAAAAAGAAATTGCAAAAGGGGCAAATGGTTCTTAATAATATAATCATAAAAAAAAAAGGAAAAAAGAAAAAGAAACGGGAAATGCCTTAAATTATGAGAGTTGTTTTTTGTATTTACCTGTGATATGACAGATACTGAAAGACCATCCCACAAATTATCCATGCAAATAGTATATGAGAAAACCTGCATCAATCAAATATGAAAAATCTAACTAACGATATCAAAGTCAACTTGACAGGATCCCTGTTGCTTAGTCAGGGTAATATTATAAAGACCAAAAGCTGGTGGCTTCACAATTCAAAATAGACATAAAAGAGTGACAGCACTCTCATATTCCAATTCTTTACCTTTTCTTCAGAGTTTTCAAATTAAGAGATGATATTACTGAGTTGGTATTATTTTTTCTCAAAAAATATTCTATTTAATTTTTTCTCAATAGCATAAGTAAATTAAAGGAAACCAATAAAACAATTAAAAGAGTCTACCATGTACAGCACTGAGAAATACTGCAATCCTGCTTCCTTAGGAAATACATACAGATTATAAACATGGCCCTGAAGACTCAAAATGTACAATAGTCATATGGTTCGAACAAAATAATGGGAGGGTTGTACTATGTATGAACCAGATTATTTGCTACACTAAATTTTCTATTGCTAACTCATAGTCACTTGCACTAAAATGATACAATAAATAAACTAAATTTCAAGAGGAATTCAAAAAGCACAAAAGAAAAGGAAATGAATAGCCACCTGCAGAAGCTCTCTGCATATGTCCATAGAGAGAAATCCTGCACTGGCGAACCTTTTGGTTGACAGAAACTGGAAGACCGGTAATGCAATTTCATATAACTTAATTCCAGGTGAACCTAATTCTTCACTGCCTGAATCTCCGCCATGACTAACTTTAATGAAAGGAATTGGATTTTTCTGTTCATTAAGGGTTGAATATTGCCCCTGAAATAAAACAAGCAGAGCAAATCCCCAAAGAAACTGATATTCTTCGAAATCCAATTCAACCATATTATGTCTAGACAATAAGCTATTGCTCGATGTACTTTCAGCAGTGGATTTTGAATATTCGTTCTCTTCGACATTCACGGGAACTGCATCCAATGCAATTGCCTGAAGTATTACTGGCCATGATTCTTCTAAGCAAGGCTGCAATTTTGATGATACCAGAGGTGACTGAATTCCATCAAGAAAAGGATTCCACTGTAAGAAGGAAACAAAAGATGGTAGCCACAAAGACATCAAAAAGAATTTAGACACATAAAAATTAAAGACAAATTCAAAATAGAAAAGCTAGCTGTTTCCTTCTGCTAACCTTGGCCTTGAGATGCAAGCACAAGAATACATAACTATAGTCCTTCAAAACTCTAATCCAGTATTTCCCAAGCATGCTTGAACTCTTTGAAAATAATGGTATTAGTGCCAGGTATTCATCTGGAACCGCACTATGGTGTTTTCTCAAGAATGCGTAAGTATAACATTTGAGAGAGGCATGAGCAGCAAGAAGCCTTATCTTGATCTACATTAGAATTTAACAATTAGGTGTTACTTTAAAACATAAAATGGACAGTTTCAATTAAGAAACATCAAAAGAAAAGTTGAATAACAATGTAATTTATATACCTTGCATGAGACCCACTCTGCAAATGAAGGATAATACAGGTCCTTGAAGTCATTCAATGGTCGTGAAATCAATGAATATATGCGCTTAACAGCAATTTGATCTCCCTTGATTATTCCGCTAGTCAATATCTGCATTTTCCACAAAACATTTCAAATTGTCTTACACATCCAGAAATTAACAAGTAGACGACTAGGAAAAGATAAAATTAGATGTGTCTATACAGAACCTTTGTAGCAAGCAGGAAGCCTGCTTCCAGTAGAATAGGGCCAGAGGATGAGTCTAAGGCAGTACGGACAGCCGATACTAGCTGGGCCTGAATTTCATACAACCACAAATATTAAAAAAAGATATAAAAATTTGAAAAGTAAAACACCCGAAAAGAAAAGGAGACAAGAAAAATGATATTTTCTGTCAAATCCATCCAAGAAGCTTTTCCAATAGAAGAAGAAAACTCTACTCTTCAAATTCTACTTTGTTGACATATGTAGCAATTTGTGGAGTAAAATTTGTTAGATTTTTTTCACTTTCGTAGTCTCTTCAAATTATGTTATTTTTGAATTAAAAATTTGGATTAATATTATATTAAGAAAATAAAACAAAATTTGTAGGAAAAAATGGAGAGATATGATTGGACCAATAGAAATAAAAAACAGCTTTCAAAGTAAATAAGTTGATTTCCAGTGATAAAGGTTGCAAGATTAATACAATAAAAGATATGAATAATAGTTTCTCACTCTACATATATGAAAAGTGTGATTGAAGTCCTAGATTGGATGACTACCTTAGACTAGAGATCATAGTTGGAGCCTATTTTTCCCATGTGGCTCTTCAAACTACGAACCAAAGCTTTTGAAAAGGCTTTTGGAGATGCTCTAATAGAGAATATACCTATCTTTTGTAATTTAAAATGTAGGTCCTGGATAACAGCACATGGAAGAGCAAACTAAGGTTCATGTTCTGGCTCGGATATTATCACATGGAACAGAAAATATTTGCGATTTAATACAAAGAAGACTCGCTGTCTGTCGACATTTTCCTTATGCATTAGGTTTGTGGTGGCAGCTAGTTAGTGAGGCAGGAGTTAATTGGGCTATTTCACGATCACCTTCAGATGTTCTTTGCGAAAAGTATGCTGCCTTCAGCAGTGTAAGGAAGGTAGGAAATTTTTGGAAGTGCGCTGTGTTAGAAGTCTTTTGGATAATCTGCTTGGAGTGAAATAAAAGAATCTATGAGAAGTTTCATGGGGGAGCAGAATTCATGGGCAATTCAGGTTTTGGGAATCTTATGGGCTTTTCCTTCTCCAACTCTTGGGGACCTTTCTTTTCCTGTAAAATTAGACTGGGGAGCTGCAGTAGGATAGTTTTAGAGATGTTTTACAATGTTTGGCCTTAGCGCTGTATTATGTTAATAGTGGACTTCTGGTTTAGTAAGTGTGGTGGTATGTAAATTTGGTCTCTCATTTAAAATGTAGTTCCTGGAATGTAATGGAAGCAAGTGAAAGGAGCTCACAACAACTTGTGTCAATATACCTGATACTGCTCCAGAAGTAGGTGCCCTGGTAGCTCTGGATCAGGTGTCTTCTCAAACTGTTCCAAGCATTACAAGGCAGAAATAGTTATCAATCAAAAGGCACTACATGATCTAAGCAAAAAACGTATTGACACTATAAATATAAATACAACTATAGGGCTAACAGCACAGCATGGAAAATCGGGTGTAGGTGCTTACCCTTTTCAGCTCAATAGGGGTGTAAATTTGAAGACGGTAAGAAAGGGAGAGAGGGTAATGCTTAAGGAAAACTGTACTTACATCTCAAAGATTTAGGGAAAACGAAAATAATGTCAAAGAACCATGAAAATATGAGTTTAGAAAAGGTATTAACAGCTACATATGAAACATTCAAACATATAATTCTTCAGTACGAAGCCAAGCAAAGTTGAAGTAATACTTGAATGTATGAGATCAAGCACGACTCACATATTTAGACCCCTAGTGACATTGGTTCACACAGTTAAAACAGATTCGTGGAAAATAACATATTTGGAGCTAAAACAGAGGTGCTTTTTTCAATTAGTATTTAAGAAACATGAGCAAATTAAATGAAAACAATCATTTATCAACAATAAATCTTCCCAAACAGGTGGTGCTGCTGTGATATTAGTAAAATTCGGATGTCACCTTATCTGTTATTGTACTCAGAAGGCCCACTCCAATTGGCTGCATGTCTTCAAACTGGATCGTGCTTATCTATAAAAATCAGTACGAGATGAATGTCAATTCTAATATGTACCAGGGCTTTAATATGTCAATGCCATCAAAAATAAAAAATAAATAAAAAAATAAAAATCAAACTTCATTCAGCACCTGGTAAGCAAGTGCTATAAGTTCTTGTATATGGAGGACAAGCCAATCACCAGGGGCCTGTCCATTAGTAGGTTGGCTCCTAGCCACGCAGAGATCAAAATGAGATGGATTTTTCCCAACAGCCGTAGGTAGGTAACTCAAACACCTACATAACAGCAATTTACCAAGTTAATTAAACAAAGAATACAGCAATTTAAGAACAAAGCTCATGACTGGTTATTTGAAGGGAAAGAAAGGCTTGTGGCTTGTTAAGGATCACACCCAAGAGGGTATCAAAAGACAGAGTCAGACTACACACTGCTACACCTTTCTTCTACTTCAAACAATATGCATACTATTATTTTATGCCGAAAGCAATTTCTTTCATCTCAAATTTGAATTACAATTTCAAAATCATTCACAAGCTTCTCTAATTATTTTCTTGAGGTCCATGGTGATTGCATAATACCATTAAGTAATTCTCCTGCACTTGCTTGTTTCATTTTTGTAAAATTCAATGTATATTATTTATTAAAGCATATTTTCCTGGTGTAGTCTCACATGACACATATACTCAGGTTGCATATACTTCAACATGCAGGGCATTTTTTGGGTGTGCATGTGTGCAATACTTTTAATACATAATTTCAGATTGTAGAATAGTACACGTTCTGTAGCTATTCAGTATACTGTACACTGTATTTAGTAGACAGCAACAGCAGTTATTGGACAGATGTCCATAGACAGTTACCTAGGCAGTTACTCTAGCAGTTATACTTAGATTCAGATAAGGGAGAGATAACTGTTTGTAGTTATCTCAATCCCAAGACCTGTATATATAGGCCTATCGGCACATCAATGAAATCATCAGATTTCACAGAATTCTACATGGTATCAGAGCTTATAGTCTGACCACCAACCCGATCCTCTTCCTATCTTTCTCCCAACTATGGCAACAGATTCCTGCTCTTCCCCCACCGTCTCTCCCACCACCATTTCAACCCTAGTTTCGGTTAAACTCAATGAGAGTAATTACCTTCTCTGGGAAAGCCAGATTAAGCCCTTTCTCATTGGGCATAATTATTGGCGTTTCATAGATGGCACACATCCTGCCCCTCCTCCTACCCTACCACCCCAAACGCCTACTGCTTCCCCTCATTCTGATACTTCTGTTTCAGATCTGATCCCTGCCCCTATTCCTGTCCCCAATCCTGCCTATCACCAATGGTTTCAGATTGATCAAACCTTGGTCAGTATGCTCAGAGCCACCCTCACAGAACCGATCTTGTCCCAGGTTGTTGGCCTCCAAACTTCCCGTGCAATCTGGCAGTGTCTCCAACAAAATTTCTCCCAACAATCCCTAGCCAATGCCACTAACCTCCGTTTTCAACTCATGTCTCTCACCAAAGGTCAGAAAACTATCTCAGAGTACCTTTCCCAAGCCAAAACCTTGGCTGATTCTCTTGCTGCTATAAACGAGCCTTTCTCCCCTACGGACCTTGTCACTGCTGTCCTTCGTGGCCTCGGTCCTGAGTACACCATGTTGGTGACTGCCATGCTGAACTTCCCACCCCTCCCTCCCTTCTCTGATCTCCGGGCCCGGTTACTTTCCTTTGAGGCTCAACAAACTTCCTCTGCAAATCCAGCAACCGCAGTTCCTCCTACTGCTTTCTATGCCAATTCTACCCACCCCACTCCAGTCCCCTATGCCAATGCCTACTACAGCACCCGTGGAAGACAACCCTACAACCGTGGTGCTCGCCCAAATCGTCCCCCACGGTCCTCCTACCGCAAAGGCTCTGGCCGTCCCTCTCCTATTTCCAATGCTCCAGGCATTCTTGGAACTTATCCAACCAACACTTCCCGTCCAAATGGCCCCCTATGCTGGTCCTGCAACCGCCATGGACATATTGCCGCACACTGTCCCCAAATTCAACAGAGCCCTGATCATGACCTTGCCCACGCCTTCGCAGGACTACATATTACCCCTGCTGCTGCTGATCCTAACTGGTATCCTGACAGTGGTGCCACTCATCATATGACCCTCCAACATGCTCCCCCTCACACTCCAGCCCCTTCCTCCACAGATCACGTCATGGTAGGCAACGGTGCCACTCTTCCCATTGACCACACTGGTAATCTCACCTTTTCCTCTGGTCCCTATGTCTTTCATCTCTCAAATGTTCTTCATATTCCTACACTACGCAAAAATTTGTTATCTGTTGCACAGTTCACTAATGATCAGCAGGTCAGTATAACATTCTTCCCCACTCATTTCCTCATCCAAGACCTAAACACCAAGGCTGTTCTCTTTCAGGGCCCCTGTGAAAATGGGTTGTACCCCATCCGTCCATGTCGCCCTACCCACCCTCAGGCCTTGCTGACAAGTGCAACAAGTTCTCTCTGGCACAACCGCTTGGGTCATCCATCTCCTCAAGTCCACCGTGTCTTAGCCTCTCAAACTGCTGTCATTACTTCTGCTTCCTTAGATAATATAGGCTTCTGTAATAGTTGTGCTACAGGCAACTCAACTAGACTATCTTTCAATTCTGTTGTACACACTGCAATAAAACCTTTTGATTTAATCCACTCTGATGTCTGGATGTCTCCAGTCCCCTCTGTGTCTGGTTTTAGATATTATGTGTTATTTACAGATGATTTTACCAGGTACACCTGGATTTTTCCACTCCGCCAAAAATCAGAAGTTTTTGCACACTTCTCCACTTTCCTCACCTATATTAAAAACCAATTCTCTACCACCATCAAACAATTCCATAGTGATGGTGGCAAAGAATTTGATAATCACTCTTTCAAGACCCTCTGTTCTAACCATGGCATCCACCACCGTTTTTCTTGCCCTTATACCCCACAACAGAATGGCCTGGCTGAGAGAAAACACAGGCACATTTCTGAAATGGGCAGAACTTTACTGATCACTGCTAACCTGCCCCACTGTTATTGGGCCGAAGCAGTAACTACTGCAGTTTTCCTCATCAACCTTCTCCCAACTCCAGTGCTCAAATGGACCTCCCCTTACTTTAAACTACACGGCAAACAACCTCCCTATCACCTCCTTCGAGTTTTTGGCTCTGCTTGTTACCCATATATTGGCCACAACACTAAACACAAACTAGAACCCAGGTCCATTCCCTGTACCTTTCTCGGATACAGCTCTCATCACAAAGGGTATCGCTGCCTTCATGTACCTAGTGGTAAGGTTTACATCAGCCGCCATGTTGTTTTCAATGAACACCACTTTCCCCATGCCACAAATCCTTCCCCTCAAGTTCCTGATTTCTGCTTCATCCCTGCGATTCCAGCCCCTCTGAACTCCCACCACACCACAACTAATCCGCAGCCACCTCCCTCTACACCTCCTCAACCCACCCTCCCCCCCACTCCTTCCACCACTTCCCCCACCCACCCTAACCCTACCACATCAGTTCACACTCAGTCTAATCCACCTACATCAGCCCCTCCTACCCCTGTTCCTCCAGCCTCTAGACCCCCAAACACTCATCCCATGATAACCCGCAGCAAGGCAGGTATCTCCAAATCTCGAAATCTCCTATTTGCCACTAAATACCCTATTCCCCAGGCCTTCCTTTCCTTGGCTCAGACCATCATTGAACCTACCACCTACCAACAAGCCTCTAAATCTCCAGAATGGACCAAGGCAATGCACACTGAGTTTACGGCCCTTCTCAACCAACAAACCTGGTCTCTTGTTCCCTTACCACCTCAAGCCAATACAGTTGGCTGCAAATGGGTTTTTAAACTCAAAAGACATGCTGACGGCACGATTGAGAGATACAAGGCCCGTCTTGTTGCCAAAGGCTTTCACCAACAGGCCGGCCTAGACTACACAGAGACATTCAGTCCCGTTGTGAAGCCCCCTACCATCAGAATTGTGCTTGCACTTGCTGTTTCTAACAACTGGCCCCTACGACAAATGGATGTCACAAATGCATTTCTCCATGGTACCCTCACTGAAGAAGTATACATGCAACAGCCCCCTGGATTCACTGATCCCCACCGTCCTCACCATGTCTGCAGACTACACAAAGCTATTTATGGGCTCAAACAGGCCCCACGGGCCTGGTTTGACCGTTTTCGATCCTTCCTGCTTCTCTACGGCTTCCAACAGAGTAGAGCTGATCCCTCCATGTTTGTTTACCGTCACCAATCTACCCTTCTGTATCTCCTACTCTATGTTGATGATATAATCTTAACTGGAAACTCCCAACCTGCGGTCTCCACCTTCATGACAACATTGGCCCGTGCCTTTGCCATCAAGGACCTAGGTCCTCTCCACTACTTCCTGGGAGTCGAAGCCAAGTCCATAGACACTGGCCTCCACCTCACTCAAACCAAGTATACACTGGACATCCTGCAGCGCAGTGGTTTAACTGATTGCAAGCCAGCCCTCACTCCAGTTGCTCCAAAACAGGCCCTCTCTGCTGCTGTTGGCAACCCCCTCCACGATGGCTCTACCTATAGACAACTTGTCGGTGCACTACTCTACCTGACTTTAACAAGACCAGATATATCCTTTGCTGTTCAGCAAGTTGCACAGTTTTTGAGCTCTCCTACAGATGTCCATCTCACCGCTGTAAAAAGGATCATCCGCTACCTCAAAGGAACCCTTGGACATGGCCTTCACATCCGCAGGTCTCTATTTCCCTTGCAAATTCATGCATTTTCTGATGCAGACTGGGCTGGGTGTCGCGACACTAGGCGGTCTATCACAGGTTTTTGTATCTTTCTTGGCTCCACTCTGATTTCCTGGTGTGCAAAGAAACAAAAGACTGTTTCCCGCTCTAGTTCTGAGGCAGAGTACCGTGCTCTAGCCTATACCTGTGCAGATACCCTATGGATACTAAGTCTCCTGCAAGAACTAGGAGCCCTTCCAGCGATGCCGGTGCAGCTGTACTGTGACAACCTAAGTGCCACTTACATGACACGCAACCCAATCTTTCATGCTCGGACAAAGCACATCGCCTTAGACTATCACTTCCTACGAGAAAGGGTCGCTTCAGGAACTCATCACGTACAATTTGTTCCCTCTACAGCACAACTTGCCGACCTCTTCACCAAAGGGCTTCCAGTCAATCGCCATTTATCCCTTGCTTCCAAACTTGTCACCCACGGGGTGCCACGTTTGCGGGGGGATGTAGAATAGTACACGTTCTGTAGCTATTCAGTATACTGTACACTGTATTTAGTAGACAGCAACAGCAGTTATTGGACAGATGTCCATAGACAGTTACCTAGGCAGTTACTCTAGCAGTTATACTTAGATTCAGATAAGGGAGAGATAACTGTTTGTAGTTATCTCAATCCCAAGACCTGTATATATAGGCCTATCGGCACATCAATGAAATCATCAGATTTCACAGAATTCTACACAGATAATGCATAGAAAATATCATCACATACTCAGCAGCAAAAACTCTGGTGCGATATCTGAGGTGTTTATCTCTATTAAGAATAGCGTGAGGCAAGCCTGTGGTCCTATAAACCATGTTCTCATCATCTTCTCCAAAATTTGAACTTTGGTCACCCTCTGTACCCTTTGAAGGATCATTTTCTGAACTGTTACCACCATCAGCATTTCTCCTCATTGATGTGGCAAGAATCTGAGAAAGATTTCGAAAATTCACTGGATTAGGACTGACAAAACCAAAGAAAGAGAACTCAGTCAGAATGCATAAGGAATTCTATTTACCAAGAGAGGACAGCTAATAGATATACATATCTACACATGCAAACTCTTCTTCCATCAAGAAACTGAACATGCTTCGTAATCAAGAGAAACCGGCGATTAAACTGATTTAGCAGTACTATAAATCCTTAAAAAGAAGAAATCGAGCTCAAAGCCATACACAGATACTCCAAATATTTTCCCTCTTAATTACTTCTTCCAAATTTGCATTAAATATTGTTAGAAATATTACATTAGCATTCCCGAAAAATAACAACAAAACAAATGGAGCTTACCACATTACGGAAAATTGATATCCAATGAGATGGACAAGATGGGCATGATGCATAGAGCAATCGCATAATTGTGGAGCGCACCAAATCCCCTATCCTACAAAATAGAAGTAAACATAACCATACAGAGAGTTATTTTGCCTCTCTTTCAACATGCTAAAAGTGAGCAAGATTCAGTGAATTTTCTCAACATACTCCGAATCAGTTTCTTCATCCAGCATATGAAATAACTTCTCTTCTATTTGCTCAACAACAATGGAAACCTGTTTAATTAAGTATCAGTGAATGATCTGAGTTATTGGGATGGACTTTGAATATGGAGGGTAACATGGGACATACCGGATCTTTTTCAATCAGATGTCGTAAAGTGGAAACAGCTAGATGCCTTAAAGCTGGCTGCTTAGGTGGAAAAAGGTAAAAATCAGTTCCAAGAAAAGAAGCAGAAAGATATAAGCATAAGAACTTCACCAGTCACAGAAATAAAACCTGTCTTGAGGACAAAGTAGGTAGAAGAGTTTGCACATGGGTGTGCACCGAAACAGCTTGTGGTGCAAAAAGAACAAGTTGCTGGGTGAAGCGTACACTCCTGCAAGAATGATAGATTTTGAATAGAGCTAACTTCTTATCTCTAACAAGGAACGAAAACCAACTACTGCATAAGAGAACATATTTCATGAAACAGAGACAAGAAATTTGACTACATACTCGAGAATTGTTGCTGTTTCTTGCCCAGAACTTATTTCTGAAACAACAGACTATAAAAAATATTGAAAGAATCAAACTCCGTTCCGTGAATAAAATGGTATATAAATGCAGAGAGAAGATAGTTATTCTGTTAAGCTTTAAAGAAGAAGAAAAAAACCAAAAAACTTAATCTGTCTCCTGCCAATACCAAAGAAGATACAGCATAGTAGTATTACAGTACAAACCCAGAGGCAATGGAAAACTTCAACAAATAATACCTTGCAACGTGAAAAGAAAATACTTCCAGGAGCAAGTTCAGGACCAAGAACAGCAACAATAGCATTAATAAGGCGGCCAACCCCTTGCTGAAGTACAACCCACCCATTCTCCTCAGACAAAAGAATGTCCAGAGCAAGGCCAAGTGTTGCCTACAAAGAAATCAGTAAGATAACATTGTTCAGTCAACTACAATCTAACAATCATGTGATAATAGACAATCTACTCTAACAACAAAGCCTAACCTAAAAATTACACATAACTAGAATTTCAGTTAAACTTTAAATAAAGACCTTATCAGTTACATATTTCATATGCATGCAATCCCTTTTCAGCACATGGCGAACATACAGAAGATCTAAACTATATTGCTCATAGTGAGAAAAGAAAATTGGTCTATCATACCATATTCCACTTCACAAATTTATCAACTAAACAAAACGTCTATATCAGACGTTCGTTATTCGCTTATTCAAACAAATGTCATTTATTCAGCACCATACCATTGATAGTTTACAAACAGAAAATCAGTTATAGGATTTGACTTCTATAGGAAATAACAACGTAAAAGAAAATGCCAACAGTTTCTGAAAGATCATTTGAGGTCTCTAACAACCAAATAGTCATATATTAAAGAACAAGGATAACTTTTACCCCAAAAAAAAAAAAAAGGCTTTTTTTTCTTTTTTTTTTTCAATTTATGAAGAAACAAAACTTTGTTTAATGACTCAAAATTACAATAAAAAAAGATCAGAGGACAGAAGTTCGCTTGGATGAACATAAAAAAAAACGGACGAGAGACCATAAAGCAGACTAAACAATCAAAAAACCGCACCCTTCCAATCGAGATTGCTGGCCAACTCATCAGCAAGAACCCGTACCTCTTGAAGATATTCAGTGACGGGGCGGGAATGTTGGCGGACGAGAGTCCGCCATTCTTTAAGGCCAAGGACACAGGTTCTAACTTTGCTGGCATAAAGGTGAGTGAGCCGGGCCCAGGCGGTGGCTGAAGTGGGGCCGACTGCAATGAGTTGGATCACCTGAGGTGAAACTGAGGCCAGGATGGCGTGGAGTAAAAGTTGGTCCTGACAGACCCAGAAGTCGTGAAGGGCTGGTTCTATGGTGGGTGGGCAGGGTCGCCCATGAGGTCATACCCTCGTAGAAAGGCATTGAATTGAGCTCACCACAGAAAGAAGGTGGTCGCATTGAGCTTGACAGGGAATTGCGCAGTAGTGTTTATGGTGAAGAAGGTGGGGATATTAGGGTTTGGTTCAGTAGTTGGTGGGACGGTTTGGGCGGCGAGGACGGTGGTCTAAGCAACCATGGAATTAGGGTTTACTCGGTGGAGCATTTATAGCTCTGATACCATAAAAGGTATGAATGTTTTGTATATTTGTGTAATATAAAATGAGTACAACAGTGCCTTTCTTTATACAAGCTCTAGGAAGACCTAACTAGGTATGTACGACTAGGAAGATTAGGAAAGAATCCATATAGGTTGACTAGCCATACAAGGAAGGAATCAGTATTGATTCCCTTGACAAATCACAGTAGATCAAGGAGATTGAGAGTCAATCTCCTGTGATCGGCTAGATCCTAGGAGAATCCACAATAATTATATACCAACTAGGAGAGACGAGAAGTAGTGATAACGATACACAGGAATCCCAGGAGATTGAGGATCAATCTCCCTGATTCCCAGATCTCAGAAGTCAAAGGAATTCATCCGATTCCTTCCTAAAACTGTCCTAGGATCTTTGTAGATACTTCCCTAGTTAGGTCCACGATTTCCTACCTAGTTTATAATTGTTTTCCTACTTAGACTCACCTAGGAACTGTATATATAGGACTCTCCTATTGTAAAGTATTATTCAGTTAATAAACAAGGAAATTCATACCACTTTATGGTATCAGAGCAGTAAAGCTCCACCGAGCAACCCTAGAAAGCAAACCCTAATCCATGGCCGCCCAACCCACTCCTGCCGCCGCCACCCTTAACCCTACTCCCCCACCAACCACCGACACCACCTTTCCCTTTTCATCTCTCATCTCCATCAACGCCGCCCAGTTCCCTGTGAAACTGACCGCCACCAACTTCTTCCCGTGGCGAGCACAATTCAATGCTCTCCTCCTCGGCTACGATCTCATGGGGTATGTTGATGGTACCCGTCCCTGCCCACTGTAGAAATCGGGATTCCGGCCATTATATAGACTCGGGAGTTCGGCCCTAAAACCAATTGGTGATAGGGGGAGTTGCCCAAGCCTATATAAGGCACACATTCATTTTCCTCTTTTCCGATGTGGGACATCTCACATCCCAACACACCCCCTCACGTGTGGCGGCTCTTCCAGCCAACACGTGATGATGTGAGCCCACCATCGTGGGATAACCCGCTCTGATACCATGTAGAAATCGGGATTCCGGCCATTATATAGACTCGGGAGTTCGGCCCTAAAACCAATTGGTGATAAGGGGAGTTGCCCAAGCCTATATAAGGCACACATTCATTTTCCTCTTTTCCGATGTGGGACATCTCACATCCCAACACCCACCCGCAACTGAGACCCTAGCCCGTGCTCTGTGGTTTCGCCAGGATCAGCTCATCCTCCATGCGATCCTTGGCTCTGTCTCTCCCCAGGTAGTAACCCTGATCGCTGCTGCCAAAACTTCAGAGGCAGCCTGGACCCGCCTCACACGGCTCTATGCCAGCAAGGCTCGAGCTCGTGTTCTAGGCCTTAAGGAGCGGTTAACTCTCCTTCGCCGTGACAATCGTCCTGTCACTGACTACCTGCAGGAAGTCCGTCTTCTCTCAGACGAACTGGCTGCAATAGATGCCCCCCTCTCAGACGATGATCTCCTTCTCTACGTCCTTAATGGCGTCGGCTCTGCCTTTAAGGATATTTCTGCTGCTGTTCGTTCTCGAGACACTCCTGTCTCCTTTGAGAACCTGCACGATATGCTGGTACAGCATGAGGCTGCCACCACCCGTGAAGCCCCTGCTTCCCCTCAACCCCCCATCACTGCAAATCCGGCCAACACTGCCCGTGGCACTTCCTATAACCGTCAGCCACGAGGCTCTTCTGACAACCGTGGTTACTCCTCCAACCGATCCTCCCAGCCCTCCACCAGCAATCGCAGGTCCAATCCAAACCAAGGCAGCGGCTATCGAGGGTTCTGTCAATGGTGTGGCATACAGGGGCACAGCGCCAAGCGCTGTCCACAACTTCAACAAACTTCTGGTGCCCAACCAGTAGCCAATCCAACCAACCCGGGCACCACCTCACCTTGGCTCCTCGATTCTGGTGCATCTCACCATGTGACCGCCTCCCCTCACCATCTGTCTGCTGTTTCTGAATACCAGGGCCCAGACGAGATCATCATCGGTAACGGTAAAGGACTTGACATCACCCATGTCGGCTCCACCACTCTATCCTCTCCTTCCAATAAATCTTTTCATCTCTATAATGTTCTCTGTGCACCTCAAATCACCAGAAATATTCTCTCTATTTCTCAGTTTACCAAACAGCACAATACCTCTATTGAACTCTTTCCCTCTTGTTTTCATGTGAAGGATCTAAGCACGGGGGCGGTTCTCCTTCAAGGCCCGAGTAAGGATGGTGTCTACGAGTGGTCACCTGCAACCTTACATCAACCACAGGCACTGGTAGGCATTGCTGTTTCACCCAATCTCTGGCATCGTCGTCTTGGTCATCCCCACTCCAAAGTCCTCCACAACGTCCTTCGTCAATCCTCCATCAATCTGTCTCCCAAGCTTAAAGAGTCCCCATGTTTGTCATGTCTTTGTAATAAGAGTCACAGGCTGCCATTTGGCACCTCCTCCCTTCACAGTCATCGTCCTTTACAATTAATATATACTGATGTGTGGGGTCCTGCCCCTCACATTTCTATTGACTGTTTTTCTTATTACATTATCTTCGTTGACCACTACACAAAGTATACATGGCTTTATCCTCTAAAGAAAAAATCTGATGTCTTTTCCACATTCATTGATTTCAAAACTCTTGTCGAAAAATACTTTCAACATCCAATTCAAACCCTTTACACTGATGGTGGTGGTGAATTTACCAAACTCAAACCCTTCCTTGCCACCCACGGCATCAATCACCTTCTTACCCCCCCTCACACTCCCCAACACAATGGTGTGGCTGAACGACGTCATCGTCATCTTGTTGAAACCGGCCTCACCCTCCTTCATCAAGCCAACCTACCTCTAACTTTCTGGACCTATGCCTTCAAAACAGCCGCCTACCTCATCAACCGGCTTCCTACCTCCATTCTCAACAACCAATCACCATATACTGCCCTCTTCCAACAGTCACCCAACTACCACCGTCTCAGAACCTTTGGCTGTCTTTGTTTCCCTTGGCTCCGGCCCTACAACTCCAATAAACTGCAGCCTCGATCTACTCCCTGCCTCTTTCTTGGCTACTCCCTAAATCAAAGTGCATACCTCTGCTATGATACTTCAGCTCACCGTCTCTATGTCTCCCGTCATGTCCAGTTTGATGAGTCCACCTACCCTGGTCTAAGTCTCCCGTCCGCTGTCCCTCATGTTTCCTCCGATGCCTTCCATCAATGGCTCTCCTACCAGCCTCTTGTCTCTACTCTTCCAGTGCCTGCTTCAGCTGCTTCACCAGTGCCTGCACAGTCAACACCTTCCCCTGAAGGCCACTTGGATTCATCCTCCTCACTTGTTCTTGACGCTGCATCTGCCCCTGCCTTAGTTCCAGCACAGCACCTGCCACAAACCACCATCAGCACCACGGCCTCCCCTCCACCTCCTATCCCTCCGCCCCCTGCACCACCTACTCTTCGTACATACACCCGGCGGTCCTCACGGCCGGCCCCCACCCCTGCTCCTCCGCCCCCCCAGCCAGCCCCCACGGCTTCCTCTTCCCCCCTCACCCCTCCACCACCAGCACCCACTCATCCCATGCTCACTCGCAGCAAAACTGGCTGTCTTCCCCAAATTCCCAACTATGCCCTCACGGCAACCGCCCACCCACTTCCTCTCCTTGAACCCACTTGTGTTTCCCAGGCTGTGAAACACCCACAGTGGCGCTCTGCCATGTCCGACGAACTGAATGCCCTCATCCACAATGGCACATGGGTCCTGGTCCCTCCTCAGCCTACCCAGAATGTCATTGGCAACAAATGGGTCTTCCGGATCAAACGGAAGCCCAATGGTGCAGTGGACCGATTCAAGGCCCGACTTGTGGCTAAGGGCTATCATCAACGCCCAGGCCTGGACTTCACTGCTACTTACAGCCCCGTGGTCAAGCCCACAACTATTCGACTGATTCTCCATCTCAGTGTGACCCATGGTTGGCCCATACGACAGCTGGACGTCAACAATGCATTTCTGCAAGGCACCCTTACCGAGACTGTCTACATGGCACAACCTGCTGGATTTGTGGATCCCCACAACCCCACTTATGTCTGCCAACTGAAAAAGGCCCTATACGGTCTCAAACAAGCACCCCGGGCCTGGTATCAAGAGCTTCACTCTTTCCTTCTGGCCAACGGTTTTGTCAATGCCAAATCTGATGCCTCTCTTTTCCTCTACAGGCAAGGCTCTCAAGTTCTTTACTTCCTCGTTTATGTTGACGATCTTATTGTTACAGGTAGTGACTCTTCCCTCATCTCGACGTTCATCACCACATTGGCCACCCGGTTCTCCATCAAGGATCTCGGCACCTTGAACTACTTCTTGGGCGTGGAGGTTCTACCCACCTCTGACGGTCTCTTTCTCTCCCAGCATCAATATCTGCAGGATATTCTCACCATGGTGCATATGGAGGGGGCCAAACCCGTATCCACACCCTTGGCTGTTTCTCCACCTCTCCTTCTCAATGATGGATCCCCGCCAACTGATGCTACTCTCTTTCGTAGAGTGGTGGGCAGCCTGCAGTACCTAAACTTAACCCGCCCGGATATCTCCTATGCTGTAAACCGCCTCTCCCAATTTATGCATGCTCCCACGGATCTTCATTGGCAGGCCCTAAAACGTGTTCTCCGCTATCTCAAGGGCACTGTTCTATATGGTCTCCCCATCCGCCGCACTGCCACCCATCATCTCCATGCTGTTGCTCACTCATTCAGCACACTCAGTGCCTTTTCAGATGCCGACTGGGCTGGTGACCATGACGACCGCAAGTCCACCACAGCCTATCTTGTTTACCTAGGTGGCAACTTAATATCTTGGAGCTCACGCAAACAACGGTCAGTCTCCCGCTCTTCTACCGAGGCTGAATACAGAGCTGTTGCCTCCACCACTGCAGAATTACTCTGGGTTCAATCCCTCATGCGGGAGCTCAGTTATCAGGCCACAGGAACACCCACAATTTCCTGTGACAACCTCGGCACCACTTTCTACTGTGCCAATCCTGCTCTACACTCCCGGATGAAACATGTGGACATTGACTTCCAGTTTGTCCGTGATCAGGTCACCCGTGGCCTTCTTCATGTCCACCATGTTCCCACTGATGATCAACTCGCAGATGCCCTCACCAAACCCCTGCCGCGCCCACGGTTCCAGCTCCTCCGTGACAAGATTGGCGTCGCAGACGGCTCCACCATCTTGCGGGGGCGTGATAACGATACACAGGAATCCCAGGAGATTGAGGATCAATCTCCCTGATTCCCAGATCTCAGAAGTCAAAGGAATTCATCCGATTCCTTCCTAAAACTGTCCTAGGATCTTTGTAGATACTTCCCTAGTTAGGTCCACGATTTCCTACCTAGTTTATAATTATTTTCCTACTTAGACTCACCTAGGAACTGTATATATAGGACTCTCCTATTGTAAAGTATTATTCAGTTAATAAACAAGGAAATTCATACCACTTTAAGTAGGTCTCTTTTTTCTACATTAAATCATTAGTATTCACCCTTTTATGAGCCACTAGCCAGCTTAAAAGTTGGTGCTTCGGCATCCCATATTGTTGTTAGACAATCTGCGTTTATCAAGTATGATATCTCAATAAACTCTAGTTAATCTAGTTATAATCTTCCTATGTCCCCTAGGATCCCTATATCAAGGTAATTGCCACTAATTGGCAATCCTTGCTGCAATACTTTAGGTAGTTTGTTAATAGATTGATTAATAGTCAATCCGTATACTTTAGCTCCAAGCTATATGGCTGTACATGTTGTGTATATAAGGACCAATTCATATCAATGAAAAGTAAGCTTGAAAGCATATCAGTTCTATAATCCTTCATGGTATCAGAGCAGGCTATCCCAAGTGTAAGGCTTAACCGCCACACGTGCTCCAAATCACCCAATATGAGTTGTCCATGTGTTAAGCTTAAAGATTCGCCACAAGTGAGGGAGCATGTGAGAATGTGAAGGTGCAAAAGTCCCATATTGGAAATTTGCACAACCTTGCAAGGGCTTATAAAGTGTTCGGCCTCTCCCCTCATCGTCAATTGGTTTTGGGGTGGAATCTCAACTTCCTTCAAGTTAATCAAAACTAGGCAAGCCTGATTTCACTAGACTCCACCACCTAGAATCTCCTATACCCTCAAACAACCGAACACCATCTATAATCATCAATAGATAAAATAATTCTTCTGACTCAAATTCCTTCTAATTCCCAACAAAGGTGAAGGGCATTAATACAAATCTGGCCATAACAAAATTACAATACTTGGATCACCTAAAGTCACAGGAATAGGACTGGAAAGAAAGAAAATATACATTCTAAGTCAAAGACGGCATACTCATCCAAGTTATGAAGTAACTGGTAATGAAATTACACCCATCTCCTGATCCCCAACATAAGAAAACACGACAGTGCCGAAGTTGACATTTCCTTCTTTTTCCAAGATTATACAGATTATGCCAATGTATAAAGAATTACCTTAACATACTGAAACAATCAAAAATGAATTACCTGGACATGAGATACATAGGAAAGCCCGGCAGCTTCAATGGTTAACAGAAGTCCATGTAAAGACCAGATCTGTAAACCCGCTATGGAACTTTTAGAAAGCAAAGAAATTGAGTTCACAGTTGAAGGGACTAATGTTGACAATGCCATGCCTCCTGCACTGCAAGTAAAATATGCAAGGACAATAAGAAATATTAAAACTTCCACTTGAGATATATAGCTGCTGTCAAAAGGATGCCCAATTTAAAATTTATTTTGAAACATGATAACAAAGATATCAAATTAGCACTGTTTTAAGTTCTTCATTTTCGAAAAAATGATAACAGGACCAACACGAGTGAACAACTTGGGAAAAAAATATTAAAAAAGAAGCTGCAATCTGCATGTGATGCAACAAACAAGCAAGACTTTGACAAACATAAAAACATACTGGAAATACATAGAGTGTTCGTCATCATTGACTCCCCAATATATGGACTATATATGACCTGGAAATACAATGACACATGACTTATGCTTTAAGGAAACTATTAGGGTATGTTTGGATGAGGAACTTCGAAGTACCAAGTAAGCCATGTTACTTAGAAATGAACCACAAACAATTAATAAAGGGATTTGTAGATAACTACATGAGCATAACAAAACCAATACACAAAGGATTTACCTTTCTTACAATCCCTCCAAGTGCATTGAATCGAGTTATTGGCGACCCTCTATCTAATGTTTTGTGGTGCATTTCTAACTAATTTAGCCTAAATCCGTCAGTACTTTGAAGTTCCTCATCCAAACATACCCTTAAATTTAATAGGACAAGGAAGAGCAACCCAAGTGTGACGCTACTAAAGAGGTAGGAAATTTCCTTGTATTTCTTGAATGATAACTTTATAGTGTAGAGAGGTATTTATACAGATGCTAGGTTAAACTAACTAGGAAATAAATACTTAGACTAGGAAGGAAATCAGAGACCTAGACTAGGAAAGTATCTACAGGATTTAATGTACAAGTTTAGGAAAGAATCAGGGAGATTCTTTGGGCCTAAGATAACACAGGATCAAGGAGATTGATCCTCAATCTCCGTGGATTCTGGGGGATCCTTATTACGCCCCCGCAAGACAGTGGTGCCGTCGGCAACGCCGATCTTGGTGCGGAGCAGGTGAAAACGCTGCCGGGGCAGGGGCTTGGTAAGTTCATCTGCTAGCTGATCATCAGTGGGCACATGATGGACTTGTAGGAGGCCACGGGTGACCTGGTCACGGACGAATTGGAAGTCTATGTCCACGTGCTTCATCCTGGAATGTAGAGCGGGGTTTGCGCAGTAGAAGGTAGTGCCTAGATTATCGCAGGAGATGGTGGGTTTCCCGTTGGGGGTGATGCCAAGTTCCTTCATGAGGGACTGAACCCAAAGGAGTTCCGCAGTTGTGGATGCGACTGCGCGGTATTCTGCTTCCGTGGAAGAGCGGGAGACCGACCTCTGTTTGCGGGAGCTCCATGACACCAGGTTTCCTCCGAGGTACACAAGATAGGCTGTAGTGGATTTACGGTCGTCTTGATCTCCTGCCCAATCCGCATCGGAAAAGGCAGTGAGAGTACTGAAGGAATGGGTGACTGCGTGAAGTTGGTTGGACGCTTGGCGATGAAGATGCAGGCCAAAGATGAGGGTGCCTTTGAGATAACGAAGCACACGCTTCAAGGCCTGCCAATGGAGCTCTGTGGGAGCGTGCATGAACTGAGAGAGGCGGTTGACAGCAAAGGAAATGTCAGGTCTGGTGAGGTTCAGATACTGCAGACTGCCCACAACTCTTCGAAATAGGGTGGCATCAGCAGGTGGGGAGCCATCTTTGAGGTGGAGGGGTGGTGAAACAGCGAGGGGGGTGGAGACAGGTTTGGCCCCGTCCATGTGCACCAAGGTAAGGATATCTTGGAGGTACTGGTGCTGAGATAAGAAGAGGCCATCCGTGGTAGGGATGACCTCCACGCCAAGGAAGTAGTGCAAAGTGCCCATGTCTTTGACTAAGAACCGGTTGGCCAGTGCAGTTATGAACCGGGAAATGACTGCTGAGTTGTTACCTGTAACAATAAGGTCGTCACCATAAACCAGAAAATAAGTTGTGTTGGAACCTTGCCTGAGTAGGAAGAGAGAAGCATCAGAAAGGGCATTGACAAAGCCCTGGGCCAGAAGAAAGGAGTGCAGTTCCTTGTACCAGGCCCGTGGGGCCTGTTTGAGGCCATATAGGGCTTTCCGGAGTTGGCAGACATAGGTTGGGTTGTGAGGGTCCACAAACCCAGCTGGTTGGGCCATGTAAACGGTGTCATGAAGAGTACCCTGCAGGAATGCATTATTCACGTCCAGCTGACGTATAGGCCAGCCATTGGTCACGGCTAGATGAAGAATGATCCGGATGGTGGTGGGCTTCACCACGGGGCTGAAGGTGGCTAAGTAGTCCACGCCGGGACGCTGGTGGTAACCCTTAGCCACTAAGCGTGCCTTGAACCTGTCCACGGTGCCATTGGGCTTTCGTTTGATCCGAAAGACCCATTTGTTTCCAATAACATTCTGGTTGGGCTGTGGGGGTACAAGGGTCCAGGTGCCATTGGTTATAAGAGCATTGAGCTCATCGACATTGCTGCACGCCACTGTGGGTGTTTCACGGCCTGGGAGACACAGGTAGGTTCAGGGAGGTCTGGGAGAGGATGGGCAGTGGCAGTGAGAGCATAGGTGGGCACAGAGGGAAGACAACCTGTTTTGCTGCGGGTTAGCATGGTATGGGTGGGGGCTGGGGCCGGGGGAGTAGGTTGTGGAAGGGTAGAGTCCAGCGGTGGTGAGGAGGCGGATGTGGAAGGCGGCCGAGGGGGTCGCCGTGTGTAGGTTCGAAGAGGAGGAGGTGGTTGTGCAGGAACAGAGGATGCAGCAGTGGTGGTGGCTGGTTGGGGTGGCAGGCCGGTTGCTGTGGTGGTGGAGGGGGACCGGGTGAGCAATGGGACGGGCTGGACCGTTGCTGGAGCAGTTGCTGCGTCAAGGCCTGATGAGGAGGACGTGTCGGAGGGTCCTGCTGTTGAAGTGGCAGCCGGTGTGGGCACTGGTGGAGCAGCAGAGACAGGGGCAGGGAGGAAGGTGACATGGGGCAGGGAAGAGAGCCAGCTTTGGATATTGTGGGGGGTGACAGGAGGGACCTGGGAGGAGTGGCGGAGACCTGGATAGGTGGACTCATCAAATTGAACATGGCGGGAGACATAGAGCCGATGGGCAGAAGTGTCATAACACAAATATGCACTTTGGTTGAGAGAGTAACCAAGGAAGAGGCAGGAAGTGGAACGGGTTGCATTTTGTTGGTGTTGTACGGATGTAACCAAGGAAAACAGAGGCAGCCAAAGGTACGGAGGCGGTGATAGTTGGGTGGAAGGTGAAAGAGAGCCGTGTACGGTGACTGGTTTTTGAGAGTGGAAGTGGGGAGACGGTTGATGAGGTAGGTTGCAGTTTTGAAGGCATAGGTCCAGTAGGAGAGTGGGAGGTTAGCTTGATGGAGGAGTGTGTGGCCGGTTTCAACAAGGTGGCAATGGCGACGTTCAGCCATGCCATTGTGTTGGGGAGTGTGAGGTGGAGTGAGGAGATGATTAATACCATGGGTGGCAAGGAAGGGTTTGAGCTTTGTGAATTCACCACCACCATCTGTATAGAGTGTTTGTATGGGGTGCTGGAAGTATTTTTCAACGAGGTTTTTGTAATCAATGAAAGTGGAGAAAACATCTGATTTTTTTTTTGAGAGGGTATAGCCATGTATATTTAGTGAGGTGGTCAACAAAGATGATATAATATGAAAAACCATCAACAGAAGTGTAGGGGGCAGGGCCCCAAACATCAGTATATATCAGTTGAAGGGGACGGTGACTCTTAAGGGAAGAAGTGCCAAACGGCAACCTATGACTTTTATTACAGAGACATGACACACTTAGTTTCAGGAAGCTGGGAGGATAGTTTGATGGAGGACTGACGAAGAATGGTGTTGAGAAATTTGTCATGAGGATGGCCAAGGCGGCGATGCCAGAGGTTGGAACCCACCAGTGCTTGAGGTTGCTGCAGGGTTGTAGACGACCACTTGTAGAAATCGGGATTCCGGCCATTATATAGACTCGGGAGTTCGGCCCTAAAACCAATTGGTGATAGGGGGAGTTGCCCAAGCCTATATAAGGCACACATTCATTTTCCTCTTTTCCGATGTGGGACATCTCACATCCCAACACACCCCCTCACGTGTGGCGGCTCTTCCAGCCAACACGTGATGATGTGAGCCCACCATCGTGGGATAACCCGCTCTGATACCATGTAGAAATCGGGATTCCGGCCATTATATAGACTCGGGAGTTCGGCCCTAAAACCAATTGGTGATAGGGGGAGTTGCCCAAGCCTATATAAGGCACACATTCATTTTCCTCTTTTCCGATGTGGGACATCTCACATCCCAACACCACTCATACACGCCATCCTTACTCGGGCCTTGAAGAAGAACCGCCCCCGTGCTCAGGTCCTTGACATGAAAACAATTAGGAAAAAGTTCAATAGAGGTATTGTGAGCTTGATTAAACTTGGAAATGGAAAGAATGTTGCGAGTTATTTTAGGAGCACATAGCACATTAGTAAGAGAGAAAGTGTGTGAAGAGGGAGAGGGAAGAGTGGCAGAGCCGACATGGGTGATGTCAAGCCCTGTCCCATTACCAATCAGAATCTCATCTGGCCCCTGGTACTCAGAAACAGCAGAGAGGTTGTGGGGGGAAGCAGTGACATGGTGGGAAGCGCCGGAATCAAAGAGCCAGGGTGAGGAGGAGGTGGAGTGGCCGGGAAAAGTGGGATTGGCCACTGGTGGAACAGCAGATGGACGTTGCAGCTGGGGACAACGTTTGGCACTATGTCCTTGAGTGCCACACCATTGGCAAAAACCACGGTAACCACCGCCCTGGTTGCTGTTGGTCCTGCGTGGGTAAGCCTGGGGCTGGCCTGAGCGCTGAGAAGCAGAGCCACGGCTGTCAGAAGTAGGGTTGAAGGTGCGGTGGTCAGATGAGCCGCGAGGAGAGCGGTTGTAGGAGGAGTTGCGGGTGGTTTGGGCAGCATTGGCTGTGATGACAGAGTGCAGGGAAGCAGGGGCTTCACGAAAGGTGGCTGCCTCATGTTGAACCATCATATCATAGAGGTTTTCAAACGAGACAGAGGTGTCTCGAGAGCGTACTGCAGCTGCAATGTCTTTGAAGGCTGGGCCAACGCCGTTGAGGACATAGAGGAGTAGGTCATCATCGGAAAGTGGGGCATCAATAGCAGCGAGTTCGTCTGAAATGAGACGAACCTCCTGCACGTAGTCACTGACTGGTCGGTTGTCATGGCGAAGAAGAGTTAGCTTCTCTTTGAGACCTAAAACACGGGCTCTAGCTTTGCAAGCATAGAGGCGTGTGAGGCGTGTCCAGGCGGCTGCAGAGGTTTTTGCAACAGCAATCAGGGTAACAACCAGAGGGGAAACAGAGCCAAGAATGGCATGGAGGATCAGCTGATCCTGGCGGTACCAGAGAGCATGAGGGAGGGTTTCAGTGGGGGGTGGGCAGGGGCGAGTGCCATCAACATATCCCATTAGGTCATAACCTTGCAGGAGAGCATTAAACTGTGCTCTCCAAGGGAAAAAATTGGTTGCTGTCAGTTTGAGTGTAAACTGAGCAGCGTTAATGGAGATAAGAAAGGAGAAAGGGTTAGTGATATCGGGGTTTGGTGGGGGAGTTGGGATGACAGGTGCTGGCGGTGGAGCAGCCATGGAAGGAGGATTTTTGGGAAGAAAAAGAAAAAAAACGGAAGGGTTTTCTGCTCGGTGGAGCCTTAAGGCTTTGATACCATAAAGAGGTAGGAAATTTCCTTGTATTTCTTGAATGATAACTTTACAGTGTAGAGAGGTATTTATACAGATGCTAGGTTAAACTAACTAGGAAATAAATACTTAGACTAGGAAGGAAATTAGAGACCTAGACTAGGAAAGTATCTACAGGATTTAATGTACAAGTTTAGGAAAGAATCAGGGAGATTCTTTGGGCCTAAGATAACACAGGATCAAGGAGATTGATCCTCAATCTCCGTGGATTCTGGGGGATCCTTATTAGCTACCACACCCACCTTAGGGCAAGTATATGCTTCATAGACAGAGGTATCTGAGATGCAATAGAATATGATTTTATCTATGTGAATTGAGAGTTGTAACTTGTAAGCAACAAATATTTCTGTGAATCTTTAGATTTCTGAATAAAATTGCATTAAAACTGTTTCGTAAGAGGACAATCCCCGCAATGGGTAATACAACTTTTGCAACCTAGTCTAATGAGTTCAGTCTTATTCTAGGGTTCCCTCAGCTCAAAATAGATGTACTCACATTTCATGCTGTTAGTGGCAAATTGTGATGCCATATATACAATTGGCCACGCCTAAGGGGTAAGTGCAGTGGGTACAAAGGAACTCTCAAAGGGAGTCTCAAATGATTAAGAAGTTTCATTAACTAGATTAAGATTTTCCTTGGGAACGATCAACTCTCTGATAACCTGCTTCTGTCAACTTATTGTAAGAAGTGGTCATCCTATACTATAGCATCAATTCTACAGTGAAATAAACTTGGTATCACATTTTAAGTAAAATATTGAGAGATGTATTTAGTTTTATATACACACACAAAAGACATACTTTCAATAAAATAGATGAGTTACAAAGAGATGTAAACAATCAAGAATCGAATATAACTAACAAAAACACAGCTATTCAGGCCAATCATTTATGGAAAAACATAACTGAACAGAACTTGAATAGAAGTTCAATATGTCACCTGCGATGAATGCAGCCAAGAGCAAAAGCAATTGATCCAGCATAGTTTGGATCTGTTGCCCCAATTAGGTCACCAAGCAGAGATCTAGTCTGTCACCCAAAACAATGGATCAGAGAGAGAGTCTAACAAAACACTGGAATGTATATCGTTTAATGTAAAACTGACCATTCTTGCTGTAAAGATATCGTTCCCAAAACGAGCTAAAAGACCAAGACATTCTGATGAAGCCCTACGTTGTGATGGACAGATGTCACCCTCTGCCAGAATACTCTGTTAAATTAGAATTACAACTGTCAGTACAGACTGTGAGTACAACAATTCCTGAGCAATTACATATCTAAAATCTTACAAAAACTAGGCACCTGAAATATAGCTTGTGCTGAATTTAGTATCTCAAGTGATAATGGCTGGGGACGTACAGAAAGCAAAGCCTGACAAAAGCGTTTAAACATGAATTATGGTAAGATCCTGAAAAATAAGATATAGTAGACAAGAAAAAAAAAGAATCAGCACCTTAAATCCTGAAAGTAACCCCACACATATATTCGTTATGCTAGCGGCATGCCATGGTTGCTTTTTCCCAGCTTTAAGACACTGCTCAATCATTCCAAGAAGTGAAAGCCTCCCGCCACCATCCTGTGATATTAATTCCAGCTGATGTTAACAACCAGTCTGTCACCCTTAAGAAAATACCAAACATGACAAATTTCCCTACCTGAGAAGCAAACATGATGCCAAAGCAGAGGAGCATCTGGTTCACCAATGTCTTGTTCACTGGTTCCGGCTTCATGGTAAAGTTTAAACAGTAAAAATCAATACACAGGAACATAGCTCTATTGACCTTGAGAATAGGAGCAGACTTAAATAGCTTCATCGTATCAACAGAAACTAAAATTGGATACATATAACTTACAACGGTAAACAAAAAAATCATCTAGAAAGAAATAAATAATACTTGAGGAAAGCTAGAAACATCGTTCTCCCAGACACATGGCATAAGGCCATCTCTTCCACCTTGAAAAGCACGAAGCTCATCTTCAAACCAATCCCTAAGTACACACAATTACAAAGAAATACATATCACTTGAACTGAAAGGAGAAACAAATGAAGAATACGACTGAAGGTGGCTTAAACTACCTAAGTTTATACATGCAGTACTGTGTCAAATTGTATATTAGCCATGAACATCTGACGAAATGTAATTACAATGGTCAGAAATAGTTTTAAAAGAAGTGGCAGGGTAGAAACCTTCCAGGGATCCAGGGACCCAACCATGCATCTCTTTTGTCTAACAAAAACCTCAAGCATGTACTTTCTTCGCATCCAGAAGCCTCTCTTTTATGTTAGCAAAGGAACAACATCCAAGTCAGCCAAAATAACAAGAAAAAAAAAATAAACATACTAATATTTAGATAGGATTAAGGTTAATATATTTTTCCTCTTCAAGACAGAAGAGAAATCGACATCAAATGCAAGGAACAAAATAGGCAGCTAACTTTACATGAATGGACTTGTGCAAATTTGGAGAACAAGGGGGTGGTCATTCTTATATGCCGTTGGATCAGGAAGAGACTGGTAAGCTATTAACGTCCTGACAATAAATATATCCAAATCATGCTTCACGTTTGGTAGTTCCTTGGCTGCTACCAGTGATATATATGATAAAGCCCTGCATTCCACCACATCTCAGAAAAGTAGTTTTGTACATAATGTAAACAAAACTCTGTACCACAGCAAGCCATGCAGCATCCAAACAGCTTTGAATTCAATACAATAGAAAATAAATTGACATGAATTCAAAACAAACTTACCTACTCAAATATACAAGTACAGGTTGAAGCAAAATCCCATTATTCACATCATTAGAAGAAAGAAAGCATCTTAAAAATGCGGTGAGTGCATCAACTGCGGCAGACCACATGCTAAAAAAGGAAGAAGGCAAAAGTCAGAGTTATATAACCAATCATGAAAAGATGCTGGTTCACTATGTCTATATTAGCCTTATGTCTAACACTACATAACAAAAGAAAATTTAAAAAAGGCCTGAAATACAGCCACTAAGATGATCTAATTATTATAATATAGAAAGAAAAAATTGAGAATACAAAGCATAGGACATTTAAATCGGATCTACCATTGAGATCAACAGCCCAACAGGGACATAAACAAAAATATTACAAAGAACGAGTCTAACATGTTTTTTTGATCAATGGCATATGTGGTGTTCTGGATGATAGGATCATAGGTAACCCTACAACGGTGGTTTTTAAGAAAAACATGAACTTTTACCAACCACCACCTAAATTTAAGTGGTTATGTAAGAAATTTCATATTTCCAAAATAAAACAAGGACCATTATTAAAAGAGTCTATGCTTTAATACTTAGAACGCTTGAAAAAACAAAACATAAAAAATAACTTTATGGATGAAGTAAACAGCAGAACTTCTAACAATCCTCCCAAACCATAAGCCTGGCCAAGCGTATGGCAATAAGATGAAATCACTTACCCAAAAAAAAAAAAAAACTACCTAGCCGTAACTTGCATCAAGACAGTTTAATTGTATTGCATGGCTAATCCATTAAATAAAATCAGAGCCTCAAAATTTTGGAAGATCAGGAAAGTGTATTAAAACTGAGAGTAAGGACATAAACCACTACAAGACAGTTTAATTGTTCTGCAATGGCCAATCCATCAAGTATAATGAGAATCTCAAAAGTTTGAAAGAAGAAGGAAAGCGTAGTAAACTGAGAGAGCAAGGACATAAACCAGTATACAGAAATTATTCAATACATACGAACTTACCGAATCCTACTTATCAAATCTCCAGTTTGGTTAGTCTCAACGTCTGGATTTCCAGTAAAGAGGGATGCCCACAAGGAAAGAATATCAAAAACCTGGTCTTCAAGCTCCTGCATGTAGCAAGAGGGTAGGGATGGGTTGGTGATGGGACTGAATATTGCCTACCGAAAAATTAAAAGATACGGAGATTATCTTCAACCTCCTTTGGCAGAGAAGCTAACAGGGATGACAAAAGTAACCACCCAGCTTCTTTTTCAATTGTAGCTGCCACAGGGTTCCGACTAGATTCATTCAACATTTTCTTTGAAACTTCAAGAATTGAAAGGGGCAACCTGCCATAGTGACATTTAGAATTTCTTTTTTCTCTTTTTTAGGGGAAAAAAAAAACCAACAGTTCATGGTGACTGGAAAATAACAGGTGGAATGTAACAATAACAACATAAACCTATCACCCAAAAAATGAAAGGCGAAGATATGCCAGGCAGTATATATGATGTAAACCAAAATATGATGGGTAAACAAAGGAGCAAAACTGCTCAACAATTGATGAATAGCTGATGCAATAAAAATAATTAAAAAACAAAGAGATGTCTATTGGTATGTCCAAAATATATCTCTCCTTTCAAGTGGTTGTATTGATAACATCATTACCTAGCGGGATAACCCAGAGGTAACCTTGGAGAAATGGACACCAGAGCTGCTAACAGAGTAGCTTGCCCATGCAAAGAATCAAGCTCTAATTGCAAACTGCTCCCCTGATAAACATAATAAAGAACAAGTTACTTAACTGATACCATAGTTAATAGAAAACCTCCAAAGAATGCTTACAACCAACAAACAGAAAATACAAATGACAAGTGACAAAACACTGCATATTGATTTACTCACTTTAAACAATCCTCATATTTTCAATTAAGAAATATGATAAGCAGTTCCAGTAACTAGGGAATAAGATCATAGTTGCCTCTTCCTTTTCCTTGCTGGCTATAATGCCTAAGTATAATTTTTGTAGTATTGTACCTGCCTACCATGCCAATGAAGGCAATGACTCTTGAGTCCATGATCACAGTATGGGATACTATGGGCATAGGAAAAATGGAACATATAGCAGAATGATGGTATACGCAAAAATGAAAAAACAGGAAGAGAGAAAAGTCATGCAGCTACCATGATTGCAAGCTGGGATACTATGTTATTGGTAAAAAAACAGCATATAGCAACAAGGATATGAAAACACTAGCCAAAAAAAATAAAAGAATGAGAGAAAGCCATGCAGTTACAAATTAAGGACATAATCATGAAACAGGAATAGTTTGCAAAGCACTATGATGGGTGGGAAAAGTGACACAGGCATGCTGGAAAAAGAACAAACAACCACTGTTCTACTACCACCAGTAAATATATTTAATAATTCCAAAAGAGCACAAATACCATCAGAAAGATAAATTGACCAGAAAACAACAAAATAAAGTCATCAAAACATAACCGTTAACACACTTCACATCCTCACCTTCTCAAACGACACATTTTCTCTCAGAGCATTCAGCATGGTCACCCCATAAGAAATTAAACCACCAACACAGGTCGGATCAACCTCAGCAAGTGAACGCAATGTTAAAGCAGCCTCGATTCGTACCTGTGACCAAAGATTTTATCAATTCAAAACTCAACTAAGAAAAATCATATCAATGAGAATCGAATTAATAATCCTACCTTGTGTATGATGAGAGTCATATAATTTAGCTTTCATGTGTAATAAGGTATCAACATGAATGCCAGAGATAAAAAAAATTGCAAAGTAAATAAAAAATAAAACGGAGAGCGATAGCAACTCACATGACCACTTCAACCAACAAGAGTAACAGAAGAAAATAATATACTAATAAACAGTACCAAACACGAACAAGATCTGCCAATTTCCTAGGGATATTAATTTGAGAGAAACAAATTGAAAAATAAAATCCTATGGATGATGGTTGGTTTAACAATAACAGAAAAGCAACTACATGGACACTCATTAGTATAGATCAACAAAGTTTGTAAATCGTTTGTATAACTAGATATCAACTCAGGCTGAGAAATTTCCAGTCCAAACTATCAAATAATCCTATTCTAATGCATATCTCTATAAAGATTTCATCAGATTGATGGTTTGTCTAAAGGTTGATCAGAACTAATAGCCTAAGCAACAGAAAATGTTGCCAGGAAATCCGAGGGTTATATAGACAGCTATGCCATAAAAGTTGTGCTGTCTTGGCCCAACTGCCTCGACTGTAAATCCTATTCTTACAACCTACCAACTAGAGTAGATGAGACCCGTAATTGATCAAATGATCATTTATCGAAGTTTTACTGTATAACAATCAAGAGTGAAACACTACTAAGGAACAAAACAAATCCTAGACAAATGCGAAAATATGTGTGAATTTTAAACAAGTCCATGACCATTAAGGAATATAATAAGAACCGTTTGGATCTACCAAAGAGGTTTGACTCCAACTAAGAAAGAAATCAAGGGCTTACAAGTTGAGAAGAATGAGATACAGCAGCCACAACAGTGTCGTCAAGAACTTCTTTGAATTCAACTGGAACCTGCAAATATATAGAGAAAGCAGAATGAAAGGCAATACAACTAAACAACACACTGTTTTTTCATTGTATGATGTCAATCTGCAAGAAAAATGTTCAAGATAACACTGATAATGTAAACACGGCATGTTACAATTTTAAAGGATAATTCCTCAGGTAATCAATATCTGAATAATACAATCTTTTCCTGGCAAACATTAAAATTTGGAATTCATAGTAGATAACATTATAGACACACTTACTTCTCCCAGTGTTTTCAGGGTATATGACGCCGTGCGTAGAGCAGCAATTTTCATAGAAGGACTGGCATCAAGAGACATGAGCTGCATGTTCAAAGTAACTTTAGATCAGATGACATAGAACAATAGGCAGCCATCAGAAGATTTAATTGAAAAACACACCTCCATGACCAAAAAACAAACAAGCAAGAATCATTTTAGAGGACCTGATTTCCAAGAAAACCCAAAAAACTCCTTTGCGTAGGCTCTGTCATTTGATCGATAACACCAACACGAAGGATATAGAGAACACAAGCCTTGACGAAAGCCAATGAAAGATAATGGTAAATGGTCAGTAGCTTAATATTTAATAACAAGGAGATTCTTGAATGTATGAGCGACCAATGAAGTCAATAAAGTAGCTTATATCATGGATCCATCAAATTTGGAAAGTAACAGATGAATAAAAGTTTAATATTCAAAAGAAAGATGCAACAAACTTGTAATGCTTTGTTTACCAATAAGTTCCTCAACTAAAGAGAACAGAATATTACACTCTTAGAACATTAGTGCTTTCGTCCTTCAAGTTCCACAATATATAGAAATGCACCAATGTTTATTTATCAAATCTGGTAAAGTAAATAATATATATGTTTTAATGTTGACAATATAATGAAGCCTGTAATTTGAACTTTCATGCAAAGAATATAGCCTCTAAGATAATAACTTTTTGAGAAACTACTTTTGATCAATTTTTTTATACGAGAGTATGCATTATTTTAAACAGTTGAATGATACAAAATAGTAGAAAAATACCAGTGCAAATGCTTCAACAGAACTATCAGAACGAAGCATGTCCAGGACCTGAATTGCATAGTTTTGAAGCTCACTATCTGGATGCATGTACTTCAGACGAATAGCCTGAAATATAAAATCAAAATAATAAATAAGCACTACTGCACATGTCAAAATAATCACATACCCCACTACAACCCAGGGCTGACATGGGCCAGATTGGTTTAGGGAACAATAAATAAACAAATCACATAAGGTGACGAAAATCCTAGCCAAATGGCAACCAAAAGGGCCATTACAATCCATTATTTTTATGGTACTGGTAGGTTCAGCTTCTCTGGTGCTAAGCTCGGGTGTAGGCCTAAAAGTGCTACCTTTGAATTTTAGCTTCAAGTGTTTTACATGAACTCCTCTGAAGCAAGCAATTTTCTGCCGTTGTGGGGATTTGTTTACACTTATTTTTTTGGTTGTTCAACAGTTACAGAACAAAAGGTGAAAAAATGAATCTTACCATTAAACTGTCTCCACAGAAATGGCTGGCATCTATATTATTCAGTTTGAAGGGTTTGAAAGAAAAGGTAATATATTCTTGAGGGAAAAATGTTCTAAGTTTGGGTAGGCTATTAAGTAGACAATTCTTTTTTCTTTTTCATTTTTTAGAAGAAACTGAAAAGTTCACTAAACACTAAGTAAAGCTGTACAAATTAGTGAAGAGGGAGTGCATTTCTAGAGAAAACCTAACATGAAACCTACTACAGCAACAACTAAATCGTAGGGGAATACATCGAGACAAAAACAGAATTTACAAGGGAACACAAAGAGATGCTCGCCAATGTGACATAATAACAAAGAAAGATAGCTCCTCAAACTATAAAACTACAAAGTCGCCTCAACCGACACATTCTCAAAAACACTCCTATCCATTCAACACATAAAACACAGGTTTTTTGTTTTTTGGTTCTAAGGTTGCCCAAGCCTAGAGAAACAACTGCCTGACACATAACAAACAGAATATTAATGTCAATGGATATCTCCCAAAAACTAGACCCACTTTCTTTCCATCAAAAATGTTAACTTCCCAAGCAACTGTGCATTACATAACACCAGAATCTCCCTAATCAATGGAGAGCACCAAAAAAAAGCCACTGAATGCAATTACAAATGAGCCATCAGGTATAATATTTTACACCTGTCACCAAACCAAATATTTCTGGCTTATCAGTTATAACGCAAAGCAACCAGTACTCGGTGCAAAAGACTGATAAGGGGTCTGTTTGGCACATTTCTAAGTCCTTGATTATTTTCCAAACCCTAATCCAAACCTAGCCTAATAGAAATGCAGATCATGTCAAAACAACCATAATATAATATACATGCAAGGATCTACGTTCAGCAAGACAATCTCAAAATAAAGCCCACCAATCATTCCAAAGTAACTTTTTGAAAGCTTAAGAAATGGAAGACCTTAGGACATTAACCCACCATAATAGTTAGCTCTTCTTACACAAGTTCGAACTTGAAAGATACCACACAATACAGACATTAAATGCAATGAAACAAAAATAACAGAATAAATATTTAAAAAAACAATCTCTTTTTTGTTAATCACTATTCACAATGGTTTTGGTATATGGAATCCAACTACACAGGATACAAACAGGAATAGCAAAAGTGGAGGGAATAATTCAGAGGAAACCAATGTCACCATCTACCTGTAAAAAGAATACCCAAGACAAGGTTATGCCAACTTGCACATCCTTTGACCGAGACCCAGCTGAAAATTCCAATTATTGTAGCATTACCAATCCGATGAATCATGAACATCGTTCAAATTAACAAATAGGAAAGCACAAAAATACCTTTTGTGAAAGGCAACGCTAAATGTCTGTGCAAACCACCTTCTAGTTTCTTTGCTGGAGGGAAAGGACCTTTCCCCCTTAGTTGAACCTAGGAACAATTACACATTTCAGTGAGCATTCACCTAAGTAAACCAAAGCTCTAAGAGATGGAAAAAACAATTCCAACGAAACATATACAAACCTGTGCATGAGGATTCATTCCAAGAGCAAGCAACGAACCCAATGCTTCGGCAAACGCATCACGGACAGATGAAACAGGATCCTCAAGGGCCTACTATAAGCAGTGGCCAAATGGGTAAATAAAGAACTATAGCAATGGCATCTTAAATGAAATTTGAAAAACTGAGAGGCAAACACCACCAAGGAATTGAAAAGAAATCATCTACCTTGACACAATAAGAGGATGTACTGTCCAGTTCTCCCACCCCTAAACCCGGTCCTCCAATAGTGGCAAATGCCTTCAGACATCTTGCAGCAGCGATTCTAACAAGAAATGATTTATCACCAACAGCAAGCCGCATGATGAGACGAAATGCCTCTGTATATGCTGAAGCAGCCGCATTACCACCAGAGCCTTCCAAAGCATTTTGAAGCAAATACAAAGCTTCTTGTCTCACAAATTCCTGAGTTACATGAAGTTCAACTTAGAGGTGTGGCACAATGAACAAGAATAAACAACCCCAAAAAAAAAAATTCATACGAAAAACATTCACTATTCAATCAGAACGAGATGGTCAAGTATATTTTATTTTTCCTAGCCAAAATAAAAACTTACAAGATACTTGAAAAACGTTATTTAGATTCTGTCCAATATATCCAACTTTTTTACAGGAGAATCTAGGGACCTTTACTAGCGGGAGTAGAGAAAGTTTCAGCAAACACATATGGTTCACTTGGTGCAGAAAATAACAAAGACAATTCATAATTCCTACCTCTTTGATAATGAAAGTTGACTTTATCAAACAAAATAAATATCACTTAAAACGAAGCTACAAAAAATAGCATAGCAATAATAGAAGAGTTGACAAAACTACCTCATTAAACTTGATAAGTTTTGTGGCAATAATAGTCGTTTCAAGTAAACCCGAAGTGATTCGCCTCCCAAAGTGTCGATATAATTCTCCTAAGCATTGTACAGCACCTACAGAATTGAAGTTTAAAAATAAAATAAAAAAGTTAATTAAGAAGAAAGAAAATTGAAAAAAGGAGTGGTAAGTGCACTAAAGCATCAAAATATGTTTGTGCGAGTGATAATAACATATAAATGTGTGGCCAACCCTGTAGGTTCACTCCACTGTGTGGCCAACCTGCAATAAGCAGCATGGGACTTAAAAGTAGAACAACAAGTGACAATCCTAGGTACAGCCCTCCAGGCAACTCTTTTGTAGTACCAAGTGCCAATCCTCTAGTATTCAATGAACCAAAATATCGACAACTATATGATAGCAGCAATAAAATGCAGGTAAAGTAAAATACACTCAAATCTCCAGTCCCGGGACTAACCAGCAACTTTTTGTGGTTCATTCCTCCTCCCGTCAGAAAGGAAGCCTTGGAGACTGCTTGCTCTGGAGTATATAGAAATGTTGTCTCCCTTAGATATAACCTTCGCCATAGCAACTGAAGCCAAGTGGCGAACAGGTCGCCGAGCACCAAGAATAAGCAAGGAATATAGTGCGTCCTCGCATCTCCTTTGCCATAACAGAATGGAATCCTACGATTCATCATTTCCACGGCAACCATTATTGGTTATATATATGTATTTAAATATAATAAGTTTCATAACAAATCCTCTAATGCCCCATATGTTCAATCCAAGTCTAATAATACAATTCGAACTATTTACAGTAATGCAGGACATAATCGATCAAATTAAGTTGCAGGTTCATCAGTCACCAGTAGAATGAGAAACAAGGAAGCAAATTATTAAGCCCAAATCCGAGAGAAGCTAATCAAATCTTACTTCAGATGAAGATTAGAACAAAATAAAAATGAAAGCAAGAGAATGGAGTGAAAGGAACCTTAGGCTCTTGGTTGATGGCTGAGATGAGATCGGAGAGGAGATCGAAGCATAGGAGTGGCTCCGGAGGCTGCTGGGCTGCTGAGGCGACTATGGACTCCAATTGCGCTACCAATACGCCGAACTCAGAGAGAGGCGCATTATCTGTTGGCATATACTTCTTCGCCATGTGTGGAAACAGCAATAAAATGAATGATCAAGGCAGAAAAAGGTAAGCTCAACTCTCATGAAGCAGCAGAGTAAACAAACCACATGGAAGTTTAACTTTTAAGAAATTGGCTGAAATACATATTGGAGATCCCAAGTTCAATATACCCACATTTCAAAATTCAATCCAATTTAAATTTAACTTTTTTTTTATTTGCCAAATTGACCCCACTTTATACTCTTCTAAATTTTCAATGTGACCTCGTTATAACATTTTTCTGTCATTAATTGGTCCAAACCTCTTTCTCCCCATCTCCAACACCTCTCTCCTCGCGGAAAAAATCCAGAAGCAGATTGCGTGAGAAGATGAAAAGACGAGTCGGCAAGAGTTCGAAGGAGGGGTCGACGCAGAAAAGACGAAGGATGGATAGAAGCATATTGGGTTAGCCCACCTTAGAGGCGTAGACCTTCCTCCCCCACCATCTAAATCCACGACGACGTCGTTCTGCAACCTCTACGCCCACGCCCTCCGCCGCAGCAAGTACTTCTCAGCCCCATGGGAAGAGCCAGAAGGGTAAAATGGGTAGGAACCTAATGAGGCAAACTAACGAAAGAAAAGAAATTCGGGGGTCACATTGAAAATTTAATAGCATAAAATGGGTAAGTAGTACAATATGGAGGGGTGTGCACGTTGCGGTTCGATACGGATATCGGTAATATCCAAATTTAAACCGTTAAAATTCTAACGGTTCGATACAGTTTGAATTTTCTAAAATTAGAAATAAAACTTTTTCGATCCAAACCATTATTAACGGTTCGGTTTGAATCGAAACGGTTTAAAACTGTTAAGGAATAAAAAAAATCAAGATATAAAAAAAATTAATGCTCAATACTCAAAATTTTATATATTAAGCTTACTAAATATTGAATTGTAAACATTATCATTATATTAAGATTTATCAAACAAACAAGTTATTTAATAATCTTTTATTATATTATATGAGTATACATATACTTATATGAGTATACATAGGTATCCTTTTATTTTTATTAATTTTACTTTGTATTAATAATAGATTTAAATATTAATAAAAATTAATATATTTATTAACGGTTCGGTTTGGATTTAACAGATTTCCAAAATGAAAATTTAAATCCAAATTGTTACTAACGGAACGGTTTGGATTCTCAAACTGTCTTTTATCCAGTCAAACTCAAACCATTGGATAAATAACAGTTTGAAGCAGATCGGATAACGGATTCGTGCCCACCTCTACAATCAAGAAAAGATTTAAGTTTAAATTCGAATATTTTTTAACATGTGCCAATATGGATATTTACTATCTACTAAAACTCGTGTGTCGGGATACTGTTCTGTGAACAGTGTATGAACAGTGTATTTATGATATTACCTTGCTCTTAACACATACATGAACAGTGAGTGACCATAATGTCTTTCGGTCAATAATATGGTATTCACTCGATTCCCAGCTGTTATTCGATCCAACCGAGCGCCCATCCACAACCCTTGTCGACAACCCCAATATCCATTCGATCCTTGCGGAGAAACCGAGAGCCTATCCACAACCATTGCCGACAACCCCAATATTCATTCAAGCCTTCGCTTTCCTGCTATTTCTCATCTGTTCTTTAGAAACCGAGCGACCATCGAATCCTTACTGACAACTGAGCAACCATGACAGGACCCGTCCCAACTGGACTTCGATAAGCGTGCCCAGTCCTGCTCTCGTCTAACAAGTCAACTAAAGTCCCGAAACTACCTTTCAGTACCTGTCAGACAAGGGATAACTGCACTGATTTCCGCTCATGCCTCCGTCTCTCGATCAGCCCGAACTTCGTGCCATGACCTGGAGGGTCATCAAAACAGAAAAGGTGTGACTGGACAAAAATAATATCAGTTGAAAATACATTTCAAATAAACCATTTATCCCTCCAATTTATCAAACCATGCATGCATATGGTAAAACGTATGAATAACAATCACTGGCTTTCCAGCCAAATCACATGAAACGTATCAAATCCCGGCTCTCAAGCCGAACATGTGAAAACACTAACCTGGCCACAAAGACTAAAAACCCGTACTCAATATCAGTATGTAAAGAATGACCAAAACCCGTACTCAATACCAGTACGCAATCACAATCAATATCAAACAACACTATTCACAAGTGCACAATCAATCCATCAATCCGCACTACTCACAAGTGCACAAACAATCACACAGTCACATCCGCACTATGTGTAGGCCAACCTTGGGAACTGCACTCAGGCACCATCCGAGTCATGTAAGTCATGTCTGGGAACTGCACACGCACCATCTAGACATACCACATACTCCGGAACTGCACTCACGCAACATCCGAGTCACGTCTAGGAACTGCACTCGCACCATCCAAACATGGTCCAGTATCCACAATTACAAACACAATACATACCATAAACACATATAAATCATATCCTTGACTTCAAACCAAGTCAAAAGCATTCCCGACAGGGTCTCAAGCCCAAATGTCATTTACACGTAAATCCGTAAAATCTCATTTGAAAATAATAAAATAATCCAAAAATCATCCTTGATTCACCAACTAAGCCAAAATATCTGTTTTGAAACCTTTTTTACTCCGGGCCTAGCCCAAAATATCACGTGCACGTTTCTCGTAAAACGTGCACAAAAGATCGATTAAAATAATCATTAAATCACAAATAGTCATGCCAAATCATCATGACATCATCGCAAATCAAATCATGTAATCAATCATGTAAAACATTTAACTATGCATGCACAACGGTTTATAAAACAAACGTCCACTCACACACTGTCCAAACCGTTCACCTTCCAAGCTGCACGCGTTTCCGTAATTTCTGGTACTTTCCAGGAATCGTGAATCCTCGGGAATCGCGCCCTCACGCGCCGCCGTGAGTAGCTGCGCGTGCTACAGTGTCGTCTCTCCCACCTGTTTAACTGATAAACGGGTCTTGCAACCCGCAAAACAACCTGATTCGATCCCCATCAATTCTGCATCAGTTCCTTAATCCATTCGATTTGAACTCGAATCTGAAGAACTTCCGAACACTGTTCATCGTCCCAATTCATTCAAACTCGATTGTTTTCTTTCAATTGATTCATCAGGAAGCTTCGTGGGATTCTATTAACCATGTTTCCAACATCAATTGCATCGTTCCATGTCTCCAATTTCTCGACTCAAGCTCGAAAATTCAAAGTCTTCATCCCCTCTGTTCTAGTCCAAAACGACCCCAATTCCCTTCCAGTTTAATTGGGTTCGACTCGGTTGGAGCTCAATAACCTTAATCCAAGGTCAATTTCACTCATGGATGTCCCCAAATTCAAATTCGACCTTAAGGTTCATCAAGGGTTTTCGGGTTTTTGAGTTTGGGTCCAGCTGGGTTCAAAGTTCAGAACTCACCATTCAATTCTCCTTCTCTTCCTCTCTGGATATCCCATTCAATCTCTATGTCCCTGGTATTAATTCAATTCGTTCATATATGGTGATCATCCCTCAAACAACAAAACGATTTTATTGTTATCTTTTTGAATATTCAAACAACAATTGCCATTAATTTTAGTCTGCACAATGACATGTGTCACTTAATCACATAAGTGACTCACCCACACAGTTGAATCAGCCCATTTAACGGTCCAATTCACCCTGCTGCCCTAAATTACCATTTTGCCCTTCCTTAGCTAATTACCAAAATGCCCCTTACCTTCGCAGACCTGTAACTTTCACATCCGACCTCTGATTGACGCATGCCGCCTGTCTACGGATTCAGCGTCTCGAGGCCTATCCAACAGTCCTTACGGAAGGTCCAAATAAGGTCTCGATCAAAAAGTAAACTTTTGGCCCTCAAAACCAAGGGCAAAATCGTCATTTCTTTCCAATTTTTCCAATTTTTCCTTTTTCGAATTTCCGGGTCGTCACAACTTTCCCCCCTTATAGAATTTCGTCCCCGAAATTTGAATGTACCTCTCCAACACAATCCTGGAGACTAAATTCATATCCATATCATAAACAACCATCCGGACCAACACAAGTCCGACACAACCAGAACACAAGATGCAATGTTCGACCCCCAATCTAGGGTCATAGTCATTCCAGGGATTTCCGATACCCTCATATCCCGTCTAATCACCAGGACGCGCACGGGGCTCGCATATCAGAGGCATGGCAAATTAGTGACCCAATGCTCTAATACCAATTTGACAGGACCAGTCCCAACTGGACTTTGATAAGCGTGCCCGGTCCTACTCCCGTCTGACAAGTCAACTGAAGTCCCGAAACTACCTTTCAGCACTTGTCAGATAAGAGATAACTGCACTGATTTCCGCTCATGCCTCCGCCTCTCGATCAGCCCCGAACGTCGTGCCACGACCTGGAGGGTCATCAAAACAGAAAAGGTGTGAGTGGACAAAAATAATATCATTTGAAAATACATTTCAAATAGACCATTTACCCCTCCAGTTTATCAAACCATGCATGCATAGGATAAAACGTATGAATAACAATCACTGGCTTTTCAGTCAAATCACATGAAACGTATCAAATCTCGGCTCTCAAGCCAAACATGTGAAAACACTTACTTGGCCACAAAGACCAAAAATCCGTACTCAATACCAGTATGCAAAGACTGACCAAAACCCATACTCAATACTAGTACGCAATCACAATCAACATCAAATAGCACTATTCGCAAGTGCACAATCAATCAATCAATCCATCAAACCGCACTACTCACAAGTGCACAAACAATCACACAGTCACATCCGCACTACACGTAGGCCAACCTCGGGAACTACACTCAGGAACCATCCGAGTCATGTCAGTCATGTCTGGGAACTGCACACGCACCATCTAGACGTACCACATACTCGGGAACTGCACTCACGCAACATCCGAGTCACGTCTAGGAACTGCACTCGCACCATTCAGACATGGTCCAGTATCCACAATCACAAACACAATCCATACCATAAACACATATAAATCATATCCTTGACTTCAAACCAAGTCAAAATCATTCCCGATAAGGTCTCAAGCCCAAATGTCATTTACACGTAAATCCATAAAATCTCATTTGAAAACAATAAAATAATCCAAAAATCATCCTTGACTCACCAACTAAGTCAAAATATCCATTTTGAAACCTTTTTTACTTCGGGCCTAGCCCAAAATATCACTTGCATATTTTTTGTAAAACTTGCCCAAAAGACCGATTAAAATAGTCATTAAATCACAAATAATCATGCCAAATCATCATGACATCATTGCAAATCAAATCATGCAATCAATCATGTAAAACATTTAACTATGCATGCACAACGTTTTATAAAACAAACGTCCACTCACACACCGTCCAAACCGCTCACTTTCCGAGCTGCAAGCGTTTCCGTAATTTCTGGTACTTTCCAGGAATTGTGAATCCTCGGGAATAGTGCCCACGCGCCCTCACGCACCGCCGTGAGTAGCTGCGCGTACTACAGTGTCGTCTCTCTCACCCGTTTAACTGATAAACGGGTCTTGCAACCCGAACATTAACCCGATTCGATCCCCATCAATTCTGCATCAATTCCTTAATCTATTCGATTTGAACTCGAATCCGAAGAACTCCTGAACACTGTTCATCGTCCCAATTCATTCAAACTCGATTGTTTTCTTTCAATTGATGCATCAAGAAGCTTCATGGGATTCTATTAACCATGTTTCCAACATCAATTGCATCGTTCCATGTCTCCAATTTCTCGACTCAAGCTCGAAAATTCAAAGTCTTCATCCCCTCTGTTCTAGCCCAAAACGACCCCATTTCCCTTCCAGTTTAATTGGGTTCGACTCGGTTGGAGCCCAATAACCTTAATCCAAGGTCAATTTCACTCATGGATGTCCCCAAATTCAAATTCGACCTTAAGGTTCATAAATGGTTTTCGGGTTTTTGAGTTTGGGTCCAGCTGGGTTCAAAGTTCAGAACTCACCATTCAACTCTCCTTCTTTTCCTCTCTGGATATCCCATTCAATATCTCTGTCCCTGGTATTAATTCAATCTGTTCATATATGGTGATCATCCCTCAAACAACAAAACGATTTTATTATTATCTTTTGGAATATTCAAACAACAATTGCCACTAAATATAGTCTGCATAGTGACATGTGTCACTTAATCACATAAGTGACTCACCCACACAGTTGAATCGGCCCATTTAACCGTCCAATTCACACTACTACCCTAAATTACCATTTTGCCCTTCCTTGGCTAATTACCAAAATGCCCCTTACCTTCGCAGACCCGTAACTTTCACATCCGACCTTTGATTGATGCATGCCGCCTGTCTACGGATTCAGCGTCTCAAGGCCTATCCAAAGGTGCTTACGGAAGGTCCAAACAAGGTCCCGATTAAAAAGTCAACTTTTGGTGTAACACCCCGTCCCGAGAGCCGGGATTAAGATAGTGATTAAGGTGTGATTATTGAGGTTAAGCAGTGGGTAGGTGGTCCCGAGGGGTCCGGGAACTTAGAATGACGATTTTGCCCCTGCTTCGGGTAGAAATGCTGACTTTTATTTCGGGTGGTCAAATGGGAGTTGACCAGTGACCAGGACGTAGTTGAGGACGTCACGAATCCGTAGGCAGGTGGCACGCCCGATTCCGACATCCGAGGAGGAAGTTGTGATGTTCGGAAGGTTGAGGGCTTAACCGTAATTTGGGTAAAGTAGGGGGAATAGTTGACTTTTCGTATAATCGAGTTTTGGTAGGTTGACCTAGGATGGTTAGATAGTTCTTGTCGTCCTGAGTTCGATGACAGGCGGCACGTATTCATCGGACTTACGAGGCGAGAGTTATGGGTCTAGGAAGTTTCGGTAAAACCGTAAAAATGTGTGAAACTGGAGGGTATTTTGGTCTTTTTGGCTTCTGGGGATTTGTGCAGAGAAAGCAAAATGGACGGCTGAGATTGGGCCACATGGGTGAGAGAGAGTGGGGGATGGTGACACATGGCATGTGTGTAGAGGATTCTGGTGGAATCATGTGCATTCACGGCCCAATTAATTGGGGTGCACCCGTGTTATGCATTCTGGTGCTTCGACACACAGAGAGAAACAGAGGGAGGAAATTGAGAAAATTGGAAGGCTGGTTGTGGTGGCTGGTGAGTTTGCGAGTGTGTGAGGGAGATTAGAGAGTGGGAAAGAGCAGTTGAGACGGTTGGGAGGTGAGAAATCGTGGTGTGTGCGAGTGGGGAGCCACGGGAACCAGGGAGGAACTCAGGGGGGAAAACGGAGAAGATTGAGGGCTTGTGGTGGTGCGGTGGCCGTGCACGGTGCAACCAAGATCGCGGTGGTGTCGTGAGGGCTGTGGGGAGTCGACCAGCCCCGGAGGAGCTCACGGCGGCAGCAGGAGGCAGGTAATTTCCTTATCCCCGTTTCGGTACTCTGTTTTCCGTTGAGGTTCAACGTGGAAGTCGGAGAAAGAGCAATATCTGCTCACATAATTTCTGTGTAAGCATCTACCATGTGCCTTTGATTTCTTAGCATTTTCTTCAATTCGATTTCTTTGTTTTTTATTACTATTGATTTAGTTAATTATTTCTGCTATTATACTGATTTCCCTCGCGACTTCCTCACCTTTCTTCTCTTTGTCGACACGTCTTTGTCGCCTTCAATCTCTGCGACAAAGCCCACCATTCTGCCTTCTATTTATCATTTCTCCATGTTTTCTTTGACTTCCAAATTCACAACTGATTTCTCTTACCTGCAATATTTTCTTCAATTTGAGCACTTTCTTTTGATTTTTACAAGTCGTTTTTTTCGAAGGCCGAAGAAGGTAGTCGTGGCGGAAGAAGGAAATCGTGGGTTTCAGAGTTTTTTTTTTCCAATAAACAGCTTCTTGCCTTCTCTTATTCTCTTATTTTGATTAAGGCATAAAAGCGATGATTTTTTAGGATTTATCGACTTGATGAATCATGAGGTTTTATTTTAGGATTTGTATTCTGAATGGAGTTCTGGCCTTCTGAGTTCCTTGATTTTCTTAATTTAGTTTTGGATTTATGAAATAAGTTGATCACATGGATTTGGTCATAATTTCTTTGGTTAGATTTGTTCTTAATCTGATTGTATATTATGAGTTTTAGAAGAAATTTATCTACTAAAATTAGTGATCTTAAAATGTTTTATAGATTTGAATGATGAAACAATTAATTAGTGTAACTCAAAGCATTGGTTCTAACATTAGTGTAAGAGGTATGAATTTCCTTGTGTATTATTGAATAATCTACTTTACAGCTGAGAGGACATATGTATGCTAATGCTAGTGAAGACTAAGTAGGAAATACATGTTTAGACTAGCAAGGAAATCTTAGGCCTAAACTAGGAAAATATCTACAAAATATATGTGCAGTTCTAGGAAGGAATCAGGGGGATTCCTTTGACTTAGGATATCATAGGATCAAGGAGATTGATCCTCAATCTCCATGGATTATTGAGGATCCTTATTACGCCCTCGCAAGACGGTGGTGCCATCGGCGACACCGATCTTGGTGCGGAAGAGTTGGAAACGCTGGCGTGGTAGCGGCTTGGTGAGTGCATCAGTGAGCTGGTCATCAGTGTACACTTAATGGACATGGAGAAGGCCACGTGTGACCTGGTCACGGACGAATTGGAAGTCGATGTCTACGTGCTTCATCCTAGAATAAAGGGTCGGGTTTGGCAGGAGATGGTGGGCTTTCCAGTGGGTTGGAGGCCAAGTTCGTGCATAAGGGACTGAACCCAGAGTAGTTCAACGGTGGTGGATGCGACGATGCAGTACTCTGCCTCCGTGGAGGAGCGGGAGACAGACCGCTGTTTGCTGGAGCTCCAGGAAATTAGATTGTCTCCGAGGTAGACGAGGTAGGCGATAGTGAACATATGATCGTCTTTGTAAGACCCGTGTCGTGGAGGGAACGGTGAACGATCCCACGTTCCTGCGAGGGGGGAATAGTCTGAAAGGGGAATGGTGGTGTGCCTTAAAGGTGTAGGTATACACATATCTATCACGAGACCTTTTGGGAGCTCATTGGCTTTGGATTCGGTTGGAACTCCAAAGTTAAGTGAGTTGAGGCGGGTACAATTCCATGATGGGTGACCCCCTGGGAAGTTGCACCGTGAGCTCCCGAAAACAAAACCGTGAGGGCGAGGGCAAGAAGGCTCAAAGTGGACAATATCGTGCTAGATGATTTTGGTCCTGACCGAGGAGGGTCGGGTCCTGACAATTTGGTATCAGAGTCAGACTCCGACCGGGAAGTGTGCTAGCGAGGACGCTGGGCCCTAAGGGGGGTGGATTGTAAGACCCGTGTCGTGGAGGAAACAGTGAACGATCCCACATTCCTGCGATGGGGGAATGGTCTGGGAGGGAAATTGTGGTGTGCCTTAAAGGTGTAGGCATACACCTATCTAGCACGAGGCCTTTTGGGAGCTCATTGGCTTTGGATGTGGTTGGAACTCCAAAGTTAAGCGAGTTGAGGCTGGTACAATTCCATGATGGGTGACCCCCTGGGAAGTTGCACCGTGAACTCCCGAAAACAAAACCGTGAGGGCAAGGGTAAGGGCAAGGAGGCCCAAAGCGGACAATGTCGTGCTAGATGAGTTGGGACCTGACAGAGGAGGGTCGGGTCCTGACAGAGGAGGGTCGGGTCCTGACAGTCTTGGTCACCCGCCCAATCAGCAACAGAAAAGGCAGTGAGGATGGTGAAGGAGTGGGCGGCTGCATGAAGTTGGTTGGAGGCGGTGCGGTGGAGGTGGAGGCTAAAGAGAAGTGTACCCTTGAGGTAGCAAAGTACACGCTTCAAGGCCTGCTAGTGGAGATCCGTTGGATCATGCATGAACTGAGAGAGACGGTTGACAACATAGGAAAGGTCGAGTCTGGTGAGGTTTAGATATTGCAGGTCGCCCACAACTCGGCGGAAAATGGTGGCATTAACGGGAAGGGAGCCATCTTTGAGGTGGAGGAGTGAGGAGACAACGATGGGGTAGATACTGGTTTGGCCCCTTCCATATGCACCATAGTGAGGATGTCCTGGAGGTACTGGTGCTGGGACAAGAACATGTCGTCCTTGGTGGGGATTACTTCCAAGCTAAGGCAGTAGTGCAAATGGCCCATATCCTTGACTGAGAACCTGCTATCGAGGGTTGTGATGAAGCTGGATATGAGAGCTTGATTGCTACCTGTAACGACCCGTCCCGAATTCCGGGATTAGTTTAGTGACTAATCTTGATTAGCGAGGTTGAACGGTGGTTAGTAGGGCGGAATCGGACAAAATGTGCAAAATGACCGTTTTGCCCCTGGTCGTGGGCAAAATGTTGACTTTTTGTTCGGGCGGTCAAATGGACTTTGACCGATGACCGTGACGTAGTTCGGGACGTCACGAGTTCATAGACAGGTGGCACGTTCGATTCCGACATTCGTAGAGAAAGTTATGGTGTTCAGAAGTTGAGGGGTAGTTTGGTAATTTGGCATACTAGGGGCCAAATGTTGACTTTTTGATCGGGAGGTCCGATGGACGAGGGCCAAGGACCGTTACGTAGGTATCGTCGATACGAATCCAACGACAGGCGGCATGCCGAAATCGGAGATCCGACGACGACGTTATGGTCAAGGAAACGAACTAACGAACCGAGGCCGGGATTAAAATAATAATATAATAATGAATAGTGACCGTTGACCCTACACACCTGGATGAGTGACAAGTGTCACCCATCCCTTGTTTCCAGCTCCTTGTTTCCCTCCAAACATCATCATTACTACATCATCATCATCTAATCCACCAATTCCCCTAATTTCCTCTTCTTTGTTCCTAAACCGTGCACAAAATTGGGGGAATCAAATTGGGAGAATTGGCTCCCTCTCTCTGCCGTTCCTGAGAGAAAAATGGGAGACTAAGATGAGGGAATTAACTGGGAAACACGAGGGTTGAGTGTGGGTTGAATTTTGGATTTTGGATTTCGGGAAAATGAGAGGGAAAATTCGAATTGAAGGAATTGGGTTGTGATGATCGAATTGGAGGTTACAAACATCTTCCTAAGGTTGTGACGAGTCGATCCACATCAAAAACGAGAAGGATTGGTGCTGTTTTGGCTCTGATCGAGCTTGGTGACAGAGGAAGAAATCGAGGCTGAGTCGTGGAGTTTGGGGCTGTGATTGACTCAATTGTTGTGGGGAAATGATTTCTCATGATCCCACGATGCTTCTGGGATCATCAATTGAAGGAAACCGGCTGAGATCGATGAAACTCCATGGTTGCACAGTGGACGGTGTTCGTACTTGAGTCGTGATTATTTACTGATCAAACGACGAAATTGATGTGGGGGAATTGTTCCTCGTGGTCCACTGATGCTTCTGGTTGAACCAATTTAGGGAAATCGATCGAGATTGAAGGAATCCCATGATTGAACAGTGACCGGAGTGTTCTTCGTGTTCATCGTGGAATCGACGGAATCTGGGTAAGGGTTCGCGTAATTGATGTTACAGACTTATAATTGGACTTAAAACGAAGCTAATGGATTGATCAATTGAAGCAATTAGGATCGAATTGACAGGATTGGAACCGGGTTGTGTCGCGGGTGAATTGGACCCGTTTACCAGACAAACGGGTTGGGCTGGTGACACTGTAGCAGGCGCGTGGGTTTCACGCGCAGCCACTCACGGCGGCGCGTGGCGGCGCGTGGGCACGAATCTCGAGGTGAGGTCAACATGACTTCTGTCCTATTTAATGTAACGGACATTTTGGAATTGGTTTCGTGTCGATCGGACACCGTCTCGATATTGTTCGGGATGTCCGAAGGTTTTAAATTAAGTTTAAAAATAAGTAAAAATTCGGGAAAATTACGGGACTTTGATAGGATGTTAATGATGAGGTTAGTGACCCTCTAATGTGACTTGGACAGGATTGGGAGTCCCGGTGATAGTGGTGTGGCCCGGGAGGGCCGGTGGCACGCGTATCGAGGCACACGGTTAAAACGGTCTGTGAGTGGACTTTGGTTTTATAAATTCTATGCATGCTTAAATGTTTTATATGGATTATGATTGTGATTGTGTGATGTTGATTTGATTGTTGGTAAATTGTACGGTTTCACGTATTTCGAGGCGATTTACGTGCTTGCACGTAAATCGAGGTTTTCCGGTTTTACATGGATTTTCCATATTTATGACTTGGATATAATGTGATGAAATGGTTTTGAAATTGGAAATATAAACTCGGGCTGAGGCCCACTTGTTTTGGAAATTTCGGACTTGGAGTCCATTTGAGAATCGGGCCGGGGGCCCAGTTGGTTAATGAAATCAGGCCAGGGGCCCAGTTGGTATGAAATCGGGCTGAGACCCATTTGAGTTATGTTATCGGGCCAGGGGCCCAGTTGATTTACGAATTCGGGCCGTGGGCCCAGTGGGTTTATAAGTCGGGCTGCGGGCCCAGTTGGTTTACAAATCGGGCCGTGGGCCCAGTGGTTCATAAAATCGGGCATGAGGCCCAATTGGATTATAATGGTGATTTCGGGTCAGGGACCCTATATTTAATAATTGTGATTTTGGGTCAAGGACCCTAAATGAAATTATGTGGTTTTATGGAAATTTCGGGCAGGGCCCAATCGTAATAATGTGATAAAAGGATTTAATAAAACTGTTTTCCATATACCATCTGGACACAAGGATATATGACGGTCTCCTCCAGATGTCTGGGACACTGGGGAAGTCACGGTGCATTGCCTGCGAGGGGTCATTATACGGAGCAGCCGGACCGTATGATGACTCAGGAGCAGGATTGCTATGATTGACGTCAGGGACGTCAGACATCAGGGATGTCAGATATATGGACCCGGAGAGACCCCGGGCAGCACACGTAGCTTATGAAACCGTGAGATATGACGTCAGGGACGTCTAGCGTCTGGGACGCTAAGCATCTGGGATGCTGGTGATGGTAATGGTAAAATATGGATTAATGAATAAAATGGCTTATTGGTTGGATATGTGTTATGTGTTAAAAATGGATTATTGGTTGTGAAATGGTATGTCGGGTCAGGGACCCTAAATGGTTTTGGATTTTGAATTGATGTTCATCTATGGTCGTGGGTGGTGACCCACATGGTTTTAATATGTATGGTGGTGGTATTCCACGGTTTTGGGCTGAGTTCCCACACTTGGTTTTTGGTTAACGGTTTTTGGGCTAAGGCCCTAAGGGCTCGGTTGAGCAAACGTTTTGGTTACTGGTTTTGGTGGCATGCATACGTTTTTATTGGAGGGCATAAATGTCTTATAAATGTATTTGGTAAATTTATTGGTTTTTGTCCACTCACAGCTTTTGGTTTTAATGCCCTTCAGGTTGACTACGGATGCGATTGCAGCAGAGACTGGGACATTGCACACCTCCTCCATCGATCCTTGCGCACTCTGGATGTCCCGTTTGGGCAGTGGCTCTTGGTTATCCCTTGTCCGACACCCCTTGTTGGACGGGAGCAGGGCACATTCCACGGTAATCCCGGGGGGATTGGGATGGGTCTTGTCACTACCTGTAACAATTACATCGTCAACATAAAGCAGAAAATAGATAATGTGGGAACCTTGCTCGAGTAGGAAGAAGGAAGCATCAGACAGGGCATTGACAAAGCCCTGGGCCAGAAGAAATGAGTGTAGTTCCTGGTATCAGGCCTGTTTGAGGCCGTATAGGGCTTTTCGAAGTTGGCAGACATAAGTTGGGTTGTGGGGGTCCACAAACCCGGTTGGTTGGGCCATGTAGATGGTCTCATTCAGTGTTACTTGCAGGAATGTATTATTCACGTCCAGCTGGTGTATGGGCCAGCCCTAGGTCACAACGAGATGGAGAATGATCTGGATGGTGGTGGTGGGCTTGACCACGGGGCTAAATGTGGCTGAGTAGTCAACTCTTGGATGCTGGTGGTAACCCTTGGCCACGAGGCGGGCCTTGAACGGGTCCACGGTTCCATTGGGCTTTCATTTGATCCAAAAGACCCATGTATTGCCAATGATGTTCTAGTTGGGTTGGGGTGGAACGAGGACCCATGTGCCATTTCAGATAAGAGCATTTAGCTCATCTGACATGGTTGCGCACTATTGTGGGTGTTTCACAACTTGGGAGACACAAGTGGGTTCAAGAAGGTTGGGGAGGGGGTGAGCTGTGGCAGTGAGAGCATAGTTAGGGACAGGGGGACACAACCGGTTTTGCTACGGGTGAGCATGAGATGAGTGAGGGCTGGGGCCGTGGAGGTAGATGGCTCAGGAGGATAGGCCTCTGGTGGTGGTGGGGCTGGAGTTGAAGTCGGCCGTGAGGGTCGCCGTGTATAGGTGCTGAGAAGGGGAGGTGGTGGTGCAGTGGGATGAGGGGCAGTTGTGGTGGTTGGGGCCAGTTTGGTGCAACTGTCTATGGTGGTGATGATAGGCGGGTTGGGCGGGGGGCAGTCTGGAGCGATGCGGGTGCGGTTGCAGCGTCAAGACCTAACAAGGAGGACATGTCCGAGGGGCCTTCTGGGGAAGGGGTAGCCTGTGGGAGCACTAGTGGGGCAGCAGAGGCAGGAACATGTATACAAGTGACGAGGCGGAGGGAGGATAGCCAGGTTTGGAAATTTTCTGGGCTGACGTGAGGGGCTTGGGAGGACAGTTAGAGGCCAGGATAAGTGGACTCGTCAAATTGGACGTGACGGGAGACATAGAGACGATGGGAAGAAGTGTCATAACAAAAGTATGCACGTTGGTTGAGAGAGTAACCAAGGAAAAGACAGGGAGTGGAACAGGCCTACATTTTATTGGAGTTGTAAGGACGTAACTAGGGAAAATAGAGGTTGCCAAAGGTGCAGAGGCGATGATAGTTTGGGGGAGGTTAAATAGTGACGTGTATGGGGACAGGTTGTTAAGAGTAGTAGTTGGGAGACGGTTGATAAGATAGGTTGCTGTTTTGAAGGCATAAGTCCAATAAGAAAGGGGAAGATTGGCTTGATGGAAAAGGGTGAGGTCGGCTTTAACAAGGTGGCGATGGCGACGTTCTGCCATACCGATTGTGTTTGGGGGGGGGGGGGGTGTGAGGTGGGGTAAGAAGGTGATTGATGTCGTGAGTGGCAAGGTAGGGCTTGAGCTTAGTGAATTCACCACCCTCATCGGTGTAGAAAGTTTGAATGGGGTGCTGGAAATATTTTTCAACGAAGGTTTTGAAGTCAATGAAGGTGGGAAAAACATCAGACTTTTTTTTTAGAGGATATAACTATGTATGCTTAGTAAAATGGTCAATAAATATTATGTAATAAGAGAAACCATCAATAGAAGTATAGGGGGCAAGGGCCCAAACATCAATATATATTAATTGAAGAGGGCGATGACTCTTAAGGGTAGAGGTGCCAAATGGCAACCTATGACTCTTGTTACATAAACAAAACAGACACGAGGTTTCTGGGAGTTTGGAAGATAGTTTGATGGAGGATTGACAAACGATGGTGTGGAGGACTCTGGAGTGAGGATGACCAAGACGACGATTCCAGAGATTGGGAGAGACCACTACGCCCACCAGTGCTTGAGGGGGTGGTAGACAACCATTCATAGACGTCATCCTTACTCGGGCCTTAAAGAAGAATCACCCCCGTGCTGAGGTCCTTTACATGAAAACAAGTAGGGAACAATTCAATGGAAGTATTGTTAGTTTGATTAAACTTGGAAGTGGAGAGGATATTACGAGTTATTTTAGGAGCACACAAAATGATACGACCCATCCCCAATCCTCCTGGATTAAGGGATAAGCCATGCTCCCGTCTAACTCACGTGTGACACGAAGGCTAAACGCCCGCTTAACCTCCATGTAACACGTAGACCAGACAAGGAATACCCAGGTTAACGTCCAAAAGTACCTTCCGGCTTCCTAGAGTGGACAGAAACCACTGTGGATTGCATGTGTGATGTCTCTGTTTTCACTAACAACAGCCCACACCGTATCAACCTGGAGGGCATTGGAAAACAGAAAAGACTGTGAGTGGACAAAAATAAATAATAAGTTCATACAAATATTTTATAAGAAAAGACATTTATGCCCTCCACGTAAAACTAATGCATGCATTCGAAAACCATTTCTTTCTGAGATAATAAAAACCGTTTATGAAAAATAGAAATCCTTTCCTTTTCTCAAACCTCGGGCCTTAGCCCAAAATCATAGTACGGGAACTCAGCCCAAAAATTCGTAAATCCATATAAACCGGGCCACAACCCAAATCATCGGAAAACCATTTGAAATCAACAGTAAAACACATTTCAATCAACCTGTTGGATCTCATATCAACGAATTTTTAAACTCAAAACACATATCATGTCTTCCCGGGATATCAACGAGTCTTTAAACTCAAAACACAACAACAGGCCTTGGTGTAACGACCCGTCCCAAAAATCAGGATTAAATTAGTGGTTAATGACGGATTAGTGAAATTAATCAGTGATTAGTTGGGTGATCTCAGACGGATGGTGCGAAATGGCGGTTTTGCCCCTAGAATGGGCAAAAAGGTTGACTTTTGGTTCGGGCGGTCAAATGGACTTTGACCGATGACTGTGACGTAGTTCGTGACGTCACGAGTCCGTAGACAGGTGGCACGTCCGATTCCAACATCTGAGGAGGAAGTTATGATGTTCGAAAGTTCAAGGGTATTTTGGTAATTTGCCATTTAGGGGCATTTTGGTCTTTTACTGCCTAGGGATATGTGCCCAATAAAGTTGGGACACTTGGTTGCTTCAAGAAATGTTGCCCACAGAAATTTGGACATTTGGCCCCCTCTGGAAGGCCGTGGAACTCTCACTCACCGCCTTTCATCGTTTTAAACATATGACACAGTTTGGTTCAAAAGAAAAACAGAGAGAACCTTCCACCACTTCCCTCGATCTTCATCCCTTGGCCCTGACTTGTGAGTGAAACCCAGAGTGTAGATGGTGAGTTGAATGGTGGTGACACCATAGGGCGTGGCCATGGATGGCGGTCCCAACCGTGAGGCAAAACAAAACAGAAGAGTGTGATTATGAGCTCAAACCCGCCTAAACTGTAACAATTGCTAGTGTGTGGCGAGGGGAAAACAGAGAGTAGACTGAGAGGATTACAGTGGTGCCACGGTGAAGAGTAGTCGTGAAGGGTGGCTAGAGACCTGTGAGGAAAGCAGAGCCACCATGAATCCAACCCACATGACCCCCTCGATTTTCATTTGATGAGGCTAGTTTATAAAGGAAAAAGTGTAAGGGAGGCGAGCCAAGGAGGATGGAGGCCATAGTCGTGCATAACGGCGACAGTAAGTGGTAACAACCAGAACATGTCCTGTTTCGGTTTAAAATGGTAAAACATGAATTTGTGGTTAGTAATGAGTTTTAACGTTTGGATGTGAGGTCTGGAGGTCAAGGGAGTCGGTAGGAATAAAAAACATGACCAGTGATGACCTGTGGTGGCCAGAACTAGAGGAGGACAGTTTGGTGTTTGATCGACTATCGGGAAGGTAAGTTAGAGGATTGAATTTCATGTTTGAAACAACTGGATTGATTATATAGGTTAGGACAAAGCTAATGGGATTAAAATGGATGAAAAAGATGGAAAAATGGTGGAAAACCGCCTGCGTCGGTTTGGTCGAATCGGTCTGGACCGGGTCGCCGAGAGGAAGGAGACGATGAATGGTGCCGCGCATATGGGCGCATGGCACACCTTTTGAGGAAATTTCCAACATGACTTTTCAAGTATTCGATATAACGAACATTTTGGCACTGGTTTCGAGACAATCGGATATCGTTTCGATAGGTTTCAGAATGTCCGAAGGTTTTAGGGCTCGTTTAAAAATAGTTAAAAATTCAAAAAAATTACGGGGTTTTAGTAGAAGCTTAATGAAGTAGTTAGTGACCTTCTTATGGAATTTGGACATGTTCGGGAAAGCTGGTAATAGTGGATTAGCCAGGAACGACATATTACAAATGTATCGAGGCGGTGACGCTAATAGTCTGTGAGTGGACTTTACTTTCTAACTTATGATGTATGCATAAATGTTTTTATATGTTTTCTATACGTGATTTCTATGTTTATGATTATGATCTTGATGATTTACGATTTTGCACGTATTTCGAGATAATTACATATTTGTACGTTTTACGAGCTTACGATTTATGTTGTGATTTGATCATGGTTTTGGTGATTTGAATTTGGGATTTGAAGTATGATTTGATTTCAATGATTTATAATGGGTTTTGGAAAAGTGATTTCGGGCTCAAAGCCCTATACATGTGATTTCGATAAACGTGATTCGGTTTTGGAATTGAATTTCGGAAAAATGATTCGGATTCAGTTTTGGAACTTGAAAGTGAAATTCTGGATTTGGGTTCGGGATGATGGTTTCAGATGCTATCTTACGGAATCATTATTGCGAATTCGGATATGAATTTTATATGGTTTTCACTTGGTTTTTGGTTTAAAGACCCGTTGAAAACTGGTTTTGGGTTTAAAGATCCGGATATGGCTGGATCTGGTTTTGAGTTTAAAGACTCGGTTGATTGACGGGGGAGGGCCCTGTATTGATATGTTTTGAGTTTAAAGACTCGGTTATTGTGATATCCCCCGAGGCCTGTTGATTGTGTTTTCAGTTTAAAGACTCGTTGATATCCCGGGAAGACCTGATTATGCGCATGTGTTTTGAGTTTACAGACTCGGGTGCACTTGAGATCCAGCAACTTGATTGATTAATGTTTTTCACTGGTTTTCAGATGTTTTGGGCAGTGGCCGATGATTTGGATTTTGTGGATTTTGGGCTGAGTTCCCGTACTTTGATGATGATTTATTATTTTTTGGTTGGGGCCCTGGATTTGAATTACGGATTTGAGAAAAGGAAATTATTCTGGTTTTCAATGATGGTTTTATTATCTTGGATATGAAGTGGTTTCATGAGAATAGTTTTCTATATGCATGCATTGGTTTTTTTTTTCGTGGAAGGTATAAATGTAATTTCTTATAACCTGTTTTCTGAAGGTATTCTTTATTTTTGTCCACTCACAGTCTTTTTATGTTTTCGATACCCTCCAGATTTGATGCGGTGCGGGCTATTATTAGAGAGACGTAGACATCACACATACGATCCACAGTAGATTCTGCGCGCTCTGGGAAGTCCAGAAATTTCTAGGCGGTTTGCTTGGTAATCCCTTGTCCGACTTATGTGTTACGTGGAGGTGGGACGTCGGTTTAGCCTTCATGTCGCACGTGAGTTAGACGGGAGCATGACTTAGCTCTTAATCCCGAGGGATTGGGGGTAGGTCATGTCACTCGGGGGATATCACAATAACGAGTCTTTAAACTCACGAGTCTTTAAACTCAAAACATATCAATCAAGGGCCCTCCCCCGTCACATCAATCAACGGGTCTTTAAACCCAAAACCACATCCAGCAACGGGTCTTTAAACCCAAAACCATGTTAAAATAATATAAAATCCAGAAATCCATGTATCAAGTTCCAAAACCGAATCTAAAATCATATTTCCGAAATCCGATTCCAAAACTAAAATCACATTTAGTTGTGTTTTTTGGATCTTCTTGGTAATTCTCTACTTTTTGTTTGTCTTTTTTTTTTTGGTAGATGATTGAACTGAAAGAAGTTCTCATCCTTTAGTGATCAACCTAAACTGCTTCCACTTCTTGATCCACAGTGGGTAAATCTTTGAATATTTCCCTATTTTCATGATGAATTCTATTTTTTGTTTAATATTCAATTAAATATTAATAAAGGATTAGTGAGAGCTCAATTGGATGTGTGTGGGTTTGTAGCTAGGGTAACTGAGGGTGGTCGGAGTAATGACAAAGATAGGTGTGGTTGCTTTTGTAGCGGTGGATTTGCTTTTGTAGTGGTGGATTTGCTTTTGCACCTGTCATTGCTTTGTAATAGAGGCATAACAAAATCTTTTGGGTTTGGCTCTGACTAGCATGGTAGACTTCTATTCAAATTGGGCCATTTATTTAACTTTCTAAATCTTGATATAGATGATGCAGTGGTAGAGAGTGATGCAATGATTTAACTTTGTTATGTCTCTAATTACGTGATTGTGCATTGAAGGAGGATATTGGCCATGAAGTACCAATAGATTTAGGTCCATTGTTGCTGTTCTTCCAAAGGGACTGAACTGAGTCCATCACCAACATACTACTACGTAAGTTTAATGCTTTCCATTTCGATAGCAGATTTTGTATGTTTATATACACTTTTGCTTTACAGTTGTGTGTATGAATCTTTGTTTTCATTTTCTCTTTCAATTTCCTAATCAAATTTAGGCTCAAAGTTGGAAGCTAGAAGATTATTATGAGGTTCTTAGTTCTCACATTCAATATTCATTTGCAAATTAAAGCGTCCGGACTAGGCATGCTTGCTTCATATTTTATGAGGTTATTCTCATTTCTTGCTTCATTTTTTTCCAAAGATGCTTTTTCCTTTTAAGTCCCCATACCACGATACAAAACTAAAACCACCATAAAGCTTAGACTTCGGTCCCCAAAAGTTGCACTAGAAGAATTCAATTACATGCCTTCAACATTGAGGGTCATGCTTAAGGCATCTGCAACTTTAAATAGCACAAAAAATTTGAAATTTTGAATCAGTATGCTTCGTAATTTAGTCCTCACAAATGTGGCTTACTTTGTGACTTATGCAAAAATAGTGGGTGGGAATGGAAGCTTGCTGTGGTCTAGCATACTTCCATTCCTGCCCATTTTTTGTTTTATTTTGTTACTTTTCTTCCCTTTCACCCTGTTTTGCACCAGTATTTATCCGAGTTTTGATGTTTTTGCGTTATATTTATTAGGAATTTTGACTTTCACTTTCTTCCTACGTTATATAAACGAACACTATATTTATGCACTATATTTGTTTGACAAGCGCTTAAGGAATACTAGAAGCACTGCAGGGAGCTCAGGAGAAGACACCCCAGCTGAATAAAGCAAAACAATTAACCACCATATTTTGTTTGCAAATTTAAAGTCTCTGTTTTGCTTTCATCGGTATGTTGTCAACAATCTAACTTCAAACCTATATCATATCTACATTATCAGTGACAAATGTATATAACTACTTTCCATCTATATATTCTCAGCAATTACACTAGTTTTTGCAATTATTTGATTCAAGATCATTTTACAGACTCATAGCATCGCACGGGCTATCTTGCTAGTTTCTTTCTAATCTTGAACATGGCCGCATGGGCCCGTGGAATTCACATGCAATGCGGTTGCCCATGGCTTTCTTTTAGGATGCGTTTGTCTATTCACCTTAGTTTAGTCCGCCATGGAAATGAATGCACACCATGCAGAAAAAGAACAAAAAAAAAAGGCCCATAATTTCTTCCTCTTCTTTCTTTATCTCGTCTTTCCCAATATATATAGCCAAAATAAGCTTTGTTAGTCAAAGAAAAGCGTCTCACCTGATGATCATATGAAACCAAGGACTCCATAGCATGATCATATTGTATTTCATTTGCACATTGTCACATTGATGGGTGATTTCAACAGAATTTTGTTCCTTGTAGAAAAAGACGCAGCGTTTTTTCTGTTTTTTTTCCTTTCCCTTTTAGGTTTCAAGATGCAGCCTTCTCTAAAACATTATTACAAAATGAACCCCTTGTGTCAAGCCGAACCTAAATGCATCTTTAATCTTCTTACATAATGAAAAAGATACGTAATTGTAAATTATTATACACTGCCTCCAAAAGGATGATTGTTACACGAGAATTTAAGGCTTCAGTTGTGTCACAAGACTCCCAACATAACCCAACGACCAAGAATGGAAGAAAGGCGCAACCTTTAAAAAGTGATTTTCTCATTGGCTCCAAAAGGATGATTGTTACACGAGAATTTAAGGCTTCAGTTGTGTCACAAGACTCCCAACATAACCCGACGACCAAGAATGGAAGAAAGGCGCAACCTTTAGAAAGTGATTTTCTCATTGGCCTGTTTCTGCTTCTGGAAGCACAGGCTAGTCATATCATTGCAGGAGAAACTCAAACCAGTCATCTGACAGTAAGCCAGCCATTGACCAATAACACAATAATTAAACAAGCTATGCACAAACAGAAGCCACAAATAACTACCTAATATAAGCCTATCCCATCAGATAAACATATGCATTATGATCTGGTAGTATACGGCACACACAGAATCTGAAGTTTTTAAGCAACGATAATAGAAAATTCAGTGCAATTTTATAAAACTAATCTCTAAAACTAAAATAATCCCAGATGGCCACAGAATGCATGAAGCCATGAGAAAGAAAAAATGGATTATAATAGTACAGAGAGTGATATAACTAGTAGAGCTACCAACGAGGGTCTCAGAGAAAATGAAGATGAAGTTGCTATCTGGATGATGAAATTGCAATTCCCTTGTGAAATGTTCTGTGTCGTCAACGTAGCCAAACCTTCAAAGTTACAGGACAGGTCATCCTGATTCTGAACCTGGTAGTACATATTGAATGCATACGAAGCATTGCCATTGGCATCCAAATTGTTGCAAGAAGAACCATATTGCAGAGCAGTGCAATCTGCATAGGTGCAAGCATAATTTATATTATCTGCCAGTTTGCTCACATCTTTGGCATTTGGGTTAAACATACACCATTTGTTGGAAAGATATTGCACATCCTTTGCAGGCACCAGTAACTTGTTTTGGCCCTGACCGGAAAGATCCACTGCGAATTTGGGCTGTCCATCATATCTGAAAATTCCCCAATGACGCTCGAAACTCCCTGGTGCAACGCTCTTTGCATCCTCATCAATAAGTCCAAACAAGTAAACTTCAATATATTCAGGTCGCAGTGGGGTGCCTCTGTTGGTTCCGAGTCTGGTGAGAAGACCATTGTAAAATCTGTAAGCTAATCCTGCATTGGCATTCTTGTCCCCGTCAGTCGGCCACCCCACCTCTCCTACCACAATGGGCATATTCCCAAATCCCACTGCTTTCAAAGAAGAAACCAGAGTATCAAAATTTGCATCGAAAACATTGGTGTATTGAATCCCAGTACCAGAGTCAACAATAGGATTGGTATCCCCATCAAAGAAGGCATAGTTAAAGGGGAAGCCGTCATTTCCATATAGACTTAGGAAAGGGTAGATGTTGATAGTGAAAGGTGCCTTATTTTTGTCCAGGAACTGGACAATCGTGGTCATCAGTTGACTGATATCACTCCGGAACCTTCCTGCAGATGGAACAGGGTTGGTGTCTGGTGAATTGTAAACATCAGCATTTAAGGGCACAGTAGCCTTTATCGAATCTCCAACTCCAGCTTCATTAAGGGCATTTTGAATGTTCTGAAGTGCAGGAAACGTCACATTCAGGAACGAACCATTGTAGGATGTGAGGAAAGGCTCATTCCCAACTGCTACATACCTATGCAAAGATGAAACCAAATAATAAGAAGAAAAGAAGAGCTTGTACAGAAATCTCTTTTCAGCAAAGCCACAACCTTGAAATAAAAGCCCAAATGCACACAAAAAGGATTCTCCATCTAAGTTCGAACCAAACAAACCTAATTGATAGACCTTCAAAACTAAAAAACACACAAGGTTTAGGCCAAGATTACCATATGACATTTCTCTTTCAGCTCCAATATAACTAATAAATTGTCCAAGCATTCGTTGGACATCTTTATTTTCTCATTCGTTTCTTATTATTGGTCAATGGTGAATCGATGATCTTACTTCTCTGCTTCACAACAAACACAAACTCATCCGTAAAATAAATACATCCCTTCTCCTTTTCGAAGAACTCTCATCAACTATTTATAGGATTGGTACACGAGGAAGTGACTATACTGACTACATAAAGCAGACGCAAAATAAACGAATATACTTAAAGTGGACTGAAATAGAGAGATGAACAAAATCATCTGACTACATATCCGGTACGATTCTAGAGAAACTTATGAGACGTAATGAAAACACAGAAGCCTCAATGCACATAAGCTGTGGATTCATCAAGTTCTAACTGGTCTCTTTGAACAATTTCAAGAATTCACTCAACCAAATAAGCAATCCATATTCTAAACTTGTAATGGCTCACAACCTATTATTTAATTAGTCGGGCACTTAACTGAAGCATAAACATACAAAGCAAAGAATATGCTAACCATTTCTCAAATATAAGCAAATCATTATCAGAAATCATAGCAAACAGCAATAACAATCAAATTTGTATCTAAAAAGGTTTTAAAATAGACATACTTGATGTTAACTCCTCCATTGAAATTATAGCGGGTTACGTTCCTCCGAACCCATTCTTTGGCACGTTTATAGTTGATCATTACATTAAGCTGATCATTGGGAATGGCAACCATGACCTCAAGACCACTACCAGCCAAGGCACTCATAGTAGACTCCTCTGCATCAAAAAGCTTCACCTTTTGAATCCCATTGTCCTTCAACATCTGAACCACCGTCTCAGGAGGCAGCTTATGGGTTGCCATGGTTCCCCAATTCACACCAAGACCTTCCACAACACAACCACACAGACCCAACACAACCACAACCAAAACCCACCTCGGAAACAACCACACACTTTCCATTTGATTGATTAAAACCTCTTCTTTTGCTGTTTGCAAGGAAAACGAATTGACTTTCCCGGGAAAAATAAAAACGATAAGTAGGAGACTCTTATATTAATAGAAAGAGAAAAATAAAAAGGAAGTTTCTTTTTTGCTAACTGAAGAGAAAAAAGAGGGAAAAGGTTGCAGGTGGGTTGGGAGAATAACCGAAATTGCAGTGATCTTGTTTCTCCACTCTCCGAAAGTTGAGATATGTGGGAGGAAAAGTGAGAGTGAGAGAAAGAGAAGGAGAGAGAATCCAATTATCAAAACCAGCAAGATAATAACCGAAATTGCAGTGATCTTGTTTCTCCACTCTCCGAAAGTTGAGATATGTGGGAGGAAAAGTGAGAGTGAGAGAAAGAGAAGGAGAGAGAATCCAATTATCAAAACCAGCAAGAAAAATAAGAGATGATGTGTGTGTAGGGGTAACCACCCCACGTTTTTGCCCTTTGCGATTTTTGTGAATTTGTGACCGCCAAAGGACACCAGCCGAATCAGTGACCGACTATGCCAAATCTAATCGACAAAGCTGATTTCGACGTCGGATTCTGAATCTTATGCAGATAGATGGTATAGATAGATGATGTGTTATGCTTTCATTGGATGGCAGAAAGACACAACAGATCCACTAAGCGATATGAAATTATGAATATGAATCGCAAAGCAGAAATCAAAAATCAAAGGGAAGAGTTTTTGAATGCCAGGTTTTGGAGATAGGAATACAAATCCAAGATGTTAAACGACAACGACAAAACCCACTACGAGAAATAAAACGAAACCCAAATTCTGGTTTGTCTGTCTCCACTTGACTCGATTCTCAATTTTTTCAAACCGAGGCTCCTCCGATCTCAGTCTTAACGGCTACAAATTGATATTGACAGTATGACAGTATTAATATTAATATCTTGGGAAAATATCTTAGGAATACTCACTTTTATATCAGCAATTTTACTAGCAATGAATATATATATATATATAATATTTTTTAATTTGTTTATGGTAAATATATTCTTTATTTAAACTTTAAAGTGAATGAATAAATAGAAGGGAACAATAGTAAGTTGCCAAGTTTCTTTGGGCTGCTTTCCTTCTTTCTGATTCTATTCTGATCTGGAAAGCTACCTTTTGAAACACAAGGCCACAAGGGATTTGTCTTTTTCTGGTTCCTTTCTTGTTTTTATTTTTGAATTTTCAATTTAGAAGATTATTAGATATTTATAATTAAAATCATTCACTCCTTTCTTATTATTAGATATTTATATCGCCAATGATTAATTAAATTATAAACTTAGTGAATAGTGATTGGTAATGATTCACCAAACTCGACAATTTAGAATATAAGATGTGTGTACGAGAAATTTGTTAGCATAAAAAACATAAAAGATGAGGTATTTTTATGAAAATACATAAAAATAAAACATTTTGATTTTTCTTTTCTCGATAAATCTTATTCTCCAACTTAAAATATTCAGTTTATTGAAAAAAGGGAACATTTTAAGTATTGACTGAAATTAAATTATCCAATATAATATAAGTATTTCCAATGAAGATTCTTTTAATTTTGAGGCATATGTAATAAAACATATTATTATGCATAATTTCCCTTAATTATTGATCACTGGTCATTAAGGATGAGGCTAAGATATGGGCTAGGAGGGCTATAGACTTTCCAAGAATTTTATTATATTTTAAATCACGTATTCAGTTGTTTATTAACTTGTTATTTGTAAGTATAAATTAGTCTAATCCATTTCAGAAATTGGAATGGATTCCAAGAGAGCTGCCAAACCAAACACCACCCGTTTGTGTTAGTACTTAAATCTTGCTCTCTTGAAAGGAAATTTCACTAATAAAAAAGATTACAATATAAAAATAAGTTAAATTGTAGTAACATGAAGACATCCGCACATGAACAAATACTTCAGTACTTAAGAATTCGACATATTTCAAAAAGATCTGAAAAAAAATTATTCAAAAATAATGTAACTTGAATTTTTCAAGTATCATTATGTAAACTTTGTAGAAGGTTAAATTTTATATAAAAAAAGTGCAAGATATATGAAGTGGGAATATAGTTTTATTAAAAAAATAAAAACACCTTAAAGTTTTATATAAACACAAGAAATGTATTTTAAAATATATTAAATTAAAAAAATTGAAATTTTGATTCATAAAAATAAGCATTAAAATAATTAAAAAATAAAATAAGTAACAAAATTATTTTAATGAATTACATGTCGGCAAGGGCATGGCCCACTTAGCTCCGTCTCCGTCCCCGACATCCCACGTTTTTTCCCACTACCATGGAATGGTTGAAGGAAGGGCAAAGCAAGTACCAATTCCCAAGTTCGGACTCCCTCCCAATCTTGGCATGGGGGGCCTTACCGTCATTTCAGCAAGAGCGTGAAGATGAAGTGATAGCCTTTAACTTTAGATGGTCGGTCCATTGCGATAACGCGATGAGATCCAATTTGAGATTGAGAAACACTGTTTCTATTTTGATTTTATTTTCCTTTTGACGTTGTGACGTTTATTAATTACACATTCTTAACGAATCTTCAACCTCGCTAATACTACATAACAATATTATAGCAAAATTCAATCCCTACTAATTTTCCTGAAAAATCTCACAAAGGCCAGGTGTTAGAGAGTAATCATGATTTCTTTGTCGGCAGCAACGGATAGCTAATTGCTGTCATATTTGGTTCGGAAACTTGGAATGATTAATTGGTAGACTAGATAGACAGATAAAGTGATGAACCTTTTTTACTAGTAAGTTGACAAAATAACTACGGGATTTATTTGGGCGAAGGATACCGCAAGCACTTGTCATTTGTCAAACGCATTTTGTGCACTGGAGGATGGAGCTGGGAGGATCAATTTAGGCTAAAGTTTCGCTTAACTAAGGTCCAAATGCATAAAAAACTTTGGACAAGCCCAAAATTTGTTTTGGCCTTACATGCTGCCTCCAACCTCTCTACCGACCACCCCCTTCGTCAATTTCTTTTTTATTCCGAGTATGTGTGTGTTTATGTTCATTTTGGGGTAACACATGGATTTATATACATATGTTTCTCTTTCTTGCATCCTAAGTTAAAAAGTCGTTTTCTACCACTTAAATCAGTTTTCTTGAGCAAGGCATGTAGTTTTGTGTTGCAAGTTTACTCACAAGTAATTGAGTCTTCTTCGTTTTTGTTGTTGTTTGTGCAGTGAGTTCATGGGAGCCAGGTGAGGAGTAAGGACATCGTGCTTGCAGTTTTTTTTTTTTTTTTTGATAATTTTAAAAAAAAATTATGCTTGTAGTCTTTGTAGTCTCCTGTCTCAATTATACAATATGTATAAGATATTACATATATATTCTGCCTGCCCGACCTACTTTCTTTGTAGCTCTAAATAAATTTATTCCTTTCAGCAGCTTGAACAAATTTGTTGATCTCTGGCCATCTTCCAGAGCTTCTATATGAAGCTGAAATTGCAGTGTTTTTATCCCTAATAACTGACTGTAAAGTGTAAAGGAGTAAACCTTAGCTCCAGCTAAAACCATTCAAGTCAAACTGTTTGCAACTTGAAGAAGCATCATTATCATCACGAGCATTTAGGTCTAGTCTTGCTGCTGCAAAGTAAGGCGCTGCTGATCTATATTTCTCACTACTCTCTACTTTAGCTGAATCATCTGTGTTTCTTCCTTTGTATCTCTCGTCGGAGTTGTCATTGCTCTGATCAATACTCCATTTTTCTCCTTGAATAACACCAATGCTCATTGACAAGTCACTAGACCTTGTTTCTACAGGAAACATTCTTCTTTCTGCATCTTTGCTACTCAAAGAGGAAAGGAACATCATGTTATTATTCTCTTTACCATTTTCACACCAAGGCTTCATGGGCTCTTGCGCTGTCTCCTTTGGTTCCGTGTGTGCCCTGTCATTGAAATTAGGCCCTCTTAGGCCCATCCCACTGTTCTGTATTTCTTGGTCTTTTTTAGATCCTTCGCAGGACGTCAGACAACTGTCCATTGAACAATCAGTGGGCTGCTGGATTGTTTGTGTTTGTGTTTGTTGGGGGCACAAGCCTTGTAATTCTTTGAGCTCTGTAAAGGCAGAGTTCAAGCATTGGGTTGAAACTTTAGACACCAGCTCAGATAGTTGAACTTTGGCAGCCTCAAGTCCCGTTGAGCCTAAGTTCTGTCTTCCTAGTGTCTCCTGAGCTTTCTCCAGCACTGACTGAAGGTATTTTCCTTGAGCCTCTATACGAAGTTGTAAGTGTCGTTGAACCTGCAGGTTGAAATTGATGCTCAGAAATAGAATGCTGCTGGATTGTTTATAAGTTTATAACCCTTTAAATAGACACTTTACAATAATACAAATAAATATATGAAAGTCCTCTCGTCATCTGCTCAGCGTGAATCTTGAAATGCCGGCCTAATCTGAAGTTTCCATTGCCAGGAGTTCATTGTTTATACTTGAATGCCTTGTCCGTTTCTTTCTACTTAAAACATGTTTGCTTCATCTTTATCGAATGCATTTATGCATCAAATAGTAAATGCAATCATATGTATAAAATTTTGAAATTGAAAATGTAAATAATTCAATTATTTTGCTAATAATTACCTCAAGCTGTTCATGTAGCCTTCTCTGCACTGCAATCTGCATCTGTAGTGTTTCATTTATATGTGAGCCTCTGTAAGTAAGAATATATTAAGCTCAGCTTAGTTATATGAAACTCATTAATGTAGCAGTGTAACGTACAAGATGGCAAATTAATAATAGATAATGAACAAAGTAATTAAATTTGTGGCTTACTCATTTGATTGGGGACCAACGCTACTCATATTGCTCATCATGTGAGTTCCATTTGCTTCAGATAATCTTTCTGCTGCCACTGGAACTGTGCCCCCTAAACAATACCGATAGATAATTCTCAAATTTCCTGTACATTCTTATTACCAATCAAAGTATCTTAAAACTATCTTAATTCTTTACCTAAGAGGGACTTGAATAAATTATTATTAGTGAGTCCTCTTACCAACTTTGCTGGGTACGCTAGTGGCATGTCCATGTAGATTCTTGCTAAGCCTGTACTTCTGTTACACAAAATTAAGGAAAAATGGAGTTCGTAATTGGTATGTGCAGGTCAAAATCAAAATTTGAAACTCTCATGTAAACTGAAGATTGACTGGAGAATGGAGATGTCCAAAAATGAAACTAAAGGTTGGTTATAATTGATGGTATTTAGAAACATTGAAAAAGTATATATACCTGTAGATGACTCTTGAGGTGGTATAATGTAAGGCCTGGAATCCCCATAAGTTTCATAACTGTTTTTGGAGTCGCCTCTGGATTGGAAATTAAGCATAACCCACATTAATTTGAATACTCATCATCATCATCTGGAGTTTATATAATGCTTGCATGCATGCTGTCTACATAAAGATATAGAGTTAACTAGCTAGTATGTATTCTACAGTAATAGAATTAGACTCACTCTCTGCTCCTCCAAGTTGGTTAACAGCCTCAATAAATCGCTCGTGGAGATCAGGTGTCCATTTGAGTCTAGGCTTGGCATCAGTTGAGAGGACAAGTCCTGAATCTGCTGCGGGGCCATTTTGATCCGCACTTTGTAGAAACAAATGCCTTTCAGGAGGGATAGGCATCCTTGAAGAAGAAGAAGAAGAGTGGATCATGTTCTTATTTCCTTGGTGTTGGTGGTGATGCTGGTGATGGTACATCATTCTTCGTCCCTGCAGCTATATACAGACATAGAGATCATTAGTGCGCTGTCTTCAGAACCCAAAATTTGTTAAAGTAAGTTGATGAAAGCTGCAAATGAAAAAACAATATAACAATGTATGATATTATGTTGTGTTGTGTTCTAATTACCTGGAAACTTTAAAACCTGCTGATGGGGGCTGTTTATGAATTAGAAGTTTCTACAGGTGGTAGCTGTTGGTGGAGAAGGATATATGGCTCCTAATTAAGTCTCTTCTTTCTAGTGCTGTGTGTGTCTTTCACAAAGAAAAGGGTGTGCTGAAGATGGCTTTATAGACCAAATGGGGGTGGGGTATTAGGCATAGAAGAATCTTAATTGAAAACTGAGATCAACCAATCCAATATTCACAGCGACTTCAAAAGGGATATTGTCCTTGGCTTGATCATTTCATTTTTCTTTTTTTCTTTTTCTCCTTTGCTTATTGTGATTGTGGGTCCATGTATGTCCTATAATTCCTTTAACAGAGCCATTTGAATTCCCTTGTAGATTGACTGCATCACAGGCAACCAAGTAATTAATTTCTTCTCATTTGCATTGTACTAGACTTAGCACTTAGCAAGTACCACAAGTATTGATCCACCAATATGCAATATGCAATATGCAATATGCCATATGAAATTAACATGTAATTTTTGTTTTCTTTTTCTTTTTTGTTGTTGTGGGTATGGCATTCCATCGTATTCATTCGTCCTCCTGTCAATGCCAAAGCTGGGAATCTCATTCCCTCATTTTCAGATGAGGGGAATCCACTATCACTATGGCCCTTCAGAGGCCCCCCTTCACCCTCAAGTCCTCAACCGAAGATTCTTAGAATTTGCATAAATATCTTTATTGGCTAGTACTTGTCCTTCCTTCCTTAATGAATGGTGATCATCATAACCTTGACTCTTGGGGCAGGCCGCGTACTTACGTACGTGTAGTCAAATAATCTCTATGTGTGTGCGCGCGTGTGTAAGCCAAGAAGATATATAGGGATGCAACCCAGGACTTGCCACTTGGAGTTGTATCTCATCAATTGTCAATGTACAAATTAATTGCATATAATAATTTTCATTAATAGTACTATTATAGCAAATGAATGAGACTTACTTTGTTGCATGAGGAATATATATAAATTATGCTAAAGTGGGCAGATGTAGACACAAAAGTAGGTTTATAATCTAAGTGGTTATTTCTTGCAGAATTTTGGAAGAAGATTCTGTTGACTGGATGGAGGCGGAGCACCTACCTAGCTTCTTCTTAGCTTTCTTACCTTCAAACTTTGGAATTAGATACATTCAAGAAAAGAAAAGAAAAAAAATTAGAGAGATTAGATGCTGAGGCTTGGAGGCTTGGAGACTTGGAGACTTGGAAACTGGGAGATCATATGAAGGCAAAGAATCGAATAAGGAATTCATTCCATTTTGTCTCCTTCAGTAAGTTTGGTACTTATTCAGATCAGCCCACAAAGTATAAAATATATAAACATAAGCACAGCTGGGACGACTATAGAGAGAAAGAGAGAGAGAGAGAGGGACCCAAACGAAATTTCTTTTATCCTTCTTTCTTTAATTGGCATAACACAGCCGGCCGGCTGCGGGGCTCCTGGCCCCCCCTCTCTGCTCTCTCATCGACTCAGCCAAAGCAGCCAGGTGGACCCAACACAAAAGGGAAAGAAAGAATTAATTACAAGTTTTTTGGGGTGGGGTTTGGGATGCTGTTGTACACTTGTACTTGCCTCTATACTTGATCATTTGATCGCTTTGATCATCGACAGGTCACATGATAAGTTCGTGGCTTTCAACTCAAAAGGGTAGGACATAAATATATGATTCTAATTAGGGTAGTCCATTTCATGCATAATCTTCACTTCTCAATCAAAGACTGATTCTTTGTTATCGAACCTCATAGATTTTTAGAACTCTTGATGCCAAAAAAGATAGAATTGAGATTAATATGATGATAGTGAAATTTGACCATCTTCACTAATTCTAAAGTAGAAACGACGAGCTAAAAAAATTAACAAACAATGTTAATTAGTTTGAGATTATTAAATGACAACGCAATGAAGACTTTGCATAACTTTTTTTATTATCATGATTCTGTTAGGAATTATGGTCTCTCTATATATATGATCATTTAAATAATTATATTAAACACATATCTACTTTAAAATTTACGTAAGTAACAAATAATATAATTTGTATTTATTGTAGATTATTACGAACATTAAAATAAGGTCATCGAACTCACAAATCGATGAACTCATAATTATATATACTACATTATTAATTCTAAGAATATTATGCTTGCAAATCAAGACATTTTAGTAACAAACTAGCTAGGAACGTAATTAAATGCTGTAAATCCATAATCGAAGGTTTGTAGTTTTATGAGGGAGAGGCCGCAGATTATATATATATATATATATATATATGTATGTATATATATATACGTGTGTTTGGTATGAAAATTTATCTTAATATCCAATTAATTAACAACAAAAGCAGCTAATTTTTTTTTATGAATCGAGCATGCATGAGAAAGAGTACAGGCATTTGAGGCAAAGGCACTTTAATGTAAATATACTCAAGAGCTCACGAGTGACGACACGCATGCATGAATTAGCTAGATGTACGTACGTATATATAGCTAGGTTGGGCTCTATATATATATATATAATAAAGAAGCGTACATGCATATAATTAACCAAATGTGTCAACGACTCAACGGACACGTATTCTGCATGTTAATAATTATGCTTATATTTGCGAGCTAGCTGTTTTATGTAGAGACAAATTAATTAGAAGCTGGGTTGTTAAGTGAGTATATTTTAGTTGGTTTTAATATTGATTGGTAGATAATTTAAATTTTATAATAAAAAAAATCACATATAATATGAAAAATGTCCAAAAATTCCCTCATCTCCTATATTAATAAAAAAAAAAAATAGGAGCTAGGTGCATATGGACCGACGTGTAGTGATAGTAATTGCAGAAATTACAGTACGTTATAGATACATATAATATTTATATATATAATACACACATATATATAGCAGCTAAAAAGCATTCCAAAAGAATATTAATTGGTTAGTTGGCTGGCTATTTGATCGATCAACTGCTAGCTAGCTATATATATTTATATTCAAGAATAAATTCATCGTATAATCAATGTGGTGACCAAATTTGTCAAATATTGAATGGTTCGAGACCACCATTACCATATACTAAACTGAAAAATCCACACATATGACACCTGCCATAGATCCCATCTGATCATCAACTCATATACTATTTATTTAATCTTATTGGCTTAGCTATAAGCTATATATATATATATATATATGAGTCGATTGATATTGTGCGACTATTTATCTGATTAGCTTAATTACCAGCTGATACCAGTACGTCTCAATTGCCATCGATATTAGTGCTCTTGAGTATTATTTGCTAACATGCCCAATTAATAAGCGTTTGCTCAATGTAGCTAGCTAAAATAATTGGGTTATGCTATAATTAAGTACAGAATTTGAGTTCAATTTTTGTTTGAATTATTATTTGTTGGTGTTTAGACACAAATTAGTAAGAAAGATTTCAATAGAATTTGTTCTAATAAGTCTTTTCAATGAAAATTAATTAACCCATGCTGATGATATTCTGATATGTGAGAATATATTGTATTGAAAATTTGGGAAAGCCTTCATCTGGGAAACATGTTAAAGCAGAATCCCACAATAGTTCATTTGTAGCATGCATTTAGGATTTGCATTGGAATATAATGCAACTCGCCCTTCGGGTTCAGGTTCCCATTATTTATTAATAAAACTAGCTAATTTTGGTATATTTAGGACAATTATACTAAATTACTAATTTCTGGTCCCAACTTAATGCATATATATAGTGTTTATACTATTCAGATGGATTACCAGGGAGCCGCCGTGGATCGCCCGCAAAGCGCCATGGTGAGTCGTTCAGTCGCCTGCCGACCGAGTTTGGGGCAGCCGACTCAGCCTGTAGCACCACCCAGCAGGTGGACTGCCAACATGGGCACCCAATCGGTTTCTCTCAAAGACTGTTGACCTGCATCCCCGAGCATCATGGCCGGCAGCAGCGAATAATTACCTACCCATACAGATACATTCACTATTTATTATTCACCAAGTCTTATGTTGCATGTACTGTATCTGATATCCATCTGCTTTACTGACTTAAGTATCGGAGTTCACTAAACTGGTAACCCACCGATATCAGATATTTTTCTTACTCTCTCGCAGGTCACTCCAATAAACTGAAGTAAGCTTCCAGCGTCCAGCAGGACCACTCCTCATTAGATCCATTTTCGGATCAAACATATAGATACGTATATGTCAACACTCAACATTAATTCTAGATTAATTCAACTGGTCCAAGTGGTGTTGCATGTTTTGAGTACTGTAACTTCTGATTCTAACTTGGATTTAAAATGATAACATAACCGGACTTTTATACCACATAATAAGTTAACTAATTATTACATATCTAATGTGATAAGTCGATGCATAAGTATTAGTTAGTTAAAAAGTAACTCAACTTAAAAAGATATATGTTGCTACTACAAGTCTACAACAAAGTGGTTAGTTATATATTGTTAAAAAAAAAAACACTATTAACATATCAGTTGACAAAAGAGATTATTAGATTGATCAGTTGACAAACGTGATTATTAGTTAATGTAAAACATACAGAAATTGTTACCAGAAATATGCTTAATTTGGATGTCTTGTCTGAGCAGGTTTTGATGAAGAATAATATATATATATAAACCATAGTCTGGATTGTTTGGAGAGGTAAGTGAGGATGCTGCATGATTGTCTGTTTTAAAGTGGTTACAAGTTGTAACCATGCATGCCCCCACAAATGGAATATAAACATACATATTACATACATAGTGAAAGTGTCATTGCTACAACTTTCATTTCATGTCTCTCCATCGATCAATATATTGGACCAATTCTGATGACTACGTATCTTTCCAATTAATAATGGTACAAGAAAAGTACTTAATTACCTTTCCGTGATGTTGCGCGCCTAAACCTCCTATCCTTTACACGAAGAGCTTTTTTTTTTTTTAATCTATGCTAGAAATACATTTTCATGTACGTAGCCAGGATGGGTTTTTATTTATTTCATGTATATATAGATAGATGACATGATATATATATATATATATATATGCATATTATTTATAATTATCGACGTTCTGAATACACTTATAAATTATATATGTATGAATATCTTGTTAGCGTACTTTATGATAAATAGAAAAGTAATAAGTTAGAAGCTAATTTTTTACTACAATATGCACACATATATGGTGACCAATAAATCTAAATCTAAGTAATTACTATATTATTGCTCGCTATATGTAGTCCTCTCTCTCTCAATGGATATGAAAAATGATTCTTTGCTTTAGATAGAGCATGTAGAAAGATGTACTCGCATTTCCTTTTATGCGTGGGAATATTATTGATAGTTTAATTACGTTGGATGGATCGAGGACAATAAAGCTCTAAAAGAAGAACATCGATCACATTATGTGGGAATGGGAATCATTGTTATATGTTATGGCCGGCCTTATGGGAATAATGGGGTGGTCAATCATAAATTCATAATAAATAAGCATATATATATATATACAAATATTACTATTTACATACACGCATAGAAGCTTATTTCTTGGGTGAAGCCAGGAGGGGATGGACTTGTTGACCAGATGCACTTAAGAGACCATCAACATGCATCTATGGATTTCAAAACTGATCGATATCATGGCATTGGCTGAAATAGAAAGTGAGAAATGACCACGGAATGCTATTCCTTGCGGAGAAAAGTTGTGGGGAGGGAAAAGCTAGTTTTAAAGATTCTCTCTATGAGAATGGGAATTGGAATTTGGAATCCAAACTCAAAACTCAAAACTAAAGGCAACAATATATAGGCCATATTCTCAAGTCAGGAATTTGGTTATCCTTGTGCTACCAAAGCCACAAAAAATGGGTTCCCAGTTCCCAATTCTCAATTCCCACCCACCTGTTTTTCTCCTACTTTACTTAATTTAGATGCTGTTTCAAACACTAATCATCATTCTTAATTCATTCATGTATGTGGTATACGTACAACCTCCACATGCCAAGGCTCTTTTTTTCTTCTTATAATTTTCCAAGTAACTAGCTAGTATCAATATCACTTGATCAATATAGGAGAATATTGCCATGTTTAGAGGCTGCTTATGTTTCTTTGAGATCTATCCAGATATGTTTACCAATTATTGTCTGTTTACCAATTATTCCTTTGCCTCTATTTTTCTTTTGACATACACTTGTGATTTTGAGTCATTGCTACTGAAATTATGTAAATCCATATCGATGAAATTATGCAAAATTACAAACCAAACTTACAAAGTCCAAAACAACTAAAATCCTAATAGCGCTTATTATCATAATATAAATAAACTATCTCCACTAAAATAAACAATCACCATTATCAAATCAATCATAAATAGTCTTGAAGAACCTTTAAAGCATGGAAAGTACGAGAAAGATTTGATATCCAGCGTTCCGATTGCACACATAAAAGCTAATAAAAAACCCAAAGTCCTAATCTAATTATTGTGACCAAAATTCACGGGAAATTGTTCGTACTTTGTAATAGGCATGCCATTGTATTGCCTTTGCTTGTCATTGTAATTTTTCTTACTATATACCTTAGCTCAATATTGGAAAGTTAGCATTTCTAGGTCATGATGGTACGTATTTTATTTTGAAGATGATTAATTGAAATTGTACGAATGAAGGTATATTGCATTTAAACATATTTATGCACCAGTTGAAAGTGCTTAACGCTGGATGACTAGTCACCGTTTTTAAGTTCTTATTGTTAGCTCTTAAAATTAAAAAAATTCATTGAGTGAAATTCTTTCACTCACGAGCTTTTGAGTCACATAATTGTTATAACTTGTCCATGGCGTTTTGGGTTTTACAGTTTTGAGAATACATTAGTATGCGTCTCCTCTTTCACGCTGGGGGTGTGTTGGTGAAATCAGCTGATGATAGATGACTAGCTACACTCAGGTAGGCTCTTGGTGAGGTTTTGGATTTTAGGGAAACCCAGCTGAGAGCTCCAAGCAAAGGTAGATGAGCTTTCGATGGGGGTTGCTGCGATTTATAGTTTTTATATAATGGTTTTCCAAAACTAATTTTCTTATGAAGATTGATGAGTGAAAAATGGTTTCTACATATCTGCTTTTCCTCTTTGTTTTATTTTTGATAATCTGATTTTGATTTCCCAGATTTGGTTTTGAAGTTTGTGTTTGGGTAATTTTCCGAGTTCTTGAACTCCTCTGTGTTTTTTAAGGTTCATGGCTCGATGAACTCAAATTGAATAATATTATGATTTCATTGCCAAGTCAATGAAGATTGTTCATACCCAAACTGGTTGGCCTGATTAAGGTCCAAACTAATCTGGCCCACATCTGGTCTGTCGGCACCCGGGCAAGCCTTAGATCATGCCAACAAGCCTCAGATCATGCCAATAAGCCTCGGATCATGCCAACAAAGCCCAAGACGACCTAAGAAGAACAGATTTGGTCGGCCGGGTCTACTGACAAGTCATAAATGCTACCTAGGACCACCACAAGACACCTGACAGCTCTTAAGGACAGTAACATTTATCTCACATTGACAAACACCAACAAACACATTCAATGCTACTATAAATACAAGGGCATCCCCCTCCAAAAGGTAATGACAATCTTACCCTCACGCTGCCTAAATTGCTACAGTTACACTCTCACTTAAAACTGACTTAAGCATTGGAGACTGTTAGGCCGGCACTGTAACGACCCGTCCCGAATTTCAGGATTAGATTAGTGACTAATCTTGATTAGTGAGGTTGATCGGTGATTAGTAGGGCGAAATCGAACAAAATGTGCAAAATGACCGTTTTGCCCCTGGTCGTGGGCAAAATGTTGACTTTTTGACCGAGCGGTCAAATGGACTTTGACCGATGACCGTGACGTAGTTCGAGACGTCACGAGTTCATAGACAGGTGGCACGTTCGATTCCGACATTCGAGGAGAAGTTATGATGCTCGGAAGTTGAGGGGTATTTTGGTAATTTTGGTCAATTGGGGGTCAAATGTTGACTTTTTGACTGGGAGGTCCGATGGACGAGGGCCAAGGACCGTTACGTAGGTATCGTCGATACGAATCCAATGACAGGCGGCATGCCGAGATCAGAGATTCGACGATGAAGTTATGGTCAAGGGAACGAATTAACGAACCGAGACTCCGATTAAAATAATAATATAATAATGAATAGTAACTGATGACTGTGCACATCCGGATGAGTGACAAGTGTCACCCATCCCCTGAAATCTGATCCATGTTTCCCTCCCAACACCATCATTACAACATCATCATTCCTTCTTCATCATTTCTTCCATTTTTTCCCATTTTTCTTCTTCTTTGTTTTCTTACCCGTGAGAAGGGGAATCAGGATTGGGAGAATTGAGCTCCCTTTCACAACCAGTTTCGAGGGAAATTTGAGAGCTATGAGAGATGGATTCAACTGGGTAAACACGAGAGATTGACTGTGAGGAGGAGACTGGAATTTCGGATTTTGAGTTTTAGGAGGGAAATTCGAAATCAAATCATAGGGCCGTGATGATCGAATTGGAGGTTACTTTCAGCTTCCTGGGATCCCCACGATCAGTTTCGTCGAAAGAACGAAGGGAATTGGCCACCAATTCACTCTGAACGGACTTGGTGACAGTAATGGAGTTTGAAGGTCGAGTCGTGATCTTGGAGCGATCAAACGGTGTAATTGATGTGGGGAAACTACTTCTCAGGATCCCACGATGCTTCTGGGTTCATCAATTGGAAGAAACCGGTTGAGATTGACGGAATTCCATGGTTGCACAGTGACGGGTGTTCTTCGTGTTCATCATTGAGTCGATGAGTTTTAGGTGAGTTTTTGTGTAATCATCGATACAGAACTCAAATTGAACTTAAAATGAAGCTAACTAAATGCTCAATTGATGAAATCAGTGTCGAATTGATAGGATTGGAACCGGGTCATCTCGCGGGTTAATTGGACCCGTTTACCAGAGAAACGGGTTAGAACGATACACTGTAGCAGGCGCGTGGGTTTCACGCGCAGCCACTCACGGCGGCGCGTGACGGCGCGTGGGCACGAATCTCGAGGTGAGGTCAACATGACTTCTGTCATATTTAATGTAACGAGCATTTTGGAATTGATTTCGTGTCGATCGGACACCGTCTCGATATTGTTCGGGATGTCCGAAGGTTTTAAATTAAGTTTAAAAATAGTTAAAAATTCGGGAAAATTACGAGACTTTGATAGGATGTTAATGTGGAGGTTAGTAACCCTCTAATATAATTTGGACAGGATTGGGAGTCCCGGTGATAGTGGTGTGGCCCGGGAAGGCCTATGGCACGCGTATCGAGGCGTGCCGTTAAACGGTCTGTGAGTAGACTTTTGGTTTTCTAACCGTGATGCATGCATATATGGTTTAAAATGCTTTATTATATGATTTTATATGATTTGACATGATTGATGTTTTGATTCGGTGATTTCTCGATTTTCTCGGTTTTATGATTATTATATTATATTTTGGCACGAGTTTCGAGAAATGACGAAATTGATGTTTTGGGCGTGGGGCCGGGACTGAAAATGATTATAATGATATTTTGACTCGGGTTATAAGTCAGGAATTGATTTTATGGATTTACGTGATCGTGGCAACTCGGGTTTACGGTTGCACGAATTTGCGTGAAAATGGTATTTTGGGCTTGATACCCAAGTGAATAGTGATTTTGACTCGGATTTGGAGTCACATGTGAATATGATTAAATTGATGATTATGATTTTTAAAGTGGATTCTGGACACTGTTTTATGATAGTTTTGTGGAACTTAATTTGTGAAAGCTATGTCTCGGGCATATGCCCTATTGAAATGTTTTGACTTGATTTGAGACATAAATAATTTTAAAATGAGATTACTGGTTTTGGGTGACCTGTTCCACATATACCATCCTCTGTGATTTGATAGTCTCCTCCGGACGTCGTAGATCCTGGAGTAGTCACGATCCACTGCTTGGAGATGAGTAGCTCCTAGGGAGGCTCACTCGCAGGAGCGTGGGATTATGATGATATCCTCTAGACGTCGTTGATCCTAGAGTTGATATCCCCCTAGACGTCGTAGATCCTGGGGGATGTACTCGGACGTGAGACACCGAGTTGCATGCATTGCATTGATATCGTGACGGGATATATGGATATTGAGGATTGGTGGTATTATGATTTATTGATTTTTGTGTCCAGAGGCTTTATAACAGATGCTTTAAAAACATGATGCTTTATGTCATGAACTGATTTGATGAACATGAGTTTTTATGGACCATGGGAAGACGTCTTTTGATTTTATCGGTCCACTAATCATACTTGATTGATTTCACACTATTACTCATGTTTTAAGTTATGCATGCACGTTTGTGAAAACTGAAGGGTAAGAATGTGTTTTGATAAATGTATTTCTAAAGGTTCATTTTCGTCCACTCACAGCTTTTATTGGTTTTAATGCCCTTCAGGTTGATCACGGATGCGACTGCAGCAGAGACTGGGACATTGCACGCCTCCTCCATCGATCCTTGCGCACTCTGGAAGCCCAGTTTTGGCAGTGACTTTTGGTTATCCCTTGTCTGACACCTCTTGTTGGACGGGAGCAGGGCACATTCCACGGTAATCCTGAGGGGATTGGGGTGGGTCCTGTTAGGCACCACACCGGTGTCCCGTTGTATTCACCCTCTTCCTGTGCAGGCCACAATATCCCGAGAGGAGTAACGGAGGAGATCAACGAGGAAAGATTAGGTTGATCCATTTCTTGCATCAACAAAAATCAATGATGCTGCCATTGATTTATTAACCTCGTGAGAATCATCAATGGAGAATGGTGCTGCTGTGGATGGTGATTTATAATCAGAGCATCGTTATTGAAAAAGTTTAATATTGCACAAAGTATGGATGCCTCTAGATTTAGTTCTTAAAGATTAAGTTAGGTTTTATCTTGTATTGAATATTGAACTTGGTGGATTGCATAGTCAGTAGATCGACTCCCAATTTTCACCTTGAGGAAGTTTTATGGGTATCAAGCTTTGAGTGTTCTTTTAGTTTCTACTAGCAATTAGGCCCGCGCGTTGCCGCGGAGTTGTTGAATTGAGTATTATTAATTTTTCATAAATGAGTAGTGATTTTTTTTTATATCTATAAAGGAAAGGAAAAAAAAAAGGAGATCTGATAAACACTGTAGGGGAACAATGTTTTTTTTATATATCTTTTATGATTTTTTTATATGCATAAAGTAAAAGAAAAAATAATAATAATAAAGGAAAAGGAAAAAAAATAAAGGAAAATGAAAAGGAAAAAAAATAAAATAAAGGAAAAATGAAAAGGAAAAAAAAAAGGCAGAAGTGGAAAATCACTGTAGATCTACAGTGATTTTCACACTTCTGTTTTAGTATAGATATAATTGTATATGGTGGCTTATAATGCTTTGAATATGCTCTAATTTCTTTGTGTGACTATATCATGTTATTCAAATAGTGCACAATTCATTTGATATGGAATGAATGAGATTAATGCTTGTTGTTTTAGCACACATCATCTCGCTTAGCGCTAGCACATTGCTACATATGCTGATGGAGCTTCTGAGTGCAAAGGGTATCACTGTTGTGAAGCATTTTTTTTCAAGGAACGTGTGTGATTGTGTTGATTGTGTGTGCTTTGCTTTCGTTTTGCATGTTGTTTCGCTGTGTGACTAATCCCAATTTGCAACTGTTGATCGCATGAATGACGTCTATGTGCATGTAGGCCTGATATATAACACTAAGAGATATTACGACAAACTCCTCAAATTGTAAGGTAGAGCAAGATTTAGGGTAAAATGAAGAAATTATAAAGGAATATTTTGAGTATGATGATAGATTGAACTCAAATCAGAGCATAGCTCAGACTATACAATCACCACAAGAGACTCTCGTTGCTAACCCAAAAGAAAAGGAGAAAAAGGTTTAGAGGAGAAGGGGAAAAAATGATCTTCTCCCACCTTCCCCCTTAATTTATTTTTTCTTTAGGACCGAGAGAAGAGAAAACGAAAACTAGGAGGCTGGAATTTTAAAGGCATAATTGCTTGGGTTACACTCGGGACCTCTTCACATGTTCATAATTTGTTATGTAAATTCTTGATTCATCCATGAATCTTGCTCCCGTGCCATAATTATGAAATTTCCTTGCATAGTGTTAATTATATTTGTGGATGATTCTCAAGGATAAAGTAGAAGCCTGTGAAGATTTTTGCCCAAAAATATAGTTCCTTCAAATGCATGACTTCGGTTTTATATATTTTGTTCTGCCATCAGCTAGAAGAAATAAATTTGTTATTTGATATTCCGTGGTATCAAACAAAGCCTTTAATCATTTTCTACTCCTTGGTTTCACTTTTAATTGTGTTGATACCATATCGGCCCAGACCGATTGGGGCTTGGGAGGTCCAGTCCTTCTGTCAAATACCACATCAGTCCAGATCGACCGGGAGGCCCATCCCTTCTATCAAACACCATGTCAGTCCAAACCGACCAGGAGGCCTAGCCCCTCGTCAATATCAAATCGACCCAGATCGACTGGGAGGCCCAGCCTTTCTGTCCCAACACACCTCCACAAGCCCAAAGGCCCAGGCCCACTCAAACAAGCAAACCCTATCAGGGCCTGGCCAACCCCTACACGAGGATAGACCCCACCTTCCATATGTCGGTCCCACAACGAATGACATTTGTCCCACATCGGAAGGGCAAATTTATTACACACAACACACTCATATAAAAGGGGTTCACTTTTCCCTGTAAAGGTAATGCAACTTTGACCCTGATCGTCCGATAATCCTTGATTAATCCTTAATTAATCCTTGTTTAATCATGAAATTCGAGACGGGTCGTTACACCGCCTACAAAGCCGACCCAATCGATCCCGGAGTTGCTCATCACTTGAGCGACGGGCCGATCGAGGATCCCTGCGACCACTCAACCACACCACACGCTTAGCCGATCGAGGAAGTTGAGAAGATCATCCTCTCATATGACTTCGCCGACAGAAAAATCAAGATAGGCACACACACTGAGTCCAGCCCTTCGCACTGACCTAATCAAGTTCCTGCACGACAATTCTGAAGTCTTCGCATGGTCTTATGCGGACATGCCTGACATCTCGATAGACATCATTTGCCACCGACTCAACATTACCCCGAGCTTCAAACTGGTGGAACAGAAGAGGTGCATCTATTACGCTGAGCAGACCAAGGCCATGAAAGCAAAAATTGTGAAACTCAGCACTATCCATTTCGTCCGTAAGGTAGTCTACGCAGTCTGGGTGGCCAACATAATCCTAGTAAAAAACACTTCCAGTGCATGGCATATGTGTATCAATTTCATTGATCTGAACAAGGCGTGCCCCCAAGACAGCTTCCCCCTGCCCAAGATCGACCAACTGATCGATGCCACTACTGGGCACAAGCTACTTAGCTTCATAGATGCCTATTCGGGGTACAACCAAATCTTCTTGCATCATACTGACCAGATTCACACCACCTTCCGCACCAACCAGGGCTTGTACTACTACAATGTGATGCGTTTCAGATTGAAGAACGTTGGGACAACCTACCAGCGACTATATGTTCGCCGATCAGATTGGCAAAACCATGGAGGTCTGTGTGGACGACATGCTTGTCAAAATCAAGACAGCTGACCAACACATTACCAATCTCACTTGGATGTTCGCAGTCCTAAAAAAATTCAGGATTCGCCTAAATCCAGCCAAGTGTGTTTTTGGGGTCGGCTCGGGTAAGTTCCCCGGCTTTATGATTAGCCAATGTGGCATCGAGGCCAACCCTGAGAAAATCCAGGCCCTCATTGACATGAAGCCCCCCTAGACACAAAAGGAAATCCAAAGCCTAACTAGCCGAGTTGCAGCACTGACTCGATTCATCTTGAGGGCCACAGACCGGTGTGACCTTTTCTTCAAAGCTCTCAAGGCATGGTCCAAACACATTACCTGGACCAAGGAGTGCGATAAGGCCTTCGCTGAGCTAAAGGACTACATGAGCCGAGCGTCGTTGCTTTTCTGATTGGAGACTGGCAAACCCCTCATCTTGTACATGTCGGTCTCCGCCTCTGCTGCCAGCTTTGTCCTCATCAAGAAGACCGAGGGGGTTGAGCACCTTGTCTACTACGTCAGCCAAGCACTGTAAGACGCTGAAAACAGGTACACTGACCTTGAAAAAAATATTTTTGCTCTCATCGTATCTTCCAGGAATCTTCGTTGTACTTCGAAGCACATGCCATCATTGTCCTAACCAACTGGCCACTTCGCCAAGTACTGCAAAAATCGGACACCTCTGGTTGGCTACTCAAATGGGTCATCATGCTCAGTGAGTTCGACATCACATTTGCCCCCCGACTAGCCGAAAAGGGCCAGGCCATTGCGAACTTAATCGCGGAGTTCACCTACCTTCCAGCCAAGCCAGAGACTCATACCGACACAATACAAGCATCAACATCTCGACCTACCTTGGATGCCGACCGACCTACCTGGCTCCTCCACGTCGACGGGTTGGCCCGCCACAGCGGCTCGGGCGTCGGGCTCATCCTGACCTACCTGGACAAGCACCGATTGGAATTTTCCATTCGCTTTATGTTTAAGGCTTCTAACAAAGAAGTAGAGTATGAGGCCTTGCTCGCGGGGCTCCACTTGGACAAGCATATGCAAGCTAACCAGATACAAGTGTACAGTGACTCTTAACTCGTTGTCAATCAGGTCAACGATGAATTTGAGGCCAATGACACTTCTATGACGATGTACAAAAACATGGCTCAGTTTCTCTTGCACGGCTTTCGCGTCCATACCATTACACAGATCCCCCGATCCGAAAATAGTCACGATGATGCACTAGCACGTCTAACTTCATCCTTGGACGAAAGGGTAGGTCAACGCGTCTCAGTCGAAGTACTCCACCAGCCGAGCACATCACTCTCTTCGGCCCTCTACGTCAACACTAACTCGACCTAAATGGCACCACTCATCCACTTCCTCACCGACGGGAGTCTATCTACTAACTGATCGGATCGAGGTTAAACGGATACGCCGATAGGCTGCCCGCTACACTCTCATCACTGGTCAGCTTTACAAGCGTGGCTATACACTCCCATTACTCAAGTACCTCGATTCGAAGGAAAAAAGGATCTACCTCGAGGATATCCATGTTGGGGTCAGTGGTAACCACTCGAGCCCTTGATCACTTGCTCACAAAGCTTTCTGCCAAGGATTCTACTAGCCTACCATGCATACCGACGTGGTCGACCTCACTCGGTGTTGCGATAAATGCCAACATTTTGCTCCATTCATCATACTCTCACCTGAGAACCTGACGCCTATGCTCAGCCCGTGGCCTTTTGCCCAGTAGGGACTCAACATGATCGATAAGATGCCGACCGGTAAGGGGCAGACCGAGTACGCGATCGTCGCAGTGGATTACTTCACCAAATGGGTCAAAGCCAAGGCCTTTGTCAGGACCCGTCCCCAATCTCCCTGGGATTAACGAGGAACGACCCTGATCCCGTCTGACACAGAGTGTCAGACAAGGGAAATTTCCAACCTTAGCCCTCTCGGGCCATCAGAGTACGCTAGGATCCGAAGGAGGTATGTGATATCTTGGTCTATGCTACAGTTCACATCCACTGTCAACTTGAAGGGCAGTCAAAATATTAAAAGCTATGAGTGGACAAAACAACCAGTTTGTAAAAACATTTCATAAGAAGACCTTTGTGCCCTTCACTAAAAAGCATGCATGCATTTGAAAACCATTTATCCAAAGAAACCATATGTGGGAACTAAGCCCAAAACCATAATCAAATCAAATATACGGGCCACTGCCCAAATCCATAAGGGACTCAGCCCAAAACCATAATGAAACCAAGTACACGGGCCACTGCCCAAATCATGTGCACATCACATAACACATCTCATAATCATATATAATATATACATATAATTCACACAACCGATCCTGTCACGGTTTCCAAAGCTACGCGCGTGCTACCCGGTTCAGTGCATAACTCGTCCATTTTTCGTCCTTTTTCATCCATTCCAACTCCTATGGCTTCCTTTCTTCATTTCCTATCCAACTATCTCCTCAAAACTTAAAAACCAATCCTAAAACCTATTGGTTTTGAAAAACATTTTGAACCAAAACTTTCATTCTAGGTTTAGGGTACTTCTAGGGGTCAAAGCTTCATCCTAAGGGTTCCAATAGGTTCCTAGGATCACTAGAAAGAGATTGGAAGGATCGATTTTGTAACGACCTGTCCCGAATTAGCGGGATTAATTAAGGATTAATGACGGATTAGCGAGACTAATCGGAGATTAGACGAGGATTAATGAACGTTCAGGGTGAAATGACGATTTTTCCCCTAGAACAAAACTGTGAGGGTAAGGAGGCCCAAAGCGGACAATATCGTGCTAGATGAATCGGGACCTGATAGAGGAGGTTCGGGTCCTGACAGAATGGTATTAGAGCCAGGTTTCGACCGAGAAGTGTGCTAGCGAGGACGCTGGGCCCTAATGGGGGTGGATTGTAAGACCCGTGTCTTGGAGGGAACGGTGAACAATCCCAAATTCCTGCGAGGGGGGAATGGTCTGGGAAAAGAATGGTGGTGTGCCTTAAAGGTGTAAGCACACACCTATCTAACATGAGGCCTTTTGGGAGCTCAGTGGCTTTGGGGGGGATTGGAACCCCAAAGTTAAGCGAGTTGAGGTTGGTGCAATTCCATGATGGGTGACCCCCTGGGAAGTTGCACTGTGAGCTCCCAAAAACAAAATCGTGAGGGCAAGGGTAAGGAGGCCCAAAGCGGACAATATCGTGCTAGATGAATCGGGACCTGACAGAGGAGGGTCGGGTCCTGACACAATCGGACCGTCGTACAAGTGTTGGGCAACCCGGGGATCAATTGGGTCGACCTCGTAGGCGGACTCGGTGACGGCCATGGTTTCTACCAGTTGGGTGATGGCCTTCCCTGAAAGAATGATAGAGTTGCAGGTCCGAGTAGCCATCTGGTTTCCTTGGACCTGTCCAATACCCATGGGGGTTGGAAACTTCATTAGCAGCAAGTGGGTGGAGACGACTGCTCGGAGCTGATTAATCAAACTGCGTCCCAAGATAAAGTTGTAGGCGTTTGGGTAGTCGACCACCAAGAAAGGGCCAGGACGGTGGCATGCTTCAGACTTTGTCCAACCGTGATGGGGAGGTTAACTGTGCCGACTGGGACAATTGAGTCCCATGTGAAGCCGAAGAGTGGGGTTGGCGATCGGTCCAGGTCGGTCAGCGTCCATGAATATGACATTGACCGAGCTACTAATGTCGATCACAATCTGACAGACATCAAAATTTTGGATAAAGGCCCGGATGACAATCAAGTCGTCGTGCGGATAGATCACTCCTTGATCTTCTTCCTCCGAGAAAGATATGGTCTCCCAGTTTGTTTTTGCTATTTTTTCGGGCTCTGCCCTCCTCGACTTGCAAGACCTGCTGGTTATGCCTTATGGTGTGGATGAAGTCTTTCTTGGCTCGGTTTATTACCAAGGGTGAGGAAATGGAGGTACCCCCGACGATGATGTTGATTTGGGGATGACAAGGCTACTTTGGAGCATTCTGCAAGAATTGGTTGATCTTTCGGTCCTGGATCAGTGCTTCCACTACGTTTCTAAAAGCCACGCACTGGTCAATGTTGTGACTATTATATTTGTGGTACTGGTAGTAGACGTTGTTGTTCTTGACCAATCGGCCTGTGGCGGGGGCCCAGGTCAGTTTAGGGATCATGTCATCTACATTCATCAGCATGTTTTCGTAAGAAGTGTGCAAGTAGGTGTAAGTCTCATACTTGGACCGAGGCGGAGGACGCTCGGTGCAGTTGTCATTTTGCATGTAATCTTGCTGTCTCTGTCCTTAATGGTGGTTGTGGTAGGCGTGGTTCTTACGCTTCTTCCCCAGGCTGTAAAAAGTGGAATAGAATTTTCTTTTTCCTCCTAGGGAGCTCTGATGCTAGTTCTGGCTGGGGGCCGGTTGTTGAGGGGTAGGCTGGGGGCTAGTGTAATGACCCGTCCCGAGAGTCGGGATTAGTGAAGTAATTAAGAACAGATTAGTGAGCTTAATTGGTGGTTAGTTGGCCACTTTCGGGTCTGTTAGCGTAGAATGACGATTTTGCCCCTAGTCTGGGCAAAAAGTTGACTTTTAGTTCGGGGGGTCAATTGGGTATTGACCGATGACCATGACGTAGGTAGGGACGTCACGAGTCCGTAGACAGGTGGCACGCCCGATTCCGACATCCGAGGAGGAAGTTATGATGTTCGGAAGGTTGAGGGCACTTTCGTAATTTGGTCAAAATAGGGGGAAAAAGGTTGACTTTTAGCAAGATTGGGTTTTTGTACGTAGACCGAGGACAATTAGGTAGATCTCGTCGTCCTGAGTTCAACGACAGACGACACGTCTTTATCGGACTTTAGACGGGTGAGATACGGGTCTAGAATGACAGTAGTATAATCGTAATTTTTGACTCAAAGAGGGGCATTTTGGTCTTTTGGTGCATTGGGAATTGGGCCAATCTGGTAAGGCCAAGTGTATAGGAGAGATGGGATATTTTGAGATGGGCCTTTGGGATTGTGACATGTGGCAGTGTTCTAGAGGGTTCTACAAGTTTGCACGGTTCAGATGTGTCGTGTGTGTGTTTGTGGCCGTGCTCAAGAGAGAAACAGAGAGTGAGTTTGGGAGAGGGATTGATCGATTGCAGAGGGTGTGGTGAGTTCTGGTGATCAAGAGAGTGACACAGAGAAGGGAGGAAGTGGTGAGTGGCTTGTGAGTGAGGACTGTGCAAGAAATCAGGGTAGTGTGAGGGTTGGAGTTCTCAGGAAAACAGAGAGAGTCGAAGTGGTGGTGTTGCGGTGTTGCGATTAAACCCATGGATTGAAGCTGTGGCGGTGTTCAGAGACTTGAGGGGGGTCTAGTGAGCACGGGGGAGCCCACGGCGGCGACCGGGAGGCAGGATCAGGAATCCCCGAGGAGGTCGAGGAACGTGCAGAACGTTCGGGACGCGAGTGACGTACCCGGTATCTGTGAATGGACCCCTTCTCTATAACTGAGCATGCATAACTGCTTTTAATTACTTGTTTTATGATTTTTATATGTGATTTCATGATTATTGAATGCTTTATAACTGCTTTACTTAATGGCACAATTTTCGAGAAATTACTATTTTTGGCACGTTTTACGAGAAAGGTTTGATTTTTGATTATGATGTGATGGTTTTGGGATTTTAAATGATAAATGGTTCTCAATGATTATAAATGGATTTGAGACATGATTTGATGATTAAAGGTTTTCGATTTTGAAATCGGATTTCGGAAAGCGGAATTTGGTTTTAAAGTTGAAAAGTGGATTTTCCGGATTTGGGTTCGGAATGACGGTTCTGGATGCCGGAAGGGCTTCGGACCAGTGATTTTGGATTCGGGTTTGGATATGGATTTAGAATTGGTTTTCAAATGGTTTTAATTGGATTTGCTGGATCTGGTTATTGGGTTTAAAGACCCGGATATTATGATTGACGGGGGACGGGCCCGGATTGGGTTTAAAGACCCGGATTGAGTTTAAAGACTCGGGAGTTTAAAGACTTGGATATATTGATATTTCCCCCGTAGGCCTGTTGAGTTTAAAGACTCGGATATAATTGAGGCCTGGATTGAGTTTAAAGACTCGGGAGTTTAAAGACTCGGATAGATCCAGCAGGTTTGATCGGATAATGATTGCTTGGTATTTACATTTTATGATACGGTTTTATGATGCTTATGATGTGATTTCTATAACTGTTTTCATGGTGATTATTACGTGATTTAGAACTGTTTTTTTCTAATGAGTTATGCATGTATGTTTTCAAAACGGAGGGCCAAATCCCGGTTTTCTTATGAAATGGTATTTGGAAACTATTATTTTTGTTTATGGTCCACTCACACCTTTTTGTTTTAAATTGCCCTCCAGGTCGTGGAGCTAGCGCGGGGGTTGACGTTGGGGCAGCGTCAGAGGCATGGAATACCCGAGAGTGACCCAGGAGTGGTTTAAATTTTCCTATTGTGCGTGTACTCTGTGTGTAGATTTGTGTTATTTTGTTTAGTACTATGCTTTGTCTAGTTATTTGACTCTGGGTTGTATTAAAATCTCCTGCGTCTGACGGTGTAATTTGTGGTTTTTCGTGTGAGTGTTTCGGTTTTCGTTTTGGGTTGTCGGATGGGAGCAGAATTTACCTCGATTTTTGAGGTGGAACCGAGGTGGGTCCTGTCAGCTAGAGTGGCTTGGCCGATATGTATTGACCGAGTCCCCCATGCTGGGCCGATAGGTTCCGTTTGGTGTAGCATTTCCCTTGTTGGTCAGCAACTCGGCATTGGCGTGAATTACCGCCTGTTTTATCAATTTGTTGTAAGTAGACCAACTTTGGTGTGTGTGGCGTACCTGAATTGTGACTCGCACAGACCACCCTTGAAAGCGGTGAAAGCGGCGGTGTCATCGGTCTCGGTGCATCGAGAGTATTCCAGACTGAAACGAGCAGTATAGTTCTGCAGCGTCTCGGTCTCTACTTTTTTTAGGAGGAATAGGTCTTTGGTTGAGAACAATCGGTCTGTCTGGATCATGAACTAATTCAAAAAGACATTGGAGTGCTGTTTGAATGAATCGATGGAGCTGAGTTCCAGCTGGTAGAACCAGTTAATGGTGGCCTCGATGAGGGTAGAACTGAAAATGAGACATCGAGCTTCGTTGGTCAGGTTCGTGAAGGCAACGGCTGACCAGTAGTTGTTGAGGTGGGTGATCGAGTCTGTCTTTCCCGTGTAGAGGGGGATCTTTAGTGGCTTGATCTTGTGATCGTATTGGAAGCGGTTTATCCGAGCAGTAAAAGGACCCAAGCTGGGTCTACCCCATGTATGTGCCTGGGGCGACCCCTTCTCGGCCTCGAGACATCTTACTTGATCGAGTAGCTGTTGAACTAGTGTGTCAGTACTGAGGGTGGTGCCCAGGCTCCGGTGGTCAGTTCCCCGAGCAGGTCGGTAGGCATCCCGTCGGGATGAGTTTCCCATGTTGCACTTGGACCGGTTGTGGTGTAGGAGTCGGTCGGACCGACGCGCGCTGTGGATTTCCTGAGATGAGTCAGCACCCTTCGTGACTGAAATATGTGTGTGATTGCCGCCGCGGGACAGCTTCCGTGGGTCTATCTCGAAGTGCATCCAACCGATCTGCTCTATCATCCGTAAACCCTTCTCATAGGGGAATTCGAGTCGAATTGGACTGAGCTGTCTGCACTCCGGTTTGGAGGTATCGCTCAGGGCTTCGTGGACATCGAGAAAGATTCTGGTTCCCTAAGCGCCCTTTCCCGGTATGACCAGGAGTTTGGAGGCCTTGTCGGTTGGTGCAACCGTGGTGATGGCTTTTTCCCTCCCATCGGTTTGGCAGATATGCTCGGCGTGCTCGATACAATCGGCTATAACCCTCTCGACCCCTCAAGCCTCGTCCTCGGTGCTGCGAGTGTTCAGCTCGGTTGCGCGGCCTGCAGCTGGGCCACCACGTCGGTGTACTGTCCGCTCAGTTCGGTATAACATATCTCGGTCTGAGTGTCGCTAACCTTGATCTCAGCCATGTCGCGCTGTAATCTTTCTAGCGCTCGGATCGCATCGGGAGAAGTGTCCCTCGGTCTCTGATCCGGTGCGGGTGTAACTTGACCGTCCGCGTTGTCCTGCATACTGACTGATGACAAAGGAATTTGATGCTCAGCTTAGTAGAGTGGTGGGAAAACTTAGTCAAAATTCTCACAGACGGCGTCAAACTGTTGATGCACAAAATGTGCCAACTTAGGAGATGAATGCTACTCAGCCACATGTCCTTTGACAGACCTGCAAAATGGGAAAACTAGTCGGTGGGTTAGAGGTAGGCACCGGTGTGGTACCAGCCTAAGGGTACTTCAACACCCAAGTTAGTGGTGGGTCTGTGTAGAAAAAGTGAGTGGTGAATAGTAATTCGTAAAGTAGATGTGAATAGTTAATGCTTAGTTACCTTTTTGGAGAAAAGTGAACTCATTTTGTATGGATGTGATGTGTGCAATAAATTTATTTCTTCGATGTGAGATAATGAGCATTCACTATGAGATCGACACATGGAAGGCTGGGGTCTGTCCACGTGTATGGTTTTTGGCCAGGTTTTGCTAGGGTTTGTCTGTCCGAGTGGGCTTGGGCTGGAGGTGTCGGGCCTCAGGTCTATCTGGGCCTTAGGTAGGTCTGGGCCGATATAGTATCAACATTGGGGATATGAGTTTCTTCCCAAATGATTCCTTTGATGGTGTCATTGATAAAGGTGCAAAACAATTTCTTTGCTATGGTCACCATTTTGTTGCTGGTCTCAAAGGAACTCTTGATTCATTGATGGTATAATGCATGTTCTGATGTTTTTATGACTCCTCAAAGCCATTTTGTTGCTGGTCCCAAAGGAACTCTTGATTCATCGATGGTATAATGCATGTTCTGATGTTTTTATTCTGCGTAACAACGAGAAAATGCTAATAAATGGAGGAGTGAAATAACATCACATATGTGGAAAGATATTGTGAACGATGAGAGTCTACCATAATAGAATAAATACAAACCATTTCCGGTTTCTGTTTATGGTATTATGTGATAGCAATCCATATATAATTAGATTAATTTTGTTGATTTTGGAACTGAAAATGTTGAAACTTTGATTGCGTTAAATTGAACCTCAATAAACTCTTAAGTTTTTCCTACCTGATTGCTTGACACTTGCTCCTGTAATATTTGATATCCCTTTGATTTGATTTATATATATATATATATATATGTAGTCTTTCCCTTTTTACTTATTTATTGTGCCTTAGATATATATTTTATATTGTGCAAACGTCGATGATGACACAAGTGTGTAAGTTCTTATGGTATTTTTGTTTGTTTGTTAAATAATTAATAAATTTGATATGTTTCCCTTGATTGATAAGATTTTATTTTGATTTAGAAAAACGATTGTAGTTTTGATGTTATTACTAATACTTAAATTGACAATAGGAGGGATGTAATAATAATAAATCTTTTAAAATTATAATAAATTAATAAATAAATAATTTAAAATTCATAAAAAAATACATTAAAATCAATAAAAATATTTTAAAATCGGTTGAAACTCGTTAAATTTGAAACTCATTAAAATATGTTAAAATCTAAATTAAATACACCATTATTAGCCCACCCATGAAATAGCCAACGTATGTGCTTCGTCTAGGTTTTTAGGGAAGAGGCCGCTTCTGCTTTTACCGCCCCGTCATCTCCCCACTCCACACCAGGCAGCCCGTCGCCAAGGTACCTCTCTCTCAGATACGGGTGAAAATATTGGGCTTTATCAATAATATTAGTTTTATAGTTTCGTAGATAAGTTTTATTCTTTGCGTTTGATTTTTATTCTGAATTTGTTTCTACTGGTTCCTGAGAATTTGGTGACAATGGAAATAGCGTTTTATGTGAGGCAATGTTGACGTTCAGTATTAGAGTATTCACTGATCATATGATTGATGCAATATTTAAATTCTTCACAAAATTAGCACAAACTTGTTTTAGCGTAGCTCAAAAAGAAGAATATGGTAACAGTTGTTATTGCAATGCTATGACATGATGCTCCAACCGCTTTTCGTAGTTGATGTGCTCCAATTGTTCATGGTTTAGTTTATGGATGCCTCTTAGAATTCAAGTTATAAGGGGACATGTCTTTTCTGGTGCTCGTTTATTCTTTCAAAGTTTGTTTTTTCCTACATTATGATTATATATTTAGAGTTTGAAATGGTGTAAGGTTAATCCGTTTTTTCTTTTTTCCCTAAGTGCACAGAGAGCATGCACAAATAGCAATGGGCATGAATCCATTGAAAAGCAATTTGCTTCGAACTGTTATTTGGTAGTCCGGTTTGGATTTGGCATCATAAAAGTCAAAAGTTTGAAAATCTGTTGGAATCCAAACCAAACCTTCAAAAAAAAATTCCGGCTTCTGTGGGCTTTCTTAGCAGAGTATATAATGATTACAGAATATAGACTGATCAAATTTCTTAGCTCACAGCCTGACATAGAGTTTTTTGCAGGCTTGTGTAGCCCTTCTTTTGGTGGCCGTACAGTGCATCGTTAAACCCTGTCGACCTGTATACCATAAACCCTAAAATGCAAGGGGTAGAAAGAGGGATAGCTAATTTCAAAACTAAAACTGGTATGAGATGCCATCATTGTGCAGGCCCTCTTTCAAAGGAGATGGAAACTAGCGAATGGACTGTTCCACCTCTTATTAGGGATAGCTTTTCTATGGTATTTTTTTCTTCTTTACTGCTTTTACTAACCACATCCATATATTGGAAAATTTAGTTTGTCAGCGAAATTTGGATTCTGATCCTGTGTGGTGATTTTGTCATGGTACAGATTGGCTCTGCTGTTGGTGGTACAGCAAGTGCTTTTTATGGATTCAACCATGGTAATCTGTTTTTCTTTTTAATTTAGATCGTTTAATTTCTTCCTATGGCGAGCCTGGAGTTTGGTTATTATTACTTGTTCTTAAGTATCTGATATACCCCTTAAACTAAGGAACCAAAATCATATATATATATATATATATATATTAGTGTTTTAATTGTTAATCGAACTCATGGAAGTTATCAGCCCACCATTTATTGTGTAAACACCCAATTAAAACCAGTCAAATGGTGGATATAAGGGCGAAGTGGTTTGGGAAGTATTATTATGTAGTTTGTATAATTTGGAATGCCTACAAAACAAACTTAAGCTATAACTATATTAGGATTTGACTCCGAAGGTTCAGACTTAAACAAGAAGTTGTGAAGGCCACCTCCATGGCGTGACATGTCTTCTCTTAGGTGTGCTAACGTAGACTTAAGGGTAGAAGCGTGGTAGGAATGGGACAGCTAGTGGTGTCGACATTTGGACTTGAAACTAAATGTACTTGCTTTGAAGCTTGTGTGCCTCAGGGAGTGTTGTCATTGTACTTGGAAGATTTAGATGAGTAGTTACCTATTGATAGCGTAAGCTGCAACTTTTTGTTGGCAGTTTACCTTTTTATTTGATCCGGGGGGGGGGGGGGGGGGGGGGGGGGGGGCGGCATTTCACAGATTTGAGATATGGGGACTAGCACTTTGGTTCATTACAGAGTTACCAGATTTGCAGTTGCGCCAGTTTGGGAGGGGGTATGGGGTATGCTAGTATCCTTGATTCACGATTATTGGGGCAGGTTCAGTCAGTAGGTACTTGGTGGCCCAGTTTGTTAAAAAATTTAATCCAGGTTGATCAACTCCTAATCTAAGATTATGATATAGTTCCGGAATTTTGGGGATATATCAATCTCTAAGACAATGGGCCTCCTACGTTTTCCTTAGAGCCTATTTATGAGTTGTAGAAATAATTGTGGAATGTATTATCACTTGCAATTATTCAATAAAAAATGTGAGGAAATAATTGTAAAACAATGAAATGTCCATCATCCTTATATCTGATACAAAATTAACTCTACGAAAAGCAGAGACGAAGATGAGATTCTAACACAAACACTTCCCTCCTTAGCTGGTTGAAAAATTAATTTCCCTCCAAATATTTAGTGACTTTGTACATTGCCATCTCTTGCACATGTATGCGATAACTAGTAGCTATATATGTCTCTGTACATATCTGTGAACCTTTGTGTCTATCATTCATTTTCTAGGCAATATGATTTTTGTGCAAAGTTTGATGGTTAGGTTTATTAGACTTTTGATTACTTATTCTATATTTGTTTTTGTGTTTCTTGTTGCAGTGATGCCTGTTGTTCGTAGATTTGTAAAAGGACCTATGTGGTTACATTTTTTCATTGGTGTAAGTTCTTCAATGATTTTGCTACGTTAGAAATATTCTGCTTCATATAACTAAGGATGAAAATGTCAGGATCAGTAGAAATAAAGGTAACTTAGATCCATAGAAATATTGGTGGAGATATCAATATCAGAAAAATTTATTGAAGAAAGGGAAATCTTCTAAATATTGGATTTTTTAATTATTTTTTTTATATTGAACTTTAGGGAATTCTAGACAACTTCTTAATGTATTAATTTTACTTGCAAGTATGATAAAATAGTTAGTCTATGACAACCATATGCATGTTGGAGTGACACCCTGTGCTCACATGAAGATTTTCTGATTTCTATGGTGAAACCATTAGAACTATATGTTGAGAGTTGAAGTTAATTTTGATGGAAAAAAAAAATCATAGGTTGCCTCAAAGTTGCAGTCTTCTGCCCTTGCCTTTTTTGAGGTTCCGTGGGTGAAGTTAATACTTTCCTTGTGAGGAATTTCTTATGGGGCCTTGAAGGGTTGGACTTAGAAAGTAAGTCCGTTTGTTGTGAACAAGCCCTTTGTGCATATGGTGGATAGGAAGGGAAAGGATAGTATGTATTGAGCATGTGAAGGCCCTAATGTGTCCTTGAGCATTCAATCTTGCACTTTTTCTTTTAGATCACAGGGCGTTATTTTGTGGAGTTTTGAGATATCCTTCAGAATTGTAATCCTTTTGATTTTATAATTGATTTGAGAATAAGATGGCTTATAAAAAGGTCGTCCAATTTGTAATCAGAATGTTAGAATCCTTAAATGCCTTCATGGATGCGTTCGTTTGTGTCTTCGTATCTACACTTGAATACATGTCCATAGAAAGGCTAAAATTTTAGAAGGCTTTTGTTGTTTCCGACTATGCCTTGTTGTGATATTTGCATGAGCTAAGTTTTTGTAAGCGTACTTTTAAAGATAGTGAATGACATAAATCTTCCTTTGCAACTGTAGGCTCCACCTGTGATTGTATTCTCATCAGCTTGTGCAGGTTTGGCAGGTCAGTGATTGTCTTATTCGATTGTGTATGTTCATAAAATTGAGCTATTTCATTAGTTTTCATTTCACCTACTTTGGTTCCTGTCTGGTGATTGAAACTTGTTGGGGAATTTTTTTGGAAGAACACCTTTCATGTTCAGATGTTCAGGTTTCTTAGGCACCATATGTCCTTGTTTTGGTTATTGGAAATCGTTGGTAACTAAGGTTTTTGACACAACATTATTATGCAGCTAGTTATGCAGTATAAATGTATAAATATCATTTAGTGACTTGATATAGTATTTGAAATTTGACCTACTCTTCTGTCCTCACACATGTGCTCATGAACAATAATACTAATGCGATTGTTTTCTCATCTTTTTTGTTTTGAATGTCTGGTGCTAAATGTGAGAACAATATTCTTTGCATGTTAAACCTGGATCTTGTTTTAGAATTCTGCAACTATCTCATAAAGCTGTTATTGATGCCTTTTGAAAAACATACAGGTGGGGCTGTTCCAGCTTTGGCCCAGCTTGCCTCTTCATCTTATCATTCAGTGGTCTCATCATCCTCCTTGCCTCCTTCAACTTCACAAGATGAGAAGATGCAAGTCTAGGACTTCATCTACTCTGTAATGTGAAATAGTTTTATCTACATTGTAAATGTATAGAGTAGATGACGTCCGTCTGCTACTCTTTAGTGCTTCAAGCCTCCATTAACATCTTTGGCATTGAGCTGCTCCATGAAGTCCGTTGGCTTCAACCAGACACATGTTTTGGGCTGTTTTGGGCAGACAGTTAATCTATTGCAAGCTGTCGTTCAGTAATTGTTTATGCTGTCAATAAAATTGTCCAGTTTTGTAAGAGGATGGTAATGAATTATTTATCCTCAAACCCTAGTGCTTCTCAATTTTTCTTGTACGTGTAAATTCTACTGGATGTTCTTATAAGTACTGCCAAGGAGGGAAATGTATAAAAGGTTGACTTTTACTGATTTAAGCTAATGAAGATTGTTTTTGTTTATGTGGAAACCCAAGGAATACTCAGTAGTTCAAGTCATTGAATTTGAAGTCCGTGTATGTTTTAAATTTCTGTCAAAAAGAAGCTTGAAACATGGTCGGTCTGATCAAACGTATTAATAGAAGTTAGTTTTGGTTAGGATTCCTCGGACAAAGGAAATAGGGTAATTAAGCAAGTTTGATGGGTTAACCACGGGGGGTGGTTTCAGAGGGTCAAGTGGTGTTCTTGATCTAATATCGGCATTTTGTGGACGCCGGACATCATATTAGACTCAGGGCATGATGCCAATATGTGTGGAAATGGAGACTTTTTTGTTAGGTGAACTGGAGACACTTGGTGCAATGTCAAAAATAATGACCCGGTTGGGTTGGTCCATGGGCTTAAATCTTTTGGGCCCTAGACCTGTGTGTTTGGGATTTGGGGGATTGAGTTGAGTATAAAGAGAGAGGAGAGAAACCCTAAGGATTAAACACTACTTGATCTTATCTGAGCAGTGAGAAGGCAGATCAAGGAGTGGTTGAGTTGAGGTTGAGCCACCCTCCCTCCCTCGTATACCTTGTCCTTTATTTAGGTCTAAAGGGTTTTAGGGCTGCTGGCGGCTCAACTGTCGAGTCATTAACTGGTGTCTGCCTCCTCCTGCGGTGACGACTGCCCGCAGTCAGAGCCCCCCTCTTGGGGCAGTGATGGGCTCGCGGGCTAACCCCCCATCCAAATTGTTGATTTCTTGTGTTTAGTTTTTATTTATGATTTATGTATGCATGATAGGATTCTTTGGTTTCTCCCGTAACGTTTACTTGTTATATCAGCTTTGTAGTTTACATAATTTGACATGGCTTTGATACTGCAATCAAATCAGACCCCCAGAGTATGTTTATGAAAAGCTGTTAAGTAATTACTGTATATTTCTCATTACATCCATCTGACTGGACTGGTATTGTTTTGAAACTGGATATCTCAATGTGGTGGTTGGAGTAGTAATAAGTTTGAAATTATAGTTTTGGACCTTTTTCCTTTTGTTGTACTTATTGACATTGTTCACTCTGGTGTTTTCTACGAATACATTATCAATTTACTATTGCCTTGTTCTCTTGGTTTTTTCTCTCTCTGTATCTGGAGATTTTGTGGGTGCAGAAAAGAAGAAATGTCTGGATTTTGTGCTGTGAAGTGCAGTGCAGTTTAAGAATATGGCAATTTCTCGAGCTTGTTTGTTGCAGCATTTAGAAGAGACTATTGCCTTGTTCTCTTGGTTTTTTATTTCTGTACTGGAGATTTTGTGGGTGCAGAAAAGAAGAAATGTCTGGATTTTGTGCAGTGCAGTTTAATAATACGGCGATTTCTCTAGCTTGTTCGTTGCAAGCATTTACAAGAGAGATTTGTATGAACCTGTCAATTATCAATATTTTTATTTAATTCAACTCCGCTTGCTGAGTCATATTTCTTTTTTGTATGGGTGGAATTTCGAATTTGCATTTGGTAATCGAAACTCAATTGTTCTGTTTAGAATGGAACTTGATTCAATAAATTCAGATTGTCTTTAATTAGTTTCTCATATATTTTTAAATTCTCAATTCTCAATTCCTGTACCTATTTATTAGTGGGAGAGCCAATTACATCCAATAACACGTTTAGCATATAACGATGGTTAAACCGGTTCATGGCATTGATCATCAAGTCTTGATATCCTGCTGGATTGAGTATTGAAAGTTTTAGGCACTAAAATTGGTATCCGCAGTTACATCCATGTAATGTTATAATAGCCTTGCCAGCAATGAGTCCGGATTCGGAAGCAATCTTCAGCCATCTAATTATGCCAGAACGGATGGAAGATGGATAGATGATCTGGTCCTTAAAGGATGGGAAGTCTTTCAAGGAAGGAAGCCTCCTCACCCCAGACCCCACCTGTCTACTTCTTGTTCTCACGTGAGGGCGGGTTCTTGTTCTCACGGGCGGGTGTTGTGAAAAGTACTCTAAAATGGAAATATCTTATATAGTGTGACTATTTATAATCTTTGCTTTACGTGTCATAGCTAAATGTCATACGAAACAACAAAGCGTTGGGTGGAAGTCGCATTCAAAGTTTGACGCCGAAGGAAGCTCTTTGGTGGAAATGGGCCTGGACACATCTGAAGAACCCCACATTCCACAACAAGCATTCAATTATTTATGGCTTTATTCATCCATCATTTTGTGCTTGTAAATGCCACGTCGATGCCTCCACAAACACACGCAAACCTTATCCATCATTCAACCTTTTTCTTTATAGTTTTGTTTTGGGGATAATGGGATATATGCTAATTCCATCCAAATTAAAACTAAGGGACCATGGGACCAACCATCCTTTCCTTTCCAAACTGTTTTTGAGGCAAGGCAACTATGTATGTCTGGCCACCCAACCTAGCTTGTATACATCCATCAACACTCAGAAGCGCCCAATTGTTTTATGGAATAGCAAATAAAACAACTCATTCATGACCATCGTCTCATCCATTTCAATTTCAAATTTTCAACAATGCAAAGCAAAGCAAAGCAAAAATTGTAAGTGAACTAGCATTTGCATTCATACCCAAAACATAATACTTATATGTTAAATCACTCCAACAAGGAAAGAAAAGCTCCCATGAATGAAAAAAAAAAAAAAACAAACCCGTTCACCAGTGAAGAGAATAATAAGCTCTATACATTCCCAAGGGGATTCTTCCCTCCCTAGCTGTAGCAGATATAGCTTAGGAGCAAGACCAACATTCATACAATTGGTCGCTCTTCAAATAACTACACATTTGCACGCACATACGCATGCAGGCCTGAATCTCAAAAACAAATCCACAGCCCTGCAACTTTTATGGGGGGTATACAGGTATATACTATGTTTCACTCTGGCACATATCTTGTATGTTACATCAACAACAAACAGCGCCTTTTAACTGTATATTACTAGGTAGGGCTTCAAAGATGGTGAAAACCGACCAAGTTATCTCCACGCAGTGATCACCTGAGCAGACTTTGAGGTTGAGGTAGAGGTTGTGGATGGATGAAGAAGTGGTACCGAGTTTGGACGAGATGGTGCCTCTTCAGATACAATCACTTCCTCTGCAGGTGTGGGCACAGGTTCAACTGGTTTAGGTGTATAGGTAAATGAGAGATCGTTATTAGCAGCAAGAGCTACGAGCTCCTTCTCTTCCAGCCCTTTTGTTGGGCCAAGGCTGCACCGGTCTGGCTTGTGCTTGGATAATGCATCTCTAAATTTCTTGATCTGTGAAGCATCATGTGGAAATCAACCATCAGCGACAACGGGGAAATAGAACAGCATATACATTATTTACTGACATAAAAGTGAGCATTATTTAGAAAGACATAAGATGACAGCAAAACACAAATAAATTAAAGGAACATGGGATCTTTTAGATTTAATAGGAAAGAAAACAGCAAGTAAGATTCATTCATAAAATTTTAGTGTTAAAGTTGTGTAATGCAAAAACCTAAAAGTAATATTCATTCATAAATTTTTAGTGTTAAGTTGCGTAATGCAAAAAACTAAACACAAGTAGTTAGTAGAAAGTAAAGAAGGCTCCATTTAAATCCAGAAAACCTTTTAGTAAATGCCCCAATGGATTTTCAATAATGAATACATCAGAACGCAATAGATTCCATTTTCAGTCTAACATTCTGTGTAGATAACTCTAACACCAACAGGACCAGAAAAAAAGGCCTCACTAGATATTAGTGTGATGAAGGAAATGTCGATCAATACATAACCCAATATCTATGAAAGGGCATATTTTCATAAGTAAACCAGTAAGAGATGGGCAATCATTTACACAATCAGTGATTCAATAGAAAGAACTGAAAGCAAATACTAACCGTAGCGTTTGTACAACTAAAGCTGCATAGCCGTCCATGAGCACCTCTATAAAAGCGAAAGAAGGGTAGGACATGGACATTAAGGCTATAACACATGGATTTGTGTTCCTCATAGTTCACCTGAAGGAATTGGACATCTGGGTTCATCTCAGCCAGTTGACATATCTGCCCAAATAATCAGAACAACCATTGAGCGAACAGTCATATCTGAATGGGTTTGGAAATTAAAGTTGAAATTTATTCAGAGATGATGGAAGTACAAAGAGTGAGTAGCTAGCTAGCTACCTTGGGATGAAGAGCTTTGCAGCCACCACAACCAGGAGAGAAGAAATCAACAATGACAAGCTTATCCCCTGCGTTTGAGAGGGAATCCACAAGGTCCTGTGCAGATGTTACCTCTTTCATGTTGGGCTGATTCCCCTTTCCCCACCATTTCAGAGCTTTCCCAATACGATAACCTTGCTGCTGCTAATCCACATGAAAGATCAAACTACTTTTAACATCAAGCAATGAAACTGAAGAGACAAAAGTCAGACCATAAATTTCAAGATCAAAACTTTAATTTGGGGGAAGACCATAAATCATGAATATGATCAGGGAGAAAGTAATAAAAGTTCAAAACCCAAAGAGAAATAAAAAATAAAAAGATAGCAAAGCCGACCTGTGAGTTAATGACAGAAGAAGCCTGGGATTGGAAATTCCCTCTGCTGGGCATGGCTTTATGCTCTTCAAACGCGACCTTTTTGCCATGAAAATTACTCTTTGTCGATAATGACAGTGAAGACATCTCTGGATTCAATTTCGAAGAGCAAGAAAAATATCCTGATTTATTGTAATTACAACTCTTGGGGATAACGGAGATGCTTTGATGCTGACGATTCCAAGACGAGAAGAGACTGGTTTTGCTCAAAGCCTCCGCCATCGACGAAACTCCTTCCATTTTCAATTTACAACAAAAACCAAAAACAAAGTAATTGATTGGAAATTTGATTTCCTTCCTCTGAGTCTTGAGATTGCAGATTTCAAAATGGAGAGAGTAATAGAAAAGATATAAAATTACTCAAAGTTGAAGCAAGAAGCACGCGGGTGGAAAAAGTGGGAGCTTTTCAAAGACAGAGAAAATCTTCTATGGGACGTTGTAACAGCTGTAAAATCTAGAAGGTTGTCTGGAATCTTATTTGAGCGTACGTTGTGTCGTCGGCAGTTAATCCAAAGGTTAATAGAGAATAACAGGTTTTAGTGGGAATTAGTGACCGATGTGGGCGGTTGCAAATTCACTTACTCTGTAGACTCAGACAGAAAGATGGTTTGTGGACAGTATTGGATAAGAAGCAATCCGCGTCCGCATTTTATGGTAGATAGCGGGGGCACGTGACGTGGTAATAGTGTTCATCTAAACACGTGGCATTATTAAGAGTGATTCATCCTTGAATACTTTATCTTAGGAAATAAGTTACAGGAAAGAAATTGGATATGCTTTGGATATGGCATGCCGGGTCGCTTGTTAAGTGTTAACCACCTTATCCAAAAGTCATGGTGTGGGCCATCCTTTATATTTTATGCCTTATTTTTTCATTGGAACTTTTTATGCCTTATTAGTTTTATTAGTTTGCGGAAATGACTTGATGTTTGGTTGGATATCTTTTGCTTGATATTTAATTTTGTTGCTTTACCAAGTTTTTTTTTTTAATCTAATTTTGCTTGATATTTAATTTCGTTGATAATAAAATTAGTATACTTGAATTAACTCTCGCTATTTGGCTCAAAAATTCATGGATTTACAGGATCCGATAAGTTCAATGGATAAAAGCCCAACTCGACTTGTTATGGGTCGTGGGTCGGTCCGGCCAGAGAGTTAACGGGCTGGGCTTGAACTTATGGTGTTCAAATCTGATACGCCCGAGCCCGATAAAGCCCAATAAGCCTAACCCGACCCGCCCGTAATAAACCCGGCTCATAAGTCAGAAAATATAAAATACTTATTATTTAAAAATTAATACTCAACACATTCTTAATACTAATATTTCAACTCAAACTCAAATCTCAGTCCCAAGTTCACCTAATTTATTTTAAAAAGTCCAATACCCAATACAAATCTTAACCACTTCTCTACCTACTTAATAGGCTCAACGTTTTTGCACCATTAAATATTTTATTTTAACGAGGCCACATTTTTGCACCCTTGAGTATTTTTTTTTCATTATTAATATTTTTTTTTCATGCATATATTTTTTGTAACTTTAAAATTTGAGACATAATTTATTGCAAAAACCCACGTAAGCCCGATCCAAGTGGGCATAATAGGTCCGACCCGAAAAATCCGATATAAACCCGGCCCGATAAAAGCCCGTTGGCTATTTTTTATGTCATTAAGCCCGCTCGACCCGACCCGCAAATTTAAAAATTATTTAATAAGCCCGATCCGACCGAGAACAAGCTCAAAACATTTGGGTCGGGCTTGCCCGGCCCGGCCCAATGCCGAGGGCTAACTTGAATGGGTGTATCAACAAAGTGCATGAGCCCTCGTATTCACCATCAAATTTTACTATTTAAAATGACAATTTTCTAGTTAAGTGAAAAATTGTCTCGCAGAATGGTACATTTTATATATTTAGTTATATAAATTATATATATAGTCATATAAGTTATTTTATTTATTAAATACTTAGTTAATAAAACAAATATTAATTAAAACAAAGATAATAAATTAAAAAAATATAAAGTGTTTTATAGTAAAATCAATAAAAAAAACTTACATTTTCAAAATTTATGATTCCCAACTCAATTTATTTGTCTAAATAATTAATTTTTGTTTTGAAACTATTTGACAGTTATCATTAATTATATTATTAATTTGTTGAACTTTTTTATTAAAAAAAAACACCTAGGCCCAGTCTAATCGTTTAAGCACGAGACTCCTATCGATCGCCCTAAAAACCCGTAGCGCCGTTTTGAACATTGTCAAATTCAATTAGCTTGGGATAAATCTAGTGAGAGGAAAAAAAAAATCTCTCCCAGTACAAAATTGAGTACTAAGCCTCCAAATCCCTCCCTAAAGGAGAATGGAGCCAAGGTGGAACAAGGGGTCCCAAAACAAATTTCTCCTTTGGTCTGATCCCTTCTTGGGCCAAGCTGTGAGATACTCGATTAGCAATCCTAGGAGCATACATGATACACCAGCTGGTCCAAAGACGTCTGAATATCTTCCATTAGCTCCTCCACCTCCCTGTAAAGGATCCCTAAGGAACTCCAATCGTGCTGTGATGACTTAATGAGTGAGACAATCTCCAGCGAATCAGATTCTATCACAGCCCCCTCACCTCCATGAATTGCAGCTGCAGTAATCCCACCTTCACATTTTTTACCCAAAGTGGTCTGAATACCTCATCAGCAATCACTGAAATCCCAAAGTGGTCTTAGACCTAAGAACTTGCTAAGAGCGTACGGTTGAGAGTCCCTCAGCACCCCGCTAGACCTTTCTTGCACACAACAGCATCACAATTCATTTTAAACCTCCTTGCAATCGGTTTAAGTGAATACAAAATGTTCTAATTGAGAAGTAGAAAGTTCGGAAAATTAAAAATAATAAAGGTCTATAAAATCGCACGTGTCAGGAAAACCATCCACTCGGAGAGTTGTGATCCTCTATACCGAGTTGTGCTTCTCAAGACCCATTGACTCAGCTTATTATTATTATTATTATTATTATTATTATTATTATTATTATTATTATTATTATTATTATTATACCATTACATTTTTCAAGTATTGCAGGATTGCGGAGCTATTGATGGAACACATATTCCAGCAATAGTGAGGAGACGCGATGTCAGCAACTATCGTAATCGACATGGAAATATATCCAAAAATGAATTAGCAGCTTGCAATTTTGATTTGGAATTCATGTATGTTCTTAGCGGATGGAAGGGTTCGGCTCATGATTCAAAAAGTGTTAAGTGATGCTCTATCAAGGATAAATGGTCTTAAAGTTCCTCAAGGTAAATACTTATCTTTTTGGTTGGAAATATGTTTTTATTTCTATGTTGCATAATAATACATATATATATATATATGTACGTATTGTATAAATAGGTAAATATTTCTTACTGGATTGCTGATTTGCCAACCGACGCCAATTTTTAGCTCCGTTACGAGGTGTGCGATACCATCTCCAGGATTTTGCAGGGCATGGTTGTAACAACCCGTACCTACGGGAAGGGTAAAAATGTAATTTTTGTGAAGTTTTGTAAAAAGGACGATTTTGCCCTTGTGAATAGTAAACGAAAAGTTGACTTTTTGTACTATTGATTGGATGAGTGTTAGCCTTTGACCGTGGCGTAGGTTAGGACGTCACGAGTCCGTAGACAGGCGGCAGGTTCGATTCGGACAACCGGAGGAAAAGTTATGATGTACGGAAGGTTGGGGGCGTTACCGTAATTTTGAGCTAATAGGGAAAATGTTGACTTTTTGGAGGATTTGTGGTTTTCACGTAGACCGAGGACCGTTGGATAGGTCTCGACGTCCTGAGTGCAACGACAGGCGGCACGCTGTCATCGGACGTCGGACGGAAAAGATACGGGTCTGGAAAGTCTAAGGGCAAAATGGTAATTTTGTGCAGGAGGGGCATTTTGGTCATTTTTCCTCAGCCCAATCAGATAAGGGCAAGTGGCAGATATTTTGGGCTGGCCTATGGATGTTGGACACGTGGGAGTGGCTGGATGGTTCCAGGCCATTCTCAAGTGTGTACGGCCACACCTTGCACAAAAATCAAACCGTGTTTGGGTTTGAAACACAGAAAACAGAGGGTGAGAGGTGGAAGAGAGTTTGATCGAGTTTGTGCCAGGGAGAGTGAGGAGTGACTGGTGAGAGTGACAGAGAGACGTGGGTGAGGTGCTGATCGTGTTTTGGGACTGGAATCGTGCACGGCGGCCCGGTGGTGGTGCGGCGAACATTTGAGGAAAACAGAGAAGGCAGTGGACGGTGGAGGCTGTTGTGCCGTGTGGTGAGGCAAACCAAGGCGGTAGGAGACTCAGGAGGTTGAGGGGAGTCCTACGAGCACCGTGGTGGGTGACGGTTCTCACGGCGGCGCCGGAATCGAAAGGTAATTTCTTTTACCCTGTTTTTCGTGGATTTTCAAATGCAAAGTCGTGAAGTTGGGCTTAGAGTCGAGGGATTAGGAGGTCAGGGTGTTGTTTAGTGAGGTCTTAGGATTGGTTTGTGATGGCTGCCGTGACGGGGGCGTACACGGCGGGGCTCAGTCGACGGCGAGTATCCAATACCCTGTTTTAGCCGTGATTTTCAAACTTGAAGTCGTGGACTTCGGGGATGAATCGACGAATTCTGTGAGTTGGGTAGGACTAAGTAGGGTCCTAGGAAGGTGCTGGTATCACCACCGTGAAGGGGGAAGCAGTGGACGGCCGGGAAAGAAAACAGAGCTCACGGGCAAGGTTTTTCGAGGCTGAAGACGAGGGGTTTTAGGCCGTGATTTCTGGATTTTAGGACTGGGTTTGGTTGTAGGGGACTGGACGAAGCTAAAGGTATTGAAATGGAGAAGAATGGTGGGTGAACGGCGGAGAACCGGTCACGCCGGTTCAACTGTGTTGAACCGGGTGACTCGAGGTTGAAGATGGACTGTAGCAGGCGCGTGAGGCCCACGCGCAGCCACTTTGGGCGGCGCGTGGGGGCGCGTGGGGAGGAATCCGGTCAAGCGTCCAACATGAGTTTAGCCCTACATGTCCTAAGGAATCCAATGGTACAGTTTTCGGGTTAATCGGACGGTGTTACGGAATGGTTCGGGAATCCGTGCGGTTTAGGGTTTAGGATTAAAATATTATTAAATTCCCGAAAAATTGGGGAAAATAGGGAAGGTATCCTTGATGTTATTGTGACCCTATTTGGTATCTATTGACAGGACGGGAGACACCAGAGACGGTTGAGGAGCGCACGGAGCGCGAGTGACGTGTTGTAAACTGTGAGTGGACTCTTTCTTACATCCGAGCATGCCAAACTGTTTTAATTACTGTTTTATGATTTCTATGTGTGTTTTTATGTCCTGATGATGATTATACGTGATTGAGATGTTTGCACGTTTTTCGAGACGTTTTCAGGCTTTTGCACGTTTTTCGAGAAAAAACGGGTTTTCAGAGTTTGATGTTATAATTCAGAAATTTAACCTAAAAACGTTTTCTGATGATGGTAAATAGGTTGTGGAATATGATTTGGGATTTTCCTATGGTTTTCCGGATTTGGGTTCGGAATGTCGGTTCTGAACGCCGGAAGGGCTTCGAACCGGGGGTTTCGAATTCGAATCTGGCGATGGATTTTGAATTGGTTTTACACTGGATGTGGATTGGATTTGCTGGATCTGGATATGGGTTTAAAGACCCGGATTGATATTGATGGGGGACGGGCCCAGATTGAGTTTAAAGACTCGGGAGTTTAAAGACTCGGATATTATGATATTACCCCCATAGGCCTATTGAGTTTAAAGACTCGGATTGATATGTGAGGCCTGGTTGAGTTTAAAGACTCGGATAGGTCCAGCAGGTTTGATCGGGTTATACTCTGGTTTCTTATGATGTTTTATAGTGTATCTGTTTCTTATGATATTTTATAGTGTTTCTGTTTCTTATGATGTTTCATATTATGGTTTTTCTAATACTTCGTTGGCATGCCTGGTTTTAAACCGGAGGGAACAAATGATTTTATTTCCTTACTTTGATTTGCTGGTAAACGGTTTTAAAACTTTCATTCTTTTGGTCCACTCACACCTTTTGTTTTAAATTTCCCTCCAGGTCGTGGTGATAGCGCTGGGGTGAACGTTGAGGCAGATATCGAGGCATAGGGCTTCCGACGTTCTTCCGTTGCGGATTTAGACTTGTAGGACTTTTGGTGCCCATTTTGTAGAACTATGCTCTGACTTACTGTTGTATATATTTACTCCTTCGTCTGATGGTTATGCTTATAGTGGTATTAAGTTTATTTTTGGTATTGTAAGTGTGATTGTCAGACGGGAGCAGGGTTCATCCCGAGTATCGAGGTGATATTTGGGATGGGTCCTGACAATGGTCGTGATCCTGAAAATGAAAATGAGTTATTCAACCTTCACCATGCGTCCTTAAGGAATGTGATCGAGAGGATATTTGGTATTTTTAAATCGCGATTCACAATTTTTAAGTCTTCTCCTCCATTTTTATTTAAAACACAAGCAGAGCTAGTGTTGGTATGTGTAGCGTTACATAACTTTCTTCGCAAGGAGTGTCGTTCTGATGAATTTTCTATGGAGCCAACTGATGAATCTTCATCAATACCAGTTGATGAAGAGAACAATTTTGAGCAGATTTATCAAACACAAGACCAACAAAGAGAGGATGCTAACACATGGAGAGCTAGCATAGCTTCAACTATGTGGAGAGATGCTATCTAGGTCATATAAGTAGATGAAACTCCAACAAATATTTATTACGTCTTGAATAACTTATGTTTTCCTTAAGCCATGTCTAGCTGTTACATGACGTTATTATTATTACATTTATCATTTGGTTATTTATTCATATTTCATCATTAATTCATGGTATTGTATAATTTTTATTTCATATGAAATCCTAAAGCAAATCTTTTGATTATTTGGAGAATACAAAAAAATCCATTGAATCATAAGAGAATCATGTCATTACAATCTATTAAAATCATAAGTAAAATCTTATAATTGCAAATCATGCTAAAATTCATTACATTAAAATCACGTGATTATAATTTATTAAAATTCTAATTGAATACATCCCTTAATGTACACGGGGAGAATTTATAAACTAGCTCTCCAACAAAAGAATTTTAGTTTTTTTGGAAATTCTATGGGTTGTTTTCAATAAAGTTATGTCTACTCCACTAATAAACATTCAGCCCCTCTGCCATTCTCAAGCGTCGTCAACGTGAGAGCTACATGATAGACTTAACCAAATATTTTCCATTTTTATAATAGAATTAGTATCAACTATTGGCATACATGATCCTGGATAGTAGAACAATGATACATATTGCCTTCGCATCCTCTGTGCAAAGCATATTCTGAAGAAACTCCACATTACACCCCTCTCAGGTTTGACGAGAGAAGATAGCATAGCATCGGGTAACCCCCAAATTCAGAATAGGGCGTAAAGTTTTAGGTTTTGGGATCCAGTGGCCTTGGAAAATGTCAATTGGGTTAGACCTTGCTGAATAGCCTCTCGACCACATAGAATAAACCGTCCTACAAAGGAGCCAGATCTAAATCAGATGACATAAAGTTTTTGTCTTCAAAATAACGGTTTTCATCATTTGAGCCACCAAAGCGCTTGGGTTCCATAAAACGCCATGCCTACTTCGCCACCATTTCCTAATTCAAAAATTCAAAATTTTTAAAGCCCAAGCCACCTATACTCCTAGGGCTACACAGATTCTGCCACCTGAGCTAGTGGATTCCCTTTCTATCAAACTTCTCCGACTAGAACTGGGTAATTTTAACAGACACCTCTTGACTTAGCACTCGTGAGAGCTAGAATACACTCATGGAATAAGTTGGGAGATCGTGAGCTACGAGCTTCACTAGTACTTCCTTCCCAAGAGATGAAAGTAGTTTAGCATTCCAAGTAATGAGCCTGTTTCAAAGCATATCTCACATCTTTCTGAACACCTTCCATTTGTTTTTGGAAATTACAGTTGGTAAACCCAGATATTGGCAATCTACCACACAAATACCTAGCCTATGCGAGACCAGCCTCTTCAATATTATATTAGCCTTGTGGCTAAAACAAGCTGTAGATTCTTAAAATTAATTAACCATCCTTAGACCTTCACATAATTTTTCATCACATATGGTAATTGCTGACATTCTGCCAGATGAGCATTATAAAAGAGAAGACTATCATCGGCAAAATATATGTGGGATATGGTTGGAGTTTCAGAAGCTACGACTACCCACGAATTCATTTCTCCCATTGAGCCTTTGATAATAGTGCTGAAAAATATTCCGCACATATAAGGAATAAGTACGGGAAAAATGGGTCTCCCTGCCTTGACCCCTAGTTTGCGTGATGTGCCATGTTGTTTGCCTGCAGGGATGCACTGGATTAATTAACTGTAGATACACAATCCATAATTAACAATGCCATTTTATCAGCAAAACCTAACCTCCTTAACATACATTCTAAGTAGTGATATTCCACCTGGACGGCATATTAAGTTTCAACACCATGGTTTTCAATTTACTATTGCCCCGCCTTTAATAGCATGAATGCTTTGCATGCATGTTCTCTGTAATCAGCTTGGAAGGCACAAAGGCACTCTGAAACTCCGAGAATAGAGTTGCCATAACCATCTTCAACTTGTTCATAATAGTTTTGGAAATAATGTTATAAAGTAAACTATTCAACGCAATAGGTCGAAATTCTATGACCTGAGTTGGGATAATCCACCCTAAAAATAAGGGAGATGATGGTATGATTTATCTAATTATTCTCTTATAATTCAATAAAGTTTTTGAAAATTTTAACTTCATGAAGAAAAAAAGAATATTTCCTTCTCCAAACCAAAGTAATACATCATGATCAATCCTAAATTTGGTGATCTCTTATAAGAAAAATCCTAGTGTTGTTGATGCACATTAGTGGGCCATTAGGATTGGGCTGGAGCCGACTTCAAATTTTTTTGCGGTGAGCAGCCCAAAGCTCAACTTCAGTTTTAGACCAAGTTACGCTACAAGCCCACCCATGAAATCGGCAACATATCACATATGTGCTTTGTCTTCGTTTTTAGGGAAGCGGCAGCTTGTGCTTTACCGCTCAGTCATCTTCATTCAACGCCGCCGCCGCTATGGTACATCTCTCTCTCCCTCTCTGTGTGTCAGATATAGGTGAAAGTATTGTACTTTTTCAAAATTAATAGCTTTTATTCTCACTATAGTAAAGTTTTCTTCTGCTTTGATCTTTATTCTGAATTTGATTCTACTGGTTACTGAGAAATTGGGGTCAATAAAGTGCGGTAAACATTTATATGAACCATGGAAATGCCTGACTATATGATGAACTTCATTGACTTTTGTTTTCATTTGTTTGTTGAAGGGTTGGCGTTTGGTATTAGAGTATACACAGAGTATTGGATGGTAGCATTGTTGGAAGTTTTGATATTGCACTGCTATAACGTGATCTTGAACTGCTTCTTTTAGTTGGTATACCCCAATTATTCATGTTTTAGTTTATGGATGCTTCTTAAACTTGGAAGTTATAAGTGGACATGTAGTTTCGGGTTTTTATCTATTTTGGTGGTGGTGAAATCTTATTAGTGTGATAACCAAAATGAATGGGCACTCAACGGCCATCCATGAACCGGGCTAAGCTCTTTTCCTCCTCTGCACATATCATGGAACACAATTCTTTTGTTATTCGCTGATTTGTTTTGACTAATGCTTACGCTGCAAACTGAAATAGAGTTGTATTCTTCTTTTTCAGATTGCATAATCCTGGTGTAGCTTTTCCTTTCTGTGATTTCATAAATAATTGACCATGACACATGCTGATGTCCCAGGTGAACGTTCCGAAGACAAAGAAGACCTACTGCAAGAGCAAGGAGTGCAAGAAGCACACCTTGCACTAGGTCACCCAGTACAAGAAGGGAAAGGATAGCCTTGCTGCTCAGGGGAAGAGGCGTTATGATCGTAAGCAATCAGGTTATGGAGGTCAAACCAAGCCAGTGTTCCACAAAAAGGTCAGTGTTAAACACCTGCATCCTTTTCACATTGGAATATAACAGCATATCAAGATGTTTTTGTCTGTACTTGTCTGTACTTGTTTTTGTCTGTATGTGATTTGCATGTTTTTGGGTATATCCAAGGCCTTGAATTTATACTAATACAGTAATGGACTCTTGTCATTGGCTTTGTACAGAGGTGCAAGCATTTTGAAATTGGTGGAGACAAGAAGGGGAAGGGAACCTCTCTTTTCTAAATGCACTACTTTGGTTGTATTTTGTGTTGCTTTTCTTCATGTTGGAGCTCTAAAGCAGATATGCACTGCTAGGAGGTTTTATCTTTATTTAGTCTTCTGTTAAGACATCAAAGTGCTTGTGACAACCCTTCTCTGGTTTCAGATTAAATTTAGATGCATTTCTCCCATATTAATGTTTATATTTCATTTGGTTTGGTTATCAACATCCCACTGCCATCTTTTGAACGTATTAATACGATCCATTCCATTTGGTTTGGTGGCGTTTTGATGAACTTTCCTTATTTGGATTGCCATGCTGATCAATCCATACGAGTATATGACACCAATTGATTTGAACCTAGCATGTGAGACATGGTGAAAGTAAAATCCTTTTCCTAAAGGGTTGCTACAGAATTATATGCCATTAGCCATGATCTCCAACTGGCTCTTGATGCAGGGTTTCTTAATGTTATTGTTGAGTCTGATGCTTTCTACTGTTCATATGTTTAACGATGTTAATGGTGATCTTGGAGCTGTTGGAATTATGGTTGCTGAGGTTTGCCAGCTGGTTCGTTCCTTTGTGTGTGTCTTGCCAGTTTCGGTCTCGGCACAGCAAACGGGTGGTTGGATCGAATTAGAACCTGATTAGTTACTTCATTTGTCTGACTGAGTAGTTTCTTTTTTTCTTGGGATTTTTTTTCGCTGTTTTCTTCTTTATTTTTGGTGTGTAGCACTCTTTTTCTTTAGTTGAGTTTAAACCCCCACTAAGATTTAAACGCTGCCACTTTTATTGCACCTGCTATAACTTTTCTCAATGAAATGAAATTACATATTCTCAAAAAAAAATAAAAATTGCTACGGCCTATATCCACTAGCCCTGTTAATCGGTTTTTTGGATCGATTTTTTTACAGAAATCGAAATCGAACTGGTTGGGGAGTTGATTTCGGTTCGGTTTGATTTTTCCTCAAAAAATCGACTAAGATCGAAATCAAAATATTTGGTTTAGTTTGGTTCGATTTTGGGTAAAATCGATTTTTTTCCGTTCAAATCTTGGCTAACCGATTCAGTTAAACCGGTTCAGTTTTCTCTAAAAATCGATTTTTTTGGGTACTTTTATACAATAATCAATATTTATTACCTAATTAATGTCCATTACAACCTAATTAATGTTTATTACAACTAATCAATATTCATTACAACTAATCAATGTCCATTACAAATAATAAAATCATCGAAACATCAAAATCCAACCTAAAATGTCTATTATAAATAACAAAATCATACAACAAAATCATTAAGGAACAGTGAAGCAGATGGCATTTGTATGCTAGGAACAGTGGAAGAGGCAACATCAATTGGATGGGAAGTTAGAGAGATTGTCTCGATATGGATTGATCAATCAATTAGCTTTCCTAATCCTTAATAAAATGCTCCAGAAGCTGGGTATTCATCTTCCCCGGATTTCCCACCCATCCACAACCGAACAGTATCCTTCCTTGACAACCACCCGACTACATATTATACGGTTCAGCCTCATGGGAGGCAACTTCACTAACATTGATGCCATTTGTAAAAGCAAGTTCAAATCCTGCAAAACTAGCTTGAGATTGAGGCTGCTAGGCATCCCTTGTGCTAATAATTCTAATGCTGACTCCTGCGATGACATTATTTAGAGTCCGGCTGCAACTCGCCAAACTGATTTTGATCAAGTTGTCCATAGCCAAAACCAAGACAACAACTTCTGGGGTGCTGTTAGTTTGATCATTGGCACTGTTGTAGGTCCTGGAATGCTTACTTTACCGGCTCAAACATTAGATCTGACCCGCTTCCCTCAACCATTGCCATTCTCCTCTCTTGGGTTTATGTCATCTCCTCAATCATCCTTGTTGCGCACCTCAGTTTCTCTGCCATGGTACAAGATGGAGTGGAAGAGGTAAGCTTTACTAGCCTTGCAACAAGCGCATTGGGAACTCATTTTGGTGCCTTTATTGCTGTCGTCTATGCCTGCTTGAGCTTTGCCTTGTTAGTGGCCTATGTTTCGAGCATTGGTTCAATGGTCTCCCAGCGGTTTCCATAGATGAATCTTGTTGTGGCTCATGCTTTGTTCCCTCTTGCTGCTGGATCACTCATTTTCTTGTTTCCTTTAATACCATTGATGATGCATACCGTTGTTTATGCTTCATCATGCTTTTCTCCATCACATCATTTGTGGCCATTGGTTTATCTGTTGCTAGAAGCAATTTGTTGGCTTCATTTAGGCATGCCTCGTGGAATCTTTCTTGAGTCTTACCAGCCATTCCTGTCACTTTCCTCGCATTGGGGTTCCATGTTGTCACCCATTTCATTTGCAAGATTGCAGACAACACCATAGCTGAGGCTCGGAGAGCTATACTCATTGGCGGAGCTGTTCCCTTGGCCATGGTGTTGTCATGAAATTTGATTGTGTTGTGGCTTTCAGGGACTAACACCAGCACCAACACAGCTGGAGCCAGAGGAGGAGACCCAATAGCCCTTCTACTTTCTGTCAACCTCTCTACTTTATCTGTTGTCCAAGGATTTGCCTCCTCTGCTTTGGCAACTAGCTTGATTGGGTATGCAGTTAGCTTCCCAAAACAACTTCTTGATATTGGGATTGATTGGAAAGTTCAGCCTGAAAAAAAAAACATTATGCATTAATACAACTTGAGAATGATGCTGATTCTCAATCTCAAAGCAATGGTTTTGGAAGAGCTGGATTTGCTGTATACTCAGGATTAGGAAGGCCTAGTGTTGGAAATGCAGGGAGGGCTTCATTTACCAGTCCAGCAGGGTGTAGTGCTACTTCACTTCCAGAAGCAAAAGGAGTACTACCAGTAGGGCCAAGGATTAATAATATCTTTGTGATGCCGCTAATTGTTCTTGGCCTTCCAGTGCTCATAGCTTCATTCTTTCGCTCAACCTCTTCTAGAGCTCTTGACTTCGCAGGCCTTTATGCACACAGCTTTCTATTTGGCATCCTTCCTCCAACAATGGCTTACATACACCAATCCAGGTAATCAGTGCATTGCATTTGCATGCCAACATCCATTTCCAAGTTTTGAAAGCGAACAACACTAAAAGATTTAGGCCATGGTCCATGGAAATTAATTTGAAAGAGAAGATAACCTAATTTTTGTGATATGCTAATCTTGTTTTGTTCCTGTTTAGAAACAGAAAAAGGTGTTGACTCTTAACTCTTCGGTACATATGTTTCCTGTTTGTGAAGAGTGTCAGGATGTATGTAAAAATGTACACTAAGTTTAGTGCTTATGCTCATCCTTGTTAATTATTTCTTACTTGCATGTTACAGTTGTCGTGTAACATGCAAGTAAGAAATTCACAATATATACATGCTCTTTGCTTATGGATCCTGCCTCCAGCATATAGAAGTGGTTCATAAGTCGTCAAGAATTCAGGATGGCTCATTAGTTTGTTTAGGCAGAATAGACAAATTAACTTTTTGTGTGGTCCCATATATGTATATGGTGGTTGTCAATTCTCTTAGGCTCTTAGCTATTAGCTAGGTTAATTTTGAAGTCTCTTTGGAATTACAGTAATACGTGACCTGTCCCTGAAATCGAGATTAGATTAGTGGTTAATGACGATTTTGCCCCTATAATGGGCAAAAGGTTTACTTTTAGCTCGGGCGGTCAAATGGACTTTGACCGATGACTGTGACATAGTGCGGGACATCACGAGTTCATAGATATGTGGCACGTCCGATTCCGACATTCGAGGAGAAAGTGATGTTCGGAAGTTTGAGGATATTTTGGTAATTTTGGTTGAAAAAGGGCAAACTGTTGACTTTTCATACAACATGGACTTGTCACGCATTTCTAGGACTGTTAGTTAGGTCTCGATTCTCTAAGTACAACGACAGGCGCACGCTATCATAAGACGTCAGACGGTTTCGTTATGAGTCTAAATACGTGAGAGGCAAAATGGTAATTTGGGAATTAAAGGCATTTTGGTCATTTGATGGCCTGGGGATCTGTGCCCAGTGAAAATGGGACATTTGGTTGCCTTGGGATAGTTGCCTAATCTGATGGGGACACTTGTCCCTTGCTGGAAGGTCGTAGAACCCTCCCCACCGTCTCACATTTGTTTCATACGTTTTAAAAGAGGATTTAAACGGTTTGGGTTCAAAAGAAAAAACAGAGAGAACAAGAGTGATCAGGAACCCAACCCTTCCATCTATTTGACCCTCACCCTTTTTCTATGATGTGTGAAGAAGAATGAAAGGGAGGTTGAGACGAGCAGTGAGGCTGGTAGAGTGCACCGTCGTGCACGGTGGTAGATGGCTAGAGGCAAGCCAAGTGTTCTGTTTTGAAATTCGATAGTGGGTCTTCGTTTAAGCACGTATTAATCCATTCTAGTCAATGGTTGATGATTCTGACGGTGAAATGAGTTCGAAAAGCAGGGAATGGAGGTTTGCAGTGGACAGGTGGCCGGCGAACCCGACGCGGTAAGTCTTGGTTTAAAATTTGAATACGGGTTTAGGCTTTGTCGATGAATACTAATGACTGGAACACGATTATGGAGGGTAAACAAGTCAATTGAGACTAAAGTTAAGGCTGGAGGAGGTCAGAAATCGTGGATGGACATGGTTGCAGAGCATGTTTTTATTCTTGAATCGGGAAGGTAATATTCAGGTCCTAAATTCGTGTTTTTATTAGTTAGATCGATTAGGCTGAATGGGACAAAGCTAATGGGTCAAATGGAAGTGAAAATAATGGGAAAATGAGGGAAAACCGTGACCGCCGATTCGACCAGACCGGCCTGAACAGAACCGGTCTGGACCTGATGACTGAAGGTTGGAGACGATGAATAGTAAGGCGTGTGGCTCCCACGCGCAGCCACTATGGGCGACGCGTGTGGGCGCCTGGTCCCCTTTTTGGGTATGTGTTCAACATATGAAATTATGTAATCGATGTAACGAACATCTTGGGATTGATTTCGAGTCGATCCGACATCGTTTCGATATGTTTCGGGATGCCCGAAGGTTTTAGGACAAGTTTAAAAATAGCTAGAAATTCGGAAAAATTACGGGGCTTTAGTAGAAGTATTATGAAGTAGTTAGTGACCTTATTATGAGATTTGGACAGGTTCGGGAAAGCCGGTGATAGTGGATTAGCCGGGAAAGCGTAATTGCACACGTATCGAGGCAGCGATGCGAATGGCCTGTGAGTGGACTTTGCTTTCAAACTTATGATGCATGCATAAATGTTTATATGTTTTCTATACGTGATTTCTATGTTTATGATTATGATCTTGATGATTTACGGTTTTGCATGTATTTCGAGATAATTACGTATTTGCACGTTTTACGAGCTTACGATTTATGTTGTGATTTGATCATGGTTTTGGTGATTTGTTTTTGGGCTTTTAAATATGATTTAATTTCAATGATTTATAATGGATTTTGGAAAAGTGATTTTGGGCTTCAAGCCCAGTTCATAAAAAGGGATTTCGATAAACGAGATTTCGGGTTTTGGAATCGGATTTCAGAAATATGATTCCTGATTCGGTTTTGGAGCTTGAAAGTGAATTTCTAGATCTGGGTTCGAAATGATGATTCCGAATGCCGCTTATGGAACGATGAGCTCGGATTCGGAATTGGAAATGGACTTCTGGATTTCTATGATTTTCATTTGGTTTTGGGTTTAAAGTGTAACACCCCGGAAATTCGAGGATTCTCATTTTGTAATTTAATGTGTGATTTGACGATTTTACCCTTGTGATTGGTATGGTCAAGGTTGACTTTTTGATTTATGAACTAAATGGACTTTGACCTATGACCGTGACGTAGTTCGGGACGTCACGAGTTCATAGACAGGTGGCACGTTCGATTCAGACGATCAGGGTGAAAGTTACGACTATCGGAAGTTCAGGGGCATTACCGTAATTTGGACTTCCGGGGGAAAATGTTGACTTTTCTTTTGGCAACTAATTTTCAGTTGACTCAAGGACCGTTGGGTAGGCCTCGACGTCCTGAGTCCGTAGACAGGCGGCACGCCGAAATCGGACTTCGTACGAGGAAGTTATGGTCAGAAACGTGAATTCGGGAAGTTCGTGTCTCGGTTTTCGTGTCGAATATTATATTCAGAAATTCTGATTGAAGGACACCTGGGGAGTGACAAGTGTCACTCACCCATTGGCTAGATTGGATCAGATCCACTATTGAATTAATTAACATTTGAATCAGCTTTAAATTTCAGCCTTTGGATTGGAAACCCCAGATCAGATCTCAGCCCTTGATCTAATCTGGAGATTCAATCTGAGCCGTCCATTTCCTTCCCTCCATTTCTTTATAATTCATACCCGCAGTGCACATTCTGCCCATTTCGATCAAACCTCCCAGCCAACCTTCCACTCACTGTGTCTGCATAGTGGGGGACTTCCTGGTGTGACTGAACGGCGGCAGTGACCACGGCGGAGGACGACGGCGAGGAAGGAACCAGGGGAAACCCGAAACGGTTTCAAAAACAGGTTTTTGATAAATCCTTTTCCCACGTTCAATTTAGTCCATTATGATTCCTAATCAACCCTAGGAACTCCCAGGACCTTCTGGAATCGAACTCGTGGCCGGTGGAGCTCAGGGCGGTGGCTGAACGGCGACGGGAGGCCAGAGCTGTTCTTCGAGGTAGGCCCTCGATTCAATCCGTTTCTCTCAAATTTGATTTCATAGAACTAATCTAGGGACTCAGACGAGTAATTAGGAATTGGAAGGAATGAAAATGATTCAGAAATGAAGGAATGGCAACCGGGTCATGATCGCGGGTCTGATCGACCCGAGTTGCAGGAAAACGGGTCAACCCGTCTGAGGACAGTGGTGCTGACGTGGCACCCTGTCAGTCTGTCAGATGACGTGGACCAGTCAGGGACTGCCACGTGTCACTGACATGTCAGTGACGTGGACCAGTGCCGTGCTGACACGTGGCACATGTCAGATCTGACACGTGGTCTGACAGATCAGCAGGGTGGACCAATAGGATGTTGACACGTGGCACCTGTCAGAGTCTGACATGTCAGACCTGACAGCTGTCAGATGACGTCAGCATGACGTCATGCTGACGTCAGCAGTGACGTCAGCGATGACGTCAGCAGGAACTGTTCCTGCGTTGACCGCCGCGTGGGGGCGCGTGTGAACAGTGTTTTTGGTGGGACCACCACCATTCTTTAGGTTTCGACGATCCGGATCCAATGGCGGTGGTTTCGGGTCGATCGGAGATCTTTAAGTTGGTCAAAATAAGGTTTATTGCCTTGGAAAGCGCGTTCGGGCGGCTTTCCCGGGTCGGTTTCGACCTAGACTTTCATGGTTGAATGTTGGGGGTTTAATTTGACCTTTACGAATACTTGGACTTGACAGGGAGTGTACATTTGTACCAGGACGAGGGTATACGTTCGGTTTCTAGCAGGATTGTACTGTGAGTGGGCCATTTTCTTAAACCCTTGTGTGCATAAATGTTTTCTGGTTTTAATATACTTATTCACATGCTAAAACAATGATGGTTTGGATGATATGGAAATTATGGTTATGGCACGTTTCACGGTATTTGGGCTTGAGACCCGTCCGATGAAACTAAATGATTGGTTCGGATTCTATCTATGTATATATATGTTTGCATGTGGATATCAATAAAATGTATTTGTTACTGCACTGTATAGATCCTTCCATATTGTATTGTCTCCTCCGGATGAGGTACCCCGGAGAGGTCACGGACGTCTAGTACGTCCAGCGTCTATGACGCTAAGCATCGGGGATGCTGTACCCGAACGGGGTTCGGGGATTGAACTCGGAAATTAAGACCCGAGTGGCACGCGTAGCCTTGTGATTGTGACCTTATTGGACGTCAGGGACGTCAGACATCAGGGATGTCGGGATTGGAGTGTATAGTGCAGCAACTAAAATTATGGTTATGGTTTATTATATGCCTTATGGTTCATATTATATGGTTATTGATTTTGAATTATGTTGCACGCATGTTTGGAAAACGGAGGGGTAAATTATATGTTTTACTTATCAAACGATTTCATAAACTTGAATTTCGGTCCACTCACCCTTACTGTTTTGATAACCCCTCCAGGTCGGGAAACTGAGGTAGAGGAGGAACCAGAGGCTGAGGCATAGATCTACTTCTGCGTACCTGAACCCCTGCTGGGCGGTGTACCCGCAGGATTACTTTAGAGTCGTGCTCGCAAATTTGTAATTTTGGATTATATCCCTTGTCTGACATTCGTTTAATTCGGATTTTATGTATGACTTTAATTTGGTTATTTATGCTTTTAAATGTTTGAGGTTAAAATTGGTATGAATTATTGGGTGTCAGACGGGAGCAGGGCACGTCCCCTTGTGGTCCCTGTGGGATCGGGGCGGGTCCTGTCATAAAGACCCGTTGAAACTTGGTTTTGGGTTTAAAGACCCGGATATGGCTGGATATGGTTTTGAGTTTAAAGACTCGGTTGATTGATGACGGGGGAGGGCCTTGGATTGATATGTTTTGAGTTTAAAGACTCGGTTATTGTGATATCCCCTGATGCCTGTTGATTGTGTTTTGAGTTTAAAGACTCATTGATATCCCGGGAAGACCTGATTATGCTCATGTGTTTTGAGTTTAAAGACTCGGTGCGCTTGAGATCCAGCAACTTGATTGATTGATGTTTTACTTTGGGTTTCACTGATTTTCAGAGGTTTTGGGTTGTGGCCCAGATGATTTGGATTTAATATGTTTTGGGCTGAGTTCCCGTACTTTGATGAGGATTTATGATTTTGGGCTGAAGCCTTGGATTTGAGTTGCGGATTTGAGGAAAATAAATGATTCCGGTTTTCATCGATGGTTTTCTTATCTTGGATATGAAATGGTTTTATGAAACGGGTTTTATATGCATGCATTGGTTTTTAATGGAGGGTATAACTGTCTTTTCTTATAAATTGTTTTTTGAACGTATTCTTTATTTTTGTCCACTCACAGTCTTTTATGTTTTCGCTACCCTCCAAGTTTGATTCGTTGCGGGCTGTTGTTAGGGAGACGGAGACATTACACACGCGATCCACAGTAGATTCTATGCGCTCTGGGAAGTTCGGAAATTTTTAGACGGTTCGCTTGGGAATCACTTGTCCGGCTTACATGTTACGTGGAGGTTGGACACGGTTTAGCCTTCATGTCGCACGTAAGTTAGACGGGAGCATGGCTTAGCCCTTAATTCTGGGGGATTGGGGGTAGGTCATGTCATCGTGCGCCTGATTCAACACTCACAGGCACACACACACACACACACACACACACATATCATGTGTGGGTAAACCAAACTATATCTTCATATGTATACCTGTTTTCTTTAAAGGCAATTAACTTATAGGTCATTACCAACATATAAGTTTATTTAAAAACTTGCATATTGAAAAATTATACTCATAGGTTCTTTGACTAGTCAAAGGATAATACAGTTTAAAATAGACTATAGTTTTTATAAAAATTACAACTAATGTCATACAATTGCAAACTAATCCAACAACAATCTAATAAGTATTTACCAAAATCTATCATGATTTCAGCTTTATTTTTTTATTATACGATTATATTGAGGATTATGAAAACATTACTCTTCTTTATAATATTTTTTTTCACTTGTTCATTTTAAAAGTAATATGAGTATCTAATCCAACTTAAAATAAGATAATTAAAAATAATAATTCTTCAAAAATATTTTTAAATTTTTAAATTATTTATCTTCCGATATTAAATAATTTGATTATTATGTATAGTTTAGGGTTTAATTCTTGAATTTTGGTAGAATTAAACCCTACGTCGTAGGATTTTCCACCACCATCTCACCCCCTCCCAAAAAAAATTTATACCCTACCGTTGAACCCTAGATAATACAGATTTTATTTTTTATTTTATAGAAAAAAATTCAATTGTAACTAAATATAATATATATATATATATATTATACATATATAATATTTATTATATGCATAATTTAATAAAGGGCCCAAGAGGCTAAAGAAACCAAACACGGGACATATGGAGCAAAGAAGGCCAAAAAATACAATGTTGTTTTTAATTGGTCAAATGATTTCTCAATAACTCACTCATCTTTTTTATTAAGATATAAATGGGCAAATGTGAAATTTATTACTTACAAATTTTGTTTAAAGACTTTTGAATAAAAAAATTTGAGAGAATTTCTCATTTTGTTTAATATATAAGCATTAAATATTTTAAATAAAAAAGAAAAGTTGTCATAGGTATATCAATGATTTACTCTTTCTTTAATCGAGTTCCACGTATTGTCGGCCAGGTGTTTGATCAACAAAAAATGTTACAAGTACCTTCCTTACAAGTTTTAAAGTTTTAAGTTATAAAATATTAAACTAAATAAATTTTTTAGTAGGATGCAAACGTAACTTCAGGTAATCTAAAAACATAATGAATATATCGTGTAAATTTTTATGAGGTTAGAAATAAATTTTTGAAGATTTTGTATAAATAAATGTTCTTACTCAATCAGTGTGTAATTTGTTCACAAAGATTGTTCACAATATATAACTCCGTGATTTTAAGTCAAAAAATTATTAAAATATTTTTCTTATGATTTTATTGAGATTTGAAAATTGACATTAAATGGTAAGCTATGGCTGCTTTAGGAAACATAATGACGCGTGAATTGGCCATATACAGCAGCTATGGTTAGACATAGATAGCATGATGAAAATGGTAACATCTAAATTATTTCAACAATCAATTTGGTTTTTGTCATTATGCATCTAGCTAGTTTCTCTTTATGGTTATCTCGAATTTAAAAATTAAATATGAAATGATTACTTGGACAGGAAATTGGAAGAGGATTGAAGCTGTAGTAAGGAAGATTAGGTGGTGGACCAATGGGCAATATTGTCCAATGAAATTTGAAGTCGGTGGTGGGGTTGGGGTGGGGTTCTATAATTTCCATGTGAGAAACGAAAGGTGACTAGATTAGATGATGATGTATATGTAGATGAGATGACATAAGATCTGATCGAGATGAAGTTCAGGATTGTGGCCTCATGAGTCATGACCCCTACATATATAAAATTACGAAATATATAGGACAACAAGGTTGATTTTCATTTCATATCTATAATATTAGGAGAAGTCTAATATAATAGAAGAGAAAGAATAGCGATGGATGCAACAGCAGCAGCCTTCTAGACTTCTAGTTGTAGCTACCGATTCTCATTTGTCTAATTATCTATCTGGATTATGGATTATGAATTACGGATTATGAATTATGGAAGTGCGCGCGTATGACGGTGTGGTGGAGCTCCATAGCTAATAGTCGACGACTTGGGGCCACCGATTCCCATGTTTTCATGCAACAAATCAGCTAAATACCTGTACATATATAAGCTAGCTAGGGTTTCCGATTCAATTGGCCAATCAATTAACTACTAGCTATGTATACGTTCCCTATATTATAATTATAATAATATATTACTATAATGCATATATATAGCCACAAAGTAAATTAGAACATGATGATATATATTTATATATTTTTAAGTTGAACTTAATTTGTTGCTTAACATAATTAAAATACATTTTGTCTTGATGCATATATATAGCCACAAAGTAAATTAGAACATGGTGATATATATATTTATATATTTCTAAGTTGAACTTAATTTATTGCTTAACATAATTAAAATACATTTTGTCTCAGTTGTTATTGTTGCTAAAACAGTTCTATTTAATTAGTCTAGTCCAATTTAGGTTTTAAAAAAATCTATTATATGTTTTAATTTGGGTAAAAGTGTTCTTTATATATATATATATATATATTATTGCAATGGTGAAATTGTCTTTTTTTTTTATTAGTTGGCTAGTAGACGAACTCGTAGTCTTTTTATTCTTAGTTTTTACCATTGTAAGAATTCTTATAATGATTTATGTTGATAAATTTTACTTATATGTATGCTTATATAAATTTTTAATCATCGTCAATAGAGTTTTGAGGAGTGAGACTCATTACGTTTCTCTGATTAGGTGTGTCTTTTATGGTTATTAATAAAATTTATTCGTACCTCAAGTTTCTTTTATATAACAAATTAACACAACAACCATGTCAAAAAAGGGTCCTCTCGAGGATCCGAGACGGCCGTTTTACCCGACTATTCTCAAACCGACACTAAATTTAGTCCATCCAAAAATTGAGTACATGAATTGTCCTCCATTACGTAGTGGGAGAAAATGAAGCTTAAAAACACACGGCTGATGATTGTGTATAAGTGTAAAGTGCAAACAAGCGAAGAAATCCAAAAAAGGGCGGTTAAGTTGCCTCCAAGAATGAAAATCCAATGGACGCTTTGCTTTCAATGGAAAGTTTAGTTTTTTCCGGGATCAAAATCATATCATGACAAAAGCGGCCCTTTATTTAAATATAAATATGAACATATTTTGGAATAATATTGTAAATTGTACTCTTCATCAATTCATTCAGTTTTAGCCACTCGTGATGCATCGTCCATCATCATATGTCACAAAATTAATATTCAAATTAATTATCAATATGCATCAATCTTTCTCTTTCTTATCCCAACAATAACCAAAATCGATATATATCATCAACAATCACAAAAGCAGCACCAATTAATTTCCTAAATATATATACTATAAATGCAACATGCAATATTAAAAAACCAATTACTTAATAGCTAGCTAAATATATACTTACGGAAAAATTATATAACTAATTATTGTAATAAAATCAATTACGTACAATAATATATGAGTAAATCATTGTTACACTTTTAACAACTTTTATTTTTATTTAAAATTTTTAATGCTTGTATATTAAATAAAATAATACCTTATCTCAAACTTTTTTTATTTAAAAGTCTCTAAACAAAATTTTTAAGTAATAAATTTCACATCTACCCTTTTATATCTCAATAAAGAGGATGAGTGAGTTATTGAGAATTCTTTTAAACAATTAAACATAACATTGTCTTTTTTTGTCCTCTTTACCCTATGTGCTCCTTAATGTTTGATTTCTTTGGCCTCTTCGGCCCTTTATGATATTATGCATATAATAAATATTATACATGTATACTATATATATTGTATATAGTTACAATTGAATTTTTTCTGTAAAATAAAAAATAAAGTCTATTTTTTGGGGTCTAACGGTAGGGTATAATTTTTTTTTTCGGGGAGGGGGGTGGGCTTGAGAAGAATTAAACCCTAAATTATACGAAATTAATCAAATTATTTGATATCGGAAGATAAATAATTTTTAAATTTTAAATTATTTTTGAAGAATTATTGCTTTTAATTATCTTACTTTAAATTAGATCAGATACTCATATTACTTTAAAAATGAGCAAGTAAAAAAAATTATAAATAAGAGTAAAGTTTTCATAATCCTCAATATAATCTTATAATATAAAAATAAAAATAAAAATTAATGTTGAAATCATGATAGATTTTGATAAATACTTTTTAAATTGTTCTTAGAATAATTGACAATTGGATGACATTGGTTGTAATTTATCTGTTTTAAATTATATAATTTTTAACTAGTCAAAGGAGTTATAAGTTTAATTTTTTTATATACAAGTTTTTTTAATAATTATAAATTAGTAAGTATCTATGAATTTATTACCCAATATATAATTAAGTATGCAATAAATCATTATAAACGTACATGATTTATATACACCATGAGCTAGCTAGTCTATCACTAAACTAATAATTAAAATGTTGATAACTTAGTATTAAGCTCAACCTGGCTGTTGAGTGTTGATGTATATATATCTAGTACGTACTATTTAGTCCATATGTAACTAAAAATTGAGTAATTAAATTCTTTCATGAATAATTGTAACTAAAAATTAAAAAATTGTTTGAATATATTATATATATATAATTATAATGGAATGAAGCATATAATAACCTTCATCAGATCATGATCAGTGAAAAGCCGCATATCATAAGATGCATTCAATCACGAAACGATTCAAGCGCGTGATTCCTCCTTCGTCAGACATCACCCTTTCATCATATAACTATATTTTAACTTCATTCTCAACATCGATGGATGAAGGAGCGGTTCATATTTTTACTTTCATGCAGTACATTTCCATCAGTTTAATTAACTTCAGTGCCGAATATGTGTGCCCGCCATATATATATACCCAAAATTCAATACTAGATGATAATTTATAGACAGAGAGAATATGAAAGAATCTCAAATAGTAGTATACATAATACAATATTGAACTTAAGATATAATTTCCACTTTTTAATGTAGCTTCAGCATTATAATTTTTTTCTTCTTGCATTCATATTCTCAAAAAAAAAAAAAAAACGAAAAACAAAAAACTCAGCAATAATATATGGACCATGAAGACAATTTCAAACCTAATTCCTAATATTCATAAAAAAGAATGGTAATTAAGTACGTAAAGATCTAAAAAACTTTATGGACTGACAAAATTATGCATGTCATTTTGAGTACTAGCGCTAGCTCTTGAGCTTGTCTTAAAAGAGATTACAAAGCAAAATGTTAAAAGAGGTCCCAGGATTGTTAAAAAAGGTCCCAATTCAAGTGGCGACCCCAATAATTGGAGGTGATCGATCATAAAAAAAAATCACCCAGCAAACTCCATTGTACGTCCATCCAAATGCGATGCATTACGTACAATTTAAAAATCTTGAATGCAGAAAAATTAACTAGGAAAACAAGTTAAAATCCAGTAGGAATTGGCAATAATTAATATATATACAATGCCGACATATTATATAGAATATATTTATAGCAAGAAGATTTAATTACATGAAAATCACAATAATAGTCATGAAATCTTCCTTTTTGTTATATATCTAGATGGATATGGATCTGGATGGAAAGGATGAAAATAATGAAGTACTATATATATACAGTATAAGTCGTGTATGCTACAAACTTTACTCTAATTAATCACCTACGTACATACGTACCAAATATAGAAAAAAAACATTGAACCTAGCTAATTTTTAGACTGATTAACAAGAGGCAGTAGATTTTGAATGAATGATTATGAATATGATCAAAAGTCCCACAAGCCATCTATGTCCGAAATAGGGACAACTGATGGATCTTGATCATCATCGTGATGATATGATGAATTGTTGGTGCTTCCCAATTCTTGCTTAGAAACAAGTGACGATGATATCTCGGTGGTGTTCATATCTGTGCTGATTCCAGTAGTGTCTTGTGAGATGCTAAACATGGACTGGTTTGACGAAAATTGCTCCACCTTGCACTGCCCCTCTAAGCCTAAGCCGCCAGCTGATGATGACGTGTCATGATTAGACCTGTTCATATCATTATTGTTTGTGTTGGATGCAGCGGCTATTGCTCTTAGAAAGATCTGATCATCATCATCGTCACCATGATGATCAGCAGCACTCGCTTGATTCCTACTAGTTTGAAATCCGGAGCCTGCTGCAGCTTGATTATTACTACTGTTTGGGAATATTGATGAACTAGCATTCCTCATATGCATCATCCCTGGCTGAAAACAATAATCAGAATTATTTGGATTTTTCTGCAACGAAGAATGATGAGAAGGATTCTGATGAAACTGATGTTGTTGTTGAGGGTATAGCATAGCCGCCATATTGGGTGTTGTGGTTGGGTAACTGTTGTAGTTACCGATGGGCTGCAGCGGAACCTGAAACTTGTGATGGTTTGGCTTCAAGCCGCCATTTGAAAAGTAGTTGAGGTAGTTATTAGTACTAATTGGTCCATGATCTGATGAAGATGATGTTAATTTGGGAGCTGATAGTGGTGGTGCGGCTGCTGCGCTATTATAATTCGTACCAGCTGGCTTGAAATCATAGTCGCCATAGTCTCCATAGCCACTTGCAGGCTTGCTATTAGTAGGATCCATAAGAGGTGGGAGTGAAGAAGACTCCAAGAGATCAAGATGATCCCCAAAAGAGCTGATCCTAACGGGGGTGGAACCCTTTTTGAGCCCCATGTTCTTGTGAAAAACTCTGCACACAACCCATTCATCCTGCACCACCAGAAGCAACAACAAAATTCAATTATTCAAATTCATTTAACGATATTTGATGACTTGCAATAGAAGAAAAGAAAAGAAAAGAAAAATGGAAGTCCTGGTCCCTACCCCTAAGAAAGGGGAATCTCAGCTAACAAGTAACAAAAGTATGAGATGCAAAAAGATGCATGATTAACCCCTTTATTTAGGGGATTAATTGAAAAAGGTAGACTAGGCCCTAGGGGTCAAGCCATGATGAATTGATGATTCATAAGAAATATAGAGAGATTTGATCAAGATCCCAAGGAATAAAAGGGAGGTACCTTTGAAGCCTTGGAAAGGTTACTGTATTGATAGATTTTGCCTTCAAGTCTATATTCATGCATGACCCAGTTGGTCTTCTCTCCTTTTGGGGCTCTTCCTCTGTAAAACACCAGAGTTTTTTTCATCCCGACAAGGCAACCATTTTTGCCCATACTGTTGAAAATCTCTTTGTCTTTCCCTGTGGCCTTCCAGTACCCAGATTCCGTTGCTCGATTCGTTCTCATGCCCGTCGGATACTTCCTGTCCCTCTGGCAGAAGAAGTACCACTCATTTTCTCCCATCTTCGCTTTCTCTGCTCATCAGTCATTCATCAAAAAAAATTAGGAGCTTTATTCCATGTATATCTTAAAAAAAAAAAATTATGCATAATTGCATACATGTTAACCACCAAATCGATACCAGTATATGGAGATTGGATTAAGGTGCAAGTAAACTTCGAAAAAAAAAAAGTAATAAAAAAGTAATAAGAACTCACCAGGCAAATCCCAAGGCTCGGACTTGTTTAAATCAGCTTCGCCGATTGCAATAGCGATGAAGCTGCTGTTCATCACTTTCTCTGTAAGGTAGCAAGTTATGATTTCCTCATCCGTAGGATGAAAACGAAAACCCGGAGGCAACTCCATCAGCTCGTCCGATCCTCTGTTCACCACCGTCCCTTCCTCCATATCGAAGATTCAATTTCAAATTTTATGACGATTACCGCAAACAACCTGGCCCGGTCCTAACTACTTCCTGTGTTTTGTATACGGGTAAGCAGCTGGAGGTAAGATTGATTAAAACTAGTAGTATCTGGAAAACAACAATTAATTTCAGCTAAAAAAAGAACAAGGAAAGTTTCCCATAGACCGACTTAAAAGAAGGGAAGAGAAGAGAAGAAGAGGGTGGTAAGAGAGCAGTTGAGAAAGAGAACAAAAGGAAAAAGGAGAGCTTAAATAGAGACCCGTTTCTCCTTCGAAACAGCTCATATTCTCAAGATCCGTGGTCCGCAAGACTCAGGAAGCCACATTATTTTTTATTATTTTCATTATAATAATAAAAAAATAATGTTAATATATATTTATTATATGTAATTTAATGGTATGATCTATAATATAATATCTCACATTGTTACTGTTCTGTTATGTCACACTTAAATGTAAAATTAGCTTTATTTTTTCTCCTTTTGAGTCTTCAAGTGCGTTGTATCTTTCAGCGCCTTTCCTATTTGGTATTGGTAGCATATCTAGTATTCCCTTACTTCTATTTATAAATGAAGGAAATCTCAAGTTTAATCTCTTTATAATTTATTTTTTTCCAATATCAGTATTAAAAAATATATTATATTTTCTGTATTGTTTAATTTGTTTTTGTTTTATTTCATTACTTTATTTTCTGTCGTGTTTGTGTGGTTTCTCAACTCTATCTACCTGTTTGAAAACGAATTATAAATAAAATAATAAAACGAAACTACTTTTTTTTTAAGGGAAGGAGCTTTCTGAGTTGGGGGACCCATGTTTCCAGCGTACCCAGTACCCTTTCATATTGGTTATTAATCAATGAGATAATTAAATTAATCAATTAGGGGGCCTTTATCCGAAGCTTCAATTCAATGCATAGTTGAATTTACCCTCTTTGGGAATTTCATTTGCATGTTCCAATCAATTAAAATCTTTCCAAAAAAGCCTCCGTTCATCGGTCCCAAAAAGAAAAAGTCTATGTTCAAAGCTTTTTTTGATCAAATCTCTGTTCAAAGCTTGGGAAAAGTTTCGTAACCTTCTCCCCTCATTTCTGTAATATTTATGGCCCATACTTTTCATATAGCTGCTAGCCTGCTATAATATTTTTGTTTTTAATATCATCCTTATTTATTATGAATTTGTCTAATTAATACTTAATTACCAAGTGCTTGGCGGCTTACTGGGTAAGCTAGCTCTTGAGCGGCTTCCATTCAAACTAATTATATACCTATGAACGTATAACTTTCGATTTATGGTGCTAAATGTATAAAGTGTGTTATGTATATATCATTTAAGCAATTATAGCAGTTCCGGCACCCATGTTAATAAATAAGATGTATGGCATTGGCATGGACGCATAATTTTTCCGTATAAAATGAATTGAAAGCAGGGACAATGTTACCATTAGAGCGAATCCAGGGCCCTCGAAAACCCCATAAGTCAAAAGCACAAGAGAGAAAGAAAAAAAAAAAAAAAAAGGAACTTTCCATGAATTTTCCAATTTGTTAATAGCTGGCATTATATGTGTGTACTTTGGACTTTAATTTAAGTAAACTGTGCCAACTATTTTTTTCTTTTAACGATAATATGGAATAAATTACTTGTATTTTGCTAATATCGTATCTTTATTATGTACCCTTGAAACTACTATGATAGCTCCCAAGCAGCTTCAATGGAAAAAAAGATCTGAAAGTTACATATATATATATATAGATACATAATGCGAAAGTGGAACTAACCTTTCTCCATTCATTGAAGCCAATAAACATGGGTTGTTACACCATTTAAAATGGAATTAATTAATATTTACGGCTTAATAGTATTTTTTATTTATTTATTTTGTAAATGAAAGAAGTTTTAAAATTTCATGTGCATGAATGACGAAATTTGTTTACACTTATAGTGAATTTAATATTTTTGTAAGTCATGCATGCAATTTAAATTTTGAATATGAGACTTTAACTCACTCATAAACGTATTAGTTAAAATTCCATAGAATATTAAACTCACATGTCATGGTTGGAATTCAAGAGTTTAATGTCTTTGTTTTAATTTTTAATATGATTTCTAGTGATGTTAAAGAATACATATTTACGTATAAAATATTTGTAATAACATTTTCTAGTTTTTATTTTTTTGTCAAATATTAACGTTTTCTATTGACCGTTGTTTATATTTGTATTTGAGGTTCTATCTTAATTATTTGCCAATAAATTCAGGCTTCCTAGTTGATTGCACACTAAAATGTCGCGTTACTTTTTTATAATCATTTCGTTAATGAAAAGCTATAATTATAACAAGTGGAGTTAGTGATCTATATAACTATATATGAAAATATCTATGATATTTTTGTCGAATTTTGGGATTCCGTACTATTTTTTTGAAAATATACTTATTTAAATATCTCAATATAAAAATATGAGAAAAAGAAAAAAAAATTCTTCATTTTTACCTTATTCGTATTTAATGATCTCAATATAAAAATATTGATCTTATATAAGTAGTATTTAGGGCTTAAGTGTTTTTTCTAAAATTTAATTTAATTTTTATATCAATATTTAATATTTTTTAATTAAGCTTGAATAATATGACAGACAGAGGAGGCAGGGGCCAACGAAACACATCTCAGCCCACGTGTTGACATTCTCTCATGTTAAACTTTTGATGTTTTATAGCGGATGAGCTGGATATTATATCATAAGATGGCAAAAGCTTGGGGAATTACAGTAATCTCACTCTGCTTAATTTAGTCCTTAATATCCACATCCATGCTCGCTCGATACTCGATAGATCTCATCTTCCCTCGTTGAGTGTGTGCCACCTCATTCAGCCTATGTTCATCAACTTCCCAAATGTGCACTACTGAAAAAAGAAAATAAAAAAAATATGTGAGATATTGGATTATAGGGCTTAGCTTAAAAAACTTAATAAAATAAAATAAACCACACGCAGAAAACGGAATTAATCCCGGCGGATAAAATAATTAAATAACTCAAATATGAGTTCATCAAAACGCAAAGAAAAATTCAAGAGAAACGCGTGGACCCACCTAATTAAGCCTTGCCACCTTTGCACCTGAATTAGGGGGATCAGAGCATGTTAGCACATTCATGATCGATGTTCATTGGGAGTAAGGGAATGAATACCTGCTATTGGGGAATAATGGATTGGAATACAAGGCAGTTCACAAACTGTTATTATTGTTAGCCTGACAACCAAAAAAAAAAAAAAAGCAAAATAATGTCTTACGAAACTGTTGACTTTCGTACAACGAAACTGCAAAGCGAAGATTAAACAAAACAATCCGCTGGGCCCCTCTACCTCCATTTTGCTGACATTTTGTGACGACAAACAACACCTCACCATCTTTTTCTCAATGGATTTTAGTTTCTAAAACTATACTTATAATATATATTTCGAATTGGTATATTAAGATAAATGCAATTTGACGTTTTTTTTAATGAAAATCAACAATTTGTATTATGAGATGAAGAACATGAATTGAACATGACTGATTCATGTTCTTCTCACTCGGTCGAATTTGTTTACGATAAACAATACCAATGATATATTGAGAGAAGCTTCAACACATCTCAAATGTAAGCCACTATTCAATGATCACGTCTATTGAAAAAATTAAAACCGGTTAGTCATCTAGTGGTGAAGAAACATTTCATATTAGGTGGGTCTCACTCGCAATCTTTAAAAAAAAAAATTATATTAACTTTTAGCATATATTTTGTTTCGTTTTACAAAATTCTCTTGTTTACACCTTAAAGAAAATTCTAATCTGAACTTGCGATAAGTGCCAACCAAATTACATACCCAATTCATAAGGTCAGCCAAAAAATCACCCACTTGCATTGTGGAGGCATGAAAGCCTGGAAACATGGGAATTCGGCGAATGGAAAACAAATGAAGATGATCGATGCATGTATGTTAAGGGGTGGCCAGTGGATGGGTGACACTTGTCACTCATCCATTGGTCCACTAACAAATATCTGGGCCCCACTTAAGTCCAAAAAGCATCCGTCTCGAATTTCATGCAATAGTACTTTCGAATTTCCATGAACCGTAACTTCCTCGTCGAACCTCCAAATTCGACATGCCGTCTGTCTACGGATTCGTATCGTCCCGATCTACGTAACGGTTCTTGGCCCTCGTCCATCGGACCTCCCGGGTCAAAAGTCAACTATTTGCTCCTATTCGCCCAAATTACCAAAATGTCCTTGGGCTTCCGATCGTCATAACTTTTTTCACAAACGTCGGAATCGAGCGTGCCACCTGTCTATGAACTCGTGTGTCCCGAACTACGTCACGATCATCGGTCAAAGTCCATTTGACCGCCTGAACGAAAAGTCAACGATTCGCCCATTCTAGGGGCAAAATCGTCATTTCGTCCTGCTCGTCCGCTAATCTTCGTCTAATCCTTGATTAGCCTCGCTAATTCGTCATTAATTCTTAATTAATCTGGCTAATTCGGGATGGGTCGTCACAGGTCGGTATTTCTTTGATGGTCTAAATGAAAAGGATTTGGATTTCCAAAAGGATAAACCCAGGTATGAGACCCATTTGGTTTTGTCTCGGGCATATGACCCTATTGATGGCCTACGGGTCTAAATTGTGGTCGTGGCTAGTGCTATGTGCACGGCGACAGAAGATACGACGCTCGCCTCCGGATTGGGATGTGTTCCTTCTGGAGAGGTCACGACGCACAATCTATGGTCGGGTAGCCGATGAAGGCTCGACTTCAGAGTGCTGACGGTTCAAGATATCGATCGGTGATGAGTGCACCATGATCTTGTGGTGGTCGCGTCAGTTGATTCGTTCATGGCAACATTCCAGGATTGAGGGCGGTCTTGGATGGATGGTTGCACGCATCACTACGATCGGAGTCGTGACTGACCCTTAGATATCGAGCACGATACCCAGCTGATGTCATATGTTCAGGCACGAGACCTAGTTGTTTTACATTGATGATTCGGGTCAAGGACCCTAGATGGATTTCCAAGTTCATGGCGGTTTATGGGAACCGGCATGAACCCTGGAAAGGTTGTGGCACATGACGGTTTATGGGAACCGGGCATGGAGGATGTTTTCTATATATATATATATATATATATGAATGGCATGGATATTATGGATCATGACGGTTCAGGGGAACCAGGCATGAATTTGTATTTTATATGTATATATATGTTCATATACCTTCCTTTACTTCTATTATCTCCTCCGGGGAGGGTCGTTGGCCTGGGTGGACCCCGGAGTAGTCACGGAGCACCGACTGAGTGGAGTCGCCCCCCCCAGTTGGGTTCCTTACTCTCAGGAAGGTATGGATCGTAACCTCATGACAGGTCATTGGTCTACGGACATTGACCTTGGACTCTGAGAGACTTGGGTTTGAGACCCAGGGTAGCACGCGCGTTGCTTTGGAAACGATGACATGATTGGTTGTGTAAATTATATGTATATATGATATATGCTATATGAGATATGAAATATGATGTGTGATGGATACAGGTTTTTGGCAGTGGCCCGTTTACGTCGTTCGATTATGGTTTTGGGCTTAGTCCCCACATATGGTTCCATTTGGTTAAATGGTTTTCAAATGCATGCATGCTTTTTAGTGAAGGGTACAAATGTCTTTCTTATGAAATGTTTTTATAAACTCTTATTTTGTCCACTCACAGCTTTTAATGTTTTGACTGCCCTTCAGGTTGACAACGGATATGGACTGTAGCAGAGACCGAGATATCACATACCTCCTCCGGATCCCGGCGTACTCTGATAGCCCGAGAGGGCAAAGGTTGAAAATATCCCTTGTCTGACACTTCGTGTCAGACGGGAGCAGGGTCATCCCGCATTAATCCCGGAGGGATTAGGATGGGTCATGTCAAACCATTTCCTTTCAACCTCCAAAATGTTACCCAATCGTTAAAATCGATTAACAATCACCAAAAACCAACTTACCATTTATGAACTTCAAGCTTATCTTGTCGAGTATGGCGGCCGCCGTCCACGGGGAGTCACCATCCCAAGCTCGAACAACTCCTAGCAACTTCCTGAACATCATATGAGCAACCATATTGATCAACCAACTCCCTAACCCAAACTCACAATGACAGGACCCAACCCAATCCCCCGGGGATTAGTGCGGGATGACCCTGCTCCCGTCTGACACGAAGTGTCAGACAAGGGATATTTCTGACCTTTGCCCTCCCGGGCTATCAGAGTACGCCAGGATCCGGAGGAGGTATGTGATACCTCGATCTCTGCTACAGTCCACACCGTATCCAACCTGAAGGGTATTAAAAACAGAAAGACTGTGAGTGGACAAAAATAAAGAATTTATAAAAACATTTCATCAAAGACCTTTATACCCTCCACTAAAAAGCATGCATGCATAGTAAAACCATTTATCCAAACACATCTGTTAAAACATCCACAATTAGGGTCTCAGCCCCAAAATTCTGTAAATACAAGTTATACGGGCTCCTGCCCAAAACCATTTATAGAAAACCATAACACAGTGAACATATGAGGGATCTCAGCCCAAAACCATTTATCATCATAAAACATAATTTCCCAAACCAATTTAAATAATGTTTATCCCTTATATTCATATCAAGAACCTGTCACGGTAAAATAGAGCTACACGTGTGCTAACCGGGGTCTCAAACCCAAGTCTCTCCAGGGTCCACCCAGGTCAATGTCCGTAGATCAATGATCCTCCCTGGAGGTAACGAACCATGCCCATCCTGAGAGTAAGGAACCCAACTGGGGGGCGACTCCACTCAGTCAGTGCTCCGTGACTACTTCGGGGTCCACCCAGGCCAACGACCCTCCCCGGAGGAGACAATCATATATAAAGGATGGAATATGAAAAACCTTTTGAAATCATCCTTTAAATCTTTCCATGATTCATGCCCGGCCCCCATAAGCCGTCATGAACCATAAAATCCTTTCATGGGTTCATGCCGGTTCTCATAAACCGTCATGACCCGTAAATCCATTTAAGGGGTTCATGCTGGTTCCCATAAACCGTCATGACCCGTAAAAACCATTTGTAATACATAACTGGGCCCTAGGCCCGAATCCACATACAAACTGGACCTCAAGTCCGATTCGTAAACCAACTGGGCCTCCGGCCCGACTCCGTAAATCAAATGGGTCTCGAACCCGAGTTTACCTTTTCGAATCCAAAACCATTTCATGAAATCATATCCAAAACCCCAGGTATGGAAAATCAGTGTAAAACCGAAAAATCTCGATTTACGTGCAAGCACGTAAATCGCCTCGAAATACGTGAAACCATATAATTCACAAATATCCAAATCAACATTATCAAATCACATTCATTATCCTTTTGGAAATCCAAAACCATTTCATTTAGACCAATAAAGACCTACAGCCCCATATAGGCATCGTATAGGGCCGAAACCTCGAAATACGTGCATATACGTAACCGCACATCCAAATGCACTCATAGCATCACAAACAAGTATTTAAAACATATAATAAACATTTATGCATGCACCAATTTAGAAAACAAGGTCCACTCACAGACCGTCCGAGCTGCCGCCTCGATTTGCGTGCCATTCGGCTCCCTGAGCCGATCACCATTACCGGGACTCCCAAACCTGTCCAAATTTTAATATAAGGTTAATAACTACTTAATTAACCTCCCATCAAAGCCCCGTAATTTTCCCGAACTTTTAACTATTTTTAAGCCAACCCTAAACCTTCCGACACCCCGAAAACTATCGAAACGATGTCTGATTGACGCGATACCAGTCCCAAAATCTTCGTTACATCGAATAGAAGATTTCCCGTGTTGAACACTTTCCCAAATTATGACCCACACGTCCTCACGAGCCCCTAGAAAGTCGAAAACACTGTTCATCGGCACTAACCTCCAGCAAACCGGTTTTACTGTTCATGGCTGGTTCACCTGGTTTGGCCGGTTCACAGCCCTAGACACCCCATTTTTCATCCTAGTTCTTCCTTTTTGGTTCCTTTCATCCTATTTTGGTGTTTTCTATCCATTCCAATCCTTAAAACAACCTAAAAATCGCCTAAACCCATGGTTCGATTTTGAACCAAACGGTTCAAAGTTCCCAAAACTCTCCCATGGCTGCCCAGACATCCCAAGCTTCCTTAAACCTTCCTAACATGTCCCTAGCAACCTAATGGACTCATTAAAACCATTAAAAACCAACCATAACAACAAAAATGGAAAAATGGGTCAAAATGGACTAACCGTGAACCTCACGGGTTCTTCCTCCTCTCGCCGCCGTAGACGGCGGTTCTGGCCGCCCAGCAACCTCCTCAGCCTCCCTGGTCCTCTGCCTGGTCATGGGTGAAGAGTGGATGGATTTTGGGTTGCACAGATGGGAGGAAAATGGGTGAGATCGGGTGGGTGTTTTGTGTGTGTTTGAAATGGAGAAAGGAAATGCACGGTGCATGAAGGAAAAGGAATGGCCTGTGGATGGGTGACACTTGTCACTCATCCATAGGGTAGGAACTAAATATCTGGGCCCCACTAAAGTCCAAAAGTTAACTCGTTTCGTAATTCGTGCAATAGTGCACTTGAACTTCCGTGAACCGTAACTTCGTCGTCGAACGTCCGAATTCGACGTGCCGCCTGTCTACGGATTCGTATCGTCCTTATCTACGTAATAGTCCTCGACCCTCGGCCAATGGACATCCCGGTCAAAAAGTCAACATTTGACTCCTCTTTAACCAAAATTACCAAAATGCCCTTAAACTTCCGAACGTCATAACTTCCTCCTCGAACGTCATTGAACGTGCCACCTGTCTATGAACTCGTGACGTCACGAACTACGTCACGGTCATCGGTCAAAGTCCATTTGACCCCCCGATTGAAAAGTCAACGTTTTGCCACGACTAGGGGCAAAACAGTCATTTCACATCGTTCGTCCGATTTCGCTCTACTAATCACGGATTAACCTCATTAATCGTGATTAGTCACTAATCCCATCATGGAATTTGGGACGGGTCGTTACACACAATTTTTGAACCGAAACAGAGCTCACGGTTTTCTGGCTTCAGCCACCACCGTCGTCCACGACGGTCATCATCGTTGACACCACTATCCTTGCCTGCCCTCACACTCCAACTTTCATTCACAAAGTATTAGCCTTAGGTGAGTTTTTATAGGGTCAATAGGTGATGGGTTCACGGTTTTGGAGAGGAAATCATAGTGAAGGAGGTGTTTGCACGATTAAGAAGAAGATGGTAATCAGAAGAGAGATGGAAGGCTGAGATTAAAAAAGGAATATTAAAATAACAGTTGGCCAATGGGACAAGATCCCCTATTTAAGGAAGGTGGCCAATGGGATGAGTGACACTTGTCACTCATCCAAGGGTCCCACCAAAATATCTGTCAAATGAATTAAAATAATATTTAATACGAATTCTGAGACGTAAATTCTCGATTTCGTTCCCGTGACCATAACTTTCCCGTCCGACGTCCGATTTCGGCGTGCCGTCTGTTTATGGATTCGTATCGGCTCGATCTACGTAACGATCCTCGGCCCTCGGCCCTCGGCCATTGGACCTCCCGGGTCAAAAGTCAACATTTTACCCACGCCCAGTGGCAAAACGGTCATTTTACACCGTCCGATCGATTTCTCTCAACTAATCCCCGAATAGTCATTCTAAACCATAGTTAATTAATATTTAATCCCGATATTCGGGACGGGTCGTTACACCGCTGAAGTCCTATACTACAACACCACAACAGATAAACACCTTTTATCTGAAACTTGCTAGGTATCGGATCCCCCTCCCAATCCCCACCGATCAGGCAAAACTTTGTTTTGTAAGAATTATGAGAGGTCAGTAGGTCGAGAATGAACTCGCCTCGCATGCTCTTCTTGCGGTGCTGCACGAAGACCTACCCGGTGCTTTGTTGTTGGAACCCAAACTCATATAGATACATGAGCTAGGCATAGGTCGTCTTCGGTTGTTCAGCCCAATTGAAGGCCGTGTAGAGGGAACAGAGCACAATCCAGACATTGGGATTGAGCTGACCGAGTGCTACCCCCATTTTCTTCACCATCCATTGCAACCAAGGGTGCAGCGCTAGCCTCACCCCGTGGTGCATCAGCTCTGTATAAAACAACCCCATACCAACCGAGGGTTACTCGGTCTTTGGTCATTTGTGGGTAATCGGGTGACCACCAACTCCGGAACCCCAAACTTTATCCTCATCTTCAGCAGTCCCTTCTCAATCTTCTTATTCACCATCTCATCCATGGTGAAGGTGGCTTGTTCTATTGTCACCAAATCCAACATCGATCCATTACTAGCCGCATTTCCCTTGGTTATCCACACTAACCCCCTCTGTTGGCCATATGTTAATTTTAGTGCCTTGTGCACACCTACCTTCACTATCATCTCAGTGTCTACCATGATACTGCCACCGCCCATGCGATAGGCCACTTTCACCTTCGTTACTAGTTCATCCTTTTGACCAGAACTCTTGGCCACCCCATGTGCCGACTGAGTCTTATTCTTAACATCGGCCGAGCTAGCCTCGTCTCCACTCCCAGACATGGGAATGAGGACTTTCACGCTACTATCTGTTGACCCGCCAACCTCTGAGTCGTAGCACCTCCCCTCCACCCCTCGAGTTACTATCCTCAGACATCTACAAGCAAATTAAGAGAAACACAACTCAGAGACCGACCTGGATCTCGCAAGATCTAACCACAAAGTTCATCGAGTTCATGCTCAGTTATTCGACATTCACAACTTTTAATCTACAAAACTCAAGGAACATGATGCTTACCGTGTCATTTCGCGACGGACTGGTAGATCGGAAATCGCACCACCATGAGCACCGTCATCGAGAACTGATCAAAAATCGCTTTTCACTTTGACAGAACTTCACCCATATTCTAAAAAACACAAGTGAGGAAATCGGTGGAGACTCCCCATTATTTATAGAGCTCGACACGGACTACGAGGCATCACCACACTCAGTGGCCGACACATGTTGCGACCCACACAAATTCGATTGACAAGTGTCACACATCAAGCCGAGGGAGACCAACCATCCCTCATACTGCCACCTCCACCACAGACAATCATGCTCGTATGACTGACCTGTCAGGACCTCGCCGAGCCATATATATTGCTCGGTACCTACAAGTTACCCAAGGTTCTGTGTAACAACCCGTCCCGAGAGCCAGGATTAGTAGAGTGAATAAGGTGTGATTATTGAGGTTAAGCAGTGGGTAGGTGGTCCCGATGGGTCCATGAGCGTAGAATGACGATTTTTCCCCTAGTTCGGGCAAATAGTTGACTTTTAGTTGGGAGGTCGATTGAGTGTTGACCGGTGACTAGGACGTAGTTTAGGACGTCACGAATCCATAGGCAGGTGACACGTCCGATTCCGACATCCGAGGAGGAAGTTGTGATGTTCGGAAGGTCGAGGGCATAACCGTAATTTGGGTAAATTAGGGGGAAAAGTTGACTTTTTGAATAATCGAGTTTTGGTAGGTTGACCTAGGATGGTTAGATAGATTTCGTCGTCCTGAGTTCGATGACAGACGGCACGTATTCATCGGACTTACGAGACGAGAGTTACGGGTCTAGGAAGTTTCGGTAAAACCGTAAAAATGTGTAAAACAGGAGGGTATTTTGGTCTTTTTGGCTTTTGGGGATTTGTGCAGAGAGAAGCAAGATGGACGGCTGGGGTTTAAGCAGGTGGGATAAGGATGGACTGGATTGTGACACATGGCATTTGTGTAGTGGGTTCTGGGGGGTTCTTCTGTGTGTGTGCGGTCCTAAATACTTGGGTGAACCCGTGTGTGCGTGTGTGGTTCTTCGACAAGCACAGAGAAACAGAGTGAGTTTGTGAGGGAGAATTGAGGAAGGATCTTGGCTGGTGTTGAGTGCGGGTGAGTGAGGGAGAGACAGGGAGGTCAGTGTGAGCTGGTGGTGGTGACTTGGTGGTGCAATCGTGCACGGCGGCACGGCGGAGGTGCGGAGGAGTTTGGGGGAAACAGGGAGCCTGAGAGTTCGAGGTGGTGGCTACGCCGTGAGGTGAGGCAAACCAAGGCAAGGGGAGGTTGAGGAGGTTGTAAGGAGTCTAACGATCACAGTGGTAGGCGGCGGTGCGCACGGCGGAGCTGCAACCGAAGGGTAAGTCTTCCTGCTCTGTTTTTCCCGTGATGTTCATTTGGAAAGTCGTGGGTCTGGGCTGAGAGTCGAGAGGATTGGAGGTCGGGATAGTGTTCAGGGAGGTCCTAGGTGTCGACTAGGATGGTCGCCGTGACGGGGGTGTCCACGGCGGAGCTCGGGCGGTGATGAGCACTCTGATGCTCTGTTTTTCCCGTGAAATTCAAACGGTGAGTCGACGAGTTTGGGGGTGAGTCGAGGGTAACGGAGGTTTGGTCTAGGTTCAGTGAGGTCTTAGGGACCGTCTGGTGTCACCACCGTGACGGGAGGTGACCAGAGTAGAGGAGTCGTGAAACAGGGGGACATTGGCCGTCTGGTTTTGAGTTTAGTCGACGGGCTAGGGACAGTGTCGAGGTGAACGGAGTTGGGGAATCGATAGGGTTGGTCTGGACGAAGCTGCAGGTGAAAGAAGGGGCTGAAATGGTGGCCGGACGGTGGAGAATGCTTCTCGCCGGTTCAAGCTACGGCGGCTGGTTCAGTACAGTGCGGGAGGTTGAAGATGGCACTGTAGCTGGCGCGTGAGTGCCACGCGCAGCCACTTTGGGCGGCGCGTGGAGGCGCGTGCGGCGGCGGATGGAAAAGTGATCAACATGGATTTTGGTCTAGGAGCTATCGTGAGTTCAATGGAGTTGGTTTCGGGTCAATCGGAAGTCGTTTGAGTTTAATTCCGCGAGGGTGCATGTTTAGGGTCCCGGGTTTTAAGTCTTTGGTTCGGGTAATTTTAAGGAAATTAGGTAGTTGTGTCGTAGACGTATTAGTGACATAATTTGACGGTGTTTGACAGGATCGGGATTTCCCGAGGAAGCCGAGGAACGGGCTGGACGTTCGGGACGCGAGTAGGGCTCAGTACTGTGAGTGGACCCTTTCCTTAAACTCGATCATGCATAACTGTTTTTATATACGTTTTTGATGGTTTTACTTAAGACACTATGTTTATTGCATATGTTATGATGGTTTTACGTGATTATACGTGATTGAGATATTTGCACGTTTTTCGAGACGTTTTCGGGATTTTGCACGTTTTTCGAGAAAATGCTGGTTTTCGGATTTTGATGCCACATTTGGGGATTTCCACCTATAAAGGTTTTCTGATAATGATAAATGGGTTATGAAATATGATTGGTGATTACATGTGGTTTTGGTATGAAAATGGATATTTTTCCGGATTTGGGTTCGGAATGACGGTTCTGGACGCCGGAAGGGCTTCAGACCAGTGATTTCGGATTCGGGTTTGGATGAGGATTTGGTAAATGGTTTTCAAATGGTTTTGGGATTGGATTTGCTGGATCTGGATATTGGGTTTAAAGACCCGGATATATGTGATGGGGGACCGGCCGGATTGGGTTTAAAGACCCGAATTGAGTTTAAAGACTCGGGAGTTTAAAGACTCGGATATATTGATTTCCCCCGTAGGCATTGAGTTTAAAGACTCGGGAGTTTAAAGACTCGGATATGATTAAGGCCTGGATTGAGTTTAAAGACTCGGGAGTTTAAAGACTCGGATAGGTCCAGCAGGTTCGATCGGGAAATGAGGATTTGATATGGTTTCTGATACTCATGCTATGGTGTCTTATGATATTTTATAGTGTTTCTGTTTCTTATGATGTTTTATAATGATTATTTTATAACTGTGTTCATAACTGTTGGTTATGCATGTGGTTTCAAAACGGAGGGTTAAACTCGGTTTTCATATAAAGTGGTTTTGAACTTTTTGTACTTTCTGGTCCACTCACACTTTTGTTTTAAATTGCCCTCCAGGTTGTGGAGCTAGCGCGGGGTCTTAACGTCGAGGCAGTGTCTGAGGCATCGAAGTGACGAGCGGGATTTTCGAGTGCTTAGGTTTTCCTCCGCGTGTGTGTATCTATTGTCGGATTTTGTTTCTTTGTATTTTTGTACTAGGCTCTGTAAACGATAACTTCGGGATCTTTTGTTTAATTACTCCTGCGTCTGACTGGGTTTGAGTGAGTTTTACTTGAGTTTTGTGTCGGGGAGTCAGACAGGAGCGGGATTTACCTCGGGTTTCGGGGTGAAACCGGGGTGGGTCCTGACATTCTGGGCCACTCATTAGATACCCAGCCTGTTTCTCGCGACCGATCAAGGTACCTCCACCGAGCCACCTTCTCCAGCGGCCAACCCAGGTGCCTCCGTCGAGCCACTTTTCCCCGGGGATCGACCAAGGTACCTCCGCAGAGACACCTTCTCCGGCAATCGACCAAAGTGCCTCTACCGAGCCACTTTCTCCAGCCCACCGACCACACGCCACTCCTTTCACATGGTCGAGCCGAGCTCGACGGACTCTCTCGCAAGGACTTAGGGGACTACATGTATACTCCTCACCGAGTCTGGGAGAATGAGACAAGTCCCCGATCGAAAAATTCCATCTCAGTCAAGAACTTGGGGGATTTCTGTTGACACCATATCTAACCAGAGTCACTAGACTGTATACCTAAAGCTCAAGCACCGAATGAGGCCCAAGCCCATAGTACTTACATAGCCCCGACACTGGACCCAAGACGGGATGACACGTGGAAATCTTTCTACCCTCGATCTGTCTAACACGTGTCAACACGTAAATCGAGAAACATTTGTCCCACATCGAAATTATGAGAATTGAACATCTCACTTACCCATACATAAGAGGTACACATTTCCCAATAGGTAAGGAATGTTTACTATTTACTATTACTCTGCCAAACTTACCATTTATCGTTTCCTCTTACGAATAAAGTTACTAACTTAACCGTCGAAGAAACTTAGGTCGGCACCACACCGGTGCCCGTACTAACGGAAGACCCACTACTCTCCTAGTTGACAGGTTACGAGGGCTTCACTTAGTGATTGGATAACGAGTAATCGACAGTTAGAATATTTATTGCTTCAACAGCGTGAATATTAATTTTTTTGAAATTGTGATATTAAAAGAGTATCTTTTTTTGTGCAGATAAATTATATGAAAAAACTTAAAGACTAAACCGATCCAAATCGAACCTTATTAATAAATTTGTTTATAACGATTTGAATTCTAACTTTTTTGAGAATTCAAATCCTACTAAATTAGTAAAATATTAACAGCTTAAATTTGATTTAATTCATATTCATATTGATCCAAATTATATATGCACCTAGTTTTATGTGTGCATATAAATCATAGAGTAAAACTTTGAGATTTGAGAATTCACGACGGGGCCATGGGCAATCTTAAACCCCAATCTTCTTTTGAATATTGTAAATGGATTGTTATTATCGTAATATATTAATATATTTAGTATGATTAGCCAAGTGGGATTTTTTTTTTATCAGTAGCCAAGTGGGATAAACATCAGCATCACCTAGCTATATACTATTTGTATTTAAGTTTTATGTTGAAAATGTAAGCTGAGCATCAGCAGTAGGCCCCCTTAGAGAGAGGGAGGGCCCTCGTCATATCGACATATCCCATATCCCATATCCCATATCTCATCATCCCTAGTGGTGTCCCAACTGCTCGGTAGCTGTTTGTTTCATGGGGTCAGACAGTTGGCCCTCATTCTAACACCTGTGACATCACCAATCCCATGATCCCCGTCCAAAGGAAACAAATAAAAAGCTAATTCCTTACTTTTGAAGGTTGGATTAAGATAAAAAAATTATTGTCATCTAATTTCTTATAATTAGTTATTTTTGGTGAAGATTTTGTTTTTAATTAATTGTTAATTTGATAATATAACTTAATTAAAAGATCAATAACTAATACTGACTTCATTTTGGGTTGGTATGTAAATTGTAATATACTAATATGCATGGAGGTTTTATGTACAAGACAATAAGTCAATAGTCAGACTTTTCATAGGCTAACCTCCCCAACTCTCTCAAAATAAAAGGACAAATTAAATATTATATAGTGTTAATGCATGCCTAACTGCCCCAACCATATCGAACACACGGACTAGAACAAGAACAAGGCCATCAATAATTCCATGTATATGAAAATTTGTTACTTCCAATTCCGTAGATCTAAATTTTAGCTTATTCAATTTAAACATTTTAAAAATAATAAAATAATAAGAGGTAAATTTCCATTGATGCCTAATCCCATTTAATTCCCTTATAATAAACGCATGAATCCTCACATTCTTAATATATTGAATTTTGATGAGTCATTTAATCAATTCAGCTTAAACATATTTAAGAACGACTAATTCTATAGCTCATACTCTCAACTAATATAGGCCATCATGGCGACTATGTTTGACCTTGTTAATAGCGGATGCCCCACTGGCTTCCACTTCTACTGTCACTTTTGTTTACCTATCAATAGATAAAAAAAAATGTGTAAGAAATCTTGGTTGGTGTTGGCGAAGTTGTGTACTTTGTTGGTGTTTTTCCGGGCTTCATCCTTATACTGACGACTTTAATTATCAAATATGTCATTACCTCCATTCCTTACAAAGAAATGGAGTCAATGATGAGATTTGATACTTAATAGTTAGCACATTTGCATTATTTTCATCAACTGACCAAAGTAAACATTGAAAAACTGAAATTCCACAAACAACAAAATCAATTTTAAAGAGAAGAATTTAAGTGGCAGATGGGCCGGGGAATTGGACACTGGAGTTAGTACAGGGCTTGACCATTGCTTTTGTTCTAGTGGAATGGTTATATTCTTTTTGTTCTAATGGTGGAAGTACATAGCATTGCTCAGCTATTAAACAAACGGGGGCACGACATTTTGTGTGTAGAAACCACAGATTGAAATATCGATATCGATAGATATATCGCTAGCCAAATTTATAAAAATCTCGCTCTAAATATCGATATCGTTTACGATCAACAAAAATGACGGAAATTTAATCTAAAAGTTAGAAAATTTTAATGAAATTTTGGAAAAACTTAAATATCCAATAATGATTATATAAGACTAATAAAATTATAAAATGAATTTGTTATAATAAATATATGATAAATAATATGATACAATATGATTCTTACGATGACTAATAATATAAAATTGTAAATATAAACATAAATTGAAATGAATTACTATAATTCAATGTTAATATTATTTAAAACATAATAATAAGCATAAAAAAATTAAATGAAAGAAAAATAATAAAATAAGTCAAAATATATTTGAAATTGGAAAAAAATGAAAAAATAGGATCAAATTTCGTTCAAAATTTGGAATGAATTGATATATTTAAAATTAGACGAAAAAAGAGGAAAACCAAAGATTGTTGAAAAATTGAAAAAAAAAATTAAAAGAAATTAGTGTGGGGGGGGGGGGGGGGGGGGGTCAAATCCGAGACCCCCCAACCCACCCAAAAGTGCAAGCGCCAATTCAACTAGGAAGCTTTAGTTGACAATGTAATCAACATATAATATATAACGTAATTACAAAAAGCTAACAGTCATCTCCTTCCTCTAGTGAATCTGCAACTCATGGTTTTTTAACCCAATTGCATGACCCGACTAAAACAACCTTGTTTCACGTCCAATTTTCACAAATTAATCATTCATCTTCATCGTTTTGATCCCAGAAAAGGATCTGTGTGCTCCAAATAAGACAACGCTTCGATATTTCGGTCAATTTCTTCACCCCCTCCTTATGTGTCGCCGGTCAAATTTTCCGAAATTTCGGTGAAATTTCGAATATTTTCATCCATGGTGGGAACAGCTATAATCGATATCTAAATTCAAAGGCCAGATTTTCCATGACCTCTTTGAATAGGAGGATACCTACAAATTATATTTTGCAAAAAAGATCGAACCAAAATAGACAAAATTGAAAGTGAAAGCATTCCAATTCTAGAGCATGTTTGAGTGCAATTTTCTGTCAAAGGCAATTCCTGAAAGAAAAGAAAACGCACTAAAAGAATTCATTCACCAACTTTCAAGAACTAGGGCCTCAGGAAAGATATTATACTGTAGTAGTGTAAGTGTGATCAACAGGCAAGTACAACATTTCTTCAAGAAAAAGGGAATCAATCACAGATGAGGACACTAAACGAAGCATCGTTTACACGCTACACTAAATCTATGCTTCTATATGATCGATACTACCAAGTGCAATTGGAAGTGCCCCAAGTAGAGAAACAAGTAATAGTAAAAACGAAGTATTTTTTAAACTGATCAGGATTCGTAGATTATTTTGTCATTAAATTAAAATATATGATCATTTTTATTTTGTTTTAGATAAGTAACGATTATACATATAAGCCATAGCAGTAGTGGCTGACCGTTGACACTTAAATCACACACAGTAATTTTCCACACATAATAAAACATGAATTCAAATCACTCAAAATGAGAACTAGAAGTAGTCCTCCAAGCTCTTACTTTTTCAAGCACATGATATCAGAATAAAGTATGCCTGCACTCCTACAAAAGGATTCTGCATTAAACGTCATTTAAGAGGAAAAATTAGTTGATAGAACAAGCAAACAACTTAGCATCTGTCTAGATACTTGAGGGAAAAAACAAATCCCATGCTGCAACCATTATGCCTCTTATTAGGACTTTATAACTCATGATGGATATAAAATTGATCAGGAAAATTATTCAGAAGACAAAAGACGAAATGCAACTAAACATAATGAAAAATGTGCAAGTGAATTGCTTGCACTTTCTAATTATATGATGAAAACTTACAGTAAGGTATAATCTTCCATCTCTGGTTATCTCCTTTGTTTTTATACCACGTGACTATGGTAGTGCCATCATGAACACCCCCAGATTTCTTATCACCATGAAAAGCATCCAGATTAAGGTGAATGTTATTAACCATCCTAACAGTTCTGAAACCATCGCCTAGGTCTGCACTTTCAGTCCACAGTACTGACTCATCAAGAACATCTGGATTATAAGGTACCAGCTTTACCTGCAGATGAAACAGGATAAATTTCAAGTTGGTTGTCAAAAAGTTCATAGTATCTCTAGATTCCACACTGTGCGATGCATAATTTAGAATCACATGCAATCAACTTTGAATGTGCATAAGACTATGAAACAACATGATTTTTTTTTACCAGTCTCTCCACATGCTAACAGCCTACTAGCAGGCGGACAGTGTTTCTATGTCTACATTGATTATTATGTCACATGAACAACTGTCATTTTCTCACGTCTCAGATTCAAGCATGGACTCAAAGTCTCGAATCAAGGCATATTTTATGGATGCGCCAATTTTTATTAATAAAAGAAAAAAGTTGCAGCTGGAGAAAAGCAAAACCCAAAGGAGAGGAAAATTTAAAATTCTGAAAACTTAAAGTAGAATTGCCTCCATTCCCGTTTTGGCAGAGATGAGCAACAGGGAAGATTGTAAGTTTTTGGACAGAGCAAGGGAGGTTATATTGCTATGGATTTAAAACTAGCATTAAAAGGGACACTCTTGTAATAACTCAGGCAAATTGGAAGGATGGCGGTAATGTCATGGACATTCGGTTGAGACTTATAACTACCCACTCTGTTTAATTTGTCCAAGTGGCTATTCATGCTGTAGTCAGAAAATATCTGTGATATACTAATCAATGGCTAGATCTAAAACCCTAAACCTAAAGTACATTAACAATATTAACCATAAAAGACCAAGTTTAGTAAGAATATAGAGGCCAACCTTGCCAAATATTTAAAAGAGTAGAATAGTTGTGTTTACAATTAGCAGAGTATACAATGAAGAGATTAAAAGAGATGAGAGGTCTTTCAGTACCTCCTGCTCACCTAGCGTCAATGGTGACATATATTAACTTTGCCATCTCACATTTCAGCATTACAGAGGGGTCTGATAGATAAAATAAGTTTTTTACAGAATCTGCTATGGCTAAAGCAATTGAAGGTGCTGGAAACTTATGGATAACAACACAATAAGAAAGAGTAGGAAGTTATACAAGGAAAGTTGAAAGTGGCTGGAATCACTCTACTTTAACTAGGAATCACTTCCACCATCCGGGCCTCACACTCTTGGTTTTGCAGAGTTGTGGACTAGTTGCATAGAAGAAATATTGTCCATCATTGCCTTTGGAGGAAGATTTACATCCTTTATATAAATGAACAACTAGGACTCTTAGTTTGAAAACATGACCCAACTCTTAATGGCATATGGTTTCCCAATTTGTGTCTACCATACCCTGAACATCTCTCGGCCTGCTATAAACATTACTGGAGGCCTCATTGCCATCAGGTGACATGATTAACATTATGGATTATGAAAAGTAACAAGGCATGAAGAAACGTATGGTCATGAATATCAAACATAAGATATATGACAGTAGGACAAAGCTAAGGATGCAATACATATACAAAAAATAATGTAACACCAAACATGGGAAATGGATTTTGGGAGATAACTGTTTAAAATTAAGCATAAAAAGTTAACAGGGAAATTATGTTTTAAGATTTATGCATACAAATATGAAACATAAAGCGACATGAAACTGATAATGGATTTAGGAGGTATAAGGGAGACAGTTAAGGAGAGCATCTAAAAATGTTTCAAAACTCTCATTCCCAAACAATCGCAATATCACAACATGAAGGCCTCCAGTACACTCAGATATCTTTTACCCCTTACCCTTTAACATTATTTTTGGTGTCTTCTCATACCCTAAAACCATTTGGTTCTAGTCATCTTCGGCACCGAGGCTATCTCCAGTCATTCCCCACTTTAGCACACCTACCCTTCTCATGGTGTGCTGACCCATCTTAATTCATTATATACACTTACCCTCCAAAAGTAGAGGGTAAACCCAACTGATGTATATTGTCAATGTGATAATAGATTGTTTAGAAGCCCAATTAGAGTTTAGTAGTGGCTTAGTGTTTTGATTGTTTCATGAGTGGGCTGACAAATTGACATGGAAACAAACTTACTCCTAACTGAGCTGTGATGCAAACCCAAAGCATAAGTATCATGATACGCATGAGAACTAGTTATATTTTACCATTTTGTAAAGAAAAATCTTACCGGATGGGTGGCTCCGGTGGAATGCTTGAGAGCCTCCCCAGTAGCTTTGTTGACCAGAGCAAAGGAAGGGAAGCGCTCCTCGTCCTTGACAAGTGTGCTGTACTTCTCATCTTTGTACCAGTGCTGCAACCCAATCATACAAACGCATTAACATAAGAACAAACCCACAAGTGTTAGAGAAAGAAAGCAAACAAATCAAATTGAGGGAGATGATCAAGTAGGCACTTGGAAGTCATCGGTTGAATGGGATCGGGCAAGAATGACCGTTCCTTCCCTGATGGTAAGATAGAAATTGGGCTCAGCCTTTGCGAAGACTCTGAATGTAGGTTTGTTTGAAAAGTAAGAGGACGCAGAGTCAGAGTGATGGGCATGGAAGGAGGGCAAATGAGAAGTGTGATGGCTTTCGAATTGATCAGGGGACTGTTGGTCATGCTGATGGTGAACTTGATGAGTGACATGGTGCACAGTGACTGGTGGAGTAGGCTCTGGTGGATAGTTGGAATTGTGGACTGCTGGTGGTGGTGGTTGTTGGTGGAGATAGCCTTGGGAGGGTGGAGGGGCATGACCGTGGAAGGAGTGGGACACGTGGCTCACTTGGGTAGGGGGAGGTCTATCTGTTCCATAGTGTGAAATTGAATTTGGGGGTGGTCTATCTGCTCCGTAGTGTGAAATTGAATATGGTGGTGGTTGATCCTCTCTAAGTAATGAAGGTGGTTGATCCTCTCCGTAGTATGAAGGTGGAGGAGGAGGGGGTTGATCTGCTCCGTAGAAGGAAGGTGAAGGAGGTGGGGGTTGACCTGTTCCGTAGAAGGAAGGTGGAGGAGGTGGGGGTTGATCAAAGGAAGACAGAGTAGCTTCTGGTGGTGGGTAATTCTGTCTTTCTTCATCATCCCTCTGATGATGGTGGTGGTGCTGGTGGTGCCTTTCATTTGGAAATTCCATTGCTGATTGCTCAATTTGCTCGGATCTTTCTGTGAGGGAGTCTTTTTGCGCCCGTCTTTTTGTCTATGTCATTATGATAAAGTTCTTTTCAGCACCCGGTGGCCAGTAGTGAGCATCTGAGTGAGGAGTAATGCCTATGGGTGACATTTGGAGAGCTAATACAAAATATTGATATCGCTTACTGTCAACAAAAATGACAAAAATTTAATCTAAAAATTAAAAATTTAGAATGAAACTTTAGGAAAAATTTAAGTAGCGTTATATAAAACTAATAAAAATTATAAAATGAATTTGATATAATATATGATGAATAATATGATACAATAGAATTTTACAGATAACTAATAATATAAAAAATTAAATATAAATATAAATTGAAGGGAATTATTATAATTGAAGTAAATTATAATAATTAAATGATAAAATCTAAAACGCGAAAAATTGAATTCATGAAAAAATTTATTTTGTAAATAAATTATTGAAATTATAAACTATTATTATTATTACATCTATGAAGATAGATAAATAATATATAATAATAATAATATAGATGGTTGAGAATTTTTATGCAAAACGATTGACACGCCTAATCAGCCGTGGAAAAAGAATTTTTATGGAAAACGATTGACACGCTTAATAATAATAATAATAATAATATAGATGATTGAGAATTTTTATGGAAAAACAACTTTATTATTAAGTATCTTTTTTTATTATTAATTATTGTTACAAACATGGTATCTTTTTTTTATTATTAATTATTGTTACAAACATCCACCTAATCAGCCGATTTTTTACACATCATTACATCACACCTTTTTTCCCTTCCATTTTACGTCTCTCTCTCTTCCCCCTTTACCCTGAGTCTTCTCCTTCCTCCCTCCCTCTCTACAACTGCAACATCAACCATCATTATTTCCTTCAAATCCAACCGACAACGAGCTCACCAATGACACCAAACGGAGCCTCTCCTCGATTCCGACATTCCTGGCCATCTCCGTTCTCTTCATTCGGACAAGGCGAATCTTTCACCATCTTTGTTCGCTCCGTTCTTACCGTCGACATTCCCGATGGATATCGTCAAGTATCGGCTAATTTCGTCGATATCCATCGATACTTGGTGAAATTGTGGAAATTGGGAGAAGAAATTTCTTCCCCCTGTTTAGATGTCAACTCCTCCATTTTCCGAAATTGTGGAAATTGGTGATTCTGCTGATTTTTTATAATAAAAACTTACCCAAAATGGCGTCGTTTTAAGTCAAAAAACTTACTCAAAACGACGTTGTTTTGAGTATGTTTATTTAACAAAAAAAAAATATCGTGTGCAGCCTCTTCCTTGTCTTTAAAATTTATCGAGACCTACAACAAATCTACTTTTACAAATCTCAAACATACGAAGCCCACAAATCTTCTCCTCAAGAGCAAATAAATTGGGGCATTTAGGGGGTCCAATTAAATTCCAATTTAAATTTTCAATTATATTGTAATCCCAACATCACCTAACAAGTCAAATAGTCAACAAGAGTATCTAAATTCCCCATTCTATCTTGTGATAATTCTAATTTTCAAGTAAATTTCAATTTAATTTCTTTTTCAATTTTTTTAAAATTTTAATTCTTTTCATTAACTTTTTAGAAATTTGAATGTGTTATGAATAATTCTTGCAGGCTTTTGTTTTGAAGTTACTCATGAATTTATTTTTACATGCAAGAATATGAATTTTTGTTTGAACAATTCATATGAGTTTTGTTAATGTAAAATCAATATTTGTTTCAATTGATATGAATTATATTTGGGTTATTTGGTAATTAATATGGTGTATCAATTTATGTTTAGTATATTTTGTAATGTCTCTACTTATATCAATCAGAACTATACACTTCTTTCAAAAAAAGAAAAAAATTGGAGATATTATTTATGTTTAACAAATTTAGAAACTCCTTACATATCGATCCTCCTGGAATAATTTTCTGTAACTACCACTCATCAAACGTGCCTGCGTCCGAGCCAGTAAAGTCCTCAACTTCACGCCTACTTTCGTGTGCTTTCCCCATCCGAGTTCTTCCCCAACGCTGCGATCAAGTTCACATGAGTCCAAGCCTATAAAGTCCTCAAGATGGGGAAATAAAAAACAAGATAAAGGTGAAAGAAAAAGGAATCAAATTTACTGCATGCTTGAGTCCAAGCCTATAAAGCTCTCAACTTCACGCCTATTTTCATGAGTTCTCCCCTACTCGATTTCTCCTCTGTAATCCACTAATCCCCAACCTCGCTCTCAAATTCAACATTCTCAGGTGGTGTCTCAAGTGCTCCATCGAGCCTCCCAAGCCCTTTAATTTCACCTCCACCCAGAAGCTCGTCCGTACAACCACGCCGTCCCCGAACATAATCGACGTTTTAATTTCTGAGAACGAATTTTTTATCCAAGGTGTCACAGAAATCCCTACATTCCAATTTCAATTATGCGACCACTGATTTGACTCGGAGGTCGACTCACTTCCACTCAAGTTTCTGTGCTGCGGCGAGGTTGGAAGCTCACACGCTGGTATATGGTTCCTCTCTTCTACTTACGGCAGGAATATTGAAGACTTTTTGTTAGCCTGATCAAATTAGTGGTGAGTGGGTTATCTTTGATGTAACAAAGATAGGATCTTTTTCATATCATATACTTACTATTCTATCATTGTTACCTAACTTGCACAAATCCGTTAATTAAGGGGTTATGAGTAAAAATGTTCAATAATGCTACTCGTATCATTTTAAATTCTACATTTATATCTCACTATATGTGACATTTGACATGACATTCATCCTCATTTCCCTATCTCAAACTAAAGGTAAAATAAAATTAAACATTAAACATTACCATAAGTTAAATTAAAAAACAAAATCATACACTAAAAATGCAATTGTTCTCTCATTCCTCTATCTCTCCTTCCCAGCAGGTAGCAACGCATCTTTCATGGTAGCCTTGTTCTTACTTTTTATAAGAAATCACATTGAAGATTGGAGTTTAGTTGTTAAGTAGTAAGATGCATAGTTCAAAATTAGGAAAAACGAGGTCAAGTTATACAGAGTGAGAAGTTTGAAGGAGCCAAGGGCAAAACAAATTTTTCATGACAACGAGAACTTTGTAAGGAATCTTATGCTTCGTTGGGAGAGGGAGAAATAGAGATAGGAGAGAACAACTGAATTCTTAATGTTTATAATTTTGTATTTTAGTTTAATTTGTCTTAATTTTAATTTAATTTTTAGTTTGAGATAGGAAATTGAGGATGCCACATATAATGAGATACAAAATGTGAGATTTAAGATGATATCCATAACATTACCCAAGAATGTTTGGATTAATGCCTCTCAAGATAAACTTGTTCAAGAAGTTGGAAAGCCTTCTGTAATAATTTGTCTTTTCCTATAGGTAGTTAGAATATGAATTGTTTAGCCCTATATATGTGACAATTACATGATCCGTTTTGGTATTGATTGTATTCATACTCCCTGAATAAAAGATGACTGCAAAGAAGGATCTTTTGCTGGTTGTGAAGATTATTGCATTCTTAGGGAATCTCTATAAATAACTGCAAAGCCTGCAAGTTTCTGTTTTGTTTAATAATTGCTATTTGTTTGAGACTTAGACTACATTGTGTAATATCTTTTAACGTGCATATTATTATATATATATATATATATTTATTTATTTATAAAAATTTTTGGCTTTAGTTAATTATGGAGGGATGCGGATTAACTCATCCTACAAGAACTGCAAAATTAAATGACTACTTCTTTTGAATAGGATTTTATTTGAGGAGTTTCAGAATAAAGTTTAAGGTATTGTAGATGTGGATCCAAATGAGAATGAAATAAGTATGAAGTTATATACGGCACAATGAAAACTACATGGCCAATAGAATATTTGATGATGATAACGTCAAAGGCAATTTCAAAATTTTATACTTGTGGAGTCAGATAAGGTATTCTAAGAAAATCTTGAATTTCCTTGTGAAAACATGAGATGTGATGTTGTGCCAACCACCAATGTGGAGCCAAGTAAGGTTTTCCAAGAAAATGTTGAATTTCCTTGTGAAAACATGAGATGTGATGATATGCCAACCACCAATGTGCAGTCTAATAAACCCAAGTCTAACCGATCAGACATTCCAACAACAGCAACAATGTTGAACATGGATCACATATGACATAGTTGGGTAATTCGAGCGGAGATATAATTGTTGGTTCGTTATATGAGAGTAAACGTGAAGAGATCCAATAAACGAAGATTTGAAGCTAGTTTTTTTCGATGATCAACGCAAGTGGAAAATTTGTGCATCCAAATTACAACAATCCTCGTATTTTGAGGTTAGAAAATATATTTCTGCACATTCATTTTCATTGGGAGTCATTCATCGCCATCATCGACAAGCGAGTAGTTTTATTATCAGCCATTGCATCAAGTCTAAATACGAGGGAGTATCATGAGTACATAGACCTCATGACATCATGGAGGATATGAGGAAAGACATGGGTGGGAGTATAAGTTATGTGAAAGCTTGGTGAGCTAGGGAGCATGCATTGGAGCTAGTTAGGATGTCACAAGAGGAATCATATGCTATACTTTCATCCTATTTTGCTATGTTAAAAGCCAACAATTCAGGTATGATAACACATATTGAAACTGATGCGAAGAACCAGTTTGTGTACTGTTTCATGTTACTTGGACCTTGTATAAGAGGTTTTCGCACTGTTATTAGGTTAATAATAATAACTAAATATACCCTCTGACATTTAAAGTTGGAGATTCAGAGGATGATGCATCATGGAATTGATTTTTGACAAAATTACACAAAGCTATTAGAGATGTTAATGACTTATGCTCATTTCTGACGGAAAAGATAGTATTTGGAAGGCTGTTTCCACTATATTTCCACTATATAATTAATCAACAAAGTCAGTGACTATCTTAAGAAGACGGGATATGAAAAGTAGGCTTGTACACACTTTAATGGGAATCGGTATAATCTCATGACAACAAATATATATTGCTGAATGTCTCAATTCATTACCAGAGATGCTCGTACGTAACCTATCACAAACTTGAGTATCTAAGAATGAAAGTACACAAAAAATGGTTCTATGACTGTCGAACTGAGGCAAACAAAATTAGTTCACATTTAATGGATTGAGCAGAAAATTTGGTACGAGGGAATAATAAAAAAAGGGCTATTGTTGCAGGTATTTTTATTTTACTAAGCTTACTTATTATTAATTTTGGTGTGTCGAAACTCCTTTTTTCTGTTTTTCCTTCATTACTCGGACTATCATATCAAAGACTTGTGTGTATCTTTAATAGTTGATAGTTGTGAAAATTAATAATTAGATGCATGTGCTACTAGTACATTATGAAATATGCATGTGTTGTATACATGCGTCAAAATAAATATTGGTATCTAACAAGCTTACAGTTTGTGGGTTATGTAAGTTGAGATCATGTGGGTTTTATAATCTTTTCAGAGAATGAAACGATACATTTAAATTGATTCACTGGTATTTGTCAATAATCTTTCAATTTCGTGTTTGGGGATGATTTAAGTCAATAATCTTCCTTGTTCCACTTTAAGCTTAAGCATGCAATGTGTCTAATTGAATGATTTTAGCAACATTCTTGAGCTTCCGAAGTTTTTTTTTTTTTTTTTGCTCTATGAGCTGATATGATTTGATTATGAAACAAGTTTTATAGAAATTTCGTGGAGAATAACTTGTTACGGGGTAAAAGATGAATCTTATTTGTTTATTTGAAAGTGATGCTTAATCAAGTACAATTAATTAAACACACTTGAAATACGGGTATGTACGTGATAAAAGAAATAAGCACAACTAAACATTTATCTGCAATCTGTTAGATTATTGTTAAAAGACTTATTAAGTTAAATGCTCCATGAATATGCCATTAAGTCTCAAATGCACCAGGAATGACAATTTGCCATACTTTGCACTAGGAATAGGTGTAACGTTCTTGACATTACACAATTTATGATGTTGTGTTTGACGCTGTTTAGAATAGTTGCATAGCAGAGTATTTTGGTCATAGTTGTATCTTCTTCCTACATACTGACTAGTGTATTTTTTTCCTCATTCATCTCCAAATCGCCATAGTTGCCTTCTCATATCGACCAACCCCCACAAAAACGTACACCCACCACGACGCCCACTCCACCTTCTCGATTCACTCCCTACTAGGGCTGGCAATAAGTCGTGTTGTGTCAGATTTGTGTCGTATCATGAACTCTGATTTACTCAAATATGCTCAATCCAAACTCTACCCGTTTAATAATCATGTCAAGGATGTTCAACCCGAACCTGATCTGTTAATGACCCAAGTAACCTGTGTAACCCATTTAATAAACAGGTTACACTCGAAACCCAATTAATCTATGACCTGTTTAACCCGTTTAACATATTTAACCCATTTAAACTATAAGATTTAATAGGTATATTGGTAGGTAAATGAGTAGATATATAAGTTATTAATTGACACATTTATTAAACGAGTTAATATATATGTTATTATATGGGTTAACATGTTAACCCGAAATCCACTCGTTTATTAAATGTGTCATAATGGGTTGATATGAAAATAACACAAAATTTTAATCGTGCGGGTTGATCCGGATAAATTTCATGTGGGTTTCGAGTCGTATAAAAAATTGCAACCCTTACTCTCGGCTCTAATTTGACCAAGTTTCATATTGACCGTGATCCTCGTCTTCCTCATAAACTCCAAAACCATAAGCTGATTTTGAGGGTTTCGCTTTGGCCTCATTGCCATTTTCATGCCCACCTCCCCATTTGCCGTGTTGATGTGGTGTTCTTCGTTGGTGAGGGTGAGGACCTCACTCTTGCCTCCATTCGTTGATGAGGAATCGGCAAAGACTGAGTTCATCATTCCAATGGAATAAGTGCAGAATCCCTCTCACTCATTTTGACCAATTTTTCTGCAAATAACTCTATTTCTCCCCGTGCTCCTTTTATCTCCATCTCACTCTCCTCCATGAAATAACCATGACCCATTCACATCCCCAACCACAAAATACCTCTAACCACAACCCACCCAACTTACTCTCGATCTCCTCGATGGCTCAATTCCTCAATCTCTTCCTCCCCCAATTATTTTCAAAAATTTTGCATATCACCCATTCATTCTGCAAAATCGAATCAAAGAAAAAAGCAATTTAAATACATGAGCAATTAATTTCAGCTCCCAATTGATTAACAAGATGTTAATGAGAGATGATCAGAAGTTGTAGTTGTTGAAATAGGAAGAGAGGGATTCGAGAAAGACTAGAGAGGAAGACATATAGGTAGAGAGAAGCATCGACGAAAGGAGAGTATCGACGATGATGATAAGAATCGGGGCTGAAAATAGTAACAGAGAAGAAAACGGTCTTGAAACCTCTCAAAACCCTCTTCAATTTCTCTTCTTTTAAAAAACCCATAGCTTCATTTTCGATTTCGAGTTCTTAGTTTGGAGAATTTGGAATTGAAATTTGATAGGGTAAGGCGTTATGTGCTTATGTGATAAAAGGGTGTGGGAAAATTAGGGCAAATGTGAGGCCCAAAAGTATGAGAGAACAAGAATAAGCTATGACCATACGATGGGCGATCACATGGGTAGTCAATATGGAGGAAGAAGAAGCGGATGCATTAATGAGAAAGAAGATGTACTAGTCAAAATGTAGGAAGAAGATGCAACTACAACCAAAATGACCAAAATACCTTGTTATATAACTATCTTAAACGATGTCAAATACGACATCAGTTAAATGGTGCAATATTTTTGGCATTGCACATGTTACTAGTAAAAAGTGAGGAAAATTTCCGTTCTTGGTGTATTTTGAGACCCAATGACTTGTTCATGATGCATTTAGCCTAATAAGCCTTGTTATAGTGTCCATTTAATTTTTTTTCAGTATCTTACTAGGCTTATGACTCTATACATATATAGGTGCGGATTTGGGTTTAGGATTCTTCTTGTATTTGATTTCTTTTCAGAAAATATGCACAGTAATATTGTACGAATATTTTACAAAAGCTTTCAAATAAATTCATAGGTAAATATGGTTACTCAAAATTTGTTCTTTCTAAATTTGTGTTTCTTAAATAAACAGATTTCACATATTGAGGTTTACTCATTTCACGTATGTTGATGCACAAAATGTGCCAACTTAGGGGACGAATGCTGCTCAGCCACGTGTCCTTGGATAGACCTGTAAAATGTGTAACGACCCGTCCTGAATTTCGGGATTAGATTAGTGACTAATCAAGGATTAGTGAGATTAATCGATGATTAGTGGGATACTTTCGGACGGACGGTGCAAAATGACGATTTTTCCCCTAGAAAGGGTGAAACGTTGACTTTTCATTCTGGCGGTCAAATGGACTTTGGCCGATGACTGTGACGTAGTTCGGGGCGTCACGAGTTCATAGACAGGTGGCACGTTCGATTCCGACGTTCGAGGAAAAAGTTATGACGTTGGGAAGTTCATGGGTATTTTAGTAATTTGGTTAAAAAGGGCAAATAGTTGACTTTTGACCTGGGAGGTCCGATGGTCGAGGGTCGTTACGTAGATCGAGTCGATACGAATCCGTGGACAGGCAACACGTCGAAATCTGACGTCGGAAGGGAAAGTTATGGTTTACGGAAGTTCGGTTACACTATGCATGCATTACGAGGCGATGATTAGGTGGCAATATCTGATTGGTTGACTTTTAAGTGGGACCCATGGATGAGTGACAAGTGTCACTCATCCCATTGGCTCAAACCCTCAATTTGTGGATCTAAATGATGATTGGTTCACTTGTTTTATTTTAATTATATTTCCTAACCACTTTCCATCTCCACCCTTCATCTTCACCCTTCCCCTTCATCCTGACTACTAGAAGGTTTCTACACTAAAACCACGTTGGCCACCCAGACGGCGAGGACTGCCTTGCGGACAAAGTGAATAGTGTTGAGTTTAACAATTTCTTCTTTCATTGCCTTGATCCGCTCGGCGTCGTAGATGTGCCTCTTCTGCTCGACTGAGTCGGTGGCAAATGACGTCGATTGAGATGTTGGACATGTTCACATAGGACCATGCGAAGATTTCGACGTTGTCGCGCAAAAATTTAATCTGGTCGGTGCGAAGGGCCGGGCTTAGTGTTGTACCTATCTTGACCTTCTTGTCGATGAAGTTGTGTGAGAGGACGATCTCCTAAACTTCCTCGCTCGGCTGAGGGTGTGGTGTAGTTGAGTGATCACGAGGATCCTTGATCGGCCCATTGGGCAAGTGTTCGGCAACTCGAGGATCAACTATGTAACGACCCGTCCCAGAGATTAGGACTAAGGAAGTGTTTAAGGTGAGATTAGTGAGCTTAATCGGGGGTTAGTTGGTCCCAATAAGGTCGTTAGCCTAGAATGACGATATTGCCCCTAGTTCGGGCAAAAAGTTGCCTTTTAATTCGGGCGGTCAATTGGGTTTTGACCGATGACCAGGACGTAGTTTAGGACGTCACGACTCCGTAGACAGGTGGCACACCCGATTCTGACATTCGAGGAGGAAGTTATGATGTTCGGAAGGTTGAGGGCATAACCGTAATTTGGCCAAAATAGGGGGAAAAGTTGACTTTTTGGACGATCGGGTTTTGGCACGTTGACCTAGGACTGTTAGGTAGCTCTTGTTGTCCTGAGTTCGATGACAGGCGGCACGTATTCATCGGACTTACGATGTGTGAGTTACGGGTCTAGAAAGGTAGTGGCACAACGGTAATTTTGGCTTAAAAGAAAGGGCATTTTGGTCTTTTGTACTTGGGGAGGGCTGAGATGGAGCCACTTGTGAGAAGGCTGAGGGGATGATGACACGTGTTAGGGGTCTGGTTGGTTCTAGGAAGCACGGCTCCAATTATATGGGTTGTGTTCGTGTTTGTTTGAGAAAACAGGGGCAGAGTGAGGCGGTGAGGAAATCGATCAAGAACGGTGAGGGTGTGAGTCTTGTGAGTGTGTGAGGGTGAACAGAGGTTAAGGGAGAGTGGAGGAGTGAACTGGAGTGGGTTGTGTGATCGTGAGTGAGTAGAAAAGAAGGGTGAGTTCACGGGAAATCAGAAAACAGAGAGGAATTTGAGTGGTGGTGCTACCATTTTCGACCAATCGAGACTGGTGGTGGCGTCCAGAGGACGGAGGAGGACGGGAGGAGATACTTACTCACGGCTGAGCTCAAGACGGCGACCGGAGGGCAGGTAATTTCTGGTTTTCCTTTCGATACTCTGTTTTGCCGTCGATTTTCAAATTGGAAGTCGTGGACTTAGGGAGTGAGTCGAGGGACTTGGTGAGTTGGGTGAGTATCAGTGAGGTTCTAGGAAGGGTTTAAGGTAGTTACCGTGACGAGGGGTGACCTGGTTGGCTGGATTGTGAAACAGGGGAAGTGTTCGGGTTTTGTTTTGAGTTCGAGTCGATGGGTTTTAGGTCGTGTCGAAGTGTTTAGAGTAGGGGAAAGGGTAGCTTAGGTCTGGATGATGAAGATGGTGAAGAGAGGAGCAGTTTTGGTGGCGGGACGGCAGAGAACCGGTCACGCCGGTTCGAGTTGCAGGGACTGGTTCGAACCGGGTCGACCAGAGGTTGCTGGTGACACTGTAGCTGGCGCGTGAGGGCCACGCGCAGCCACTTTGGGCGGCGCGTGGGGGCGCGTGCGGCGGCGGTTGGGAAAACGGTCAACGTGGTTTTTGGTCTAGGTGTTGTGACGAGTCCATTGGTATTGGTTTCGGGTTGTTCGGACGTCGTTTGAGGTTAGTTCCGCTAGAGTGAAGGTTTAGGGTTTTCGTTCGTTACGTTTAGGACCCGGGGATTTTTGGGAAAAATTAGGTGGACCTTCGTAGATGTGTTAGTAACGTACTTCGGTGATTATTGACAGGATCGGGACTTCCCGAGGAAGCTGAGGAACGTACGAGACGTTCGGGACATGATTGAGGGCTCGGTACTGTGAGTGGACCCCTTCTCTAAACTCGAGCATGCATAACTGTTTTTCTATAATTGTTTTATGGTTTTATAAGTGATTTCAAAACGGAGGGCTAAAACCCTGGTTTTATTATGAAATGGTTTTTGGAAATTGTTTTATTATTTATGGTCCACTCACACCTTCTGTTTTAAATTGCCCTCCAGGTCGTGGAGTTAGAGCGGGGTTTCGGCGTCGAGGCAGCGTCGGAGGCATAGAAGTTACGAGAGCGACCCCGAAGTGTTTTAAATTTTTCCATGTGCGTGTATCTAGTTACCGGTTTTCTTTCTTTTGTATTTAGAACCATGCTCTGTAAACTTTTGACTTCGGGATGTTTTGTATAGTTTCTCCTGCGTCTGACTGTGTACTTTGGTGGTTTAGAGTGAGTTTACTTTTGTACGTGTCGGGGTGTCAGACGGGAGCAGGATTTACCTCGATTTTCGGGGTGAAACCGGGGTGGGTCCTGACAGACTAGGTCGACCTCGTAGGGGGACTCAGTGACAGCCACGGTTTTACCGGCTAGGTGATGGTCTTCCTTACAAGTGTGGTAGAATTGCAAGTCCGAGCTGCCATCTGATCCCTTCGAACCTACCCAATATCTGTGGGGGTGCAAAAATTCATGAGCAGTAGGTGGGTGGAGACAACCACTCAAAGCTGGTTGATCAGACAGCGTCCCAAGATAATGTTGTAGGCGTTCAGGCAGTCCACTACCAGGAAAGGGGCCAGGACGGTGGCACGCTTCAGATTTTCCTCGATCGTGATGAGGAGGTTAACCGTGTCAATTGGGAAGATCGAGTCCCCCGTGAAGCCAAAAAGTGGGGTCAACGATCGGCCTAGGTCGATCTCCCTGATGTTGAGTTGTTTGTAAGCGTCCATAAAGATAACATTGACCGAGCTACCGATATCAATCATGATTCGACCGACATCAAAATTGTGAATAATGGCCTGAATGACGATCGGCTCGTCGTGTGAGTAGATCACTCCACGTTCCTCCTCATCCGAGAAGGATATGGTTTCCCAGCTGGTCCTTTCTATTTTTTGGGCTTTTCCTTCCTTAACCTAGAAAACCTACTGGTTATGTTTTATGGTGTGGATGAAATCGTTCCTGGCTCAGTTAGATTCCAAGGGTGAAGAGATGGAGGTGGCCCCAGTGATGGTGTTTAACTGGAGATGGCATGGCTGTTGTGATGCCTTCTGCAAGAATTGGTTGATCTTGCCGTCTCAGACCAGTTCTTCCATCAGGTCTCTGAAAGTTATGCATTGGTCAATGTTATGACCGTTATACTTGTGGTATTGGCAGTAGACGCCATTGTTCTCGGCCAGTCGACATGTGGTGGAGCCCAGGTCGGTTTAGGGATCATGTCATCCACGTTCATCCGCACATTCTTGTAGGAAATGTTCAGGATCATGTAGATCTCATACTTAGACCGAGATGGGGGGTGCTCAATGCGGTTGTCGTTGTTCCTGTGATCATGTTGGCCATGTATCTGATGGTGGTTGTGGTGGTCGTGGTTCTTGCCCTTCTTCCTTAAGCTGTAGAAAATGGAATAGTCTTTCTTTTTCCCGCTCGAGGAGTTCTGGTGCTAGTTCTAGCTCGGGTTCGACTGCTGATGGGTAGGTTGGGGGGGTGGAGTGGCTCGGTCGGTATGTGTTGACTGAGTCCCCTATGATGGGCCAGTAAGTGTTAGACGATGTAGCATTTCCTTTATTGGTCAGCAGCTCCGCCTTGGCGTGGATCACCGCTTGTTTCATTAACTCATTGTAAGTATGTAACGCCCCGGAAATTTGACGAATGTAATTTTGTAAAATAATAAATGAAATGACGTTTTTACCCTTATGAATAGTATGGTTAATTTGTTGACTTTTTGATTGATAGGTCGAACGGACGTTAACCGATGACCGTGACGTAGTTCGGGACGTCACGAGTCCATAGACAGGTGGCACGTCCAATTCCGACGATTAGGGAAGAAGTTATGACGTTCGGAAGTTCAAGGGCATTTTCGTAATTCAGACGAAAAGGGGGAAAATGTTGACTTTTTGATAGACCACTTGGTTTCACGCAATTCGAGGACCGTTAGGTAGGTCTCGATGCCCCGAGTCCGTAGACAGGCGGCACACTGAAAACGGACATCAGACGGATGAGTTACGGGTCTAGAAAAATAGGGGCATTTTGGTAATTTTGTGCAGGAGGGCAAAATGGTAATTTTCCAAGCCCAGTTTGAAACAGCCGTGGGAATACTGTGCAATTGTTTAATCTGTTCTCTGATCAAGGAATTGTTTAAGCTTTCTCTGATTCAAGGATTTGGTTAATGGTTTTGAGGTAATGGAAGCATTGTGGTATGGTTTGGGCAGAAAAACCAGTGCACGGGAGGATTTTTAAAATTGGGTTTTAAGTCTGTTTTGCGGGAAACAAATTTCAGTGGGACTGAGAGAGATTCCCACGGGTTGCCGGCTGCACGAGTCGATTAACAGAGAGATAGGAGTTTGTTGAGATTCATTCTGAGCAAGAGAGGGCTGAGAGCTTGAGAGAAAAACAGACGGGAGGAAAAAAACTGGAACTTGGAGGGAAAATCAAAATTTGATTTGTGAGTCGAGTTGGACAAAACCAAGGACTGAAATAGTCTTCTGGGACCATTTGGAGTTCAACCGTGTCGATTGTGAAGGGAATCGATCATAGTTTGGCCAAGAATAGAAGCCTCTGGTTCTTGAAATTTCCAAGGTTGAAGACAACTACTTCCAGGTAAGCTTCCCTGGAATTGGTTGTGTTCTAGTGTTCGTTTAGGTCCCATAAAGTTTTTGTCTAAGTTAATTTGGGAATGGAGCTGAGTTGGGTGAGTTTCAGAAGTCGACCCGTTTGTTTGATCACGGGTCGAATGAGGGATTTAGGGCAAATTGAAGATAATTAAGGAATAGGAACTTAAATTAAAATGTTAAGGAATGATTTAGGTGGAAAAAGGAAGAGATTCGAGTGAGAATTGATGGAGATTTGGTCGGGTTGTGTCGCGGGTCGAACAGCCCGTTTGCAGGCCAATCGGGTGAAGATGGTGACACTGTAGCAGGCATGTGGCTTTCACGCGCAGCCACTTTGGGCGGCGCCTGACGGCGCGTGAGGCCGTGTCTCCGGTCACGGTCAACAGATAAGTTCATCCTTTCAACTTAACGAACATTTTGAGTTAAATTTCGAGTCGAGCGGATGTCATTTCGGGTTAGTTCTGAGGGTTCGAAGGTTTAGGGCTTTAAGTTAATTAAGTCGAAAAATCCCGAAAAAATTAGGGAAATTAATGCAAGCTTTTTGGGGATGTTCGTAACCCTTATTGTACTTTTTGACAGGCCCGAACATTCCTGAGGCTACCGAGGAGCGCACGGGGCGCGATTGACGCGTCCGAAAACCGTGAGTGGACTTTTGATTTCTAACCGAGCATGCATAACTGTTTTTACTCACTTGTCTTATGTTTTCATATATGATTTTATGGTGATGATTATGATATTTCGATTTTACGTGATGACACGTTTTTCGAGGTGATTATCGTATTTTACGTATTTCGAGATTACGTTTTTCTCCTGTGCATGGATGGAGGTTTGATGAAGTGATTTGATATGATTATGCATGTCACGTTTTAATGATGATTTGATTATGTTTGTGAAGTAAGTTTTGGAATTTGCATGTGAAATTTGGACATAAGTCCTATTATGACGAAATGTGATTTTGGAATGGTTTTGGAAAATGGATCCCGATGGATCCTGGTTTGTTATGATTTTCCGCGTGATTTTGGATTTAAAGACCCGGTATGATTGTTGGATCTGGTTTTGGGTTTAAAGACCTAGTTAATTGATGACGGGGACGGGCCAGAATTGGGTTTAAAGACCTGGATTGAGTTTAAAGACTCGTGAGTTTAAAGACTCGGTTATTGTGATACCCCCTGAGGCCTATTGACTATGTTTTGAGTTTAAAGACTCGTTGATATCCCGGGAAGGCCTGATATATGAGTTTAAAGACTCGGATAGATCCAACGGCTTGATTGTGATTGTTGATTCAGTTTTACATGATTTGGTATGATTGATGTTTCGATGTGATGATTTCTGGATTTTGGGAATATTATATTATTTTACATGATTTTATGGCTGTTTACTATAATGGTTTCCATATGATTCGTGAAAGGGATTTCGAATGTTTAGTTATGTTGTTTTCGAATATCTAGTTATGCATGCGTGTTGTAAAACTGGATGGTGAACCCCGATTTCATTAAACTGTTTTCTGGAAACTTTTGTTTTAGTCCACTCACACTTTACTGTTTTTAATACCCTCCAGGTCGTGGTACAAGTTTGGGGGGCTAACGCCGAGGCAGAGGCATAAAGTATTCCGTTGCGGTGCAGTTTAGTTCACAGAGTAGGATTTGATCTTTATCTTGTTTTGTAATCTATGCTCTATGAAACTATGGACTTGATGTCCGGTTAGTTGTACTATTTAATCTCCCTGGTCTGACAATGGGTGTGGTGTAATATATTTGGTTTTCTGGTCTTTTGTGTTCGATTGTCAGACGGGAGCAGGATGCTTCTCGATTATCGAGGCGATAATCGGGGTGGGTCCTATCAAAGTGGACCAACTTTTGGTGTGTGCGGTGTATCTGAATTGGGACTTGCGTAGACTGCCCTTGAAAGTAGTGAATGCGGCCTAGTCCTCGGTCTCGGTGCAACAAGAGTATTCCAGACTGAAACGGGTGGCATACTTCTGCAACGTCTCGGTCTCTCCTTGTTTTAGGAAGAAAATGTCATCGGCTGAGAAGAGTCGGTCTGTCTAGATCATGAATTGATTCAAAAAGATATTGGCGAGCAGTTCGAAAGAATTGATGGAACTGGGTTCCAGTTAGTAGAACCAGTTGATTGTGGCCTCTGTGAGGGTAGATCTGAAGACAAGACATCTACGCTCATCGGTCAGGCTTGTGAAGACAACAGCTGACCAATAGTTGTTGAGTTGGGTGATCGGGTCTGTCTTTCCCGTGTAGAGGGGGATCTTGAGAGGCTTGATCTCGTGGTCATGCTGGAATCAGTTGATCCGATCAGTAAAAGGACCCAAGTTGGGATGAATTCCCTATGTTGCCCTTGGATCGATTGCTACGTGGGGGTCGGTCTGACCGACATGTCGTTGAGGATTTCTTGGGATGAGTCGACACCCTCCGTGACTGAGATAAGAGTGTGATTGCCGTCGCAGGATGGCTGACAGGACCCATCCCAATCCCCCTGGGATTAACGCGGGATGACCCTGCTCCCGTCTGACACGAAGTGTCAGACAAGGGATAATTCCGACCTTTGCCCTCCTGGGCTATCAGAGTAAGCCAGGATCTGGAGGAGGTATGTGATATCTCGATCTCTGCTACAGTCCACATCCGATGTCAACCTGAATGGTATTAAAAACAGAAAGACTGTGAGTGGACAAAAAGTAATAAGTTTATAAAAACATTTCATCAAAGACCTTTATACCCTTCACTAAAAAGCATGCATGCATAGTAAAACCATTTATTCAAACACGTATGTTTAAACAACCATAATTAGGGTCACAGCCCCAAGTTCCGTAAATCCAAGTCACACGGGCTCCTGCCCAAAACCATTTACAGAAAACCAGAACATAGTAAACATATGAGGGATCTCAGCCCAAATCCATTTATCATCATAAAACACAATTTCCCAAACCAATTGAAATCATGTTTATCCATTATATTTCATATCGAAGAACCTGCCACGGTAAATATAGAGCTACACGTGTGCTAACCGGGGTCTCAAACCCAAGTCTCTCCAGGGTCCACCCAGGTCAATGTCCGTAGATCAATGACCGTCCCTGGAGGTAACGAACCATGCCCATCCTGAGAGTAAGGAACCCAACTGGGGGGCGACTCCACTCAGTCAGTGCTCCGTGACTACTCTGGGGTCCACCCAGGCCAACGACCCTCCCCGGAGGAGACAATCACATATAAATGATGGAATATGAAAAACCTTTTGAAATCATTCTTTAAACCTTTCTAGGATTCATGCCCGGCCCCTCATAAGCCGTCATAAACCATAAAACCTTTCATGGGTTCATGCCTGTTCCCATAAACCGTCATGACCCGTAAATCCATTTCAAGGGTTCATGCCGGTTCCCATAAACCGTCATGAACCATAAAAACCATTTGTAACACATAACTGGGCGCTAGGCCCGAATCCACATAGAAACTGGACCTCCGGTCCGAACCGTAAACCAACTGAGCCTCCGGCCCGATTCTGTAAATCAAATGGGTTTCGAACCCGAGTTTACCTTTTCGAATCCAAAACCATTTCATGAAATCATATCTAAAACCATAAGTATGGAAAATCAGTATAAAATCGGAAAATCTCGATTTACGTGCAAGCACGTAAATCGCCTCGTAAAGCGTGAAACCATATAATTCACAATCATCCAAATCAAAATTATCAAATCACATTCATAATCCATACAAAACATTTATGCATGCATCACAGTTTAGAAATCAAGGTCCACTCATAGACCGTCCGAAGCCGCGCCTAGATACGCGTGCCATAATCGTCTTCCGGGACAATCATCGTCACCGGGACTCCCAAACCTGTCCAAATTCATTGAGAGGGTTACTAATAGCCTAATTAACCCCTCATTGAAGTCCTATAATTTTCCCGATTTTCTAACTATTTTTATAATCGAACCTAAACCTTCGGACAGCCCGAACTATATCGAAACGGTGTCCGATCGACTCGAAACCAGTCCCAAAATGTTCGTTACATCGAATTGATGACTTGACATGTTGGAACCATCCTTAAATTCTCCCCCACGCGCCCGCACGCGCCGCCTGAAGTGGCTGCGCGTGGGAGCCACGCGCCAGTGAACAGTGTCGTCTTCCTCCTCGCGAAGATCGGTCTGAACCGGTCCGGTCCGGTTCGCCTGTAACTTGGACCGACGTGACCGGTTCAAGCTCCTACACGGTCCAATCTTCACCGTTTTCACTCCTAATCGATCCTAATCTTCATATAACCACCCTAGGAACCTAAACTAATCAATTAGAACTCCTAAAACGTCCTAAATCCGACCGGTCCAATTTGGTCCTCACGGTTCAAAAATCCAAAACCTTCCCCTGGGCTTCCCCGACGTCCAACCCTTCTCTAAACCTTCCTAAAAACCCCCCTAGAAACCTAATTATTTTAACCCAAAAGTCCAAACAGCCCCTAATAACTAGAAATAAAAAATGGATTAAAATTTGCAAAACCGATTACCTCGCAGGTTGGCCACCACCGCCGTCCTCGGCGGCGCTCCCTGGGGCGCCCGCCACCTGCATCTGGTCCTCAACTCCCTCTCTGTCCCCTCCTAAATGTTCAAGGGTCAAGGGTTTGGATTTTTGGGTGAGAAATGGTGATCGGGTTGGTTTGGGAAAAATGGGAGAAAATGGATGAACGGGGAAAGGGTTTGATGCATGAATGAAAATGATGGGGAATGGATGAATGACATCTGTCATTCATCCATTGGGTCTGAGAAAAAGACTGGGGCCCACTAAAGTCCAAATAAGCGTCCGTCTCGAAAAACGTGCAATAGTGCACTCGAACTTCCGTGAACCGTAACTTCGCCGTCGAACGTCCAAATTCGACGTGCCGCCTATCTATGGATTCTTATCGTCCTTATCTACGTAACGGTCTTTGGCTCTCGGCCATCGGACCTCTTGATCAAAAAGTCAACATTTGTCTCCTTTTAATCAAAATTACCAAATTGCCCCTTAACTTCCGAACGTCATAACTTCTTCCCCGAATGTCGGAATTGAACGTGCCACCTGTCTATGAACTCGTGACGTCACGAACTACGTCACGGTCATCGGTCAAAGTCCATTTGACCGCCCGAATGGAAAGTCAACGTTTTACCACCATTAGGGGCAAAACGGTCATTTCGCATCGTTCGTCCGATTTCACTCTACTAATCACGGATTAACCTCACTAATCGTGATTAGTCACTAATCTAATCCTAGAATTTGGGACGGGTCGTTACATGGCTGTCGTGGGTTCGTCGCACAATGTGTCCGACTGGTTAGCTCCATCGTCGGTAGACCCTTCTCCCAGGAGAATTCGAGTCGAATCGGACTGAGCTATTTGCGCTTCGGCTTGGAGGTCTCGCTCAGGGCCTCGCAGGCGTCGCGGAAGATTCTGGTTCCCTGAGCGCCTTTCCCAGGTATGACCAGAAGTTTGGAGGCCTTGTCGGTCAGTGCGACCGTGGTGGCGGCTTTTTCCTTCCCGGTCGTTCGGCAGACTCGCTCAGTGCGCTCGACACAGTCAGCCACGACCCTCACGGCCCCTCGAGCTTCGTTCTGGATGGGACGAGCGGTCAGCTCGGCCTGTGCGGCCTGCATCTGAGCCATCACGTTGGTGTACTTCCCGCTCAGCTCGATGTAACGCATTTCAACCTGAGTGTCGTTGCCCTTGATCTCGACCATGTCACGATGTAGTCTTTCCAGCACTCGGATCACGTCGGGGGAATTGTCCCTCAGTCCCCGACCTAGTGCTAGTGTAACTTTGCTATCCACGTTGTCTTGCATGCTGACTGATGACAAGGGACTATGGTGCTTGACTTAGTAGAGTGGTGGACAAATTTAGTCAGAATTCCTACAGACAGCACCAAACTTTTGATGCACAAAATATGTCAACTTAGGGGACGAATGCTGCTCAGCCACGTGTTCTTGGACATACCTGAAAAATAAGGAAACTGTCCAGTCGGTCAGAGGTAGGCATCGGTGTGGTACTAGCCTAAGGATACTCTAACGCTCAAGTCAGTGATGGGTCTGTGTGAAAGAGTGAGTGATGATTAGTAATTCGTAAAAGTATATGTGAATAGTTAATGTTTGTTTTCTTTATGGGGAAAAGTGAACCCCTTTGTATGGGTGTGATGTGTGCAATGAATTTATATCTCTGATGTGGGATAATGAGTATTCACTGTGAGACCGACACGTGGAAGACTAGGGTCTGTCCACGTGTAGGATTTGGTCAGGCCTTGCTAGGGTTTGTCTGTTTGAGTGGGCTTGGGCTCTTGGGCTTGTAGGAGTGTGTTGGGATAGAAGTGATGATCCTCCTAGTCGATCATGGCTGGTATAGTGTCCACAGAGGTGCTGGGCCTCCTGGTCGGTCTGGGCTGATATGATATCAACAACGTATATGATGAAAGTCGAAGTTATAAGTTTAAAGGAATAGTATTGCACATGCCGCGAATTTGAACTTGACTAACTACCATGCCCACATGCATATGATGCACGTAAATATTGCCAAATTTTGAATTATCGCATGTGGTTGCGAATTTAGTCCAGGACAAAAATAAAGAGTAAAAAAATAGTTTATTTGAATTTTTAATAAGAGTACGTGAGTCTTTTTAAGTTAAATTTTTACTATATTTGAAAGTTTTTATAAAAAGTGATATTTATGAAATTGAAAGTCAAATTTGGACTGTTTTTAATAAATCCAAGTGGTAAATTTTGACAAACAAATTTAACAATTTATTAATTTCTGACATCTATTTGCACATGTGCTAATTTCTAATATGAATTTGTTTACGATGTTTTGTACTTGTGCAAGAAACCAGATTGGTAAAGTTTCTCAGAAAGATTTCATATATCACCGTAAATTTCAAATTGCCTTCAACAGATTTAAGTGATATCGTAACATTATTGTACAATATTAAAGAAAAAAATTAGATAATACAAATGCTATGTTATTATTTATAATCCCACTTTTTATATCCTATATTTATATATAAGTTGCCATATCGTATACTACCTACAGTGGAATGAAAAATTAAGGTTTTTGTAGGTATACCGTTAACATTATTTAATATTATATTATAAATAAAGTAATATTATTTAAACACATTAAATTGATTACATTTAATGATTATGTTAATGTGTCAATCAATGAATGATCTAATATAAATATAAAATAATTAAATTTATTAAAATAACACCATTAATTGATTACCACATCAATATAATCATTAAATGTGATTAATTTAATGTGCACAAATAACATTATTATTATAAATATATTTATATTTACTTAAATTTTATTGTTTAATATAATATGAAATTTGGGTAATGTTTACTTAATCATGAGTACGTAATTGTTTCAAACTTTCATTTTAAATCTCTCTAATATAAATATAAAATAATTAAATTTATTAAAATAACAACATAATCACTAAATATGATTAATTTAGTGTGTCAAAATAATATTATTCTTATAAATATGTTTATATTTACTTGAATTTTGTTTAATATAATATGAAATTTAGGTAATGTTTACTTAATCTTGAGTACGTAATTGTTTCAAACTTTTTCTTTGGGCAATTAATTGTTTCAAACTTTTATTTTAAATCTCTACACATGTTTGAATGTTGATTGAGATGGGAGAACTGGAATTACATTTAATTGGGACGAACATCCACTGCCCATTAGAAAAACAAGTCCTCAATTCTCTCTGATTCATACCAGGTTACTTTATTCTTTTTTTATGTAAACTTTTGTCCTTGAATTTTGGTTTTTATTCTTGAAATTGGAAGTGACTAGTCAAAACTAATGGGTGATTCAACAATGAATGGCTGAGAAAGTTGGTTCCAGAGACACCGTCGGCCGACTGAAGTGCACTGAAGGATTTCTTTGATGGGGGAAGGTAGACCGTGATCATCATCTGTGACGGAATGCTGGCGCTTGAGCCAGTTTTTCGGTGATTGGAGCTGACGGGAAGTTCAAACCGGTGAATTGAGGAAGCGAACAGTGGTGGTAGCTGCTACTGCTGCTGCTGCTACTAATATTGAACAACGCGTGCTGGCCTAAACTAGTACTCCCTGTCCCAGACCCAGTCCCAGTACAGCTAAACTTATTATTAGGAGTTGATTGAATACTTCCGCATCCAGTCCCATTTGGGTTACTGTACTGGCCGTCCGCTAATAAACTAGTGAGTAATGAATAGTCCATGGCCTCAAGTAGATTGGAGAAGGAAGACGATTTCTGGGGCTTAAGATCACTAGTACTTGTACTCATGGTGTGGTGACCAAGGGGAACAACGGGACTTTTCAAGCTTGGTAAAAGGATATCATGTAGAAAATCTTCTTCTTCTCCTTCTAGTTCTTGATCTTGATCGCTTGGCAGTGCCGCTACCGAACTAGCAACATTTGGCTTCTTATAGATCCGACAAAGAACCCAATCATCCAACTGGGTGAAAAAGGAACACGAAAGAGCATATTGGTCATACATACGTAACATGGGATGGAAGTATCAAATGTTGGAATGAATCAAGTATAAAATTGAACAAGTATGAACAAGGAATAAATAAACTAATTAATGTTGGTGCTCACCCTCATGGATGAATCTTTGAGTTTCATGCTTTTGTTGGTCTTGTAGTTATTTGGATTTTCTGGAAGACGATACTCATGCATGATCCAGTTGGTCTTGATTCCTTTAGGGGGTCTTCCCTTGTAGAACACAAGAGCCTTCTTCACACCAACATTCTGACGCCCTCCTGATTGTGCAACAATCGTCTTATCTGTTCCAGTTGCCTTCCAATACCCTGACGCGGCAGCTCTGTTTGGCCTTGCACCATTCGGGTACTTTCGATCCCTAGGACTGAAGAAGTACCATTCTTTCTCACCCAACACAGCTTTAGCTAATTAATGATATCAGCATGTGAATCAACATACACAGTTACACACGTACACTCATCAATGATATGAATCAGTAGACAAAACAGCCCTTATGTAGCTAGCTTGGAATTTGAATAACTATGAAAATGAATTACCTGGCAATTCCCAGGGATCAAACTTGTAAATATCAACTTCAGCGATGATGGAAACGGGCAAGGGTGCTGATGCCACCTTCTTTGTAAGGTAGTGAAGGACGAGCTCTTCATCTGTAGGGTGAAACCTAAACCCTGGCGGCAAGCTTGATTCTGGGCTTTCCATCTTCAAATAAATCTTTGGTTTAAAATCAATTTGGAAGTAATATGAGATATATCCTTAATTTTTTCTTAGTTGGGATAATATGAGTACCTAGATTTGGGTATATTGAAGAAAGAGGACATGCATGTGGCTGCAGGCAGCTAAGAAAAGGGGAAATTTTTACAAAAAAACAAGTAATTTAATTGTGACAAAACAAACTGGAAACTATCGAAGAGGAGAATTGAAATTTTCGGGATAACAAGAAAGGAAGGCCTTTTATGGTTGTGGGAATTTGTCGGCATGCGGAAAAAAGAGATTAGGCCGAAGGCCCAACGGCTTGGGAATTTGGGATGAAGAAACAGATGATGGTGAGAGAAACAAATCTATCTCCTCACGTTTGTCGTATGACACTTGTGTCGTATGTGATATGTGTATGTGAAAGTGTACCAGCTGGAAGGCTTTTGGTGTATAGGCCCTATGTTATGGAAGGGCAAGTCGGCAACTGTTGGTTTTGGTTTGTTGTTCCTAAATATCAAGGCTCAAACTTACGCGGGGTGCTTGTAGGGATCTAGTATTTTTAGATAATTAGACGGAAACTTATGTAATTTTTTATTTTAAAGATAAAATTTAACTAATTAATAATATAATTAATACTATTAAATAATTATAAAATAAAAATTAATTATTTAGATAAATAAATTAAATTAGAAATCATAAATATTAAAAATATAATTTTTTTAATAATTATATTATACAACATTCTATATTTTTTAATTTATTATATTTATTTTAATTAATATTTATATTATTAACTAAATATTTAATAAATAAGTTATTAATTAAATATATATGAATTTATATAAATAAATATGTATAAAAATGTACATGTAAATCTACTTAAACACTTAATCATTATGTGAGATCACTAAATATTTTTTTACTTTCGAAGGCATAAACACCATCTAAGTTGATTAGACGATCACTATTTCAAACAATGATAAATATTGTGAGCTAAGTTTTGATTTCACCTAAGAGGATAGGAGAGTAGGGATGAATTGAGAGATGATATCACACAATAGAAGATGATATGGAATATGGAATATAGAATAAAGAAGATGCATGGCGCCTCGACAAAGGTCCAAAAGATGACGAGCTTATTCTCATGACATCATCACTGCACCTTCTTCATATATAGAATTGTGACACGTGCCCTTGCATGTTCGGTTTGGACTCAACTAATCAAAGGAAGTCCCACCAGCCATCAAAGGAAGTCCCACCAGCCACCAGCCACCAGCCACACACGCTCCACGACTCCACTCTACACTCCACAGCAGTCAGCAGTCAGCAGTCAGCAGTCAGCAGTCAGCAGGAGAGTAGCAAAATGCCAAATGCCAAAAGCTCCTCTGGCCCTGTGAATTGAGTTGTTGTCTGCCTACTCACCAAGTCACCATCATATATCCTAATCATGCAGTAATAGTGCACCTCGCTTTGACGTATTCTCTTTTTATTTTTTCTAATATCAGGCTACTTTAAAATCCAGATAAGTATTCCTATTCCTATTCCCATTCCTATTCCTATTCCTGTGCCCATCCCCGTTCCGCCTCTCTCTTCTCTGCGTATGCGTGTGCTTTCCTTGAGTTACTTAATCACTGAATACGAATTATGAGCCTATGAGGAGGGTGGTCTAGTGCCTAAGAAGCCATTAAAAATATAGGTGATTCCCCTCTCATACAAATTAGGTTCTAATTTAAACTAACCAATTGGAAATTGGGATTTATGTTTGGCTGCATATGTAAGGGGAGTATATCGACTCTAACTAATATGACTAACTATACTTAATTGTGCAAATAAAAGTGATTCGTAGGTCCATCGCATACTAAACATTACCTATAAACTTACAAAAATACATTAGCAATAGAATTTTTTATTTATATTATTTAATGATTTTGCATTTGGTTATTATTACTGTTTATCATTAACATCTGAAAAATAAAATAAAATTAGAAAATTGAGATTTCATAAGTAACTTAGTGCAACATAGTAAATAATTTATAAACACAGATAGGAAGATAAAACTACTAATGATAACTTTTCTTCACAATCAATTATAACAAGACTATTGCTATGTAATCAATTATAACAAGACTAATGCTATGTATGTTCAACTGTATCATTATGCAAAAGTACCTTTAGTAGCCTATCACCAAGACTCCCGAAGGCCAAGTTTAGCGGATAAGATTAGATTAGCTTACATAAATCATCAAATTTAATATATTTTTATTTTCTCTGGTTATTTTTTTTGTTAAGTTAAAAAAAGCTTAAATGAGTGAAGGATATATTTTACTAATTGTATGCAGATGATGATGCCAGTGCCACTTGTGGCGCGCCAACATGGATTCGCAAAGGCCTCGCCTGTGTTTCTATTGGAGAAGAATTACATAAGCTTAGACATCTAATCCTATTATTTAAAGATATTAAATTAGATACGTTTAAATTAACCCTACTCTAACTCCATTTAAAAAAATATATATCTATTTTTACAGAGCGCAACAAGACAAGACAATAAAAACAGCGGATGGATCACGTGAGACGATGGAATTGGCTGGAAACCATTCAAACAAGGATGATGGTTGACATGTCTGTGTGTGGCATTCATTCTATGGACCAAGTATATCTCAACTAAGTATACAGTCTGAGTAGCTTTCTTTATTTTTCTTATTCTTGACGTCACCTACTAATCATCAGTGCATTAAGTCTTTAGTCATTGAATTAGCCAATCTCTTACTCTTGGCACACTTCAACCAATTGAACTTAGGTTTAACTTTTAGTTGCTACCAATAATTTTCATACAAACAACAGTAGAAATGCAATCATAATCTCAATATGGATCAGCTTAAATGGTTAGCCAGCATACAAGATGAAAAGAGGAAAAAGAAAACGAATTTAAACCATATTCACATATGAAAGGATTGAGGAAAACAAATTAATTTATGTTTTGTTGTTAATGAGTGCATGCAAACCATCATCTGGGTTTAGTACTACTTCTCTCTCTTTCCAATGTGGGAAGTGATTCCCAGTTCAAATCTACCTTCCCATCAATCAGAGAAAGAAAACAGAAACCAAGGACATGCAATTCTTCAAAGCTGCTAAGAGATGTGAAAACCAAAAATTTTGGACATGTGGATGAAACTAAGTCGTAGCTATATCGTAGAAGATCTTGTTTTCCTTGCAAACAACTCAATAATGTAGTTGAGAGTATGGACCACCTAAGCGTATTCTTTAGTGCTGCATTCACAACGAGTATTACTATTGTAGCAAGAAATTTGGATTGTCAAGCTGCTAGTAAGCGGACTTGGAGTTTGGACGTATTTATTCTGTGAACATTTTCGTTGTTTTAGTTGGACTCAACTGTTGGAAACTTGAACTATATGATGCCAGCTTATTAAAAGTTTGACCACGAATGATTTATGTGTGAAGCTAAGCAAAACGTCTGGTTTTCATTTCTTGCGCATATACATAAGCTCATCGATCCTGACTGTTAATATATTGGACGCACATGAATCAGCATCCATAGTCCATACATGTTGGGATTGACTCTAGAACTTCCCTATATCATTCATCCACAAATTTTGATTTATTTAATTAAAAATGGAAACATCCGAGTGGTTCAGATCAGATATAAGCCAAGGGGATCTTTCATACAAAAAGCCATGACAACGAACGGTACCCTAATAATTCATAGATGAAAGAAAACAGTCAATCCATCCTTAACTGGTTCCATCCTACCACACGTGGAAAGCAAATGGAGGAGTACGTGGATGCGTTTTGCGAATGCTCCGACTCGATCATTGTTACGGATACCAAACAAACTAGGAATATCTAACCTCATACTATCTTCAAGGGTCTAATCCACAAAAAGAGCCTGTCCACAGGTCACATCCTTCTCTAGATATTTCAACCAAAGAAAAAAGGAAAACTGATTTCCTTCAAAGGTTATCATCCAGGTGAACAAGGTAGCTACTCCAACCATAGCAAACCAAGTGGCCAAACGAGTATTCTATGACGTAATCCCAAACCTTTTTTATTCATTATTATTGCCTGAGTTGTAAGAATGTCTATGAGATATGTTGACTGGGTGTCGGGCCCTGATAACCGCTGGTTCCAGGGAGGATGGGACTATCTCTAAGGTACTGTGTACGAGGTGGTTAAGTCTCCTTTCCACGGTAGAGGAGGATTACTTGAACTGCAAGCCTTCTCGGGTTCCTCACGTGAATGGACCCTTCAGCATTTCGTTTAGAAGCACCTAGGGAATGAAATCATAATAATGAAGAAGATGAAGTACCAAGGAAATGAAGCTTGGGAAACGGTTGGTTCCGGCCACCGTCATTCCAATGATAAAGTCAATAAGCTTATCTTAGTCCAAAAAAGGAGGAAGGAAAGGAGATCAAAGCGGGAAGAGGATTCTTAGAAATCTAGAGATATTTGTGCATAGTTTATTTTCTTACTTCGACCTCTTGTTCCAAGATGACTAGACCTCTTGTTTCACTGCATTGGTGACAAGGCATTGGTGACAAGTCTTCTACTTTCCGGCTGTTCATAGAGGCTGTGATCTGTCTCATCAAGGCGCTACTCTGGCTGGTGAGGAGCGGTACCCTAGTTGGCAAAAGCAGTACCTTTCCTTTGAGCGGCACCCTCTGGGAGAGTGGAACCTTGATCGGTGGAAGCGGTAACCTTCATTCCTTCTTTCAACTTTGGGCCCTTTGATGGGCCTGCTTGGCCTTGGATCGAGTTTGGATTTCATCCGTTTGCGGGCCCTGTGTGCCTTCAGTTTTGTTGCCTAGTGGTCTCCGATCAAGTTCTGCTTGTCAGATAGTGTTGGCTATCAAGAAGATATAATTAACAACTGCGTTTATATGATGCCTCATCCATCATACATCATACTAGATGCTTTCAAGAATTGTCTCCCCTCCCTAATGGGTGGTATGCTTCGCATTGGGAAGCAAAATGCAGAGTTTTGCCAGTTCAAAGCAGCAGACATTGACTAGGTTGGGTGCTTATATCATCAGAGTTTACTTTGAAATAGGGCGCAGAAGAAAACTTACAATATAATATTTCATAGAATAGTTTCTGTTTAAATTATACATTACATTTTTATCAATCAAATTGTGCACGGCATGATTTCACCACAAGAAAAAGAAAATGTAAACTAGTGCTTCCTAGACTGGGAGCTCAGTGTGAAGCCAAAGAAAAGGAAAAACTGGAGTGCGCATAACATGATGCAAGGTTCAGGGAGCATCTGCTAAGAAAACGAGTAAAAGCCAAAAGATGATTCTACACAAGTCATAATACATTATTATTCTTCTTCAAAGATGCTTTTATTCAAATTTCAACTTAGAATGGGCTTCACATTATCTTTGGTTTTATGCACCCACAGCTATTATAAAATCTATATATTATGTCATGGGTGATGAAAAATAAAGTACTGGATGTTTAAATACTCTTTCCCTGCCCCCATTCCTCTCCTAAATACTGCATAGCTTGTTGAACTAAAAACCAAATACTCACGTGTCAATTACGACCAACATTAATGTGTTTTATAACAATTGCCAAAGTAACCCATAACTTTTTCTCAGTCATAGTTTGAAAAATACATAACAAATAACCAGAAAGTGGAGTGATCCGAATCATAAATAAATAATTAAGCAGCGAGCGTAAAATTCCACTGAAAATCTTATTCTCATTCAAAGCCACTATAGTGATCCATTTCAATACCAAAAGATTAATTCTACCACAACTGTATTATTTTATCTTCATAATGCAGAGTAGATCTATGATAGGCACTTCCTCAACACCCGGTCTTAGTTCTCACCTTTCACCCCAGCATGCATGAAGCAACTTGAACTCCTAGCCTAAACCAAAATGTCATTGGTTGTCACATTGAGTGAGTTGGAAGTATTGGCTGAGCAAAGGGTAGTGTTTTTTTTATAAAAAGAAAAACAAACATATTGGACTGGTCAAAAGCATGGCCAAGATAAAAGAACGAGTACAATTGGCTAATTTCCGGCTACAAAAGTCTTGACCTTGACCCCCAGTAGTTTTCCACGTGCAGTTCACCTAATCTAATGGATAACGCTTATCCAATGTCAAATGCTCAAGCACCAATTTTTCCTTTTCCTTTCGAGACAATTCATCATTAGCTAGGCCTAATCAAAACTACCCCAGAAAGTTAAAAGTTAAGTTTCCGTTTTCCAAGCCAAATAGTTAACACGCAGTAAGAAAAGGAATTGCAAAACTTTATTTCAGCAAATAGGAGGTTTTCCATGATTTTGTGAATACTGCAGCAGTACTTTCATTTAAAATTCATAAGCGACACAAAAAATCATGACACTTAATAATAAGTAATGGAAAAGATAAAAATGATATAGGAAAAGATATCAATTTTGGAAGAATGTACATACAAGTACCAAAAACAGTCCATACAAGTACCAAAAACAGTCCATACAAGTTCGATCAAGTATTCCTATAACATGACGACTATCTACATCCTATGTAACTTCACCTCAGTCGGTATATCACATATATCTACATGATTGAGTACATGGATATCTATACCTATAAGCATCTCTTCAAACATAGAATAGAAAGACTGAGAAACCATCCAAATCAGACCCTTGAGTGACACAGTTCAACTTTCACCAAAGGTCCAGAAGCAACACTTGATAGTTAACCACCATGGCTAGAGTGGTCGAAACCATCTCAGATTTGGGACCTATTTGGGATCTTCTATAGTCAAGTTGGGTTTCCAATAGATACCATATAAGCATATGATGGTATCCCTTGGAAGTTTGCATATGGGATTTGTAGTCTCACTTACTTTCCTTATCTTTATGTCTAGGTTTCAAATAATTTCAGGACTACCACTTTCTTTGATAAAAATTAATTACTATATGCAAGCACCAGAAATATACTAAAAGCCACTCTCAAGCCTAACTTAACACCAAATTCTCAAACCACCATTTTAAGTGTTATATAAGGAAAACACTAAAAACTGTTATGAAGTAATCTGAAAATTTAACCAATCTTAAGTTTGCATGCAATTCCAGGTCTTGTTCAATACAATTTCAACAGCTTCAAAGTTGACGAGCTTAATTCAAAGATCATTTACTGAGTACATTATCTATTAATAGGCACTTTAAGAATCATTATAATTTTCCTACTAGATAATCAAGATCATATCATAAAATATTAGCACTACATAAAAGCCATCATATATAACATCCATAAACTTAATAAGATGGTAGTTTACATAACTGTTGCTCAAGGAATTGTCTAATACCCATAACAAATAACAAATCCGTAACAATGAGTCTCCACACTCCAAAAATCTTTAATATCCACGCAAAGGATTTCCATAGAAAGTTTCTACCAAGAATATCGACTAAGTATTACTATTGTAGCAAGAAATTTAGATTGTCAAGCAGCTAGTACGCGGACTTGGAGTTTGGACGAATTTAATATGTGAACATTTTCGTTGGTTTAGTTGGACTCAACTGTTGGAAACTTGAACTATATGATGCCAGCTTATCATTCATATTTGCACTCGATACTGATTGGAGCATGTTAAAAGTTTGACCACGAATGATTTATGTGTGAAGCTAAGCAAAGCATCTGGTTTTCATTTGTTGCGCATATACGTAGGCTCATCCTGACCGTTAATGTGTTGGACGCACATGGATCAACATCCATAATCCATACACGTAGGGACTGACTCTAGAACTTTCCTATATCATTCATCCACAAATTTTGATTTATTTAATTAAAAATGGAAACATCTGAGTGGTTCAGATCAGATATAAGCCAAGGGGGTCTTTCATACAAAAAGCCATGACAACGAGCGGTACCCTAATAATTCGAAGAGGAAAGACAAAAGTTAATCCATCCTTAACTGGTTGCTTCCTACCACACGTGGAAAGCAAATGAAGGAGTACGTGCATGCGTTTTGTGAATGCTCCGACTCGATCATTGTTACGGATATCAAACAAACTAGGAATATCTAACCTCATACTATCTTCAAGGGTCTAATCCACAAAATGAGCCTGTCCACAGGTCACATCCTCCTTTAGATATTTCAAAAAAAAAAAAAAAAGGAAAACTGACTTCCTTCAAAGGTGGCCAAACGAGTATTCTATGACGTAATCCCAAACCATTTTTTTTTAATTATTATTGCCTGAGTTGTAAGAATGTCTATGAGATATGATTAACAACTGCGTTTATGTGATGCCCCAACCATCATACTACATGCTTTCAAGAATTGTCTCTTCTCCCTAATGGGTGGTTCGCATTCAGAAGCAAAATGCAGAGTTTTTCCGGTTCAAAGCAGCAGACATTGACTAGATTGGGTGCTTATATTATCAAAGTTTACTTTGAAATATGCCGCGGAAGAATACCTATACTTTAGGAGCAAGCTAACCATCGTACATATTAGGAAGTCTTTACTGTATATAAGGCACCTATCTTATCAATGAAATATAAGCTTAAAAGCATACCTGTTTGTGCAGTCTTACAAGTATGAAGCCAAATAAAAGGAAAAACTGGAGTGCTCATAACATGATGCAAGGTTCTGGGAGCATCTGCTAAGAAAACGAATAAAAGCCAAAAGATGATTCTACACAACTCATAATAAATTATTATTCTTCTTCAAAGATGCTTTTATTCAAATTTCAACCTAGAATGGGCTTCACATTATCTTTGGTTTTATGCACCCACAGCTATTATAAAATCTCAATATTATGTCATGGGTAATGAAATAAAGTACCTGGATGTTTAAATGCTCTTCTTCTGCCTCCATTCCTCTCCTAAATACTGCATAGCTTGTTGAACTAAAAAAAAAAATACTCACGTGTTAATTATGACCAACATTAATGTGTTTTATAACAATTGACAAAGTAGTCCATACCTTTTTCTCAATCATGGTTTGAAAATTACATAATAAATAACCAGGAAGTGGGATGGTCCCAATCATAAATAAATAACTAAGCAGGGAGTGTAAAATTCCATGGTTAAGATCGTAATATAAAATCTATAGCCAAAAAAAGCTCTCCAGTTAGAATCTCTTAGGGAAAACACTGACTAATCAGAAAGTTGAATTGAGAAGACTCTATCCCACTGAAAATCTTTTTCCCATTCAAAGCCACCATAGTGATCCATTTCAATACCAAGAGATTAATTCTACCACTACTGTATTATTTTATGTTCATAATGCAGAGTAGATCTATGATAGGCATTTCCACAATACCCGGTCTTAGTTTTCACCTTTCACCCCAGCATGCATGAAGCCACTTGAACTCCTACCCTAAACCAAAATATCATTGGTTGTCACATTGAGTGAGTTAGAAATATTGACTGAGCAAAGGGTAAACATATTGGACTGGTCAAAAGCATGGCCAAAATAAAAGAATGAGTACTATTGGCTAATTTCCGGCTACAAAAGTCTTGACCTTGACCGCCAGTAGTTTTCCACGTGCAGTTCACCTAATCTAATGGATAACGCTTATCCAATGTCAAATGCTCAAGCACCAATTTTTCCTTTTTCTTTCGAGACAATACACCATGAGCTAGGCCTAACCAAAACTACCGCAGAAAGTTAAAAGTTAAGTTTCTGTTTCCCAAGCCAAATAGTTAACACGCAGTAAGAAAAGGAGTTGCAAAACTTTATTTCAGAAAATAGGAGGTTTTCCATGATTTTGTGAATACTGCAGCAGTACTTTCATTTAAAACTCATATGCGACACAAAAAATCATGACACTTTAAGAAGTAATGGAAAAGAAAAAAATGATATTGGAAAAGATATCAATTTTGGAAGAATGTACAGTCAACTAACCGTGCGTGAAACTGCTCCAAAGTACCAAAACAGTCCACACAAGTTTGGTGCAGTATTCCTATAACAGGACGAATATCTACATCCTATGTAACTTCACCTCGGTCGGTGTATCACATATATCCATATCTACATGATTGAGTACATGGATATCTATACCTAACATAGATTAGAAAGACTGAGAAACCATCCAAATCAGACCCTTGAGTGACACAGTTCAACTTCCACCAGAGGTCCAGAAGCAACACTTGATAGTTAACTACCATGGCTAGAGTGGCCGAAACCATCTCAGATTTGGGACCTATTTGGGATCTTCTATAGTCAAGTTGGATTTCCAATAGATACCATAAAAGCATATGATGGTATCCCTTGGAAGTTTGCATATGGGATTTGTAGTCTCACACTTACTTTCCTTATCTTTATGTCTAGGTTACAAACAATTTCAGGACTACCACTTTTTTTTGATAAAATTAATTACTATATGCAAGCACCAGAAATATACTAAAAGCCACTCTCATACCTAACTTAACACCAAATTCTCAAACTGCCATTTTATATAAGGAAAACACTAAAAACTGGTATGAAGTAATCTGAAAATTTAACCAATCTTAAGTTTGCAAGCAATTCCAGGTCTTGTTCAATACAATTTCAACAGCTTCAAAGTTGACGAGCTTAATTCAAAGATCATTCACTGAGTACATTATCTATTAATATACACTTTAATAATCATTATAATTTTCCTACTAGATAATCAAGATCATATCATAAAATATTAGCACTACAGAAAAGCCATCATATATAACATCCATAAACTCGATAAGATGGTAGTTTACATAACTGTTGCCTAAGGAATTGTCTAATACCCATAGCAAATAACAAATCCGTAAGAATCAGTCTCCACACTCTAAAAACCTTTAATATCCATGCAGTGGCTTTCCATAGGTCTACCAAGAATATCGACAAAGACTAGGGAATAAGATCCTCAACAGCAAACTAGCTCAGAAACTAAACTATGCAAGTATGGGTTCGATTTTCGTTTTTCCAATTTATATGGAAAATAATTACAACTAATCTCACAACATTTCTGTCAAATCAAAATTATATCGTTCAAAATCTAAGTCAAAACACAAACATCACTAAGTGTTTTTTAATAAGAAACAATCTAGTATTGATATAAAGAAGATTACAAGTTCACAAGGAGGGACCCCTTGTCCACTGGACATGTTAGACTACTCAAGTAACTCAAATATAATTGCAAACCATAGCTAAAACATACTGACTTTACATGAATAAAAAGTTGGGCTATCCATTGATTAGTACTTGACAATATTATTATTTATTTAAAACTCCCCTAACCATAATTTTGAAACTTTCCAATCCCTAACCACCATAATAAGTACTCAAAGACCCTTTAATACTTTCAATCCCTATTTAGTAGCTTTTTTTGCCTTCTATTTTATGAAAACATTACTCCTACTCATAAACTTTTTTCTTTTTTTACTTGTTCATTTTAAGGAGTAATGTAAGAACGATCCAATTTAAAACAAGATAATTAAAAACAAGAATTCTCCAAAAATACTTTTAAACTTCAAATTTGAAAAATCTTTATTATCCGATATTAAAAAAAAAAGTTAATCACTTAGCTTACGGTTTAATTCTTAAATTTTGTGCCAAAATGAGTACCACCATCCCTACCTAAACACCCCCCACACCACTCACTTTCTATGCCCCACCGTTAAACCCCAAACAACACGGATTTCATTAATATTGGTTTTAAAAGAGAAATCGATTATAATATGTAAGCTTAATTATAAAAGTGTCTTAAGTTTAATTGTAAAATAGGGAGTTAGAATCCTAATTATGCATTTTACAAGAAGATGACAATAAACATGCATGGCTAAAAAATCGTGGAAGGACCTTAGAGTAAAGAATTGTCATAGCTCAACTTTTAAGTAAAATAAAATCTTGCTAAGGATTAATTAGTAGTTTACTCTAAAAAGTTCAAAAACTAAGATACAGCAACACTGAACTCATAACTGAAACCGGAAAGAACCATCCCTAAACCTCCAATTACAAATAATAAAAAGTCAAATAATCCACATAGAGATTAATTGTGTTTAAAGTAACATATTATTTGCCGATATAGAGGAATATAGTCTCCAGTAAGATGAAATATAAGTCTGGTAATAAAATAACCACTATAACCATTTTCACATTACATACCTGTGTCCCCCTTGTCAGGAATTGCCAGCAAAACACAACACTTGTTTATGCTACAGTACTATTACTAAGAAGTTGCCCCTGTAGGATGTCCCTCGGTTGATCGTAACATGCACAAAGCCACCACAAATGTGTACATCAAAACACCCAGCAATCATGGATAGTATAGAACCATATTAGTAAACGAACTGTAGAATGACACACTCCTAGTTGAGCCACCAAAACGTCAACCGAAATACAAAAGAGAAATCACACTGCACATTAATACACAGATGGAGAAGAATAAATAGACAGAAAAAAGAGAAATTGAGACACGAGATCTATGTGATTCAGCAAAATTTCCTTATTCATTAATAACATAGAGAATATAAATGATACGAAGACATTGTTGCGTTAAATCACATAATTCAAAACCAAAACCTTCGTATACCAACATTCACAATCTCCCCAAGAACACTTATATATGACAATATCTCATTCCAACAATTACAAATCATTCCAAAACTTGATCCCACAAGCTGTCATATACTCATCATAAAGGAAAACAAAATGTGCAGACTCAGCACGTCTTAACAACAATAGAAACCAGACTAAATGGCCTTTGCAACTTGGTGCAAGTGTTTCTTGTAATTATGCATTCATATGAAAGAAAAATTATATTTCAAGTTTCTTCAGAATATTTTACGTTCTCCAGCCCCTCTTCTCCAACCATATTCGATTCAAACTTAAAACTTTCCTGATATAAATTTGAACAAAAAAAAGGGTATAAAAAAGAAAGTTAAGAGAAGAGGAGATGATAAACTACACGCATAAAGAATAGCATTTGATTTAATAGAGGATATAGCCCAGTCATGACTCCATCTGCATGATGGAAAATTGGCAACTCCCAAGCTTTCAGTTTACGGGATTTTACCCTTCCAATTAGTTCATGAGATTCACATATCGGAATGAAATTCTGAATGGTTACACTTGAGCATGTTTGAGTTGACGCGAGTCTTAGATATTTCAGTTTTTTTGTTGCGACAACAAAAGTAAATAGTTGAGTGCACATTGTGACAGGAAATGCTATGCACCTGTATAGACTATAGGGTAGATGAAAACTTGATGCAGAAGGTTTCTGACGGACCGATGACATTTGCTATTTCGTTCAAACCTATGGCTCCCAGAAAGAAAACCCTTGCTCTCTTACAACTTTTCTAGTTTCAGGTTGCAGATGGAAATCTTTCTCCTGATGAGATTTCTTGGGGATTATTCTAGCTTTCGTATCTGGATCACTACACTCCAATTGATTATCTTCTTTATCAGTCGTATTAGATGTTGAAATTTGCTTACCAGACAGCCATGCCTGAAGCATCTCTTCTGTCTTTGGCTCTGGAAAATAATGTTTCTCTTTCATCTCCATATAATATTTGTAGGCTTGCTCCAACTTTCCATTCAAAAAGAGCCCATGAATCAGCACTATATATGAGCTACGATCAGGACTCACACAATTCTCACTCATATCACTCCACAACTTGAAAACATGATCAAGCTGGCGCCATCGACAAAACTTTCGAATCAACATTATGTAGGTATCAGTATTCGGGTGACAACCTGTGTTTTTCATCTTCTCCAAGAGCTCAAACACTTGCTCTGCAGTCCTTAAAATACGAAAGAAGGCATGGTAAGTCTGAACTGCAGGATGAAGGCCTTGGTGCAACATGTCATCAAGGAGGTGCCTAGCCTCATCAAGTTTCCTGGCCTTGCAGAGAGGCTTGATGAGCGAGTTATAAGTGACAACGTTTGAGGAAAGACCCTTGTCTCGCATTGTCTTCACCATATTGATGGCTTCTTTTAGGAGCCCGCCTTTTCCAAGAGCGTAAATGAGTGCATTGTAAACTTTCCTGTCAGGCTCAATATTCATTGCCTTCATCCGATCGAAGAGCTTGAGTACCCTCTGAAGGTTAGAGGCTTTTGAATAGCAAGACATGAGACATGAATATGAGACAGCATCGTGCAGGACACCTCGCTTGCTCATCTCAGTCCAAATTCTCTCGGCCTCACGCGGACTGACAATGATATTACACCAACCGTTGAGGATAATGTTGAAGCTCTTGGTGTTAAAGGAGAAGGCATTTCTGTTGCAGAAGAGCAAGTGCTCAGCTTCTTGTACATTTTTGTAGCGGCAAAGAGCAGAGAGAAGGCCATGGAATTCTTCCATTCCAGCAACGAAGTTAAAGCGTTTATAAGCATAGAAAGTGTTGATAGCCTTGCCAACATCATGAACACAAGAGTATTTTCTGATCATGATCAAAAGAGTCTGTGTAGTGACAAGTGACAAACCTCTCATTTCATCAATCAAGGCCCAGGCAGTGTCAAACTTCCTCATTTTTCCCATAATGGATATCATCGAATGGTATTCCCGCAACGAATGAGCGTAACCCCGCTGCTGCTTTCCAGCCCAGAGGAAGAAGGTGAAGGCCGATTCCCAATCATTGCGAACACGTGAAAGAACCTCCACTACCAGCTCCGACGAGGCTGCTATTCCACATTGATCCAGCTTCCTTTTCACCTCGGAGCCCAACGATTCTCCGCGTAGACTTAATATATCCATAATGGTTTTTACATCTCGGGCAAGATTCTCGTTCTCCCTTTGTGAATCCGAGAGTCTCAACTCGGTATCATCATCTGAAACAACATGTCCATGAGATTCTGCTATATAATCACCATCATCTGAGCTTTGCAGCTTGGAGTGTTGGCTCGTAGAAGAAGACCAAAGGAGGACCGGAGTAAAGGAATGCGCTGGAGCCGGAGATATAGTTTGGGTTTGATTCAAGGCAAAGGCAGCAGCAATGGCTTTAACGGAGACATGGCTATGCATTGGCTTATGCAGAAAAATCGTGTAAAGGGATTTCACTCTTGCCATGTTTCGCATTTCTAGTTTCTACACACCACAACAATGCCTATCAACTGTTTGCGAAAATAACCCAACCAATCATTTTAACACATATGTTGATTCATGTAACTGTTTCTCCGCTGCTCGTCAATTGTGTAAAGCCAAGAAATTCTAAAGTCTTACCTCTTACTCACCAATTCTGAATGAGTTTCATTCATTCACACTATCGCTTACGATGAGCGACGAGGCAAGACCGCAAGAGTGTCTTTGCCGCGCAGAAAGAGGGGCTAGTGACTAATGCAATTAAGAGGACTAAATTCTTTAAGACCAACCCGTAACTATTGACCTATAAAAAGACCCATCCCCAACCCAAAGGCCCAACTAAAAGAAAGGCAGCTCCAATTACAAGGCTTTAATACTCCAATACTCTACGTGCTATGGTCAATTTAAGTGCTCAATCATCTTATGCTTCATTTTCAAACATACATTAAAAGTTGCAAAGACCATTTCATAACATTGAATAAAAGTATGAATCCATCAAATATACATCCGAGTACAAGTTTGACAATCCATTGCACAAACTATTCTAACTTACGGTTTGCACCTTACACATACATTATTCCAACACATACATTATTCCAACACATACAAGGCAAACGAACATAAGAGCAATCATGAGCTTAAAAACCTTCCTTTTCTCAATCAAAAATTGTTCATCTCCTCTATCATGCTTCCTTAGCAAGCCGCGTTGTCAGCACCGGTCCCAAATCCCCCGGGATTAACGTGGGACCCGCCTGATCCCATCTGACACGAAGTGTCAGACCATGGAGAATTCCATCTCTAGCCATCGTCGGGGCTATCAGAGTGCGTCAGGATCGTAGGAGAAGGGGAGTGATGTCTCGTCTCTGCTACAGCCCGCATCCGCGATCAACCTGAAGGGCATTAAAACATTAAAAGTCGTGAGTGGATAAAATAATATTTTATAAAAAAACCTTTTCGCATGAAGACTGTAAGACCCGTGTCCTGGAGGGAACGGTGAACAATCTCATATTCCTGCGAGGGGGAATGGTCTGGGAGAGGTTGGTGGTGTGCCTTAAAGGTGTAGGCACACACCTATCTAGCACTAGGCCTTCTGGAAGCTCACTGGCTTCGGATTCCGGGGGAACTCCAAAGTTAAGCGAGTGGAGACTAGTGCAATCCCATGATGGGTGACCCACTGGGAAGTTGCATCGTGAGCTCCCAGGAACAAAACCTTGTGGGCGCAGGTGTGCCCAAAGAGGACAATATAGGGTTAGATAGAGGGTGCCGCTGCGCAACTCTGATCTAAACTAGGCCTTCTAGGAGCTCACTGGCTTTGGATTCCTGGGGAACTCCAAAGTTAAGCGAGTGGAAGCTGGTGCAATCCCATGATGGGTGACCCACTGGGAAGTTGCACCGTGAGCTCCCATAAACAAAACCTTGCGGGCGCAGGTGTGCCCAAAGAGGACAATATAGGGTTAGATAAAGGGTGCCGCTGCGCAACTCTGATCTAAACTAGGCCTTTTGGGAGCTCAAGTGGCTTTGGGGGGGATTGGAACCCCAAAGTTAAGCGAGTTGAGGCTAGTGCAATTCCATGATGGGTGACCCCCTGGGAAGTTGCACCATGAGCTCCCGAAAACAAAACCGTGAGCGCGAGGCCCAAAGTGGACAATATGGTGCTAGATGAGTCAGGTCTTGACCGAGGAGGGTCGGGTCCTGACAATTTGGTATCAGAGCCAAACCCTGACCGGGAAGTGTGCCAGCGAGGACGCTGGGCCCTAAGGGGGGTGGATTGTAAGACCCACATTCCTGCGAGGGGGAATGGTCTGGGAGACGTTGGTGGTATGCCTTAAAGGTGTAGGCACACACCTATCTAGCACTAGGCCTTCTGGGAGCTCACTTGCTTTGGATTCCGGGGGAACTCCAAAGTTAAGCGAGTGGAGGCTGGTGCAATCCCATGATGGGTGACCCACTGGGAAGTTGCACCGTGAGCTCCTAAGAACAAAACCTTACGGGCGCAGGTGTGCCCAAAGAGGACAATATAGGGTTAGATAGAGGGTGCCGCTGCGCAACTCTGATATAAACTAGGCCTTCTGGGAGCTCACTGGCTTTGGATTCCTGAGGAACTCCAAAGTTAAGCGAGTGGAGGCTGGTGCAATCCCATGATGGGTGACCTACTGGGAAGTTGCACCGTGAGCTCCCAGGAACAAAACCTTGCGGGCACAGGTGTGCCCAAAGAGGACAATATAGGGTTAGATAGAGGGTGCCGCTGCGCAACTCTGATCTAAACTAGGCCTTTTGGGAGCTCAAGTGGCTTGGGGGGGGGGGGGGGGGGGGGGGGGATTGAAACCCCAAAGTTAAGCGAGTTGAGGCTAGTGCAATTCCATAATGGGTGATTGTAACAACCCGTACCTTCGGGAAGGGTAAAAATGTAATTTTTGTGAAGTTTTGTAAAAAGGACGAAAAGTTGACTTTTTGTACTATCGATTGGATGAGTGTTAGCCCTTGACCGTGACGTAGTTTAGGACGTCACGAGTCCGTAGACAGGTGGCAGGTTCGATTCGGACAACCGGAGGAAAAGTTATGATGTACGGAAGGTTGGGGGTGTTACCGTAATTTTGAGTAAACGAGGGAAATGTTGACTTTTTGGAGGACTTGTGGTTTTCACGTAGACCGAGGACCGTTGGATAGTTCTCGACGTCCTGAGTTCAACGACAGGCGGCACGCTGTCATCGGACGTCGGACGAAGTATTTATGGGTCTAGAACGTTCGAGGGCAAAACGGTAATTAAGTATACAAGGGGTATTTTGGTCTTTTTCATTCAGCCAATCAGAGATGGGCAAGTGGCAACAGATGGCTGGGATATTTTGTTTTGCACCAGGGGTTTGTGGACACGTGGTGAGAAGCCAGAGGCTTCTGGAGGTGTCTAAAGTGTGCACGGCCACACTTGGTTCATTTTTGAACCGTGCAATCCGTTGAACACACAGAGAAACAGAGAGAAGAAATTGAAGAAGATTGATCGATCTTGATGCTAGAGAGATTGAAGAGTGAGTTGAGAGAAGGACGGTGAAGCAAGGCGGTGCGGGTGAGCACGATTTGGGGTTGCAACCGTGCACGGAGGCGACGTGGTGGACGGCTGGATATTTGGAAGAAACAGAGGAGGCAGTGGACGGTGGTGGCTGCTGTGCCATGTGGTGGATCGATTCAAGCCACTAGGAGACTCAGGAGGCTACGGGGAGTCCCACGAGCACCGTGATAGGTGACGGTTCTCACGGCGGCGCCGGAATCGAAGGGTAACCTCTTTTGCTCTGTTTTCCCGTAGATTTTCATTTCAAAAGTCGTGGACCTAGAGCTAGAATCGAAGGGATTGGTGAGTGAAGTGAGGTTTAGGGAGGTCCTAGGAGTCGTTTATGACGGTTGCCGTGACGGGGAAGTTCACGGTGGGAGGTGGTGCGACGGCGGGTACTCTGTACCCTGTTTGGCCGTGAATTTCAAACGGGAAATCGTGGAGTTAGAGAGTGAGTCGAGGGTTCCTGTGAGTTGTGTGTGGTTCAGTGAAGTCGTGGGAGGAGTCTAGAATGACCACCGTGAAGGGGGAAGTGCTGAGTGGCCGGGAAGGAAAACAGAGGGTTGTTTGGTTTTTCTTTCGAGCTTCAGTTGTGAAGCTATGGGTCGAGTCGAACCAAGAGGGGGATGAATTCTTTGAGAATGGACGAAGCTTTAGGTGAAGATAGGAGGGGAAACGGTGGCCGGACGGTGGAGAACGGCTCTCGCCGGTCCGGGTTGCAGTCTGGTGTGAACCGGGTTCGAGCAAGGAAGACGGTGGCACTGTAGCAGGCGCGTGAGGCCCACGCGCAGCCACTTTGGGCGGCGCATGGAGGCGCGTGGGGAGGAATCCGACCAAGCTTCCAACATGAGTTTAGTCCTAAATGTTCTAACGAATCCAATGGTATAGTTTTCGGGTTAATCGGACGGTGTTACGGGATGATTCGGGAATCCGTAAGGTTTAGGGTTAAGGATTAAAATATTATTAAATTCCCGAAAAAATTGGGGAAAATAGGGAAAGTATCCTTGATGTAATTGTGACCCTATTTGGTATCTATTGACAGGACGGGAGACACCAGAGACGGTTGAGGAGCGCACGGGGCGCGAGTGACTTGTTCTGAACTGTGAGTGGACTCTTTCTTACTTCCGAGCATGCCTAACTGTTTTTATCAATGTTTTATGGTTTTATGTGTGTTTTTATGTCCTGGTGATGATTATATGTGATTGAGATGTTTACACGTTTTTCGAGACGTTTTCGGGATTTTGCACGTTTTTCGAGAAAAAGCTGGTTTCAGATTTTGATGCTATATTTAAGAAATTCAACCTAAAAACGTTTTCTGATGATGGTAAATGGGTTGTGGAATATGATTTAGGATTTTCCTATGGTTTTGTTATGAACATGGATCTTTTTCCGGATTTGGGTTCGGAATGTCGGTTCTGAACGCCGAAAGGGCTTCGAACTAGGGATTCCGAATTCGAGTTTGGTGATGGGTTTCAGAACGGTTTTACACTGAAATGGATTGGATTTACTGGATCTGGATATGGGTTTAAAGACCCGGATATTGATTGACGGGGGACGGGCCCGGATTGAGTTTAAAGACTCGGGAGTTTAAAGACTCGGATATTTATGATATTACCCCCATAGGCCTATTGAGTTTAAAGACTCGGGAGTTTAAAGACTCGGATTTATATTTGAGGCCTGGTTGAGTTTAAAGACTCGGATAGGTCCAGCAGGTTTAATCGGAAATGATGCTTTGATCCTGAACCATGATTTCTATATCCGTTTTATAGTGTATCTGTTTCTTATGATGTTTTGTAGTGTTTCTGTTTCTTATGATGTTTCATATTATGATTTTTCTAATACTTCGTTGGGCATGCCTGGTTTCAAACCGGAGGGAACAAATGATTATGTTTCCTTACTTTGATTCGATGATAAACGGTTTTAAAAATTTTATTCCTTTCGGTCCACTCACACCTTCTGTTTTTTTTTCAATTTCCCTCCAGATCGTGGTGTTAGCGCTGGGGTGAACGTTGAGGCAGATATCGAGGCATAGAGCTTCCGACGTTCTTCCGTTGCGGATTTAGACTTGTAGGATTTTTGGTGCCCATTTTGTGGAACTATGCTCTGGCTTACTGTTGTATATATTTACTCCTTCGTCTGATAGTTATGCTTATAGTTGTATTAAGGTTATTTTTGGTACTGTAAGTGTGATTGTCAGACGGGAGCAGGGTTCATCCCGGGTATCGAGGTGATATTTGGGACGGGTCCTGACAGTGATCCCCTGAGAAGTTGCACCATGAGCTCCCGAAAACAAAACCGTGAGGGCAAGGCCCAAAGCGGACAATATGGTGCTAGATGAGTCGGGTCTTGACCGAGGAGGGTCGGGTCCTGACAAAGACCTTTATGCCCTTCACTAAAAGCATATGCATGCATTCAAAAACTGTTTATCCAACATTCATAAAATCATTTGAAAACATTCTCAACACCTTTCAAGGGTTCATGCCCGGCCCCATAAACCGTCATGACTTATACATCCATTCGGGTCCCCGACCCGAAATCACAACTCAAAACCATAAAACAATACATGTGGGGACTCAGCCCAATCCGTTCTCAGTGAAATACCAAAACATTAAGTACGGGGTCTCCGCCCCCAAATCATTTCTAAAACATCAAATACGAGGTCTCCGCCCCAAATCATTTTCTAAATCATAAAACACAGGGTATCCGCCCTCAAATCACTTTTCCACAAAACCTCATATGTATCAACATACGTATAACCCATCCTAGGCACTTCCGGATAAGATGCCATCTCGGGGCACACAGCCCCTAGGGAACACATCCCCGATATAGTCACGATATGTAACGACCCGTCCCGGAAATTAAGGTTAAGACAGTGGATAGTCAGGGATTAGTGAGTTTAATCGGTGCTTAGTTGGTTACGAGAGGTCCGTTGGCATAGAATGACGATTTTGCCCCTAGTTTTGGGCAAAATGTTGATTTTTAGTTCGGGCGGTCAAATGGACATTGACCGATGACCGTGACATAGTTTGGGACGTCACGAATCCGTAGACAGGTGGCACGCCGGATTTCGACATCCGAGGAGGAAGTTATGATGTTCGGAAGGTTGAGGGCATTGTCGTAATTTGGTTAAACTAGGGGAAAGAGTTGACTTTTTGTGTAACTAGGTTTTGACATGTTGACCTAGGACAGTTAGGTAGATCTCGTCATCCTGAATTCAATGACAGGCGGCACGTGTTCATCGGACCTAGGATGTGTGCGATACGGGTCTAGAAAGGTAGTGGCATAATCGTAATTTTGGGTTCAAAGAGGGGCATTTTGGTCTTTTGCACCTGAGACTTGGTGTAGCCGGATTTGGACAAGTGTCCAGGGCAGAGAGGAGATTTTTGTGTGAGGCTTGAGAGGATTGTGACACGTGGGGTTTGGCTAGAGGTTTCTAGGGAGTGCACGGGTGTGTTCAAAATTGTGCATGTGTGTGTGTTCGAACCAGAGAGAAACAGAGGAGGAAGCTTGAGAGAAAATTGGACGGTGGCCGTGGGTGTTTGTGTGTCCTGGTTAGGGAGTGAGTGACCAGAGATCGTGAGAGAGTTAGTGAGTGAGGTGAGGAGGTTGGGAGGTGTCGTGTTAATGTGTGAGGAAGGTGTGAGGTTCCAGAAAACATAGAGGAGTTTGAGTGGTGGTGCTGCCGTGTAAGGGACCAATCGAGGCTGGTGGAGGTGTCCAGAGGACGGAGGTGGACTGGAGGAGTCGTGTTCTCACGACTGAGCTCACGGTGGTGGTCAGTGTACAGGTAATTCCTCATCTTTTTTTAATTGCTCAGTTTTGGACGTGAACTTCAAACGGTGAGTCGTGGGTTTTGAGTTCGATTCTAGGGGTATGGTAGGTGCTAAACGGTTCCCTAGGTCCCTAGGAAGCTGCTGGTTGTGCAGCCGTGACGGGGGAGTAGGTGGTTGGACAGATTATAAAACAGGGGTTTTGGGTGGTTTTGTTTCGAGTTAGGGACATTGAGAATTAGGCCGTGATGGAGTGTTTGGAGTAGGGGAATGGCTTGCTGGGTTGAGGACGAAGAGAATGGTGGAGAGAGGGAAGAAAACGGTGCAGGCACGGCGGAGAACGGGCCACGCCGGTTCGAGTTGCAGGGATCGGTCTGAACCAGGTCGATCAGAGGTTGCTGGTGACACTGTTCACATGCGTGGGGGTGCGTGAAGGGTAGTTTGGGGAAGTTTTCAACATGACTTTTAAAGTATTCGATGTAACGAACATTTTGGCGCTGGTTTCGAGTCAATCGGACATCGACTCGATATGTTTCGGGATGTCCGAAGGTTTTAGACCTCGGTTAAAAATAGTAAAAACTATGGGAAAATTTTGGGGCTTTAGTAGAAGCTTAATTAAGTAGTTAGTGACCTCTTTATGGGATGTGAACAGGTTCGGGGAAGCCGAGGATAGCGGAATAGCCAGGAATGGCGTAAGTACGCGCGTATCGAGGCGACGACGGAATGGTCTGTGAGTGGACTTTGCTTTCTAACTCTTGATGCATGCATGTATGTTTTTATATGTTTTCATATGTGATTCTATGATTTGATTATGACTTGTGATGGTTTATGGTTTTTGCACGTTTTTCGAGGAAATGATGGTTTTCACGTTTTTATGAATTTTGATAAATATCGTGATTTGAACTAGTGAATTGATTTTGGGATGTTGAAATACGACTGGATTTCAAGGAAAGTAAAAGGATTTTGAAAAGTGTTTTCGGAAAAAGGTTTTCGGGCTTGAAGCCCAGTTCAAAAGTGGTTTTGAGAAACGTGATTTCGGGTTTTGGAATCGGAATTTCGGATGACGATTCGAGATTCGATTCGAGACTTGAAGTGGATTCCGGGTTTGGGTTCGGAATGGTTATTCCGAATTCCGGCTTACGGAATGATGGTTGCGGACTCGGATCTGGAAAGGAAATGGGTATGATTCTGGATTTGGATTCGGAATGACGGTTCTGGATGCCGGAAGGGCTTCGTGCCAGTGATTTCGGATTCGGGTTTGGATAAGGATTTAGAAATGGTTTTCAAACGGATTTGAATTGGATTTGCTGGATCTAGTTATTGGGTTTAAAGACCCGGATATTATGTTTAACGGGGGACGGGCCCGGATTGGGTTTAAAGACCCGGATTGAGTTTAAAGACTCGGGAGTTTAAAGACTCGGATATATTGATATTTCCCCCGTAGGCCTGTTGAGTTTAAAGACTCGGATTATTGAGGTCTGGTTATTGATTTTAAAGACTCAGGAGTTTAAAGACTCGGATAGATCCAGCAGGTTCGGTGAATGAAAAAATGAGATGGTTTTCAACAAGGTTTTCCGATGTTTTGGGAAGTGGCCCGGATGAAATGGTTTTCGATGGTTTTGGGCTGAGGCCCGAGATTTGGAAAAAGGAACTTGTGTTCGGTTTTCTTATATGGTTTGTTTAATCGGAATATTGATTGGTTTTATGATATGAAGTTGATATGCATGCATTGGTCTTTAAAACGGAGGGTATAACTGTATGTGTTTTCTAATAATTGTTTTTAAACTTAAACTTTATTTTTGTCCACTCACAGTCTTTTCGTGTTTTGGATACCCTCCAGGTTGTTGCGGTGCGGGCTGTTGGTCGAGAGAGACGGAGACATTATATATACGATTCACAGTAGACTATGCGCACTCTGGGAAGGTCGGAAATTTTTGGGACGGACGGATCGGAAATCCCTTGTCCAACTTACGTGTCACACGGAGGTTAGACATCTGTTTGGCTATCTTGTCATGCGTAAGTTAGACGGGAGCGGGGTTTAACCCTTAATCCCGGGGGATTAGGGGTGGGCCCTGACACGATATCAATCTCTATACTAGTGTGCACACTACCCAGGGTCTCTCTCCGAGTCTTCTCCCAGGAATCTTCATCTGGGAGGCTCAATCTCTGGATCTAGTCCGAGCTCTCTCTCTGGATCTAGTCCACACAACTCTCCGGAATCTGGTTCGAGACCACAACATAATAAGTAACCCCTACTCCTGCAACGGGATCCCTATGGGGATACCCACTTGGTCTGTGGATCGTGACTCTCCAGGTCGACGTCTGAAGGAGACCATATAAATCATATGGAGGGTTTATTCATTTCAAATACTTTCTTTCTTTCTCAAAACTCATTTCTCAACTAGGTCTCATACCCGATTTGTAACACCCCGGACGTTCTGAAAATGTAATATTATAAAATATTGAATAAAATGACGTTTTTACCCTTGTGATTCGTATGGTCAAATTTTTGACTTTTTGATTGGAGGGTCGAACGGACGTGGAGTGATGACCGTGACGTAGTTCGGGACGTCACGAGTTCATAGACAGGTGGCACGTTCGATTCGGAAGAACAGGGTGGAAGTTATGAGGTTCGGAAGTTCAGGAGCATTATCGTAATTGGACGTTATAAAGGGAAAAAGTTGACTTTTTGTTTGACAATTGATATTCATTTGACTCAAAGACCGTTATGTTCGTCTCGACGCCCTGAGTACAACGACAGGCGGCACGCGTGAAACGGACGTCGGATGACCGAGTTACGGGTCACGGAAGTTGGAGGGCAATTTGGTAATTATTGCACAGAGGGGCATTTTGGTCATTTTCACGGCGGTTACTGTTCACCACCGTGGAAAACAGAGTGTGCGGCTGTGGAGTTTGTGCGTGCAATTGTTTAAGGCTTGGTGGGATGATCAGATACATTGTTTATGTTGATTGAGGCAGTGGGGGACATGGGTGAACGGTCTGAGGCCACACAAGCACGGGCTGGGTTAAAGAAATGGCTATGGCTTCTGTGTGCGTGGGAGACATTTTCAGAAAACCTCAGTTGGTCTCCCACGGGTTGCTGGCCGTTTGAATTGATCAACAGAGTAAGGGAGTGAGGAGAGGACTCAGTTGGGTCATTTGGTTCAGTTTGGGAGGTAGGAAGTCTAGTGGTTAGACTTGACGTCTTGTTGGGAGCATATCTGTTTCCAACATGGTTGGAACCTTAGTGTCGAAGAGAGTTGTGATTGGGGAACGAGAGTGGTGCTCGTTTTTGGTGATTGGTATTCCGAAGTCATTGGGGTTGACTTCTTGCTTTCTGCCCTGGCAGACTTTGACTGTAGTTACCAGTACGTTGAGCGTGTATTGGTTGGTGAAGCTCTTGTGTGTTGCGAGGTCATTAGGAGGAGCTACGTGTTTGAAATTAGGTAAACGAGATTTTTCATTTTCTGCTTGGTGGCAGACGATGTTGGGGTACATGGCGTGGTGAGTGCAGTGAGTTTTGTTGCATCCACGTAGGATGAGTTTTGGTGTCATCATTTTGGATCATCCTTGGTTTTTCCTAGGTGGAATGACAAGGATCGATACGAACTTGGGTATGTGAGTCGTAATGACGGGATTGAACTTCTTTTCGAAGTGGGGCCCGTATGGTATTCTACGTGGGTGAGTAGGTTTTCAAGGTAGTTGAATTTTGTCAACCTTAGACGTGTGGAGGATGGATTGGCTTCCCTATGAAGTCAATCAAGTGTATTGAACGGGTAACCGATAGGTTCGGTTTTGGTGTGTCTTGGTAAATGTGAATGAGATTTCGGGATTTGGAATCGAATTTCTGGGTGACGATTCAGGGTTCGATTCTGGAACTTGAAAGTATATTTCCGGGTTTGGGTACGGAATGATTATTCCAAATGCTAGCTTACGGAATAATGATTTCGGATTCGGATTTGGATATGAATTAAAATTTGATGTCTGGGCTTGGATCCGGGATTTCTTACGAAATTGCGGATTCAGATTCGGAATTGGAACTAGATGTTGGGTGGAGTTTCGATTTGTCTCATGCTGGATTGGGCAAACGTACTCCATTATTGGAACGTGTTCGGCTATGACCTAGGTGGTTGTAGTCTGGTTATTAGGTAGATGTGTGTACTTCGTACATGGTTCGAGGTACAATACCTTGTAGACTTGTGATGTCTAGTTACGGTATACGGGATATACCCGAGGTGTGTCAGTGAGCGTGATGGTAGTCGGATTGGTTCCGATACCATGGGATTGGTTGTGGACCGGACATTACTATGCAATGGGTCATGGTAATTCCGATGTGTTTAATTACACACAGGTCGTGTGAAATGTCGGTAAGGGTATTGGTGAGTCGAGTACGTTGGTGGCATGTGTAGCCACGAGTGAGTCTAGTGTCAGTTTTCGACTGACAACAACTGTGTGGTGACAGTTTGTCAGGATGTGTCAACATAGATTGTTGAGTGGGGTCAGCTGACTCCTAGTGGGAGTGGTAAAGGAACCGTCGAATTGTTGCGTCAACGAGAGGGTTGATTTGACAAGTGGTGTCAAATTCGAAACAAGTAGTTTCAGTCATTCGACGGGGTCGAATGTAATCGTTGCGTTTTGAGTACTAGTGGTACGTTTGGGTGTAGACAAGTTTTGTCTAAGTAGTTGGTGTACGGGTGTACACGTGTTGCGTGGTCGATTCCACTTTCCGCGGGTGTTTGTGGAATCAGGGTAATCGAGTTTCGAGAGCGAAACTTATTAAGGAGGGAAGTACGTTGAGTTTAGAGCGGTTGGAATTTCGAGGACGAAATTTATTAAGGAGGGAAGGTTGTAACGACCCGTCCCGAATTCCGGGATTAGATTAGTCACTAATCTTGATTAGCGAGGTTGAACGGTGGTTAGTAGGGCGGAATCGGACAAAATGTGCAAAATGACCGTTTTGCCCCTGGTCGTGGGCAAAATGTTGACTTTTTGTTCGGGCGGTCAAATGGACTTTGACCGATGACCGTGACGTAGTTCGGGACGTCACGAGTTCATAGACAGGTGGCACGTTCGATTCCGACATTTGTAGAGGAAGTTATGGTGTTCGGAAGTTGAGGGGTATTTTGGTAATTTGGCTTATTAGGGGCCAAATGTTGACTTTTTGACCAGGAGGTCCGATGGACGAGGGCCAAGGACCGTTACGTAGGTCTCGTCGATACGAATCCAACGACAGGCGGCATGCCGAAATCGGAGATTCGACGACGAAGTTATGGTCACGGACGTAATTGCGATTAACCGAGACTCGGAATAAAATAATATTATAATAATGAATAGTAATTGACGAATCTGGACCCTTGATGAGTGACACATGTCATCATCCCCTTCAATCCCTAAAATCTGGATCCTTGTTGGCCATTGGATTATTTAATCCATTTCCTCTCCTTAAATCCTCACCATTCATTTTAAACCTCAGATTGAATCTGGGCCGTTGATTTATTCCCTCTCCCATTATTTGATCAGACTACACTCAATCTCACTTGCATTTTCTCTCAACCCGTGAGCACGACTTGCTCCCTTGAACAAACACACATCCAGACGGCCACCTCCTTTGCCTAGCTCCACCTCCAGATGACCACCACCACCAGCCACCTCCAGACGGCCACCACCGCCCCACAGCCACCCTGCACGGCCAAAAATCTCCCCAGACCCGAGAGGAACCAAATCGGCCCAAAACACCCAAACATCCAAACCACCTCACCAATCTCCTCTGTGTTGGTGTGTGAGAGAGTTTAGCTGCACGGTGAGGCTTGAGGGATGACGGGAGACGACGGGAGACGGCGAGGTTGGCGGCGGAGAGGAAAACAGGGGAGGTCCGAAAACTCAGAAATTGGAAATCGTTGTGAGTTGGTGTTTGATCGTTTTGGAGAGGTGAATGATGTTCCTGGAGTCGAACTGAGCGTGCTGGTGGCCACGGCGGGAGCCACGGCGGCGAGGTAAGCCTCGAACCCGTGAGTTCGTTTCGGGTATAAAAATGGCAGCCTGAGTTTTACGGTGTGTTAATCGATCTAGTGGCCAGGATGTTGATCTTGGGGATGAAACGAGTTGGTAGGGACCGTTTTCGAGGAGAATGGTGGTCGGAACTGGGAGCAGTCGACGGTGGAGTTTTGGCCGTGAGCTTCTTGATCGAGGAGGTACAATCTAGACGTGTTTTCTAGTTTTTAATTCCACAAAACCCTTAGTTTAACTTAGACGATCTTGTAGGAACAAACAGAACTGAAAATGGTCAAGGAATGGCGGAGAACCAGTCGGGTTGGGCCGCGGGTCACGGCGACCCGTTTATCAGAGAAACGGGTCAGAACGGTGACACTGTTCACGGCGCGTGAGTTTCACGCGCAGCCACTCACGGCGGCGCGTGGCGGCGCGTGGGCACGAATCTCGAGGTGAGGTCAACATGACTTTTAATCCATTCGATGTAAAGGACATTTTGGAATTGGTTTCGTGTCGATCGGACACTGTCTCGATAGTGTTCGGGATGTCCAAAGGTTTTAAATTAAGTTTAAAAATAAGTAAAAATTCGGGAAAATTACGGGACTTTGATAGGATGTTAATGATGAGGTTAGTGACCCTCTAATGTGATTTGGACAGGATTGGGAGTCCCGGTGATAGTGGTGTGGCCCGGGAGGGCCGGTGGCACGCGTATCGAGGCACACGGTTAAAACGGTCTGTGAGTGGACTTTGGTTTTATAAATTCTATGCATGCTTAAATGTTTTATATGGATTATGGTTGTGATTGTGTGATGTTGATTTGGTTGTTGGTAAATTGTACGGTTTCACGTATTTCGAGGCGATTTACGTGCTTGCACGTAAATCGAGGTTTTCCGGTTTTACATGGATTTTCCATATTTATGACTTGGATATAATGTGATGAAACGGTTTTGAAATTGGAAATATGAACTCGGGCTTGAGGCCCAATTATGTTGGAAATTTCGGACTTGGAGTCCATTTGAAAATCGGGCCGGGGGCCCAGTTGGTTAATGAAATCGGGCCAGGGGCCCAGTTGGTATGAAATCGGGCTGAGACCCATTTGAGTTATGTTATCGGGCCAGGGGCCCAGTTGATTTACGAATTTGGGCCGTGGGCCCAGTGGGTTTATAAGTCGGGCTGCGGGCCCAGTTGGTTTACAAATCGGGCCGTGGGCCCAGTGGTTCATAAAATCGGGCATGAGGCCCTATTGGATTATAATGGTGATTTCGGGTCAGGGACCCTATATTTAATAATTGTGATTTTGGGTCAGGGACCCTAAATGGAATTATGTGGTTTTATGGAAATTTCGGGCAGGGCCCAATGGTAATAATGTGATAAAAGGATTAATAAAACTATTTTCCATATACCATCTGGACACAAGGATATATGATGGTCTCCTCCAGATGTCTGGGACACTGGGGAAGTCACGGTGCATTGCCTGCGAGGGGTCATTATACGGAGCAGCCGGACCGTATGATGACTCAGGAGCAGGATTGCTATGATTGACGCCAGGGACGTCAGACATCAGGGATGTCAGATATATGGACCCGGAGAGACCCCGGGCAGCACGCGTAGCTTATGAAACCGTGAGATATGACGTCAGGGACGTCTAGCGTCTGGGACGCTAAACATCTGGGATGCTGGTGATGGTAATGGTAAAATATGGATTAATGAATAAAATGGCTTATTGGTTGGATATGTGTTATGTGGTAAAAATGGATTATTGGTTATGAAATGGTATGTCGGGTCAGGGACCCTAAATGGTTTCGGATTTTAAATTAATGTTCAATTATGGTCGTGGGCGGTGACCCACATGGTTTTAATATGTATGGTGGTGGTATTCCACAGTTTTGGGCTGAGTTCCCACACTTGGTTTTCGGTTAACGGTTTTTGGGCTAAGACCCTAATGGCTCGGTTGAGCAAACGTTTTGGTTACTGGTTTTTGATGGCATGCATACGTTTTTATTGGAGGGCATAAATGTCTTATAAATGTATTTGATAAATCTATTGGTTTTTGTCCACTCACAGCTTTTGGTTTTAATGCCCTTCAGGTTGATCACGGATGCGATTGCAGCAGGGACTGGGACATTGCACACCTCCTCCATCGATCCTTGCGCACTCTGGATGCCCCGTTTGGGCAGTGGCTCTTGGTCATCCCTTGTCTGACACCCCTGGTTGGACGGGAGCAGGGCACATTCCATGGTAATCCCGGGGGATTGGGATGGGTCCTGTCAATTGTGTTCGTCTAAGTTCCCTTAATCTACTAGTGAAATTAATTTGAGAATGGAGTTAGTTTGGGTGAGTTCTGAGTGACGACCCGTTCGTCTGTTCAAGTCTGGGTTGAAACGTTTTAGGGACAGTCGACGTTAATCATCAGTACAGACCTGAAATTAATGGGTTAGATAAGATAATAGAATTGAAAACGGGAGGAATTGATTGGGAATTGAGCTTGAACTGGTCGGGTTGAGTCGCGGGTAATAGACCCATTTATCAGTCTATCCGGGTAAGAACGAAGACACTGTAGCTTGGCGCGTGGCCTTCACGCGCAACCACTTTGGGCGGCGCGTGATGGCGCGTGCGATGTCATCTCCGATCACGGTCAACATGGAAATTGATCCTTTCAGTCTAATTAACATTTTATCTTTAGAGTTCGAGTTGTTCGGGAGTCATTCGGGATAATTTCGGGAGCTCGGAAGTTTGGGTCCGTAAGGTTTATTTCGCCGAAAAATCCGGGAAATTAGGGAAAAATCATACGAGCTATTTGAGGATGTTTGTAACCCTTCTTGTACGTTTTTACAGGCCCGGACACTTCCGAAGCTACGGAGGAGCGCGCGGGACGCGATTGACGCGTCCTAAGACTGTGAGTGGACTTTTTGATTTCTAAATTGGGCATGCATGACTATTTTTCTTGTTTATCTTATGGTTTTACATATGATTTTACGATGGTGATATGATATATCGGTTTTACGTGTTTTCCCGCTTTTCGAGATATTATCTTATTTCACGCATTTCGAGGTTACGGTTTTCGCTTATGCATGCGTGATGATTTTGATGAAGTATCTGGATATGATTATGCATGTTTCAGATTTATGATGTTTTGATCATAATTGTGAAGTGATTTTCAGAAATTGCATGTGTTGGAATTTGCATGTGAATTCGGATGGATCCAACGGCATAATTGTGATTATTGATTCACTTTTTTTTTTCCTTCTTGACTTGTGCAATTGATGTTTCAAAATGACAGTTTCTGGAATCTGGTAATATTAAATGGTTTTACATGAGTTATGACGATTTTCTGTAACGTTTTTCATGTGCTTCCGGAAAAAGAGTTTTTCAAAGGTTTAATACGTGAGTTCTGAATATTTGGTTATGCATGCGTGTTACAAAACTGGAGGGTGAACCCGATTTCGGAAAAACTGTTTCCTGTAAAACTTACGTTTCGGTCCACTCACACTTTGTTGTTTTAAATTCCCTCCAGGTCGTGGTACAAGCGTGGGGGCAAGCGCCGAGGCAGAGGCAGAGGCATAAAGTTTTCCGTTGCGGAGTAGTTAGTTCACAGAGTAGGATTTGTTCTTTAACCTGTTTTGTAATATTATGCTCTGTGAAACTGCGGACTTGACGTCCAGTCGGATGTATTTGTTTAATCTCCCTGGTCTGACAATGGGTGTGATGTAACATTATTTAGTTTTCCAGTCTTTTGGTTTCGATTGTCAGACGGGAGCAGGATGCTTCCCGATTATCGAGGCGATAATCGGGGTGGGTCCTGTCACGATTCATCTCAACGGGATTCCTCGAATCCGATTCAAATCAGTTTCACAGGCCTCGGCCTAAATTCTCAGTTCAACAGGGTCTCATGCCGGATTCTCATTTCATAAACCGAACTGGGACTCAAGCCCGATATCACAACCAACTGGGCCCTACGCCCGGAACCATAAAGCAACAAGACCTCAAGTCTAATTTCACAACTAACGGGGCTTTAAGTCCGATATCTCAACTAAATGGGTCTCAGGCCCGATATCATAAATCAACGGGGCATCAAGCCCGATAGTACCACTAACTGGGTCTCAAACCCAATTCGTAAACCAACTGGACTCTCGGTCCGATCGTATGGCTCAAATGGACCCTAGGTCCGATTCCTCGTCAAATCAAATGGACTCCAAGTCTGAGAGTTTGTAAATCAAATGGGTCTCGTGCCCAATTTCATGTTTCCAAATCCAAAATCCATTTATTAAACCGTCATCGAAAACATAGTATGGAAAAGTACGACATAAAGCCCAAAACCTCGAAATACGTGCAATTATGTCGATCCTAAGCTACCACAAACAAATGCACTCATGGCATCACAAAACATATATTAAATCACTTATAAAACATTTATGCATGCATCAATTTCGAAAGAAGGGTCCACTCACAGACCGTCCGAAGCCGCGCCTCGATACGAGTGCCAAAATGTCTTCCCGGGCCAATCGTCGACTCCGGGATTCCCGAACCTGTCCAAATTAATTTAGAGGGTTACTAACTACTTATATAACCCCTCACTAAAGCCCCGTAATTTTCCGGATTTTCTAACTATTTTTAAACGCGAACCTAAACCTTCGGACGTCCCGAACTATATCGAAACAATGTTCGATTGACACGAAAAACCAATCCCAAAATATTCGTTACATCGAATAGATGATTTCACATGTTGGAACCATCCCCCAAAGGAGGGCTCACGCGCCCCAAGAAGGGACTGCGCGTGGGCCTCACGCGCCCTGCACAGTTTCCTTCTTCCTCAGGTGAACCAGCCGGTCCACCTGGTTCGAACCGAACCGGACCGACGTGACCGGTCCAATGGTTTCCCCTTCTCATTTTGGTCCGATTCCTTTCCTAATCAATCCTACAATCTTCCTTACATCCTTATGCATCTAACTATATAAACCACAACCCTTAAAACTCCCTAGAACCCACGGGTTCAAATTGTCCCCACGGTCCCTGTTTTTCCCAGCCATCCTCACGGCTGCTCAGCCCAAAACCACCACCCAAAACCTCTTTAATACCTTCCTAACAACCTAATACACATCCTAAAATCAACTAAAAGCAACCATAACGAAGAAATTGAATTAAAATGACAATTGGGCCTAATGGGGTACGGTATTCGGTTCAAGGCCGCCGTCCACGGCGGCGTGGCTTCCAGCTGGCCACCATCATCCACCCTTCATTCTCTCAGCCTCTGGGCTTCACGGGCATGATCAGCTGGGTCAAGGGTTTGGTTTTGGATTGAAAATGGCGATCTGTTTGGGTTGGAGGAAATGGAAAATGAACGATGAAATGGAAGGGGAGATGCATGAATGGGTGAGGTTGGCCAGTGGATGGGTGACACTTGTCACTCATCCATTGGTCCACTGAAAAGTAATTGGGCCCACAAAAGACAAAATTTCACTTTTTTCCTCGTAAAATATGTCACCGTAAATAGTTCCCCGGAACTTCCGTGAACCGTAACTTTTTCGTCGAAAGTTCGAATTCGACGTGCCGCCTGTCTAAGGATTCGTATCGTTCCGATCTACGTAACGGTCTTCGGCTCTCGGCCATCGGACTTCCCGAGTCAAAAGTCAACTTTTGGCCCAAATTACCAAAATGCCCTCGAACTTCCGAACGTCGGAATCGAGCGTGCCACCTGTCTATGAACTCGTGACGTCACGAACTATGTCACAGTCATTGGCCAAAGTCCAATTGACCGTTCGAATAAAAAGTCAACCGTTTGCCCATTCCAAAGGCAAAATCGTCATTTCGCCCGAACGTTCGCTAATCCTTGTCTAATCTCTGATTAGTCTCGCTAATCCGTCATTAATTCTTAATTAATCCTGCTAATTCGGGACGGGTCGTCACACGCGTCAACCTTTTGCACATCTTCGGATCTAGCTATTCCCAAAAATCACAGTCTTTACCACGGCCCCTGTAACCCCTAACTTGCATTATCAAACCGATTTTTATTTGCATACATACAAATCAAATTGAAATTTCAACTAAATTTTTATAAATTTGTCCAACCCATTACTTACTTTAAATATAGCAGTAGCAACCTTGCAACAAACCCAACTTGCTTAGCTAAAACCCCCCAATTTAGTTGATGTTTTAAATCATAGCTCAAGTCTCTAATCTTAACCCTAAACCGAAAATTATAATCATAGTAGCAACAATTTGAAAATTTGAATCATAACCAATTCGAAATAAAATAAATAATAATTTAACAGGATCATGCTCAAAGTATCATGTGTGAAAACCAATACAAACAGAATAATAAAGGTAGCTCTTTATTCAAAATTACCAAGATATGGTTACTAAGTACAAAACATAAAATACATGTTAATCATTCAACAATGGGGAATCATCAAGTAACAAAACAAGGTATGCAGAACTGCACCAGAGGATGGTTACAACTTACAATGCTAGCATATGTAATCAAAGAAGAGCTAAAAAAACCAAGGGACTAGTGATAAACATGAAATAGAAAGCATCAACCCAACTTCTATGTAAATTGAACTAATTATTTAATACAACTCAATTAACATGGAACCAAAAGTTTATTTCTTACTTTCACATATGCAAGAAAGCCTAGAGTGAAACAGACACCAACCTCATAATTGAATCAACAAATTTCATAATGTTAGATCTTGGCTTGAAAATTTCCTAAGAGAGAATTTTCATGAACTACTTTTGAAACCACCAATTCGAAAATTTGAATCATAGCCCAACCACCTAAACCCTAAACCGAAAATTTGAAACCACCAATTCGAATCCAAGAAACCCAGAAAATTTTCCATAACCAAATCATAAATTTTCTCTCTTACCCGACCATCTGGACAAGCAAGAAATCTCCTCACTGGGTTTTCATCTGTCCATGAGGTCTTCATTGTAGCAACCTTCCCACAAAGGCATCTTCGTTGTTGCTCCCAATCTCCACCTCCTTCCATATCTCGACCTCCCTACCTCGCTGCAGTCTCATTCCTTCTCAATTCAACCAGACTATTTCGTTCTTACTCGACCATTGTAGCAACCTTGCCAGAACATTTGCTTCTTATTCGACCTCCCTACCTCGCTGCAACCCCTATTACTCCCCCTCCACTAAAAATGCCCACTTAAATACTGTCATGTAGATGCCACATATGCACCCCTCATGGACGTTAAAACGAAGTTAGTTAGTTGGTACAAGGGTTTCGACGTTGTTAATGTTTTGGGAGCATTTTGAAACAAAATTCGGTTATTGGTGCAATTTGAGAATCGCTGACTTATTCTGAGTACATTTTAAGTAATAAGCCATAAATATATATATATATAGACAAATATATATATATATATATATATTAGTGATTGATATATTTATTAAATAGACTAATATATTGGTCATTATATAGACTTACCGATTTATCTGAATTCCACTCGTTTATTGAAAGGATTAATAAGCCTTTATACAAGTTAGTAAATTGACCTAAAATTCATCCAATTATTAAACGCATCATAATGGTTTAATAAAAAAATAACCCAAAATTTTAATCTTGCAAATTGATCTAAATAAATTTCATGCAGATTTCGAATCGTGTTAAAAATTAGCACCTTGAAACTTGTGTTTTAATATTTAACAGTAATGGCTACAGAATCACACGGCATGCGTGACATTAAATAGTTGCAGGCAATAGGCATTCCACCCTTCACTAGAAATCTGATTCATTTTACGGATGTCAAATCAAATTGGAAACTCAAAACAAAAGGAAATTAATAGAGAGGTAAATAGAAAGTACGAACAACAATTGTATCTGTCTCGACTACAAGGTCATACACAAATGAAATGATATCACCATTTAGTTAACTCCACCGGAAAAGCTAATAGAACTAATTGAATCAAATTGTTATCTTAAGAATTGTAATGGTATCAACATTTGGTTTACTCCACCGGCAAAACTAATAGAACTAATTGAATCAAATTGTGATCTTAAGAATTGTAAGTCTGAACTACTTACAAATGAAGGTAAAAGAAACTATTTTCTCTCATTATTCCCAAAAATATATAAACCAAATCCAATTCCCAATTCAACCCAAAATCAGTTTTTGAGGTTGGCTTCGATGCATTACCAAATGTGGAGCTCAAAGACCGCAGATGCCAAAAAGTGAAAGGCCACCGAAAAACCCAATAGGCGATACAGCTGGCTATGAGACCTTCAATTATAACGCCGATACAGCCTCTATGGCACTGCCTAGCGGCCATGCTGCTTCAACCAAGGCATTATGATACTTGACTTTCTTCACCAATGTAATCTCTTGCCAGGGATCTAAACCTGTTTATGATTTACAAGAAAATCAGTTTGGACGTATTAGATGAAATTTCTTAATCAACGTGCTTAACTGGCTAAAGCATAAGCGAGACTAACCGAATCCATCTACAAGCAATGTATATTGGTAAACAAGATCCATGCACAAGAATGGCAGGTTGCCCTCCTCAACAAGTGGATAAGTGGATTTTGCATCCTCAAGTTTAGTTTCACAAGCGCGCTTAGCTGCCTCCTCAAAGTTCCCAGGGTGTACTTTGGCAACAGGCAAATTTGAGTTAACAAAACCAGCCTACAGATGTATAACAATTGTTTTAGGGGTAAGACATGCATTAATATATGGTTATGTAGTTGTCTAAAATGAACCTTAAATTTCTTGCCCATGAAGCAAAAATATATAAAAATCAAGGATAATGAAATACCTCAGCAGCTCTGTCAAAGAAAAATGAGGCTACAAAAAGGTTCCTTTGTCCATCCCCTCCTCCACCGTTCCATACCCCACCAAATGTGCACTTCATGTGCATACATGTTGCTTCATTTACTTTTAGTGCCTCCGTAGCTACCCTCCTGCACCCTTCAACACTTGATCCAGATGAGGGAGCCAATGCTTTATAAGATTTTCCTCCATAGGTGTAAGAACCTGAACAACAAACCAGAATTTCCTAACAATCAGCTAGAAATGAAATGAAAAGTAAAAAGTTCAATGCCCTGTGCTTCATCACTAAATAATGCATAGAGCTGCCCACGTATTAAAATACAGAATGCCCGTCATTAGTCTAATGCCAGCTTACTTAAGGGCTTATAAGTTATGACACTTTTTATTTTCTAAAGAGAATGTCTATGCAACACAAAAATAAAAGGTGTGCAGAAAGATGATCAAGCCATTGAGATGGATTAAAAAATAAGCACGAAAGAAAGAGTAGTCCATTTAGCTAGGTTGCACCGAAACGTCCATGGGCCTCGGTATCGCGTTTTGAATACCGATACCAATCCGATACGTGTCCGATACGCTCGGATACGTTTGGATACGGTATCAAGATTTGGATATGCACGTGAGCTTCTTGGATACGGTTTGGATACGGTTCGGATACGGTTCAGATACCTTTAAATCCTGTAATTTCTCTCTCTCCCTCTGTCTTTCATGATTTTTTGCTAGAATTTGGATTTCTAATGAGAGTTCTTTGGATTATCAAAATTTATTGGTTATTTGGTGTTATTTTCTTTGATAAGCATGTGGGCTTCTTTTACTTTAGGGGGATGGGTTTATATGATTGTTTCCTAGGATTAGTGAGATTTGATTCGATTCGATTCGGAGTTGCAATAATTTAGAGGGTTAGTTTATTTCATTTTGGGATCATGGAAGTGGAACGAATTACTGAAAGGTGAAAGGCTGGCAGTGGATTTATATGAGTAATATTTGATTTAGAGTTCAGTATTTGTCTATTTGATAATAATGATATTTGATGTGGATCTACTAATGTCTTTATTCTCGGTCTCAATTTTCTTCTGCTGTTTTATATTTTACTTTTTAAAAGTGGGATTTTAAACCAATTTCTATTTTTCATGTATGAATACTTAAGCATGTGGCCTGATGGCCATAGTCATACATTATTTTATATATCTTTATGATATTGATTCATGTGGCCTTATTATACATTTGTTTCTCTGATATTATTTATTTTTCGTATCCTTTTCGTATCGTATCCTTTGATTTTTTGGTTTTGGCGTATCGGAGTATCGTGTCATATCGTATCCTCGTATTTGTATCCGTTTCGGTGCAACTTAGCCATTTAGAAATAAAGCAACTCAACATACCATCATATCCAGCTAAGATGCAGGGGTTGCCAGAATCTTCAGAAGCCTTTAAAATCTCTGCTCGAGCTGCTAGTAACCCATAATGCAAGTAACTGTATGAAAACGTGAAAAGAATTAACCTAGGCATAAATATATAAGAGTTAAGTCATGTGAAAATACAAATATGCCACGGAAATAATTGAAAACAAAGCAAACACTATAACAGATAGAAAGAGAAAAACCTGTGAACATAGAGGTTATATTTTGTTCCTTTAAGAGTCATTTGCCTTACATATAAATCCTCCCCATCAGATAACCTTGGTGCCCTTGCAGCATCAGCCTCTGAGATGGCATAAGCCATTTGAACAGATCCACCACCAAGATCGACTACACCAACAGTATCAGAATACTTCTTCCCCACATTTCCTAGTAGATAATTTATTGTCACCTGAAGAAGGAAAAGAAAGCAGGGTAAGAGAAAATGTACAAACAGGAATACCCATTTTTTTTCCTTCATGCTTTTGGATGAGCAAGCAGCACGCAAGATGGTCATCCTTCCCCCTGAGTCCAGAAGGCAGAAGCAATTAACGGAAGGTATATAGGAAAAGTAAATAGGCAGAATAACATACCCACTGGAAGGAACCCTCCTGAGTTCCATCAATAACAGTTACTGAATCAGGTTTGGAGCTGAGGCTGCTTCTTTCTTTGAGCAGATCCCTAACCTTTTAAAAGACCAAACAAACAACAAACAAGCATTTGATCTGAGTTTGTAAGGAAATTAAGGAGACAAATTATCAAAACATTCAGCAAGATAAAACCAATGTAACATAGAGAAAAGAGAAACAGGTAATAGATACACATACAGCTTGGAGAATGCGGTCGGAAGCGTCTCCCTCCAAAGCCCTTAAGCCAGCAGTAGCCCCAACTCGCACGGGAGTGAAGGAACGTAGGTCTTTGGGAACAGCGCTTTCGGCCTTATCGAGAAGACCAGTGAGGGACTCGGCAGCAGAGCGAGGGTCCTTGGCATAGGCACTCAACCCAGGCTTTACCTGAATGAAAAGTTCGAGGTCCTTGCCGATGGGAAGGAGCTGGAGGTTTTGATCGAAACAGAAGACGTGGACGCGGCTGCCAGAGCTGCCAGCGTCGAAGATCACAGCGTAAGAGATCTTGGGAGGCAGCTTGCGGTGGTGCTCGTTGAAATTGGCAGTGGCAGTGGCAGTGGTCGAAAGTTGGCCTCCTCCGCCGCCGGGCATGACATAGAGGACCATCGTGAGGAGGAGGAGAGGGATTGAGATGACGAGGAGGACGCTCCTGTATCTGTACATTTTGTCGGAGAGGGAGTCGTATTGAGGACTCCCCATTCCGATTCCTCTCCCCGGACGCTTGAGCATCTTGTTCTCTGAGTCGGAGAGGGTGTCGTAATTGGAATGGGAATGGGGATGATCGGACGGTGGAGAATTGGTTTGGATCAAATTCTGAGCCTCGAGCAGTTCAGCCGACGAAGGGGATCTGTATCGGATCTGACCGTTGAGATTGAGAGGCTGTTGCTTCCCTTCCTGTGCCGGCTCCAGATTTGAGTATTAGTCCTGGGATCAAATAATCCCAACTCTCGACTGCTAGTGTGCTAGTGGTGGTGGTGGTGGTGCTGCTGCTGCTGGCGCTGGCTGGGATCTAATCTCCTATCTGCTTCCGTGTGTAGAAATTAAAAGGATAACAGTAATAAGGAAAGGAGTGGAATGAGTTCCCAACCAACCCACAATGCCTAGACCTTCTGCTTCCCGGGGGCAGAATCTCTACAGATATATATTATAGGAGGAAGAGTATCGACGCTGCAGCGCAGACTGCAGAGAGCAAGAAGGGCAAATGGTTAGGGGATCTTTGGGAACTACATGGGATGTAAACGAACCATTACCAAGATTTTATATCTTTTTGTTAAACAAAATAAACAGGTTTTTTTTTTAATAAATAATTTGGATGCTCCAAATTCCACTTTAAAATTTATATAAAAAAGTGGTCATTTTCCAATTCTAACTTTATAATTATAATTTATGTATAAATATTATATTTTATATTTAAATTTCATTCTATATTTATAGAGTTGATTTTAACACTCTACAATTTACTTTATACATTACTTTTTTTGTTTCAATGATTTCTTATTTTTCATAAATCCAACTAACACGGTCGATCCTGAAAAATAAAAATTAGAAATTTAAATTTAATTAAATAACTAGTAATTTTGAGTTAGATTAAAGTATGAAATTGGGCTAAGTGCAAAGATGAACTTTGGTAAGGGCCCAAAAGGGTACTATCAATCATGATTAGAAGTTTGGGTGTATAAAAATGATCATTTTTAAATTTTTGAAGATTCATAGTCACTTTTTAGAACTCTTTTGGGAGTATTTTTTCGCATCGTTATGTAGGTTTTGAGATCATGAGTACATAGGTAGACGTCACATGAAAATCAAAATTTAAACGAAAAAGTTATGGATCTAAAACACTTGGGACATATCAGTAATTTTGAAAAATTTTAAATTACAAACTGATTTTGAAAAATTATGGAATAGCACAAAAAATTGCCCTTAAGGTTGCCACCAACTGGCAGTGAATGGAAGTGGGCCTCGTGACTTTTGAGGTGAATTTCAAGCCACCTCAAGTACCTCATTTAAATTTAGATCTTGAATGAGTTTAAACAATTAATTTGTAGATTATTCCTGAAATGAATAAATTAGAAAATCTTGAAATTTGGCCAACAATGGCGTTTCCGAACTGCGTTGGCAAGGCTAGAGGTAAGGGCAACTAAGGCTTGTAGTCGCATCCCTTAGGAGAGCCATGGTGCGTGGGGGTGCCTGAAGGCGCATAGGCCCCTCCCTCGACCTCCAACTACTCGTGTTTTGTATGTTTTAATGTTGCGAACTCTTTGGCGCATGTTTTGTGTCCATCAGAATTGTTTAGGGACTTTCTTGGACAATTTAAATCACTTGGAACGCGTTTAGGATGTGAGTGTACTTTCGGAGGTTAGGGATTTAGATTTAGGAATTTTAGTTATGGTTTATGGATATTAATTGCCACATTTGGTAGGCTTTGTGGTAGAAGAAATTTTGGTGGACCGCCCGATCGAGATGGAGCTTGTGGGAATTTTCAGGAGCGAGCGACTCTAAGTACGTGCAACGAGCTATATTAGGGCATAGCATTTGTATTAGAGTAATTATGAATGTGATGTGATTAGAGTAATTATGGATTGAACTGTGGTGAAAGTACTTGGTTGTGGCGACATATGTCATGATGAAGTTAGAAACCATTGATGATGCCACAAGCTAGATTAGGACCTACCATGTGGTTGATATTTTGGGTTTGAGGGTAAATAATTCCTATGGAATGGTAATATTAGTAATTCTATAATGGGTTTTATTAAGGGTTGATTCTGATATACGATTTATGATAATCGTGACATTCGAGAAAGAATAGGTGTTTGATTGAGATGTTATTGTCGAGGTGTCATGCTAACTTAGCACATGAATCAGTATCGAGATGCTATTAATGATGAGTTATGCTAGCTTAGCACATAAGTCAGTGTTAAAATGTTATCGTCAATGAGTCATGCTGACTTAGCACATGAGTCAGTGTCGAGATGTTATTACCGAGGAGTAATGTCGGCTTAGCATATGAGCCAGTGTTGTAGTACTACAACCGAGGCATGCCAGCCTAGTGTATGGTCGCGTGGCATGTATAATTCATGTTAAAGTTTATGGTTGCGTTGAGCCATAGTATAACCACATGGTAGTTATTGGTGTTATACACGTGATTATTCACGTGACCTCGCTCTATACTAGTTAAATAACGCTGGTCTTATCCTTGAGCTCTTATGTACGTTTATGGTCTCAAAGTTCATAGGGGGGCCTGTGGTGATAGTGGTTGCACCCAATCCTTCACGTTGTTAAGGTAAGAGTGAAGACTCTCGGTCCTATCTCGTGCGGTGCCATGGGTAATGTGTTATGATGATAGAGTCATGATGATAACTGGGAGATTACGCCAGCTTATATGTGATATGATATCTGAGGAGTATGCCCATTTATATGTGATATGATAGTCGAGGATTGTGTCGGCTTATATGTGATATGATAGCCGAGGATTTTGCCGGCTTATATGTATGATAGCCGAGGATTTTACCAATTCATGATGATGATAGGATAGTCGATGGATTTTTCTGGCTCACAATACATGATAGAAGGTATGATATCTGAGGGATTTATCGGCTCATATATATGACATGATGCGATGATAATCGATAGATTTTCCAACTAATTGTGATGATAACCATTGTCACCGATGGTGACCAGAGTTTTGAGATACCGATGTTTACCCTTCTGTTTTACGCCCCTCATGTTATAGGAAAGGTTCGTGATTATGAAAAGGAGGTCTTATATAGTGACAGCTCTAACACCAATCATGAAGGGTGTACAAGGTAACAATCAATTAAAGCATTCGATGCTTTAGTTATGATCTTCATTTGTTTAATTATATTCTCGATTGTCTCATTTGTTTTAATTATATTCTGGATTGTCTGTTGTCACGATAAAACATAGTAAGTTCAGGGACGGAAAAAATTAATAATGAAGTTTTTGAAAGATTTCTAACATTATGATAAAATTAAAGGGCTAATGCTCCAAATTTTTATTTTATTTTATTTTATTTGTTTGTTTTTTGTCCAATTTTTTTTTATTTGATGAATATAAAAAAATAGATAAAATAGAATAGTACAGAAAAAACAAAAAAAATGTTGAATATCAGTTCCAAGCTTAACAATAATAATATCACCTTGTGTAATGTAAGGGTGGGCACGAATCCGTTAAAACCATTAACCAATCCGCTTCAAATCGTTATTTATCTAACGGTTTAAGTTTGACCGGATAAAAATCAAACGGTTTGAAAATTTAAACCGCTCCGTTAATAACGGTTTGAATTTGGATTTTTATTTTGAAAATCCATTAAATTTAAATCGGATCGTTAAAAAATATATTAAATTTTATTAATTTTTAAATATATTATTAATACAAAAATAAACGTAAGAAAATATAAAATATGTAAAATAAACAAAAAACTAATATCAATAATAATAAAAAGTCGTTGTGATCTATATATTTCATCAGTATTAGCATCAAATTATTTGAAGGATAAAACCGCATCCTATAAATTGTTACATATAGAGATTGTCTTACAGCTTGTCTTATATATCTATATAACATTAGCATCAACTAACAACAATATTGAAAAAACAGACAATATTGAAAAAACAGAGTCTTTAGAGCTTTGTTGCTGTGTTATATATATATATATATATTGAAGTTGTTTGTTACAGATTGTGTTAATAATGATCCAACTTTATATCCTTATTTTTTTATGCCTAAAACAGTTTTATTTCTAATTTTAAAAAATTCAAAACGTATCGAACTGTTAAATTTTTTAACGATTTAAATTTAAATAATGTCAATATTTGTATCATCCTTATTGTAAAGTATGCACAAGCCACGCATTTCTAGCTCCTCTTACATACTTTGTATGGGACCCACCCACTAGAGATGGATTCCATTTTACATTACCTATACTCTCCTCTCAAGCACATACCCCTCATTTAGAGATGGATTCCATTTTACGCTACCTTTACCCTCCTCTCCAAGCATCATTCTTCAAAAGTTCGGAGAAATACTATAATAATACCAGTTATGCATACTAAACGAGTTTATTCATTGTACATAAAAACGATTCTAGACACAAACAAATTAAATATCCAAAAAAACACATGCAAATTTTGTTTAAAAATTGATATATATATATATATATATAACTATTCTCCCTTAAAAAGGTAAAACTGCCGTGAAGGTATCAAAGATTCCCCGAAAACATTTTTCAGAATGAAAATCAAGTTTTTTATTTTTTATTTATTCATTTTTTCATCCAACAATTGGACACCATTAAGATTTGAACTCAGGGAGGGGCCAACTTGCTTTAGGTTTAGTTATCCAGATCAAGTTGAAAGCCTCCTAACAGATTTGCCATTCAGTATAAAATACTTTGTAACCAAATTTTCCCTTCATAATGACTAGGCTGGTAATTTTATTTGATTCACAATTTGTAGATCGTTTTACCGAATAAAGGTCCTCAATACAGCTTTATCTAATGATGAAAATGAGGAAAAATTGTTACTCGGCCTCTTCAGGCCTTCTTGGTCTTCTTCTTTTTGCCTTTGGCAGGTGGTGGAAAGAAAGCACGGAAGACCCAACCAGCCAGTATTGCTCCAATGAAGGGGCAAATCCAATAAACATAAAATTGCTCCCATGTAATGTGCCAATTGTTCACGTATGCCCAACCAAATGCCTGCGAAAACAACGAGTAATACGTCAGACCCCTCTAGATATCATAAAGCTTGGATAATTGAAGTAGACAAACGATCTCACGTTATGTATGTTCAAAACAATTGCCACAGAAGTATAGGAGGAGCAGTGATTGAAAACAGAAAGAAATAACTTGAACAAAAACAAAGATCATAAATAATCCAATTCCAACCTAAACCTCGAGGGTTCTTGGCTGCCATTTGCTTGTCATTACTAAATCAATCATAAACTGTATACAACAGGGGATTCAGACTCTAAAAACTATCTGATCAGATAAGACCAACGGAAAAGAGCTGTAAAATTTCATCGAGTTCACTAGAATCAAAAGGAAACTGGAAACTCAACCATGAAGATTGCTCTCTCGGGAATAACCATAACAACGAATCAGTCGTTGCATGCGCTGTTTAGGACCAACAAATTTTACAACATGTATCAGAACTCTAGAATTTCTAAATTTGTGCATTCCAAATTTGAAGAGATCAAGCTTGTAAGCACATGCACAATTCTATGAAGGGAGGCCATGTTATACACAACGGTATAAATGCAGCTAATGCTCACAACTTTTATCCACAGTTCTTAGCATTTATGCATAAATGTACCTTTTAGGGAAGACCATTTGTTACTGAAGAAGTGTAATGTAAAAAAAGATATTTATGCCATATTAAAACAAGACTGGTACTGCACTATCAATTTTGAGTTCAAAGGCCACCATATTGTTAACATGCTCTTTTAGCACCACATATTTCTCATCCTAGATACCATACCACCTGCTGAAGTGAATGAGTTCTATATATTCCATTCAGATAGTACCCAAATCAATGTCACAAGTTATACAATTACTAGAACTCCAATCAACCAATGGGGTCAACCCTTCAATGACAAATAGATAGTTCAGGCAAATTGCTAGTTAATAATCTCTTGCAATCTTCAACTCAATATGATAAAGGATGAATCTGTTGAACCTCCTCATAATATACTCTATCTTAAATTTTATTCCCACCACTTTGTTTGTTTTAAAAAGTCGTCAATGCATGAAAGAGTAGGATTTTCCTATCATTTCCAACACCATCTGTCACTCTGATTGAAGTATTTGTCAATGACCAAATTGCCTAGGAAGGAGATAAAAATCAAATTAAAAGAGGCAAAAACATAATAAGATGTAGAAGAATTCGAAAAATATTCCTAACTGGAAGTTTCCCTGGAAGTATACCTGGTCTAATAACAAAGAGGATGGGTTTCTTTTTATAGACAGGAAGGGAACTTTTCAATTGAAGTAAGAAACTCACCAATTAATACATCTTTCTCTCTGAACTCTTTCATTTACAAATGAAGATATTTCAGGATACAGTGATGCTTTTACACCAGCATATTCAGTACTGTATTTCCATCATTACCCACAATTTGCACTTGTTTAAAATGTAGAAGTCACAGAAAAGCCAACATGGAGAGGTAATTTTAGAAAACGAAATCGTTTGTGCCTTGACATTTTTTTAATACCTTGAATTCCCCCAAAACCCACTTTGGCTCAAAACTGGTCCCTGCCAAACCCCACAAACTTTTGTGCCTTGACTTTTTCAAATAGGAAAATGGTTTCAAATAGAGGACAGTGGAGAGGAAGTTAAAAAAAAAAATACAGCACATTTATGTTCTAACCTTTATGGTTGAAGACATCCATTAAAAATTACTGAAATAGATGAAAGAAATAGGAACAAAATACAAAAAATACTTAACTCTGAAAGATGTAACATATTCATACTAGAACTTAGATGGAAATGAATGAGTTCTTAGCATGTATATCCAACTCTCTCCCTCCATCTCTCTTTCTTTCTTTCCAACTTCTCATGGAATATGGGCAACATAGAATCATGGAAATAGAAGTAGAAACAGAAAATGGTAACTATTTCGTTTTTATCTCTGGACATGTTGCATATTCATAGTCATTGAATCAGGTGAACTAAATGAGTTAATATTTGGGACAAAAAAAAAAAAAAAACTGGAACATGCACTAAAATGGAAACTAATGCAGAATCGTCAAGGGCATTCTGTCCTACATTAGAAACCAAACAGAGTCTCAGTTTCCTTTAATTTTTTCCCCTTTCCTGACAACTATCTAAGAAACAATTAAGAAGGTGAAAAATATATAGCAATGTCAAAGAAAAAGAAAGGTATCTCAAGATTTTGAATATGGTAACCGAACAAACTTAGTACTAAAATAAACAACTAAAATGGATATTGGGTTTTCCATCTTAAAATCCTAAGTATATCATCCTCACTAGTAGAAAACTGACAATGGTGCAAAAATAAGTACAAACAATAATATTTCTTAAAGCATTCCAATAGCAGAACATAAATCTCAAGTGCAAGCTATAAAAATAAAAAACAGTACATATAGATACCATATTACAAACATTTTCGCAAAATCTAGTCATCATAACTGGACTGTAATGGTGGTGTTGAATTAAGTTTAACGAGTTTCTTATTACTGCAATGAAAGGAATAAGGTATAACTTACAAGAGAGAATGGCATGACAACTACGATAAAAATATGTTCGTTTTTTAAAGAAGAAGAAAAATACGTTTTTACTTACGTTGGCGGGATTCATTGAAGGCCCAGTATATACAGAACCAGTAACAACCATAGCCACAGTAGTAACAGAAAGTAGCAATGTCTTCAACAATGAGCTACGAGGACCCCTGAGTATGATTACAAGCACAAGAAAGGAAATTACGAAAGTCAATACCCCTTCAGCAAAAGCTCCAGTATGCAAGTCAACTTTTAAGGAAGGCCCCCCAAGCATGTGCTTGTACTGCAGCGGGATGACCTCGTTAATCGTCAGTGCACCACCCACAGCGCCCAAAGCCTGCGGAAGAGAGAGATATATTTTATGTGTAATTTGGTTGTTAGAATGGTTACTAAGCAGTCCAAGCATTAAGCAGGTCGTTTATAAATGCATATACATGCTCTTACTTCTTTTTCACGGTACAACATGCATATCCTCATGCTTGCGATTCAGAGAAATGCATAAATTGAATTTCTTATTTTAATAACGAGTAGATTTTTGTTAGTTAATTTGCGTTGCACCCGTGGAAACATCGGATGATATGATAAAAGCCGAACTATAGAAGCCTATTCGAAGTTACTGCACTAGCCACTAGCAGAGCATCCGGCAGATGATGATATTAATATTCAGAAGGGCAATCGAATGAGAATTGAACAAACTGAGAACAATTAAAGAGGATAACTAATTAGTAAGGAAGGTATTGGGTTTTTTTTGGCTTAGGGGTGAGCTGACCTGAGCAGGAAAACGGAGAGCCATGGAAAAGAGGGTATCAGGGCCAAGGCCGGCAGCGTAAAAGGAGGCAGTGCCGGTGGGATTGAAGCTGGCCCCACCCAAGGCGTCTCCGATGAAAGTGAAAACAATGACGAGGACAAAAACAAGCGCGGTGGTAATAACGAGAGGCGGCCATGGCAGGCCTTGAACCCCGACAGCATTGACGATGAGGCTGGTGAATATCCCAAGCGTCGATGCGCACATAATCCACAAGAAGGTCAACAAGATGTCTCCAATAACTGCCTTGATCGCACCCATCCCTAAATCTTTTGATTTTTTTTTTTGTGGGATTTACCTTCGAGCTTCGAGTCTCTAAGAGCAGAGCAGAGCAGAACCCTCTGGTTTCTGCTCTAAGTCTCCGACTCTCTTCTGCTGCCCTTGATGTCTTTCTAACTAATTTATCTGCTCAAGGGAGGCAGCGTCAACATTCAAGATTCAGGTAGCCTTCAAGAATTGGAGTGAGTTTATAATAGTAATAATGGTAAGAAGATCTGATAAAATAACAATTATAGTAAATGAATAATTATATATATATATATTATGTGATATATTATTGTGTGTGATATATTGAGTGTGACGCACTCAAGTACCTAACCGTGACGCACTCAAGTACCTAACCAATCAAACAAATTGGAGGTTGAAGATCAGTCTGATGTCTCTGTGAGTGAGTCTGATGAGATCATTTTGGACTTTAGCCAGACAGAAGACGGTTTCAAATCCTGCACGCTACTCACCGCTATTTACAGTTTACTATGAAATGGCCCTCTTCATTCAAAACTGAAGTCTAACCCAATAAATGACCACTTCGATTATTTCCAACTATTAATTTTGGGCTTGAAAACGTTAATTTTTTTTTTTTGGGCTTAACCATCCTCCCAAGAAGTTCACGTTTTCGACACTCGAACGCAAATTTGCAGTGTCCGATGTAGTCGGCGTTACCTGAAACCAAAAAGGAGAAGCATTTTGGTTGTGTCCAATTCTTAATCTGCATTTTACTTGAAGTCGGAATACGGTGAATTCTAGAATAAGTGAACAACAAGAAAGAAAGCAGTGGATAGCATACTATGGTCGTGGATGGCAGTGGATAGCATATTATGGTCGTGGTTGGCAGTGGAGAGTGCTAAAATTTTCGAGGTCCTATATCAAAACAAAATAAGCAATTACATCAATGTTTTCTTCAGAAGGTATTCAAAAATCCATTGACAAGTGTAAGTTTTATACCAAGAGTACGTAGTGAATTTGATATTACATTTTGATGGAGAAATAAAAGAACGTAGCACATACTGTCCAATCCAATCGAAGACCACAAAAAAGTAAACATTTAGCAATAACTCCTTCCCTCTCTCTCAGTACCGTCTCTGTCATTTTGTGCTCCTCCTCAACCGAAGAAATTGAAGCAAAAAAACACAAATAATGAATTGAAGTGAGAGACAATTCAAGAGTGAGCGAAGCTGGTGGCAATGGGGATGACAACGAGGAGAATGAGAAGCAGCAGAAGAATGACTCCAATACACATCCATTTCCTATTATTCCTCTGGTATCCCTTTGCAGCTGTCAGATGTTTGGTTCCATCCCTAACATAGTGGGAAGCATTTAGCACATGCTGCTCAATATCATCCATCTGCTCACCCTGAGCCTCCACCATCACAGCCATGTCCAAGAACACCTGATGCAGCTCCAACAAGCTCTTCTCAATCTCCTTGGCCGTGTCGTGCCTATCTTGTATCTCCACCACTGTTTCCAGCACCTTTCCCCTACCGTGCTCTTGTATGGCCCTCCCAAGAAACTCCTCACTCCCATTTCCTTTAGACATGATCTTTTCGATCACATCCTCGTCCGCCTGCTCTCCCGTCACCGTGAAGTAGCGTCTCCCAACTGTCTCCTTGTACTCCGTCATCATCCTTTGCCTCAACCCCTGGAAATCCATCATCAGTTCCTTCAGCTTCTTCCGCAGTCCGTTGGTCACCGCCATTCTGGTCCTGTAAATCGGGGTTCCTTCTTTGTAACCTGAGAGTCTCCTGTTGGCAGCGTTCGCACGGTCCATGTCCTCCAGCTGGGATCTGATGCTCCTGCTTTTCTTGAGCACTGTCATGATGTTGGCATTGATTCTGCTGCGCAAGGATTGCAAGGCTTCAGATTTGTGGAGGCATTTGCTCTCCTCATTGGCTTGCTGCAGACGTCCCAGAATGTCGCGGACAGAAGCCATCTCCTGCTTAACCTTCTCCGCTTCTTCCAGGAACAGGCCGAGGTCGGTGTACATATTTGTTGTGGAGGATGACATCGACATCTCCACATTATTGACATTATTTCCAGCTTCCAGGTCCAGATCTTTCATGGCCACTTTTTTCAAATCCACATAGTTGGTGAACGATTTCGTCATGAGGTCATTCATCTTTCTATTCCCCCCCTTTTTTTTTCGTTCGCCCTTGCTGTATCGGAAAGACCCTGCATTGTTTATTTATTTGCACAAATTAAAAAAAAAAAAAAAGGGATAAAACCCAGATCGAAAAGCTCTATACAATTTTCTAGTGATAGAAAACAAAAAAATTCCAAATGAATTAATAATTTGAAGGAGAGCGGACTTGAGTATACCTCTTTCCAATTACAGAGCGGGAGGATAAGCAAATCAGCAGCTACTACTAATTAAAGTTGCTTGTTTATGGGAATGACCGAACTCGGAAACAAATCAGCTACGAGATATTCAGGTACTTAATTTGAAACAGACTACAAGAAACAAGGAAGTGGACGACCTGCTTTTATTATAGTTGGGATACCTGTGAATGGCTAATTCAAGTTAAAAAAATTCTGTATAAAAAAAACTAGCCGTTGAGGCCCCAACTGCTATAATTCTAATATCAGTCAGCTGACTCAGCGCGGTAGCTCGTAGAGTATGTAAATCAGTAATGTACGGCTCATATCGAAGTGCAAGAATCCAGTCCAGATTCTAGCCTGCAGTGAGTTGGACTTAGCCATAGACGGATCAAGTGAAGATGGGCTTAGCCATTCTTCTAGTTACACGCCCAATTAAAATAGATAAATCACCTAATTGGGTAATGAACCCTTACGTTTATCCATATTTTAGGGGTTGTATTCGGTTAGGGGTTTTAAATGTTTTTAGGGTGTTTTTAAATTTAGGATATTCAATTAGGATTTTAATAGATTCTAACAAAATTTTGGTGTATTACGTCTGAATTTTGATGTCTCGAAAAAAAAATCTAAAATTTGATTGATTGTTTTAATAAAACCCTTCAAAATTCAGGTATATTCAATTAAATTTTAAAATACAATTTTAAGATATAAGTATGTTCAAAAGTTTAATTTGATGATTTTTTATGAACATTGATGGATTTGAAGGGTTTTGAGATAAAAAAAAAAATTACTCAGAGCATTTCTAATGGGGTGGGCTTGGTCTGAGGTGGGCAACAAATAGCCCACAACCAACAATATGCAGTTTCTAACGGGGTGGGTTTGGCTTGGGCTGGGCTGGGGCTGGCTTGGGGGCTGGTCTTATTGGGATGGGCCCATCAGAGCACAATGAAGCAAGTTTGGATGGGAAGAGCTATAACCTTTCCCCGCACAAGTCACAGTTTTATTATTATTATTATGGTTTTTAACTTTTATGTTTGATTTTCTTTTTGTATTTATTTTGAGATAATTAATTAAAGAAAAAGTATTTTACTTCAAAAATACCCTTTGAATTTGCCATATAATCTCATAATCTCCCTTCGACTCAATTTGTCTCAAAATACCATTTAAACACGAATTCCGTCAACAAAATTACCCCATCCGCCCCAAGATGAGAACTCTCCTATTTCGACTTCCCCATAGCCTCTGGTAGCACATCCAAGACTTAAATGACGTTATTTTGTTCTCATCTAGCATTCAATTTGTCCCTGTTGGATGCTAAGTGGCTAACCTTTGCAGATTGGCCCATTATTGGTGGGACCTACACCAACACTTCCTCAGTTCCTCTACCTCACGCTACGCTCACACCATAACCTCTGTGCTTGGTTTACACTCGCTTTTCTCCTGGATTTTCAAGACGGGCGCAGCTTAACCTACTCCTCCCTTTCGTTGATCAAGACCCAGAGCTCTTCTCAATTATGCTCTTGCTTCTCATAACAAGTAATTCTCCCTTAAAGGTCAAAGCTTTAGACCTCTAATACTTAATTTTTGAATCCCAATTTTATGGCATCGAAGCATTTTTTATGAATTAACTGTTGAACCCATCTCATTTTCATGCTTTTAATCTCAATAAATCTTTCATCTTGCCCTTGAATGGCCGAGATTTGCCATATTCGATCATTGTTATGCGATTTGGCTCGGTCCATGTAGCTCATGGTAGCAAAATCATGTCCTTAGATTGGTCACTCAGGAAAAAAATCCACGATTTCGCAGAGAACAACTGCCGCGGGGGCCACCGACTTCTCGGAGCTCAAAATTCTCGACCTTGAAAATAAGTTTGTGAAGGAGACACTAAATTGGGAGAATGTGATTGAGACTGGGTCAACAGTACAAGGAATTGGTTCTTTACCCGAGTTCCTGTTTGGTAGTTTCGAATCAGCTCGGAGGAACTCAAATTCGATCATTTTTTATGATTTGAATAACTTGAGTCATGTCAAGGAGATAGCCCATTATCAAATTTACGGTGCTAATATTAATTCAGCAATTCCACCCACCAAATTGAATTGGGTCTCAGGTTATGGTCTGTTAATGATGATAGGATCTCCCAAGGGACCTTCAAGAGTATTTGTCAACATTAAATTTTGGGATCCAAGGTCTAGTAATGTAGTTTGGAAGATAAATGATCAGGTTGATTGCTTTTTTCTGATGTCACTGTTTCGAATAACCCTTCATCTGTATTCAAGATTGGTGTGAACACCGGTAGGATGTTATTTGCGGATTTTGAGAAATATAGGTGCAAATAATTAATCAATGGGTTTCTCTTGGTGAAAGTAAGATAGTAGTTCATGGGAAGAATGAAGGCCCTGGTTCCATCATAGGTGGACTTCTATGGTTATGAAGTCTGTCTCCTAGGCCAGTTTCAGGTCCTCATCAATGGTCAGTTGGGTGATCACTTCCAACCAACCCAGGGAATCCGACAGGGTGACTCTTATCCCCCTTCCTCTTTATTTTTGTCAGTGATGTTCTATCAAATATGCTTAACCATGTTGTGGGTCTGGGCTATATAGAGGCGTTACGCTTTAGTGCCGATGGGCCATGCTTATCCCACCTACTATTTGCGGATGATACTATCCTATTCTTAAAGGAAAATGAGAGGCATTGCAGAGTCATTGTAAAAATCATCAACGCTTATTGCAAGGCTTCTGGTCAGCGGGTAAACTTTAATAAGTCTAGCATTTTTTTCAACCCTAACTCTCCCACTGAACTCTGCCAACGCCTGAGGAACATTCTGCAGATGAAACTTACTTCCGACCCGGGTATGTATCTTGGATTGCCCACATTATGGGGGAGATCAAATGGGGAAGCTCTAATGTTTGTTAGGGAGAGAATTGGAAGGAAAATATAAGGGTGGAAACAAAAGTTGCTATCTCAAGCTGGCAAAGAGGTGCTAATTAAATCTGTTGCCCAAGCCATCCCCACTTATCCAATGGCGATGTTTAAATTCTAAAAGGCCACCTGCAAGGCTATTGATGCAGACTTGGCAAACTTATGGTGGGGGCAATCTGATTCAGGCAATAAGATCCATTGGATCAGCTGGGCGTAGCTTGGTGTCCCAAAAATTGATGGTGGTATAGGTTTTCGGAACTTGGAAGATTTCAACCTTGCTCTTTTGGCCAAACAATGTTGGAGATTACTCCAGAATCCGAACTCTTTCTTGGCCCAATGCCACTATCAACCCGAATCTCCATGTCTTTGCGCTAATTGATTGGGATCAAATGGAATGGAAGTTTGATGACATCTCAAACCAGATTTCAGGTGATGAAGAGGCACTAATAAAGAGTATCCCTATTGGTTGCCAGGAGGAGGATGATCGGCTGTTATGGCCCCATAACTCTTGTGGTGATTATAGTGTCAAGTCTGGTTACAATTGGATGAATGGGCCTCATCCTTCCCACAATCACCCTACTTCTTCTCATGCCTTTGCTTCTGTTAATTTCCCCTCTGGAGTTTGGAAACAAATATGGAAGATTAAAACTACTCCCATAGTGAGAAGTTTTCTTTGGAAAACGGCCAAACAGTGCATTACTACACGAGAATGCCTTTTTCGTCGCCACCTTGGAGGCTCCCCCTTTTGTCCTTTTTGTAAGAAGTATCATGAAGTTGTGGAGCATTCCTTCCTTGAGTGTCATGGTGCCCAAAGTGTGTGGTTTGGAGGTGCATTAAATTACAAAATCGACATTCAACGTATCTCATCCTTTGATTCATGGTTGAATAAGGTCCTTAACTCCATGACTTGCTTTGGCGCCAATTACGACTGGGTAGCCTCTTACATTGCATTCACATGTTGGTTTATTTGGAAAAGTAGATGCAAGTTCATTTTTGAAGGTACTCCTCTTAATCCTTATACTATGATTGGTTTGATTCGTAATCAAGTTGGCGCTTTCTGGAATGCTATTTCACCTCTCCACCAAACTCTCATGCCGATGGTAGACACCCCCAACTTGAATTCAAATTGGGCTCCTCCTGCTCGCCTAACTCTGAAGCTAAATTGTGATTCAGCTTGGAGAAGGGAGTACAAGTCGACTAGTGTTGGAATAGTTATTAGGGATCATAACGGCAATTTATGTGTCACAAGGTGTTCCTTTAGGTCGTCTCAATCAGCCTTTGAAGCTGAGGTGTGGGCTATCCTAGATGGTTGCCTTCTTGTTGTGGGAAAAAATTACCGAAGGATTGTTGTTGAGTCTAACTGTCAGGTTTTGATAAATTGTTTGAGAGGTAACATTGGGAAAGGAAAGTGGGAGATTTACCCCATTCTTTCAAGGATTCGAGATTTACACAGGTGTTTTGAGTCGATAGCCTTCTCTTGGATACCTTGATCTGTAAATAGGGCCGCTGATGCCTTAGCTCTACAAGCGCGACATCGTATGTGCATGGAAGTCTAGGAGGACCGATCTCTATTGTAAGACCCGGTCTTGGAAGCAATAACGGTGAGCAAGACCCTTGAGCTTGAAAAGGAAGAACGGTGAGCAAGACCCGTGAGTTTGGAAATGTAAGATCGGTGAACAATCCCACATCACTCGGGGAAGGAAATGTGAAGTGCCTTATATGTGTGGGCACGTATCTATCTAACACAAGGCCTTTCTGGAGCTCACTGGCTTTGATTCCTTGGGAACTCCAAAGTTAAGCGAGTTGAGACTGGTGCAATCCCATGATGGGTGACCCCCTTGAAGTTTGTACGTGAGCTCCCGAAAACAAAACCGTGAGGGCTGGGCCAAAAACGGACAATATTGTGCTAGATGGGCCGGGTCGTGACAAAATGGTATTAGATCCAGACCCCGACTGGAAGTGTGCCAGCGAGGACACTAGGCCCCAAAAGGAGTGGATTGTAAGACCCGGTCTTGGAAGTAAGAACGGTGAGTAAGACCTGTGAGCTTGAGAAGTAAGAACGGTGAGTATGACCCGTGAACTTGGAAATGTAAGATTAGTGAACAATCCCACATCGCTCGGGGAAGGAAAGGTGAAGTGCCTTATATGTGTGGGCATGTATCTATCTAACACAAGGCATTTTTGGAGCTCACTAGTTTTGATTCCTTGGAAACTCCAAAGTTAAGCGAGTTGAGGTTGGTGTAATACCAAGATGGGTGACCTACTGGGAAGTTGCACGTGAGCTTCCGAAAACAAAACTGTGAGGTCTGGGTCTAAAGCGGACAATATTGTGCTAGATGGGTCGAGTCGTGACAGAATGGTATCAGAGCCAAACCCCGACCGGGAAGTGTGCTAGCGAGGACGCTGGGCCCTAAGGGGGTGGATTGTAAAACCCACGTCCTAGAGGGAATGATGAACGATCCCACATTCCTTCGAGGGGAATGGTCTGAGAAGGGAATCGTGGTGTGCCTTAAAGGTGTAGGCACACACCTATCTAGCACAAGGCCTTTTGGGAGCTCACTGGCTTTGGATTCCTTGTGAACTTCAAAGTTAAGCGAGTTTGAGCTGGTGCAATCCCAAGATGAGTGACCTACTAGGAAGTTGCACGTGAGCTCCCGAAAACAAAACCGTGAGGGCTGGGCCCAAAGCGGACAATATCGTGCTAGATAGGTCGGGTCGTGACAGAATGGTATCAGAGCTGGACCTCGACCGGAAGTGTGCCAGCGAGGACGCTGGGCCTCAATGGGGGTGGATTGTAATACCCGGTCTTGGAAGTAAGAACGGTGAGTAAAACCCGTGAGCTTGAGAAGTAAGAACGGTGAACAAGGTCTATGAGCTTGGAAAGACAATGATCGTTTTGTCCCTAGTCGTGGGTAAAATGTTGACTTTTGACCTGGAAGGTCCGATGGCCGAGGGCTGAGGACCGTTACCTAGATCGGGTCGATACGAATCCGTATACAGGCGGTACGCTGGAATCGGACGTCGGACGAGAAAGTTATGGTTCATGGAAGTTCGATTGCACTATGCACGCATTACGAGGCAAGGATTAGGTGGCAAAATCTGATTGGTTGGCTTTTAAGTGGGACCCATGGATGAGTGACAAGTGTCACTCATTCTATTGGTCATTAACCCCAGAAAGTAGGTCTTAATCATGATTGGTGGGTTTAATATTATAATATTAGTGTTAGGGATTAGTTTATAATATTTTCACCCACCTCTCTTCCTAACCATCCATCTCTAACCCCCATTCTCATCCTCACCGTTCCTTTCCTCTCATCTGACCCATCATCATCATCAAACTCAAATATCTCTCTCTCCCTTTCTCGACATCACCCAAACCGTGAAGAACACAAACACCACCGCAACCCCTCATCTGCATTTGCCTTTATGGGCGACTGAGAGAGAGAGAGAGAGAGACCCGATGAACTAGGACGGCGCGACTGGATGGGCTGAGCACGGCTGCGACACGGCGGAGGTGAGAAAATCAAACCCGAGAACCCGCTCGAACCCATTTTATGGAACTTCAATATTTAACGTCTAACGACTTTTTTGGTCGATCGTGTATGATTCTCTGGTCCAAGACGAGCTCAACGGACGTGGGTTCGAGGCAAGGGATGGCCTGTGTTGACGGGGAGGACGACTCGGAATTCTGGGCTTCGGGTTTGGCATCATAGGTATTTTTATCTCGAACCCTTTTCTAGTTTTTGAGCCCATAGAACTTTAGATTAGGCTGAGACGAACACATAGGGATAAACCACGATGAAAATGGTGGTCGGAGCTGGGAGAACCAGCCGGGTCAAGCCGCTGGTCACGGCGACCCGGTTGCAGACTTCAGGCCGACCCGACCAAGGTCAGGGATGACTAATGACGTCAGCTTGTCAGATCTGACAATGTTAGATTGACATGTCAGAACAGAGACCAATATGGGCTTTCCACGTGGCACTGTAAGGTTGTCAGTGCTGACAACATGCTGACGTCAACGTTGACTTTTGCGTTGACCAGTACTTGTGGGCGCATGTGAACAGTACTCGAGGTGGGCACAATGTCATTTTAAAGGTTTCGACGATCCGGATCCAATGACGGTGGTTTTGGGTCGATCAGAGATCGTTAGGTTAGTCAAATCGAGGTTTTTCACCTCGGGATTCGTGTCCGGGACACGAATTTTTTGGGAAAGTTTAGGGTTCTTATTATGGACTTGTATAGGTTAGTAGTAACCTTTGGATATGATTTGGACAGGTCTGGATGACCCGGAGAGGTCGGATTAGCTGGTGAGGCTTACAACACGCAAATCGAGGCGGCAGCTTAGGACGGTCTGTGAGTGGACCTTGATTTCTAAACTGTGATGCATGCATATATGATTTATAGATATGATTCTATGATGATGCTTTGGATGATTGTGAATTATATGATTTCACGCATTTCGAGGTGATTTACGTGCTTGCACGTATATCGAGGTTTCAGTTTTACACTGACTATTTGTGCTTATAGTTTTGGAAATGATTTCATGAAATGGTTTTAGATTTGATAAGGTAAACTCGGGTTCGAGACCCATTTGTTTTGGAAACCCTCGGACTCGAAGTCCCTTTTAGCTACGTTCTCTGGCCAGAGGCCCAATTGGTTCTTGAATCGATTTTGGATTTGGAAATATAGAATCGGGCACGAGACCCATTTGATTTACGAACTCTCGGACCTAAAGTCCATTTGATTTAACAAGGCATCGGACCGGAGGTCTAGTTGATTTACGTATCGGGCTCGAGACCCAGTTGGTTTACGAATCGGGCTCGAAGCCTAGTTGACTTACGTATCGGGCACAAGGCCTATTTGGTTTATGATATCGGGCACGAGGCCCATTTGGTTTACGAAATCGGGCACGAGGCCCAGTTAGTTTACAATTCGGGCCGGAGGCCTAGTTTGTATGTGGATTTGGGCTTAGGGCCCAGTTATGTTTTAGGATTGTGATTTTGGGTCAGAGACCCATAAATGGATTTATGGTTCATGACGGTTTATGGGGACCAGCATGAACCCTTGAAAGGTTTTTATGGTTCATGACGGTTTATGGGGACCGGGCATGAACCCTTGAAAGGTTTTGAGAATGTTTTCAAATGGTTTTTCGTATACCATCCTTTATATATGAATTGTCTCCTCCGGGGAGGGTCGTTGGCCTGGGTGGACCTCGGAGTAATCACAGAGCACTAATTGAGTGGAGTCGGCCCCGTTGGGTTCCTTACTCTCGAAAAGGCTATGGATTATAACCCCCAGGGAGGGTTATTGATCTACGGACATTGACCTGGGTGGACCCTGAGGAGACTTGGACTTTGAGACCCCGGGTAGCACACGCGTAACTCTAGATACCGTGACAGGATTAGTTATATGATATATATATATATGATGAACATGATTTCTTGGTTTTGCGAAATTGTGTTTTATGGATAATAAATGGATTTGGTCTGAGTTCCCACATATGTTTACTTGTTATGGATTTCTGTAAATGGTTTTAGGCAGGGGCCCGTGTGACTTGTATTTACGGAATTTGGGGCTGAGACCCTATGAATGGTTGTTTAAACATATGTGGTTTGATAAATGGTTTTACTATGCATGCATGCTTTTTAGTGAAAGGCATAAAGGTCTTTTATGAAATGTGTTTTACTAAACTTATTGCTTTTTGTCCACTCACAGTCTTTTTGTTTTCAATGCCCTTCAGGTTGATTACGGATGCGGACTGTAGTAGAGACCGAGACATCACATACCTCCTCCGGATCCTGGTGTACTCTAGAAGCTGGTCAGGCTGAAGGTTCAAATTTTCCCTAGTCTGACACTCTGTGTCAGACGGGATCAGAAGCGTCCCTCGTTAATCCCGGGGGGATTGGGATGGGTCCTGACAAGTGGTATCAGAGCAGGTTTGCTCTTGTGGTGCGCGCAAGTCGAGGATGTGATGTCTCTATGGGCTGCAGTTCGTTATCAACCTGATAGTTAGGATGCTAGTACGATAGTTAGTAGGATTGAATCGTGGAACGTCTGGGTGCGAATAGGTATTGTTCTGGTTAGTTAGTGTACGAGTGTACATATGAGGTGAGATCTAATTTGCTTTCCACGAGGTGGATATGGAATCAGTATAGTTGGAATTTCGAGGACGAAATTAATTAAGGAGAGAATGTTGTAACGACCCGTCCTGAATTCCAGGATATTAGTGACTAATCAAGGATTAGTGAGGTTAATCGGTGATTAGTTGGGCGAAATCAGACGAACGGTGTAAAATAACTGTTTTACCCTTGGTCGTGGGCAAAATGTTGACTTTTGACCCTGGAGGTCCGAGGATCGTTACGTAAATCGGGTCGATACAAATCGGTAGACAGGCAGCACGCCGGAATCGGACGTCGGACAGGAAAGTTATGGTTCACGGAAGTTTGATTGCACTATACACGCATTACGAGGCAAGGATTAGGTGGCAAAATCTGATAGGTTGACTTTTAAGTAGGACCTATGGGTGAGTGACAAGTTTCACTCATCATATTGGTCATTAACCCCAAAAAGTAGGTCTTAATCATGATTGGTGGGTTTAATATTATAATATTAGTGTTAGGGATTAGTTTATAATATTTTCACCCACCTCCCATCCTAACCATCCATCTCTAAACCCCCTTCTCATCCTCACTGTTCCTTTCCTCTCATCTGACCCATCATCATCATCAAACTCAAATTTCTCTCTCTCACTTTCTCGACATCACCCAAACCGCGAAGAACACAAACAGAAGACATTTATCAAAAGGAGACATTTATTCCCTTTACTAAAAAGTATGCATGTATTCGAAAACCAGTTATCAAACCATTTCTCAAATCATTAAACCATTAGGGCCTTAGCCCAAAATCGTAAACCAAAGTATATAGGAACTCAGCTCAAATCCAAATGCGTAGGGACTCAGCCCAAAACCAATCTTCGGCATCCCTGATGCCTGACATCCCAGATGTCACAATCCACACCACTGTAACGGTTCCAAGCTACGCATGCTACTCGAGGTCTCAAATCCCAAGTCTTCCTAGGGTCCACACAGGTTAATAACCCACAGATCAATGACCTTCCTTGGGGGGAGGTTTTAATATCTAGCAATCCTGCTCCTGAGTCACTATACAAACCGGTCGCTCCGTGCAATGACCCCTCGCAGGCAATGCCCCGTGACTACTCCAGGATACTACGAGACATCTGGAGGAGACAACCTGCCACTCCAGGATAATACGGGACGTCTGGAGGGCATCTATTCATTAGGATGGTATACGGAAAACCGATTCAAATCATTCAAAAGGTTACATCTGGGTTTTCCCTAAAACCATCGTAAATCCAAATCCATTTGGGGTCCCTGACCCGAAATCACATTCATAAACCAGAACTGGGCCTCATGCCCGATCTCATAACCAACTGGGCCTCAAGCCCGAATTCGTAAACCAACGGGGCCCCTAGCTCGATCATAGAACTCAAATGGACCTCCAGCCAGATTTCTCATTAAATCAAATGGACTCCAACTCCGATAGTTTCCAACCAAATAAGTCATACACCCGAAAGATATTTCTAAAACCCTTTCAAATCGTCTTTCAATTGGGACTCATGCCCGAATCTCGATTTCACGCACTTCCGTGAAATCTTTTGAAATCGTAAATTAGTTCCTCGGTTTCACGTTTCTCTGTGAAACTTTCGGAATCACATATAAACTGTGTAAAACATATGCACGTAGTACGCTTGGCCGAAGCCCAAACATTATATAAAACAGAAACCTCGAATTACGTGCACTAACACATTTTCCTCCGAAAATGCCCTATAAATCATATTGAAATCATATGCACTAATGACATCTCAAAACATGTTCATTAAAGCATATAAAACAGTTATGCATGCATCAATTTAGAAATCAAGGAACACTCATAGACCGTCCATATTGCGCCTCGATACGCGCGCCATAAGCCTTTTTCGGGCAAATCACCATCTCCGGGATTCCCAAACCTGTCCAAATCACACTAGAGGGTTACTAACCACCTCATTCACCTCTCATTAAAGCCTTGTAATTTTCCCAAATTTTTAAACATTTTAAAACTCGATCCTAAACCTTCTGACATCCCGAATTATATCGAAACGATGTCCGATCGACTCGAAACTTGTCCCAAAATGTTTGTTACATAGAATAGATGAAATTACATGTTGGACACTTCCCCAAAAGGTGTCCCACGCGTCCCCACGCGCCTGGCACTGTTATCTTCAACCTTCGCAGACTATCCGGTTCAGACCGGTTTCTGCAATCCGGTCCACCTAAACGGACAGAACCTGTTCACCCCCATAACTCCCTCATTGTTCATCCTTTTTCATCCATTCCAATTTCAATCTCTTTGTCTCATCCCTAGCATCCATCCTATGTGATTAGAATTAAGAAAAATCACCTAAAATCCCCTAGTTCAAAACACCCATCACGACCCTGTTTTCCAGCCGTTCCCCTGGGCTGCTCAGTCTTCCCTCGTCGTCCAAAACCCTTCCTAAAGTCCATACAAATCCTCTAAACATCCCCCGATCAACAAAAAACCTTCCTAACGTCTAAAACACAAAATTTTATTTTGAACATAAAAATCGTACCTGCGCGGGTTCGTCTTTCCTCTGCCGTCCACGGCGTCGCAGTCATCACCCAGCGTCACCTAGCTCCTAAGCCACTCTCTGAAACGACCCACCCTCAATCCCCCGGGATTAAGGGCTAAGTCATGCTCCCGTCTAACTTACGCGTGACATGAAAGCTAAACCGACGTCCAACCTCCATGTGACACGTAAGTCGGACAAGAGATTTTCCAACGTACCGTTCCAATCTTCTGGACTTCTCAGAGCGCGCAGACTCTACTGTGGATCACATGTGTGATGTCTCCATCTCTCTCGACCAACAGCCCGCACCGCAACAACCTAGAGGGTATCAAAAACACAAAAGACTGGGAGTGGACAAAAATAAAGGATAAGTTTTGAAAACAGGTTAAAAGAAAAGTACATTTATACCCTCCGTTTAAAAACATATGCATGCATAATCAACTCATGTCAAAAATGTCAGGACCCGACCCTCCTCGGTCAAGACCCGACCCTCCTCGGTCAAGACCCGACTCATCTAGCACCATATTGTCCGCTTTAGGCCTTGCCCTCACGGTTCTGTTTTCGGGAGCTCATGGTGCAACTTCCCAGGGGGTCACCCATCATGGAATTGCACCAGCCTCAACTCACTTAACTTTGGGGTTCCAATCCCCCCAAAGCCACTTGAGCTCCCAAAAGTCCTAGTGCTAGATAGGTGTGTGCCTACACCTTTAAGGCATACCACCATCCTCTCCCAGACCATTTCCCCTCGCAGGAATGTGAGATTGTTCACCGTTCCCTCCAAGACACGGGTCTTACAATCCACCCCCCTTAGGGCCCAGCGTCCTCGCTGGCACACTTTCTGATCAGGGTCTGGCTCTGATACCAAATTGCCAGGACTCGACCCTCCTCGGTCAAGACCCGACTCATCCAGCACCATATTGTCCGCTTTGGGGCCTTGCCCTCACGGTTTTGTTTTCGGGAGCTCATGGTGCAACTTCACAAGGGGTCACCCATCATGGAATTGCACCAGCCTCTACTCACTTAACTTTGGGGTTCCAATCCCCCCCAAAGCCACTTGGGCTCCCAAAAGGCCTAGTGCTAGATAGGTGTGTGCCTACACCTTTAAGGCACACCATCATCCTCTCCCAGAATTCCCCCTCACAGGAATGCGGGATTGTTCACCATTCCCTCCAGGACACGGGTCTTACAAGAAAACCATTTCATATTCAATTACGAAAACCGAACTTATTTTCTTTTCTCAAATCCCGGGCCTCAGCCTAAAATCACAAATCCTCGTCAAGTACGGGAACTCAGTCCAAAACTCATTAAAACCAAGTCATCCGGGCCATTGCTGTAACGACCCGTCCCAAATTCCATGATTAGATTAGTGACTAATCACGATTAGTGATGTTAATCGGTGATTAGTTAGGCTAAATCGGACGAACGATGCGAAAATGACCGTTTTGCCCCTGATGGTGGCAAAACGTTGACTTTTCATTCGGACGGTCAAATGGACTTTGACCGATGACCGTGACGTAGTTCGTGACGTCACGAGTTCATAGACAGGTGGCACGTTCAATTCTGACATTCGAGGAGGAAGTTATGACGTTCGGAAGTTTAGGGGCATTTTGGTACTTTTGGATAAAAGGGGGTCAAATGTTGACTTTTTGACCGGGAGGTCCAATTGCCGAGGGCCAAAAACCGTTACGTAGATAAGGACAATACGAATTCGTAGACAGGCGGCACGTCGAATTCGGACGTTCGACGGCGAAGTTACGGTTCAAGGAAATTCGAACGTACTATTGCACGAATTACGAGACGGTTGCACTTTTGGACTTAGTGGGGCCCAGATTTTTATCTTAAGGTCCAATGGATGAGTGACAAGTGTCACCCATCCACTGGACATCATTTTCCCTTCATGCACATCCATCCATCCTCCTACATCGATCATTTCTTTCCATTTCAAACATTTCCCCGATCTCAGTTTGAACCCAAACCCATCCAATCCTTTCCATCTGATATTGAATGAGACCAGAGAGTGAGGGAGAGGCTGAGGAAGCTAAGGACGGTGGCTGGGAGCACCTGAACCGCCGAGGAAGCTAAGGCCCAGGTAACCAGATTACCCGACTAATGCCCATTTTCCATTATTTTCGAATAGGACATTATGGTTTGTTATGGGTGATTGGAAGATGATTAGGGAGTTGCTAGGATGATTTTAGGACGGTTTGAAGGGTGGTTCACGGCGGAGGAGGCCGTGGGAACGGCGGGGAAAAACTGGACCGTGAGGTCCATTTCGAACAAGGGGTTTCAGGTGGGTTTTTCTTAGATTTAGGGATTGGGTTAGATAGGAAATGAAGAAATAGGAATTTAGGAATTGGAATGGAAGCAAACAGACCGAAAATGAGGGAGAAGGAGGCCTGGACCCGTTACGCCGGTTCAGTTGCAGGGGTTGGACCGGACCGGCCGGCCCAGACCGGTTCGATCGCTGGAGCTGGTGACACTGTACAGGGCGCGTGAAGCCCACGCGCAGTGGCTTCTTGGGGCGCGTGAGGCCCACGCGCAGTGGCTTCTTGGAGCGCGTGAGGGCGCGTGGCACACAATTTGAGGAAGGTTCCAACATACGAAATCATCTATTCGATGTAACGAACATTTTGGGACTGGTTTCGAGTCGATCGGACACCGTCTCGATATGTTTCGGGGCATCGGAAGGTTTATGTTCGGTTTTAAAAATAGTTAGAAATTCCGGAAAATTACGGGGCTTTAGTGAGGGGTTATATAAGTAGTTAGTAACCCTCTAAATTAATTTGGACAGGTTTGGAAGTCCCGGTGATGGTAATCGACTCGGGGAGCCATATGGCACGCGTATCGAGGCGCGACTTCGGACGGTCTGTGAGTGGACCTTGTTTTCTAAATTGGTGCATGCATAAATGTTTATTATATGTTTTAAATACTTATTTGTGATGCCATGAGTGCATTTGGATGTGTGGCTACGTATAGGCACGTATTTCGAGGTTTCGGCCCTATACGGTGCCTATACGGGTCCGTACGTCTTTATTGGTCTAACTGAAATGGTTTTGGATTTCCAAATGGATTATGAATATGATTTGATAATGTTGATTTGGATATTTGTGAATTATATGGTTTCACGTATTTCGAGGCGATTTACGTGCTTGCACGTAAATCGAGGTTTTCTGGTTTTACTCTGATTTTCCGTTCTTATGGTTTTGGAAATAGTTAAATGAAATGATTTTGGATTTGAAAAGGTAACTCTCGGACTTGAGGTCCATTTGATTTACGTAATCGGGCCAGAGGCCCAATTGGTTTACGATTCGGACCGGAGGTCCAGTTTCTATGTGGATTCGGGCCTAGGGCCCAGTTATGTGTTACAAATGGTTTTGATGGGTCATGACGGTTTATGAGAACCGGCATGAACCCTTGAAATGGATTTACGGGTCATGACGGTTTATGGGAACCGGCATGAACCCATAAAAGGATTTTATGGTTCATGACGACTTATGGGGGCCGGGCATGAATCCTGGAAAGATTTAAAGAATGATTTCAAACGGTTTTTCATATTCCATCCTTTATATATGATTGTCTCCTCCGGGGAGGGTCGTTGGCCTGGGTGGATCCCGGAGGAGCACTGACTGAGTGGAGTCGCCCCCCAGTTGGGTTCCTTACTCTCAGGATGGGCATGGTTCGTTACCTTCAGGGAGGGTCATTGATCTACGGACATTGACCTGGGTGGACCCTGGAGAGACTTGGGTTTGAGACCCCGGTTAGCACACGTGTAGCTTTATCTTGCCGTGACAGGTTCTGGATATGAAATATAATGGATAAACATGATTTCAATTGGTTTTGGGAAATTGTGTTTATAATGATAAATGGATTTGGGCTGAGATCCCACATATGTTCAATGTGTTATGGTTTTCTGTAAATGGTTTTGGGCAGGAGCTCGTGTGACTTGTATTTACGAAATTTGGGGTTCTGACTCTATTTCTAGTTGTTTAAACATATGTGTTTGAATAAATGGTTTTACTATGCATGCATGCTTTTTAGTGGAGGGTATAAATGTCTTTTATGGAAATGTTTTTATAAATCTTTATTTTTGTCCACTCACAGTCTTTCTGTTTTTAATACCCTTCAGGTTGGATACGCTGTGGACTGTAGCAGAAACCGAGATATCACATACCTCCTCCGGATCCTGGCGTACTCTGATAGCCCTGGAGGGCAAAGGTCGGAAATATCCCTTGTCTAACACTTCGTGTCAGACGGGAGCAGGGTCATCCAGCACTAATCCCGGGGGGATTGGGATGGGTCCTGTCAATTGCCCAAAACATCGGAAAACCAGTAAAAAACATCAATCGATTTAGTTGCTGGATCTTAAGTGCGCCCTAGTCTTTAAACTCAAAACCATGCGCATAATGAGACCTTCTCGGGATATCAACGAGTCTTTAAACTCAAAACACAATCAACATGCCTCGGGGGATATCATAACCGAGTCTTTAAACTCAAAACATATCAATCCAGGGTTCTCCCTCGTCAATCAACCCAGTCTTTAAACTCAAAACCAGATTCAGCCGTTTTCTTTTCTTTTTCCGGGTCCTTAAACCCAAAACCATTTTTCAATCAAGTGAAAACCATAGAAAAACCATATCCGAATTCGCAATAATGATTTCGTAAGCCGGCATCCGGAACCATCATCCCGAACCCAAATCCAGAATTTCTCTTCAAGTTTCAAAACCGAAGCAAGAATCATTTTTCCAAAAGTCTATTTCAAAACCAAAACCACTTTTCCGAAGTCACTTTCATGAACATGCCTCCAAGCCCGAAATCACTTTCCAAAATCCGTTATAAATCATTGAAATCAAATCCCAAAATCACATCATCAAAACCATGGTCAAATCTCGACATTAATCAGAAACTCGTAAAACGTGCAAATACGTAGTTATTTTGAAATACGTGCAAAACCGTAAATCATCAATATCAATTCACAAATATAGAAATCACGTATAGAAAACATATAAAACATATATGCATGCATCATAAGTTCGAAAGCAAAGTCCACTCACAGACCATTAGCGTCACCGCCTCGATACGCGCCCAATTACGCTTTTCCAGCTAATCCACTATCATCGGCTTTCCCGAACCTGTCCAAATCCCATAATAAGGTCACTAACTACTTCATAAAGTTTATACTAAAGCCCGGTAATTTTCATGAATTTTTAACTATTTTTAACTAAGGCTTAAAACCTTCGGACATCCCGAAACATATCGAGACGATGTCCGATCGACTCGAAACCAATCTTAAAATCTTCGTTACATCAATTATATCATTTCATATGTTGAACACATGCCCAGAATAGGCATCACGCGCCCTCACGCGCCGCCCAAAGTGGCTGCGCGTGGGAGCCATGCGCCTTACTGTTCATCGTATTCAACCTTCTGCAAACCAGTCCAGTTTGAACCGGCGTGGCCAGTTTTCGTTCATTTTTCACCCATTTTCAGTTCTAGTTAGTCCCTTAGTGTCTTTCTTTCATCTCTAACCTATTCTCATCATCAAAACAAGAAATTTCAACCTAAAGACTACTTCCCAAATCGAAGGAGAAACCGTCCACTGTCGTCGTCCAGTTGCCGTGATTCCTGCCACCTCCTTCACGGGTTTCAGTCTCAATTCGTCCCTTTCGACGTTCAGAACCTCGTCCAAACAATAAATTGAATTACTTATCACTAAAACACAATTTGCCATTTTAAAATCGAAACAGGGCCTTTTTGCAGGAAGTAACCTTACCGTCCATCTCCAGCCTCGAATTCTAGTCCTTTGGGCTTGTCTAAGTCTCCCTAGTCTCCTAAAACTCACCAAAATCGTCATCAAATTGGAGAACCTAAGCTACCACGCGTTCAACAGTTTCCTTGTCGTCGTGCCCCACCGTGATAACCACCCACACCGTCTCTCACCTTCCTTCACAAGGTACTAGTAGAGGCTGAAGATCAAAGAGGTTGGAGGACTTGGGTTTCACGACTACATTCCGACTACATTCCAACTTCTGAGCTCTGTTTTTCCTGTTCCACCCCATTTCACCACCTTTGTACATTTGTACGAGGCGGTTTACACCATTCCACAGCCTTCCAGACATAGGACAAGTGTCCTTGTCTGATTGGGCACAAATCTCAAGCCATCCAAGTGTCACAAATCTACTGGCACCATTCCCAAGGTAAACAAATGACCAACTTGCCCCTGCAGTTTCAAAATTACCATTTTGTCCCTTATGGTCCTAGACTCGTAACTCCGTCGTCCGAACTCCAATTGTCTCATGTCGCATGTCGTTGTATTCAGGAGATCGAGACCTACCTAACGGTCCTCGAATTGCGTGAAAAATACTTGTCGTTTGAAAAATCAACAAATTGCCCCTTTTTAACCAAATTACCAAATTATCCTTGAACTTCCGAACATCATAACTTTCTCCTCGGATGTCGAAATCGGACGTGCCACTTGTCTATGAACTTGTGACGTCTCGAACTACGTCACGGTCATCGGTCAAAGTCTATTTGACCGCCCAAATGAAAAGTAACATTTTTGCCCATTCTAGGGGCAAAATCGTCATTTCGCACCGTCCGTCCGAAAACACCCAACTAAACACCGATTAACTTTACTAATCTGTCATTAACCACTAATCAAATCCCGATTTCCGGGACGGGTTGTTACACTCTCTGTCTCTCTCTCTCAGATTGAAAATAGGTAGGGGAAAGGATTGGGGTGGTGGTTCGATGGGGTTTCGGGCTGGTATGATCGAATGAACAAATGAGGGTGAAATGGTGGGTGCATGTATCTGTGTAATGGGAGCAATGGACGAGTGACATTTGTCACTCATCCATTGGGCCTGAGGGATAATATTTGGGCCCACTTCCAGATAAAAGTCCACCATTGTCTCGTAAAACGTGCCATCGTAAATAGTTCCTTAGAACTTCCGTGACCCGTATCTTTCCCATCGAACGTTCGATTTCGACGTGTCGCATGTCTACGGACTCGTATCGATCGAATCTACGTAATGGTGCTCCGTCTATCGGACATCCCCAGACAAAAGTTAACTTTTTTCCCTTGTTCAGGGGCAAAATCGTAATTTCACCCTGAACGTCCGATAATCCTCAGCTAATCTCCGATTAGCCTCACTAATCCATAATTAGTCTTAATTAATCCTTAAAATTAGGGACGGGTCGTTACACCTGGTCTTGGAAGTAACAACAGTGAGCAAGACCCGTGAGCTTGAGAAACAAGAACGGTGAGCAAGATCTGTGAGCTTGGAATGACAAGATTGGTGAACAATCCCACATCACTCGGGGGAAGGAAAGGTGAAGTGCCTTATATGTGTGGGCACGTATCTATTTAACACAAGGCCTTTTCGGAGCTCATTGACTTTGATTCCTTGGGAACTCCAAAGTTAAGCGAGTTGAGGCTGGTGCAATCCCATGATGGGTGACCCTTTGGAAATTTGTACGTGATCTCCCGAAAATAAAACCGTGAAGGCTGTGCCAAAAGCGGACAATATTGTGTTAGATGAGTCGGGTCGTGACATCCATCCTTTTTAATGTTTGTATTAAATAATGACGGGCTTCCATGTCCTCCTCGTTAATTTCTTTGTTTTTGGACTTACTTTGTTTTTGGACTTACTAAAGTGGACATTACCGTTTGTTACATGTCTTTACTCTAGTAGGCTTCTCTTGTAAGTGTTGATGTTCTCTCGTTATTTCCTAGTGGCCTTTGCCTTCTTAATGCATGGACTTTTCAGATAAAAAATGGAGGAGATATAGAGTTATGGTCGGAGGTTGTGGTGGGGTCTAATAAGGTGAGTGAAAATGGGATTGTGGAATTGGATGCCACCTAGCATCCAATAAGGACAAATTGGATGACAAATAGGAAAAAAATAAAATCAATTAAAATAGTGACATAATGAATAGCCTGAATCCTTGTTTAAGAGGTATTTTGAGAAAAAACTGAGCCTAATGTGATTTTGAAATTAGATGACAAATTTAAAGGGCATTTGAAATATTAAGCCTAAAAAAATATAAATATAGACTGCAACAATGTGTGTTAGGATAAAAAAAAAACGTTAAGAATGCAGTTGATGCCCGTAATATTATTGGGATAAAAAAAAGGGATTGTAGTTGATGATTGAATATTGTTGTTTTGGTTGATTAACTGAAAAAATATTTCAAGAAATATTTATCCAAACTAAACGCGTTAATTAGTTTTTGTTTTGTTTTGGTAAACCAATAACGTCCATAAGTAGATTCGGCTCAATTCGAACAAACCATCTAATGCGGGGAGCGGATCTGATGTTTCATTTTGGTGTCCTCCTCCATGTTCCACTCTTAAATGTTTGACACGTGTCCCTTCATTTAATTCTACAACTAACACTGTTATTTTTTTTTATAAAATAAAACAAAATCTAATATTAAAAAAATCAAAAACAGCAAAAAAGAAGACAATAACCACCACCGTCCAAAGATTGATGGGAAGAAACGTGGAAGTTTGCGAGTGGGCTGTCTCCCAAGTTTGATGGGAAGTGAGTAGTCCATCCGTCCAAAAATTGAGCAATCCACCATGGGCCTCGGGCTTCGTTCTGCTCATCGAATGCCATCTCAGCTCCACTCCACTCATGGAAATTGGAAAGGAAAAAGGTAAATATTATATAAAGTATTATATTTGTATTATATTTTACTTTTACTTTTAAGTCTCCAATCTTTTTTTCTTCTAAAATAAAAGGTCTCCAAGTTTTACGGGTTGGTCTAATATTGGACCTGATTTAGTTTTTGTAAAAATTAAAAAACAATGGAAAAATAATCATTGCCATATTTGTATTACCTAATCTATTGTCCAGCATATTATCTAATATCTATTTTCCTTGGCGATTAGGTTGACGATAGATGCAAAGAGTATCTGCCAATATCCTTTCATTTTATATTTAAGAGGATGAATTGGCCAAAATTGTGCTGATGACCACTTTCATTTTTTGTTTAAACCTAAAGAAATATAAAATATATTTTGCTTTGCTAAGTGGCCTGAGTATTATTTTATTTATGTATTGTTGAATTTTGCCCAGTCTAAAGGGAGAGAGATTGAGAGAGTGAGAGAGTGAGAGAGTGAGAGAGATGGAGGTCGGATTTTTGGGGCTGGGAATAATGGGGAAAGCCATGTCCATGAATCTGCTCAAGCATGGGTTCAAGGTCACCGTTTGGAACAGGACCCTTTCCAAGGTACTAATAAATAGAACTCGTGCTGTGTCTGCTCGCTATATTGAACTCCTTTATAATTCCAACTCGATTAATTCGAATTTGAGTGTTGTTATCCAGGATAGTTTAGGTTACTTTGAATCCAGTGTTGCTTAATGCTGCAATCATCACCCCACTCGCTACTTAATTGCCGACTATATGAATATGAATTGAAGACTCAAGTTTGTTTACTAAATCATCCATAATTGTATGCGTACACATTTTGCCAAGTGCTAGCATACGTTGCTGGAATCAGAATCTGGGCACACTTCAAATAAATTTTTGTCTAAGGTTCTGACGGAACAGCATTTCATCTCCTTTTTTTTCCTGAAAAGTTGTTTGGCTGTTATTTAACACGCGTGATTGTCTGGCACTGGACGATATGCTAACTATACCGTAGTATGCAAAATATTTGAGAGTGGCTTAGACTAACCTCCATGGCATGTTGCTGACTTGAAAACTTCGATTGCAGTGTGATGAACTCGTGCAGCATGGTGCTTCTGTTGCAGAAACCCCTGCAGCTGTGGTTAAGAAGTGCAAGTATACCATTGCAATGTTATCTGATCCCTCAGCTGCTCTTTCGGTTGGTATTTTTCAACTTGGTTTACTTAGACAAGTTATTTACTCGACTTCAACTTATAAAAATGAAAATTACTTAGGTGGTTTTTGGCAAAGATGGCATTCTTGAGCAGATTTGTGCAGGAAAAGCTTACGTTGACATGTCTACAGTTGATGCTGATACGTCTTTAAAGATCAATGAGGTTTGAGTTGCTTGCTAATAATATATCCTCCTCCTTTTTAAATTAGAGTATGTCATTCCAGTCACCTATTTGTTCAGATTATTAGATATTTTACTGTTGCGAAGGTCTCCTCCTGGATATCAGTATGTCAAGTATAACTAGGAAGCTTTATGCATATTGTGTATCATGTTAGGGTACTGGGGTTCATGGCCACTCCAGGCCTATGAGGTTACTATGCCACTGCTGACTCAAATTAGGGTTGTGAGGTTAGAATAGGAAATTATGCAGTAGGGTTAATATTATGAAAGCCAAAAAAGTGTGAGTTCTTAGCCCTTGAATCATCTTTCTTCATCTCTTATAATATTTCTGCACCCTCATGGATCATGGTATATTGTTTGCATAAATTGAAATTTCAAAAGAAGATAAACTAGAATGCTGGATGCAGGGATGCTTCAGAAGCAAACTCGCACCTTGAAAATTAAGAATCTCCAGGAAATTCTTAATTCTTGTATTTGAAAAACTGTTCTTTAGACAGAAGTTTTATAGGATTGAACCAGTTCACTTATAGCTGACTGAACGTAACAGAGGAGCGAGAAGGGGGGGAGGGGGGGAATGAAAGAAGAAGAAGAGGGAAACATAGACTCAAACTTTCTTTCTGAAAGGTCTGAAAGGAAAGCTGTTCATGATTAAAAGATAATTACAGTTTAACAACCAGCCTTTCCTTAGTGAAGGTCCTGAACCAGACCTTCCCCGACTCTTAAAGACCCTAAGATTGTTCACAAAATGTGCTCATCAATTATGCATTGATTTAGAAATGCTACATTGCACTTATATGCTAACAACTTCTGATTTTTTACCCATATGTTATCAATATTGCTTTATCTGCTAAAGCTCAAGGATGCTTTATGGAATTATAAAGATTGCTTGGAAGATGCTGTATGTAGTTCTTTTTAATTTACTACTTTCAACTATTGTTCATAAGGAAGCCGAATAACAAAAGTATCTCCGAGAAAAGTATCTTTCTGCATATTACTAAGGTTTGCTCGAAATATCTACAGGCAATTACAGCAAAGGGTGGTTACTTCCTCGAAGCTCCTGTTTCAGGTAGCAAAAAGCCTGCAGAAGATGGTCAACTAGTTATCTTGGCAGCTGGAGAGAAGGTAATATGTTAAGGTTATATAGATTAAAAATGTTGCAGGTTGTTGCTACTTACATAGATCTTGCTACCATCCAGATACACTTTCATCCATATATTCTTTGCATTACATTTAGAGATCTAATAAGGAGGAGTAACATTGTTAATAGACCTACTAGTGAATGTGCTTTGCGGGTAAGTGTAAAGGTTTCTGGTGCCATTTTTCCTTTAATTAACGAAAACATAGAGGAAAAATATTTACATTTGACTTTCTTATACAAGAATGTACTGAATGTTAACACACAGGCGTAGACAGAAGCACAGAGAAAACTGGCTTCATTTGTGCATGAAAACAGCTATAAATGATATATATGTTGTGCTACTGGTCTTTTATATATTTTCTTTGACATGATTTGAAAGGTACACCATTGAAATGAGGTGTTCACATTAAAGTGTGTTTACTGTTGAAAGTAGAATGAGGATAAGGTTGATTCATGCAAGAATTAGCGTATACTTCATTATTAAATGAATGTGAATACTGAATTTCAGTCTGATTACTGAATTTCTATGGAGATGAAAAATGCAAGAATTATGCGTATACTTCATTGTGCACAAAATATTTAGATTATTGACTTTTTGTCGCACTTTTGCTTACTTAGGATTAGAATAGAAATAAAAAGGAATCTCAATTTGATTCCAGCTACTGTATCAACATGTTATATTCAATCTGATTAGAATAAAAAAGTTAAAACCAAGCTATAGCCACTGCAGCAAATTTTATTTTTGGAACAGTCATGAATTCTTCTTTATTAAATGAATGTGCAATAGATATGATTAAATGTGCCATGCTTATCTCCAGATTCTCTAATCTTGTATTACCACTCGAAAAGTAAAGCTGGCTTTTCTGACTTTTAATCTATACTAGTCAAAGTTACAAATTGTACAAGTGACATGGGTTTCACGTATTTGATTTTTTCTATGACTCTAGATTCCTGCATCACCTCACAGTCCCCTTTCGTCAAAATAAAACAAAAAAGAGAAAGATATATTGGTTTTCCTGCATCTCAATTTTTTACAGTTTGTGTAAATTTAATTGAGAATTCAAGCAAATAAAGTTAGTGAAATATAAAAAAGTCTCCAGTAAGTTATTAAAAGCTCTTTTTTCCCTGGGCTAGAGAATTAAGAGTTTTGAGTGAGGGATATGTGACACATAACTATAGCATACTCTTTCATGCAGGGTCCAGATTGCAACACCTATAGTTAAGTAAAGCATAAGCCTCCTTCATATGTTTATTCCTGTGCATAGGTTAATGAGTTCTTCGGTAGCAATACTGCAGCATTCTCTGTTTATAAATGTAGGTACTGTACGAGGAAGTGATTCCTGCTTTTAATGTCATGGGAAAGAAGTCCTTCTACTTGGGGCAGGTTGGAAATGGAGCAAAAATGAAACTTGTTGTCAACATGATAATGGGAAGGTAATAGTTGCTTTCTGCACAAATGATCCTTAATATAATGGAGTCATTTCATAACTCTCTTGGCCTGAAAAAATAAACAATATTGTCCTTTAGGACTGAAAGTTGATGCGGAGTGAATTTTCTAAAAGGAATATATTATATTGCTGATGTATGCCATTAGTACTACCGTCTAGTGGTATTCTTCCTCACTGTGTAGTGGGAGGTCTTGATTTTGACTCTCGTGAAGGACGAGGCCAATACCCAATGTTTATGATTCCCCTTCCCAATATCGTTGTATCAAATTATTGTGAGGTATTGCGTCCGAAGTGCATACTGTCTCGTAAATTCGTAATATATCATGGTTCTATTCCTTTATAGGAATCCATTCAAATGTTTTGAAATATTTCCATGCTCATGGAATAAGGATGATATAGTTCGGTGAAGAGAAAAGGGTTTTTCTCTTATTTCTATGTTTCAATACAGAAACTTACTGGACGATTGATTATCCGTCATAAATACCCCAATGCATCTTATATTTAATATATCGTTATTGAAACCTAATACAACACAATAAAGAGACCGACAGTGTCCTGCATCTTTGAGAAAATATTCTGTTAAAAGTTTGCAGTTTATTCAAGAGAAGTACAAGGGGTAAAATTCTCATGACTTTCAGTCACATTCTTCTGATTAATTTCCTTGTCACAGAAGTAAATATGACAAACATTTATTTGAAGTTTCACGTATGTTCTTACTTTCAGAGTCTTTCCTTTTCTTATTGCCTTTCCTTTTCATTGTTACTTTGTACCTGAAAAATGTATCAAGCTGCTTGTTTCAAATTACTAGTTGTAATTCTATTACAACGTTTAAAAGGTTTCCTGTAGTTATTTTTCTATAATAAGGGTTTCGTAAGGGAAAGTTCAAATGCTAGTTCTAACGTTTGGGCCTGTTAAACAGATAGAATAAAGTAGGAATGCATGTTTTACATCATTTATTAATAAAGTAGGAACCTATGATTTACATCATTTAATTACTAATTGAGAGTGCGGTATAATGGTGTAGTGGCCTATAATAGCCAACTCTAAGCTGCTTTCCTTATCCTGAACCAGAAACCTATTAAATATGTTCAAAGTCCTCTCAATTTGATCTGTAGAAAAAGTCTAATTCCTTTCAGCAATTCATATTTGGCTGGAGAATTCCTATTATATGGATGGAGCATCCCATGGTCAATTCAAAAATAGTATATAATTTTTTTTTTCAAAGATTTTGCAAGTCGACATCACATAATGATCTCCTATGAGTATTTTCATATAATCAAAACAATGATAACTATATATTATGATATTCTCTCCACTGTAGCATGATGAATGCATTCTCTGAAGGACTTGTTCTTGCTGGAAGAAGTGGACTGGATCCCCACGTTCTTCTTGATGTATTGGTGAGTAGCAACCTAGAGTTTCTTTTACTTGTAATGGATCTGCTTATAGTTGGTGAGTTTAATCTGGCAGGATCTGGGTGGCATTGCTAATCCAATGTTTAGGTTGAAGGGACCTAGTATGATTCAGGGCAGTCACTCTCCTGCATTTCCTTTGAAACATCAGCAGAAGGACATGAGATTGGCTCTTTCCCTTGGAGATGAAACTGCTACATCAATGCCAGTAGCTGCTGCAGCTAATGAGGTTATGCTCTTCATCCCTTGTTTGAAGAAAAAATTCTTAATGTGGTTCAATGGATTAGGGAGCCCCAAAAGCTGCTGCGGCCTGCGGGCCTTGTGAAAGATTCAAAATGGATTAGAATTAATAATATAGTTGTTTATTTTCTAAAATTGTCGTAAATTTTGAAATTAGTTTCCCGGGCTATATTATCAACTGCAGTATTCTTCTACACATCTTCAAAACCCATAGCCAATACAAAACAATGAAATTACGCAACGTTCGGTTGGTTGTATTAAATTAGATTGGATAATTCATCAAATTCAATATGTTTTGAAAGTAGAATTGAACATTTTTTCATTTTAAAGGGATCATAGGTATTTTATATAGAAGGAAGGTTACCTCTTCTAATCCTACTCTTTTGAGGGGATTAGATTGGATAAGTTTCCTTCTATTTCTAATTCCCTTACAAGGAAAAAACATCCACTTTCAAGATACATTGAATTTGATGAATTATCCAATCCAATTCACTTCAACAAGACCCACCAAACCTGGCTTCTTGTTTGTTTTAAGGTATTGTATTTGACTTATCCAATAGATCCCAAGAGGTAAATTTCCTTCTTTATGTAGTCCCCTTTCAATAAAAAAATCTTCACTTCTACCTTGATTTAAAATGTTATACAAGCCAATCCAATACATCTCACTAAATGAGTCATTACTTTTACATGCCTTGTGAATAAATTAAGTCTGTCCATTAACTCACAACTTAAACCTCTTGAGACTCGATTGGTTCAAATTTCCACCACCACAGAATACCACATACCTGAATAATATTGTTACATGCCAGCTCCTCACTTGTACGCTTATTGGTTTTCTTAAGTAGTGTGTTAGTTGATATTTGATAGGGTTCTTTGAAGACGTAAATATTAATTTAGGATGACCTGTAGTTTGTCATTTGAAACAAAATGATGTTTGTGAAATGATTTCCGGTGGAAATAGATTGATTGCTGATATTTATGTGTTTTAGGCTTTCAAGAAGGCCAGAAGCATGGGGCTTGGGGACCTTGACTTTTCAGCTGTCTATGAGACCGTGAAGGCTCTTGATCTCGACTCTTGAGCAAGAGCAACGCTCTCGAAAGTCAATATACATCTATAGATGCGTGACCTTTTTACTCTCCTGGTTTCTTATCCTTCATTGCAGACTTTGCAGTCTTCCTACTCCCAGACTCCTAGTCCTACAAGTACACGTGATACATTGCATTGCGTTGCATGGGATGGGAAGAAGGGGCAATATCAAATAAAACAGCGTTTGTATCATTTCTCAAACAAAAGTTTTCTGTAGACACTCGGGACTAAAACAATGTAATGTGCGATTCTAACAGGTATTTTGTACAAAACTTCTTTCTTTTGGTAAACATTTTATACGCGTCTCTCTCCTTGCTTCGTATAAATTATTGGAATTTGTTGAAGATGAAAAAAATAGGTCTCTTGCATGGTGTCTGAGAGTAGCGTCATTGCAGAAGAGTTCTCCGAAGTCCAAAGACAATAATGGGCTTTGGAGTATATCATACGTTGCTTGCCATGGGACGCTGTGGAGTATATCATATATTGCTTATCATGGGACATTCGCTGGAATGTGCATCCCGCCAATGTTGGCAAATGTAGCAGCTAAGGCTACCAATGTATGTGCATCTATTTTATAGAAACTACATAAAACTCCTGAATAAAAATGTCGTAACAATGGCTGCCAGGTTGCCCTTATGTTAGGTAGTTAATCATCGCGAGACCTAATCATTTGTAAGTCCCATTGCCAGATTGTGGATTAGGTGCACATGTATTTGATATGGAAAATGCAAGTGACAAAAAACCATAGATTAAGCTTGTGGGAGCAATACGATGGTTGTCTCAATTAATGGAGTAAGCACGTAATTGACAATACAGAAATTACTAGTAAAAGTAATCATAATCATAAACGCTATTGCTAACAGTCACCACTGATCCCATCTATCAATAAAGTCGTCCCACATTTCTGCAGCATTGAATTCTCTCGCTGAAAACGCAAGATGTTCTTGTACATAAGTCACCAATTCATTGTCCGGATTTTCATCAAGGTCAGGGAATTAATCCATTTTTATCCCTTCCACGCTGGAAAATAGCCAATCCTTTTTGACATGCGTCTGATAAATTGTGTAGCACACATGCAGCTATAACAATATCCCTTTGAATATGAAAGGCATACTGAGGAGCAAGTTTGAGGATTGGAAACCTAGTCTTCAACAAATAAAAAGACCTCTAGATGACATTGCTAAGAGATGAGTGCCTATGATTAAATAGCTCCCTCGAATTTCTAGGTAAGTGATTAGCACCTCTATATTCATGAATATGATACCTTACCCCTTCAAATGGAGCGCAATAAATCCTTTCATATTTGCATACCCTGTATCAACAAGATAATATTTTCCTGCAACATAAAATCATTGATAAAAATAGTAAGTTGTTAAGTAAATAAATGTGCAATATGGTATATTGGTGATTAATTAATGCATAGAAGAGCATGATCCATCGGTGGCAAACCTTCAGGAAAATGCGGAAAATTCTGATGCGGATCATCAAGGACTGCCTTCAGCAAACGTGAACCTGCAGCTGAGCCTACCCAACCAGGATAAATGAATATAAACTGAAGATCATATGTACAAGCTGCCAACACATTTTGTGAAAGAAAATCTTTCCTATTTCGAAAACGGGATTGATCTTTGGCTGGGACATTCGCTGGAATGTGCATCCCACCAATGACTCCGACACAGTCCTAAAGACGGATTGTTAGTTTTTGTTATAAGAGACAAATCCTAAAATACATAGTAACTAAGATAATGAAATGAGAAAAGAAAGTAATTCAATCCTGGAAATATGGATTTGACGGATTGTTAGTTTTTGTTATAAGAGACAAATCCTAAAATACAGAGTAACTAAGATAATGAAAAGAGAAAAGAATGAAATTGCACAAACCTGGAAATATGGATAAAATCTAATATTTCCGAGGATTTCTGGGGGGTGTGGTGGGGCTTGGAGTTTGTAAGAACTCCCTTGACAATGACTTGACTGCCTTCAACACATTATTGAAATGGCGGCTGATGGTTTTGCCTGAATGATGAAACCGTTCTTGGATTATTCTGTTGCGCTCATTGTGACCAATAATATTCAAAAAAATTCCCAGCTGCTCCTCTATCATAACACCAGCAGTCTCACGTAACATGCTTCTCTGTCGGAGAATGTCACATAACTCGTGAAATACATGTTTATCCATCCGAAACATTTCCTGGAACACATCATCATGACTACTCAGGGCTTCGGTCATAAATCCACATCCTTTACTAGGCAACTGACTGCGACAAGGTTGTCTGATGATAATGCTATAATAACAGTAGCCAGCAGCTGCTGCAGTTAGTTCCATCTCATCCAATTCTAAGTCGAAATCATCCATGCCAGCCGATATATCTGTAAAATTAAAATTAAGATCCTACACAAGACAATTACTTGAGTAACATTCATGGCCTTATAAATATAAAAACATCAAATGAAAACTAAATCCATAAATACCAACTAATTTAAAACGAAAATGACATCTGTAAATTCCAATGCCATACTAATTACAATATTAGCGCTCTGGAGTAAACTCAATACAAATTACAAGATCTGCAGCCCTTAGCTGCACTAACAAAAGGAAAAAATATACCATTGCCCATACTAATCAATTGGAGGAAGCACTAAACTTGCGCTGCAACCAAGGTAATCTTTTCTCACTCTTGAGAGATATAAAAGTTTCCCTTGCATTGGGGTTTTCAAATAAATCCAACGTAAAAAAGTAGATCCGCTGATCAATGCCTGGCATGTCATCCAATAACTTTATGCATTTGCTTATAGAAAACCGTTCCTCACTCTTCATGATTGCTGCTGCCCTCATTTTTGAAGCAGAAGCGATTTCAAGCATAGCATCCACTATGGCATCACCAGTTGCCTTGCGACTTCTCTTCCGATGGCCTGAACTGGATGGGATCTCAGAATGGTGCTTGCTTCCATCTAGCATGTTTGCATCATCTCCAGACCCCGAAGAAGCATCGTCGTCCATGAAATTCATTTGTGCTCTAGGATCTATCAAAATGTTTCAACCCTCAGTTCATATCAACAACTGAGAAGTCCTGATTTGAACTTTATCGTTTCCCGGATGGCAATAAAGTCCATACTCATTCCAATCCTATACTAAAGCAGTGAACACAAACAGATATGAAAGACAACCATGATATGAAATAAAGAAGGTGAAGAAGGTCCACCGATCATCTTCTTTCAATAGTAGAGCATATCACCCTTTGACGAATGATAAACTACCAATCACTTATATGTGAAGAGGGAACATTCCCTAACCAAATACATTACCATTACTGCAAAGAGGAAATGTTTCTAATTTCCCTCCTCTCAAGATTGATTTAATTTATTTTACGAATTTATTTGTTGTTAACGGCATTCAATTTAAATTTTAGTAACATTTAAGATACAAATTTTTAAGATTGATTAATGTTCTCCACTCCGTAATGAACATGATTCAGAAATTCTCAAGTATATTCATTAAAAGCTAGGATAAGCATGAAAACATAACGCAATAGAAATGCAAATGGGATAGTCCAAACTGACAACCCAATACAATACAACCAAAAAAAAAAATTTTGGGGGTTTAATTGCATCTATTCAAATCAGCTAAAAGGCTTGTAATTGTATATACACATATTTACAACTACTTGATTCTATATGCATATTAGCGATTAGAAAAGCAAAACAAAATATTTTGAATCTTACCGATAAAAATAAAAAACCATTCACCGTCGAGTTACTATCCTCTGCAGGAGATAGAAAAAAGCTTTGGGTCAGGTAAGGGGGGTAGCACAGAATTTCTGTCAGCAGCAGCACAATGGAGAAGATGAGCAGTTAGGGGAAGAGGGATACCCTACGTGGCAATAAACGATATGGGAGGCTCGGAGCTAAAATCAATGGTATGCAGCACTTGAAGAAGAGTGAACAACTTGAAAAACAATTGACGGTAACCAAACGTTTACCTGAGACTGAAAGTACTTAGCGGAAGCCGGAGATGGGAGAGGGAAAGAAACCCTTGAATAATTTTGGGCCTTTGGCTGCTGCCTGTATCAGTAAGACAGTAACCCTCTTGTGAAATTTGACAGCTGTCTGTTCAATTTAGATTTACAAAAATATTGCAGTGCTTCTATTTAATAATGGGGACACGTGGAAGAGTAGGTTTTGTAAACCGTTCCTGTGTGTCGCGTGAATAGTCTGTCTCATTTCACTCACCTTGGTTTCGGTTTCATCGACGACAGTGATCGACATTAACTCGTACTAATTGTTATTTCTGTGTGCTTCTCCTCCGTTTGTGTCTGCCTGTGTCTGTGACTCAGTAGTTTGTCTCCAAAGAATTATTCTTGGGTTTGGTTGTGTGAATAAATTCCAGTTGGTGCGGTTGTTTGAATAAATTCCAGTTGGTTTGGTTGTTTGAATCAATTCCAGTTGATTTTGTTAGGTTTCTAGTGGTTTCCTTATGTGTTTTTGAAAATGTTAAAAAGAATTTTTAGATGAATAAAGGGGTTTTTTAAATTAACAATATGTGTTTGACAAATTTTAAGAAGTGTTTTAGATCACTTAAGTTTGACTTTTGAGAAGCACTTTGTTGTTGTTTCCTATAAAAATACGGACAATTAACTTTAGATTCTTATTAACATATAAGTTTATTCAAAAATATGTATATAGAAAAATTAAATTCATAGGTCATTTGATTAATCAAAATACTATACAATTTAAAATAGACCATAATTTTTATATAAATTAGAAATAATGTCATCCAATTGTAAACTAGTCTGATAACAATTTAAAAAATAATAACCAAAATCTATCAAGATTTCAACAATAGTTTATATATATTTTTTATTATAAGATTATATTGAGGATTATGAAAAAATTACTCCTATTTATAATTTTTTTTCACTTGCTCATTTTAAAAGTAATATGAGTATATAATCTAATTTAAAGTAATAATTAAAAGGGTAAATGTGGAATTTATTCCTTACACATTTTGTTTAGAGACTTTTGAATAAAAAAAGTTTGAGATAAAGTCTTATTTTGTTTAATATACAAGTATTAAAGGTTTTAAATTAAAGTAAAAGTTGTTAAGGGTGTAACAATGATTTACTAGAGAAACATTTTTTTTCTCTTAATAAACTTTAATTATTCCAATAATATCCATATTTTTATTTTTTAATATTCTGAATGCCCAAATTCCTCATATTTGAATTATTATTTATTTTAATTTATTCATACTATCATAAAAGCCTTAGAGGTTTTTTTCTATCTCTTCTCCCAAGCAATATTGGCATAATTTTTGTACAACTGTCTCCTTCTCAAGGTATTATCCATTCTCTTTCTTTCAATTCATATTTTAAATAATAATTATTAGAATGATTATGGCTATTGAAATTGATTTGATTTTAAATTTCATACTTTTTAGCACGAATTTCGTTTTCTTTTTCTACTTTCTTTCTATTTTTCTGTTGCTGGTTTTCTATATTTCTTTACGGCTGCTTCGTTTGTAACAGTGCTTTTTATATGATCTTTTACACTAAAATCGTTTATACAGACGATCTTAGGGTTCAGGGTTCAGGGTTTCAGGGTTCAGGGTTCGGGGTTTCAGGGTTCGGGGTTCAGGGTTTCAGGGTTTCAGGGTTTCAGGGTTTCAGGGTTTCAGGGTTTAGGGTTCAGGGTAGCTTGCTTCTCTTCTCCTAGGCTACTGCACATGTTATTCGCGAAGAAAAGGCAGCGAGCGGTTCTTCGCTTAGCATATTCCATAATACGGGCACATTCGTGCTTGAGTTCCCGAATAAAAAGATCCCGGGATCCAGTCCAAGCATTAGAGAAAGTGTGGGGATAAGCCCGACCTCGTTCCGCTACAGGGTTCAGGGGTTCAGGGGTTCAGGGGTTCAGGGGTTCTGGGGTTCTGGGTTTTGGGGTTCAGGGGTTTCAGAGTTCGGGGTTCGGGGTTCGGGGTTCAGGGTTCGGGGTTCAGGGTTCGGGGTTTTGAGGGTTCGGGGTTTTGAGGGTTCGGGGTTGAGGGTTTAGGGTTTAGGGTATAGGGTTTAGGGTTTAGGGTTTAGGGTTTTTTTCTTTCTTTGCCCATGACTACTAAACGCGCCTACAAGCTACGTATCCTCCTCTTGATTAATTATGGTCATGGAATACTATACAATTTCCTTTATTTGCAGATTTTACATATTATATTTCATCTTCAAATCTATGTATGTATAAATGAGTATAAAATTAAGAAGACTATATCTAGTGGTTTAGCCTTAACCTTGTTCAGAGGAATTTGTAGCACATTCTGCAAATGTGAATTGCCTCAAGATTGGCAGAAAATCTTCCAGAGTTCTTGTCACGGGCGGAGAAGATCACAAAGTCAATCTCTGGGCCATTGGGAAACCCAATGCCATACTGGTAACCTTCTCTCCCCCTCTCACCAGGCAGGCTTTTACGTTTTTCTCTGAATTTAATTGCTAGTTTGTTTAGGTGGAATTTGGATTTGGATTTAATAACAAGACTAAATTTGATACAAAATCAGAAACACTAAATTGAATGTATTTATTATAGCTAGATGTAGTTCTTTTGAAAGGGATTTGAAGTACCTATATGCAGAAAGTCATTCGAAATCCATTTGCTCTCAACAGTTCTCTTCTTATTCAAATCGTAACATACATGAATTGTAATAATCTAAACAACTAGATTTAATTGATTTGAAATACTAGATTCAGTGCTTTTGAAATAACTATTTAGCTTTGATTTAAAATCCAAATCAAAACCGCTACCTAAACAATTGAACCTTCAAGGTTTTGTGCCCGCGTCATCTTCTTGACAGTTTAACTGAGGATGATGCAAATTTTCCAGCAAGAACTGTATAATTATCAACTTGGACCAAATTTGTTGTTTTTTTGAATCTAATATGCTCATTGTGCCTTCCTACCCAGAGTTTGTCTGGACACACCAGTGGAATTGATTCAGTAAGCTTTGATTCTTCAGAGGTGTTAGTAGCTGCAGGCGCTGCAAGTGGTACAATTAAGCTTTGGGATTTAGAGGAGGCAAAGAGTATGCCGTTTACACGGTATTCTGCTATATATTCCTAAATTTCTCAGAATATGAGACTGCAATGGCTGTTCTCTCAAATTGTCTTTCATGTATCTTTCTTGTTTTTGCAATTTGATTTCGTGCGTAGTTGTTCGCACACTTACCAGTCACAGATCCAATTGTATATCTATGGACTTCCATCCTTTTGGGGAGTTCTTTGCATCTGGCTCCCTGGATACAAATCTCAAAATATGGGATATTAGGAAGAAGGGGTGTATTCACACATACAAAGGCCATACACGAGGAGTTAATGCTATCAGATTTACCCCAGATGGCCGTTGGGTTGTTTCTGGTGGAGAGGACAACACTGTGAAGGTTTGAATTGCATTCCTCTTACCAAATATTCCCTTCTATCTTCTTAGGCTGCTATGAATGTTTATACATGTAATCTATAGAAAGTAAACCTAAATATGCCATTTTTTTCTGACACAATATGAACCAATATTCAATATTTTAACAGTTTTGGGACCTGACTGCTGGAAAACTGCTGCATGATTTCAAATGTCATGAGGGCCAGATTCAGTGCATAGACTTTCATCCGCACGAGTTTCTACTAGCCACAGGTTAGTGATAATTCTGCTTTCACCCATCAGCTATGCCTCTGGCTGGTGTTATTTGCTGTTAGTGTATCCTGATAGTAGTCCCTTCGCCCTTGACATATTGGATTATTGTTTCTATGTTGAAGTGTCATTTTGTCGTCCTACACTTGAATGTAGGTCATTGCCTCATTGTAGGCTGGTTCTCCCTTGCTATGCATAGTGGTTTAATACGTTATTTCATTTATTAACAAAAATTGGTCTACCCCTTAATCTGTTTCTTAACTGTAGGTGTCATATAGCCCATTGGCTCTTAACTGCGATAGTTTGATTCCTTGAATACCCTGGTGTCTGGTGCTTTGTGTGTTTAGAGTGTGTTTTTATACAATCTGCAGGAGTTGACAAGCTATAAAAAAACTCCCCCAATCCCTTAGGTTTACAGTTGTAACTTCATTCTGTGACATTAATTGGAATATGTAGGCATATTTGGTTCAAAATCATTTCTTAGTTTTCAGGTTGTTTGCAACTGTTAGTGTTCATGTTATGATTAGAGATATGCCTAGTAGAGCTTCTATTAAGTTGTGGCATATATCTGCTTTCTTTTAAGACTGAAAACGTTTTCATCTATTTGATTCCAATGTTATGCTATTCCTACTTTAATTGAAAAATCATGTGGCTATGTTCATTATTTATTTCTGCCACCGTGATTCAACTTGAATAGTCGAGCTGTCTGTAATAGTTTTTTCTGTATCAGCTGTCAATGTCCCTTTTAAAAAGCAAGAGTAATATTGCCAATTTATAACCGTTTGTAACATGATGCATAAATGATATGAATTGTTTATGACTTCTTTTTGTACCATATAAACCCTAAGCTCTGGTAATGTATAATTGTCAACAGTGCGCATCTCTCCATGTGTATTATTTCACATATATTTCTCTTTTTGCCTCTAATTTCTTTTCAGGTTCAGCGGATAGGACAGTCAAATTTTGGGATCTTGAAACCTTTGAGCTAATTGGCTCAGCTGGACCTGAGGTACTGCATGCCTCGTGAATATTGCTCTTGGCTCTTAACTAATAAAAGTAATGGTTCAAATTGTTATCTGTCTAATTACATTTCTAACAGACAACTGGAGTGCGTTCTTTGACTTTTAGTCCTGATGGGAGGGCCCTACTCTGTGGATTGCATGAAAGTTTGAAGGTAAGCTCATGTACTTCTTCATCACAATCAGGGTTGTGAACTATGCCTACTTAAACTCTTATTATGTAGGTTTTCTCGTGGGAGCCAATAAGATGCCATGATGCTGTGGATGTGGGGTGGTCCCGATTGTCAGATCTTAACGTTCATGAGGGAAAGCTCCTTGGATGCTCATACAATCAGAGTTGTGTTGGAGTGTGGGTTGTAGACATCTCGGTATTACTCAGTTTACTTTATTCTTAGGTGTTTTCTTGTTTTTTAGCTCTGGTTGTATTAAATATTGATTTTAAACTGATCTATTGCTTCGTATAGCGAATAGAACCATATGCAACTGGTAACGCTAGCAGATTGAATGGGCACTCCGAATCTAAATCATTGTCTGGTGGGAATATGTCAGTTCTCAATGAGAATGCTGCCAAGTCTAATTTGGGCCGACTATCTGTTTCCCAAAGTTCAGATTCTTTAGTGAAGGAAACAAAATCTCTTGGAAGGTTATCAGTTTCTCAAAATTCAGATCCCACTAAGGAACCAAAAATTATTGCATGTAGGCAATTTTTTAACCTTTTCCCTCTTGAATTTCTTCATGGAATTTTTTTGTGTAGTTCATTTTTTTGGGATTCTTAGATCTGTTTTATCATCGATCATATCTTGGCCACTATATGTTTCTTTATGTTATTATTTCGTCTGATGACCTTTTGTATGCCTGGTTATTTGATCCTGAATGAAGCCACTGGTAGTGTTCCTGGTACTCCTCAAAAGATCAATTTGAACTCCAGTCCGAAAATTATTGCGGCTAGTTCAGCAGCAGTTCCTAATGCAACAACCCAGAAGAGGAGTTCTACTAAGAACCATTCAACAGCCAATGTTCCAATGTTTAACAAATCTGATGTCATACCTGTAACTGTGCCAAGAACTAGTATGAGGTCAGAGCTATCAGCCGAGTCCAGGAAAGAGGTGGGTGTTGCTGGAAGAACACTGGCATTCTCGTTGCAGTCAAAGGCAACGGATTTCCTGAAGTTCTCCAGTAGCGGAGAAGAAGTAGATAAGCCAGCTGTCTCTTCGGATTCTGATTTCACTGCTTCTAAGCCTACTGAAGTAAGCAGTGCTGCAGATGGGAACGGTTTCTCAGCAGTTATGAGTTCAACCCAGGTAATACATACTACTGAAAAAAACAGGAAGGATGAAATATGTATTGGACCTGGGAAGCATGAAACAAGTCCAATGATGGAGCCAACTGCCAGCTACCAGCATGAAATTTGTATGCATCTGATCTTTCGTTGCACATTTTCGACTCATAGCTTTTTCTATCATGAACAACAAAAGAGCGGGTGGGTCTACTTTTAATCTTTTGCTCTAACTGTAACTTGAACTAAATTTAACCTAAGATATGAAACTGGTATTGTATTTGTAGTTTTTGACTTACACTATAGGTGTTTTCATAACCATTTGAAACACCATTTCATTGTTAGATTGTCTGCTATGTAACATGGATCAATTTATGTCAGGCAGGAGACCTAAACCTACACAGATAAAAATAAATTATCAACCTCAATAATGACAAATCCGTTAGATATGAGAGTGCTGTTTATTGTTTATTGTTTTGAGTAGTATTAATATTAACTGTAGTTAACTAATCACTTTTTTCTACCAAAATAATGTCATGGCTTGTTTACTCTGTTTTTTAATATTTAAGTCTATATTTGTGTGATATTTAATTTATTGACTCATAACCTTTTACTGTGCATGTGGTTTTGTCCATCTTTATCATGCACACTGGTCCTCTGAGACCGAGTTCCATATTGTCAATGCTGAAGCTTCTGTTCTTTTCACATTTGATTTGTATATGTATACATATGTTTGTTTTTATTAAGATGAAACACGAGGGCACAAGGTAAGCAGAGAGGCATACTCTGCTGAAGGTCAAAGAGGAGGTATAACCCTTTTTACTTGTGCTTCATTTCTATGACTAATCTAGTGAAGTATGACCCAAGCTCTATATGGTGTATATAGGGAGACTGCGGTCAATTGCTGTGAATTGGGATAAAAGAGATAGATATTCTAGCATTGAGGTACCTACACCCAATAGTACACTGGGAACAGCATCTTCAGTGAACACTCTCCCGTTGAAGGCGGTATGGCTACGTTGTCTTTCTACCTTTTTATGAATTTTTTTTGACACATCTTAAATTGCATTTAAGAAAATGTCATGCAAATATTATTTTTATTTAAGAATGACATTTTACCGTAAGTTAAACTTAATTGCGAATTTAAGCCCAATTCTAATGTATTTTATCATGAGTTTAGTGTTATAAGGTTTAATAAAATATTATGGACATAAATACCCTTAACAATGAAAGTTATAAAAAGATAATGTAATAATAAAATCAGATTGTTTTCTATAACATTTGAATAGAGGAAGCGGATAGTTACCCCCATCAACACTTTTTTATTTTCTTTTACAATGTTTTTGAATAGTTAATTAAAATATACAAAAAATTTACCAGCGTTCTTTGTCTTTCTCTTTTGTCAATCTAAAGTTTTTCTTATCTCATTTCACTAATCTACATTTTCCAAATGAAAAAATATACCAAATTATGTTATAAAAACTCAATAGTGGTATCCAAAACTCAACAATCATATCATAGTTGATTTGATTAAAGTTCAATCAGCGGATTAAGTTTGGACGTTGAGTTCATTTTCTCATGATAGCTTCTGAGTGGTTGTTTTTTTAATGGATCAGAGTTGTAATTGATATAATCTTCTATTTTTCTGTGAAGTTTAAGCAGCGAGGGTATTCTACATCTACTGAAAAGGAAACAATGTCTGCTGGTGATGAGGATGCTATTCCAGATCTCATGGAAAAACATGACCAATTTGTTGGCTCCATGCAATCACGTTCAGCCAAATTACAGGTTATCTTTATTGATCTTGAGACCTTTCTTTAGTTTTCTTCTTGTGCTGTTGTCCTCTCTTTCTTTACATCATCATTGGGTGCCTTTGAATTGCTGGTAGCTCAATTCTTATTAGCTGGGGTAGTCAATTATGCTTAGTATTTTGCATCATTGTTGCGGAGATGCAAGATCTTTTGGTGCTTCTTAGTAGCAGTTATATGAGTGTTTTGTGATGCTAGCTTTAGGAATGGGATAGAAGCTAGGGAATAGGAATAGGGCTGGTGTTTGTTATAGGTTTCAAAATAATGGTACCATCTAGGGTTGCAAAAGGCATTCACCAATAAGAACAGTTAAGCTGTAATGGGGATTTACCAATTGTTGATCTGTTTCTTAGTTGCACTAACAATAGTGTTACTTCGCAGACAGTATATATTTTACTAATAACCAATAGGTTGATGAATCTTGTGGGTAACACTTGCAGGTAGTCTATAGATATTGGGAAAGGAATGATGTCAAGGGGGTCATTGGTGCAATGGAGAAGATCGCGGATCACGCTGTAAGTGTATTATTGCCTCAATTTGGTTCTGTTGAGCCCTCAGTTTCTATATACTATTGAATGTGGAATCAAATATCCTTTTCATTATTGTAAGAAATTAAATAATTTTTTTGAGTTATGCGCTTTAATCCAGGTCATTGCGGACGTAGTAAGCATTATGACAGAAAAATTTGACATTGTCACACTGGATATATGCACTTGTCTTCTGCCGCTCCTCACTGTGCTTCTAAAAAGTAACATGGATAGGTAAGAAGTTTTAGCAACTATTCCTTTCGTTTTGTTTGTGCTTTTCTTTTTTATTTGGGGTCTTTGTTTTAGTTTCAGGTAGCAGCCTTCTAGCAAATTACATCAAATTATTTCAGGCCGAAGCTTTGTTTCTTTATTAGTTTTTCTTTGAGTTCCATTCGTGGTCAACTGAAGTACTAGAATATTTTGTATGATAAAAAAAATTGAGGTTTGGTTTTCCTCGTCTCCTAGTGATGGCATACATTCTCCTTCGACTGTTCATATTATCCGAACCATCTAGCAAAATAATTGCTTTGTTGTCATTTCCTGTTTGTCTGTCGCGTGAGGAGGCCCACCCAATGTGTATACTTGGAAGTATCATCCACTCATTTTTGTGGCTTGTTCTTGTGGAATATGTTATTTGCTTTTAACTGGAAATTTTTCAAGTTTTTTTTTTTTTGGGGGTTCTAAGAGTAATGCTTCACCTACTGGCTACATGACTCTTCTTTTAACTGGATTTTTACTCATATATATGGATTACCATTTACTCTTAAATATGGAGTGCCATTTGGTTTTGTTGTGGACTACCGACGTTAGGTATACATGAAACTTGTGCCATGCCATGTAATCACATTAATGGGATAATTTATGGTTAGAGAATCAAGAGAAAAAAAACAAAAGAGTGAAGGGGTTGGCTATTGTGGAAGAGCAGCGTCTTCTAATCACAGTTCAAATATGTTTCGGTGATTATTTTATGATACTAGGTATGGGTGATGTATAATAAAAGATTGTCCAATAAAATCTATCTTATTGTGCTTTGTGCTTGGGATCTTTCATCTGTAATTTTGCTGCCAATTATTTGACAGCGTGATCTTATTCAGGCATTTAGGTATTTCTTTGGAAATGCTACTCAAGCTGGTTAGAGTATTTGGTTCTGTCATTTATTCAACATTACAAGCATCATCGTCTGTTGGCGTTGACATTGAAGCGGAGCAAAGGTATGCTTTGATTGTTTTGGTATACATTTGTTGTACCTTATATTTAGATATTTAGCATTGATGGCTTTCTATATGTAATTGTTTATTATAGGCTGGAGCGATGCAGCAACTGTTTTATGGAGCTTGAAAAAGTCAAATGCTGTTTGCCTGCCCTTACCAGGTGCATGTTTTTTTTTTTGGGCAGCTCATTTCTGGAGTTCATTTTTTACTTGCTGCACTCTACTTCTAGTTGTATTTTTTTTTTCTTTTTAAAGAAGTGGAGTACAGTAATTAAAAAATGGAGTGGAAGTTGGAAGTTTATTTATTTTATTTTTTATATAATGATATGGGAGGCGGGGATTACATTATATACGTATTGGGAGTCCAACATGAGACTTCCCACATAACCTGCAGAGAGGAAGACCACTAGGCCATAGCACTAAGTGGTAGTGCATGTTGTTTTTAGTTGGCTTGGCTGCACTTGTTTTGCATTTCACTTCATTATTTCAGAGATGCCATTATCTTTTTTCTTTTTCTTTTTAAACTCTTTTACCCATAGAAGAGGAGGATCAATTGCAAAGTCTGCACAAGAGTTGAATCTAGCTCTTCAGGAAGTTTCATGACTTAAAAGTTGTGCATAGCGAAAGTACAGTTTGGAGGGAGTTTGTGCATTTTGGAGTTATGAACCCCTCTTCTTGCAACACCTGATGGTTCTCGATGCTGTGTCTTGTGTGGCTGGCTCGGGCAGGTCCTGTTTGTACATTAACATTAAGTGGAGATATTAACAAGCAGCTAATTCTGAAGTCTAAACTATTCACTAAAACGAGAGCCTGATTGACGTATCACTCTACATCCTCTTTGCACAGTTTTAGGAACTATCGATCCGTTTCTGCTCAGCGGAGCACTCCGTTTCTGCTCAGCGGAGCACTCCGTTTCACTCCTAACCCAACCAATGTGTGGCATCAAATTGTATCCTTTGGCTGCTGCAGAATCACGATTTAATTATTTTTCATTTATTGCCTACGCTCCTTATGTAAAAGATTAGTGCTACTCTAAGCTTTGTTGAAAAACCTTCAAATGTGAGGAACGCTTTAATATGTAATTCTTTCAACTACTCACCTTTTTAATGCTGAATTCAAGGGGAGAGGTAATATTCAACATATTCCCCTTGAAAATATCGTTTACTTATATTCCTACAATTTGACTGAGTGGAATAATTAGAGGGATAGAGAATTTTACACTTTTTTCATCACTTGGGTTTAGGGTTTTAGGGGTTTAGGGTTTTAGGGGTTAGGGGTTTGGGGTTTGGGGTTAAGGGTTAAGGGGGTAAGGGGGTAAGGGGTTAGGGGGTTAGGGGGTTAGGGGGTTAGGGGGGTTAGGGGGGTTAGGGGGGTTTAGGGGGTTTAGGGGTTTAGGGGTTTAGGGTTTAGGGTTTAGGGTTTAGGGTTTAGGGTTTAGGGTTTAGGGGGTTAGGGGGTTAGGGGGTTAGGGGGTTTAGGGGGTTAGGGGGTTAGGGGGTTAGGGGGTTAGGGGGTTAGGGGGTTAGGGTTTAGGGTTTAGGGTTTAGGGTTTAGGGTTTAGGGTTTAGGGTTTAGGGTTTAGGGTTTAGGGTTTAGGGTTTAGGGTTTAGGGTTTAGGGTTTAGGGTTTAGGGTTTAGGGTTTAGGGTTTAGGGTTTAGGGTTTAGGGTTTAGGGTTTAGGGTTTAGGGTTTAGGGTTTAGGGTTTAGGGTTTAGGGTTTAGGGTTTAGGGTTTAGGGTTTAGGGTTTAGGGTTTAGGGTTTAGGGTTTAGGGTTTAGGGTTTAGGGTTTAGGGTTTAGGGTTTAGGGTTTAGGGTTTAGGGTTTAGGGTTTAGGGTTTAGGGTTTAGGGTTTAGGGTTTAGGGTTTAGGGTTTAGGGTTTAGGGTTTAGGGTTTAGGGTTTAGGGTTTAGGGTTTAGGGTTTAGGGTTTAGGGTTTAGGGTTTAGGGTTTAGGGTTTAGGGTTTAGGGTTTAGGGTTTAGGGTTTAGGGTTTAGGGTTTAGGGTTTAGGGTTTAGGGTTTAGGGTTTAGGGTTTAGGGTTTAGGGTTTAGGGTTTAGGGTTTAGGGTTTAGGGTTTAGGGTTTAGGGTTTAGGGTTTAGGGTTTAGGGTTTAGGGTTTAGGGTTTAGGGTTTAGGGTTTAGGGTTTAGGGTTTAGGGTTTAGGGTTTAGGGTTTAGGGTTTAGGGTTTAGGGTTTAGGGTTTAGGGTTTAGGGTTTAGGGTTTAGGGTTTAGGGTTTAGGGTTTAGGGTTTAGGGTTTAGGGTTTAGGGTTTAGGGTTTAGGGTTTAGGGTTTAGGGTTTAGGGTTTAGGGTTTAGGGTTTAGGGTTTAGGGTTTAGGGTTTAGGGTTTAGGGTTTAGGGTTTAGGGTTTAGGGTTTAGGGTTTAGGGTTTAGGGTTTAGGGTTTAGGGTTTAGGGTTTAGGGTTTAGGGTTTAGGGTTTTAGGGTTTAGGGTTTAGGGTTTAGGGTTTAGGGTTTAGGGTTTAGGGTTTAGGGTTTAGGGTTTAGGGTTTAGGGTTTAGGGTTTAGGGTTTAGGGTTTAGGGTTTAGGGTTTAGGGTTTAGGGTTTAGGGTTTAGGGTTTAGGGTTTAGGGTTTAGGGTTTAGGGTTTAGGGTTTAGGGTTTAGGGTTTAGGGTTTAGGGTTTAGGGTTTAGGGTTTAGGGTTTAGGGTTTAGGGTTTAGGGTTTAGGGTTTAGGGTTTAGGGTTTAGGGTTTAGGGTTTAGGGTTTAGGGTTTAGGGTTTAGGGTTTAGGGTTTAGGGTTTAGGGTTTAGGGTTTAGGGTTTAGGGTTTAGGGTTTAGGGTTTAGGGTTTAGGGTTTAGGGTTTAGGGTTTAGGGTTTAGGGTTTAGGGTTTAGGGTTTAGGGTTTAGGGTTTAGGGTTTAGGGTTTAGGGTTTAGGGTTTAGGGTTTAGGGTTTAGGGTTTAGGGTTTAGGGTTTAGGGTTTAGGGTTTAGGGTTTAGGGTTTAGGGTTTAGGGTTTAGGGTTTAGGGTTTAGGGTTTAGGGT